>JACAXG010000021.1:1603429-2318429 GCA_018881555.1 Amblyornis subalaris
TTTTTAATGTAATTAAATCTTCTGTATAATTATCAGGGTTTTTTAGATGGCTAATGAAGAAAAAATAGCATTTTTGTTCTCCTGATTTACGAAAGAGCAGTCTTACAGGGCTACATAGGAAGTTTTCAATTATTCACATCGTTCTGTTGGGAATGAACTCTAGAGGACAGGATAACTACCATTGTTTTGGCTTGCATACAAACTTCATTCAAGGGAAATTAGTGTAACCAAACAAGAGGGATTTTTGTAGCTTAGAAGCCTCTTTTGTGTAAATACACACATGCTTCCATGGATTCAGTCTTGTACTAATGCCAAAAGTATTGGTACAGTAGCTTGCTCACCAGAGCACAAAACAAAGGACATTTGCATAAGATTGAAGTTCATCTGTTAGATTTATTATTTTTGGTATACATTGTATTTTCAAAAGGTAAACGGAGTGGTGTTACCAATACAGTCTGAATAGTTTGAGGGTATGAATTTCAGCAGTAAACCAATGCTGATTTTTTTTCTTTGTTCACACATAATTTTAAGCTATGAAAAAAGAGCCATTCACTATTCGAAAAAAAATTCTGACCTTATAAAATTARGTTTTAATGTCTAAGGAATTGCATGTTACCTCCGTGTTAATAGCAAATCAGTTCAATATGAGTACAATGGTTACTGTAAGAATTAATAACGATCGACCACTAGTAATTATGATGAATTGCCAGACTGCTTATTGAAGATTTGGGCAATCCAGTTCCAGGATTCTGTCCTCTGTGCTTCTGTCGATATATCTTAATATCCCCCACAATTTATAGAAAAGCATTTTTCATGGATTTGCCAGAAGCTGCAATGCTGAGTAAATAGTAGCTCTAGTTCAATAGCATGCTTACACACATATCCATGTTTTACTGCATGGGCTTTTACACATTGGCTTCAACTCTGAGCACAGTGTCACTGCAACCTTTGAAGTTCCAGGTAAGGTGGTAAGAGCGTAATAATTTTATACCTTCCTCCTATTTTTCTTTCTCCAAGTGCAATCAACACTCAATCCTACTTTTAAAAGCCTGTGAGTTATCAGAGCTTGTGTCATTCTTTACTGGACGTCTTTTTCTGAGATCAGAGGTGTGTGTTCAGTTGTAGTTTTGTTGTATTTTGCTCAGCTCCCAGATTAAGTAATCTACCAATACTGAAAGTCAGTTTGGTCRTTTATTTCTTCTGAAATCTGAAGTCAGGCATGGCAGTTTTCACTCTGTGATAATTTAATTTCAATATAGCATTGCTTTTTAAATTTGTTTTCCTTTCTTACCAAAGAATTCAAATGCTGCTTCTTCTTTTTCCCGAGTCTGTCATTAACATTCAAAGCTCTTTAAAGCCTTTTAGTGTCCAAATTGTATGAACTCCTGTGTGAGTTGTGGTCAAATTTAGTGTCACTGCTGCTCTTGTAGTCTTGGGCTTGTGTTTTCCACCTGGAGACAAATATTTTTTTGATCTGTTAAGACTAATTTTTGTCAAAGATGCTGAAGCCTTGATGGTTTTATTTCCATGATTTAGTTTTACTGTTAATTTTTATTAATTTTAAATATTTAAGTTAAAATGTCCAAAGTAGTTAAAAGTGGCAGCATTGAATTGAGAAAAGTGACTTACATATATGCCTTTCCAAATACATTCACTTCTGAGTATCTCTTCTGCTAAATTCTCTCTCACTGTACAGAGCATTGGTATTCTTTGCTGATATGGGCATTACTTCTTGTATTTATGACGTATTTTATTTTATTAAATGTTGTTCCATTTGATATTCATCATAATTGAGAGAAAGTTGGAACACTTGGTACAGTTTCTGGGCAGAAGGTATCCCATGGCTGAGACATTATTTCACTTCTGATTTCTAAGATTCTAAGTTTTCTTAAAAATCTTAAAATTACTCTTGCTTGTCCAGGTCAGCAAGACATTTATTTAACTTTTTTAGCATTTATTATTCTAATAGTAAATTATTTATTATCTCTTTGAAAAAATGAAGCAAAGTTATAGCTGCAGAAGAGTTCATTTACACTTCATCACCGAAGAGATAATAGACAAGGCTTGCTGCACCCAGCAGTTTTCTCGCCTTCTGCTTGTTTGCAGATGGGAGCACCAGAGGAAGCAACTGGGATTTCATCTTTCTTGTTGGTCTTCTTACAGAACTGTCAAATGGATTAGCTTGCTAGTGGTGGTGTTTCCTTTTCTACATTTTTATGGCAGATTCATGTCAGAGTAGTAAGGCTCTGAGACTACGCAGGGGGCTGTGCCATGTCCCTGAGGTGGTCTTGTGTGAATGCTGTGTACTGGGAGAGTACAAGAACAAGGTAGCACCTGTTTGCAAAACATTTGTGGGTTTTGCCCAAATTTTCTCAAACTAGGGTGCAGATCTGCAAACCCAGTGTGTCCCTTCATCCCAGAAACGTGCTAGTTGCGCTGGCGGAACAACTGTGTGGTATTGTGCAAGGATTGCCACTTAGTATTTGAAAGGTTTTCCTGTTTGGAAATAGGATGGATTTAGTACAGAATTGCTTTACACTGGGGCCCTTAAGAGTCCTAGAAAGGCATACGTTCCCTCCTGAGTAGATCAAGCCCAGCACACCTGCAGTGCATATATCACCTATGTAGTGTTCGAATCAGGTTTGTGGAGTCCTTTGTGCTGTACAGTGCTCTTATCTTACTCTGTGTCTACGATGGTAACTCTTAAGCAGAGGGTGGAAAACAAGCTATCTCTTTGGGAAGGAGATTTTAATTACCTCTTGCCCTAGAGAGAGCTGTCCTCCCAGGTTAGAGAGGAAGGTATTGGAAGAGCGCTGTGGGAAAGATTAGCAAGAGGCTCCTTTACCAAGCCACGGTTGCAAATCAATAGAGGCTTTCAGCTGTCAGTGGAACCAATCCCTAAACCATGAGCACAAATATTTACTTCTACTGAAAACAGAGAGAATTTAGGAAAAAGAGAAACATATTCTCATTCCTTTATTTAGTCATTGAATCAATAAAAATTATTTGAGGATGTAAAGAATTCAAAGTGCTCCAGGATAGTACTGACTTGAGTATACAGCTTATTTTCATAGACCAAAGCTTTCACTGTGCAAGGAGGAAAATATCAGCACAGCAGGTCACTCTCAGCATAAACATTTCTGATGTGTCTGTGCTCCTTTAACATTTAATTTTAATCAGAACGGACCGATACCTCTCCATAACATTTAACTTGCTTTCTTTTGTGCAACAGAAAGTGTAAAGCTGTCGATAATTTTTAAAGTACCCATTTCTGTGACACCTGCATGATATTTTTTAATATTTGCTGAATTGATAATGTTCATGGTAGCGGAGTATAATGTGCAATAAACTGCTTTTGTGGCTGATTAAATGCCAAAGTGAAGTGGAGGTATTCAGCAACTGCAAAAGCCGTTTATTTAGTATATGCCAATGCCATGAACATTATTCCTGTTACACAAGATTTGCTATACCCTAATGTACARAAGTAGAAAAGAAATTGTTTCCTTTTCTTGTGAGAGTTGCAATTGCTGTGCTGCTTCAATCTCACACTTCACACTGATATGACATTTGGGAATGTAGCTAGGTTGAGTGGCTTGAGAAGGAGGCTGGTTTACACAGAGAATAATTATTTAATGGAGTTCTTTGTGTAGGAGAAGCATTATGTGGCTGGGTAAGCTGGACTAAATTAACTGTARTATGCATATTGTCCAACTTTGGCCTTATAACATTTGATAGGAAGAATTCCCTTTTGCTGCTGGGGTTCTTCCTTGAGGACTTTGGCCTGGGGAAGGCAGCTGCAGTCTTGATTATTGGCTTAACCAGAGACATGCTGATTCACATTGCCTGTATTGCTCCCACTCACTGACCAGTGCCACCAACTGCACCACTGACAGATAAAAAGCTGCAGCCATTTCCTGTCATCCTTCATGTAACTTTTTTCTCCAGATAGAAGCTGGCATGAGCTGTATGTAATCCTGATGTTTCTCTCCAGGGGAAAGGATTTTCTTTTCTTTTTAGTGTTTAAAGAGGTTATAAGAGAATGGCTTCCTCCTGGTTGGATGGAATAAGTACCTCATTGACATACGGTTCTTGTGTTATGCTATTCTTTCGTGATAACATCATTTATAGAAACTTCCTGCAATTTGATTAGATACAAAATGAGAAAAATAAAAAATTATGATTATTTCATTGACTTCTCTCTTAATATATGTAATATATGTTGCCTGTGAGGAATGAAGGCCATGGTGATTCTGTAGCACCAATCTGTCATTATGCTTTCTAATTTTTTTTTTATATTGAGTCAATAATATCACTGATTTTTCATGGATTATTTATTTTTCCTAAGTATTTCCTCATGAGTTCTCTGACTGAAGAAGGGTTATAAGCTTTTTAATTCCATTGTCATTCACATTTGTTGTTACCCACAGAGATGACAGTCTCTTATTTTACAGTTCACCTGCCATTCTTTTCTTTGTGTGGAAGAAACTGAAGCAGAGAAAGCTGATATTCCACCCTACAGATTGAACAATGTCATTAATTTGCTGTCCACAGGATCTTCAAGAGTTGCCATCTGTACTCTTTCAGTGCAGTAAATTATCACTTATTACTACAGAGTGATAAACTTTTCTAGTAGCTATTTTTCAAATTTGACTACTAAATTGGATATGCAAGTGAGCAAACAAAAATAAACAAGACTCTATTTTTATAGTTGTCTTCTGTTCTTCATTAGCCCAGAAGCTGGATAGTGGACTGCTAAATGCCTGTTCTGTAAATAGGCTGGGATTAAAATACACAGGAGAAAGATTTCAGCTGTATGGAATAGATATCACTGACACATTTAAAGCAATATACCCTGTAGTTACAGTTTGAGTATCAACCATGAAAAAGGTGTTTTCTTTATAAATTTTCTGCTTCCTACAGAATTAGTTATTGGCTAATTAGTTATATTTGTTAATATTAGTTATGTTAGTTCTGGAGCTGGGGTTTTTTTTCTTGACACATTAATGTTTGCTGTCCTGTGAGGTTGCTTCTGATTACAGAATGTCGGATGCAATGCTAATTACTCCAAGGTCACTGAAGTCGGTGACTAACAGTGAGATGATCCTTCAGTGTTCCTCCTCTGCAGGTCACTGCATGGCAGAGAATGAGGCTGTGCAGACCCTTCCTCTATTCCAGGTTAAAACTCCCTGTTGCTATTTCATTCTCCAAATGCTTCAGTCTGCAGTTACACAAGAACATAATTTCAAGAATACAAACAACCCTGATTCCCAGGCCGTGTCTGCTAGAGGGACATGCAGTAAGCCCACATAGCAGCTTTGTGCTGGGAAAGCAACAAAAAAAAGGGCTTGGACTTTGTTCATCACCCTTCCAGTTTTATGCAGGTATGCCTGGTGCATCAGGGAAATTGTTTAGGAGCGATCAATCCTTGTGTGAAGATTGCCTTGTAATGCTGCTAAGGTCAGTGAGACCTTGGTTCATTTGACACATAAGTGCTGCTTGAGTGACTTAGGATATTCCAACACCCAWAGGAACAACCTTAACTTGCACACTAGAGGTTTTCCACATGTTAGGACTGTGATTTCTTGCACAKCTTGCTCATTTGGTACAGATTATACAGTGGGGTTTCGTCAGCATCGTCACGCTGCCTTTGATAAAGTGGAAGCACTCTAGTGCAGGTGTTTAGGATCATAAATAAATGTTCTTTTGGGTTTCCCACTACTCMGGCTAAGTTCTGGGAGTTTTTCGAGTTGCAGTCTGTTACTGCAAGCTTGATCATGCTGTTCTGTGGTAGTTGTTGCTGAAGTTGGATGTAACTCCTGTGCAAAATGTACGAGCATAAGTATCAGTGACCTCAGAATTTGCATTTCCGATATGATCCTGGGCTCTCGATTCAACCCACAATAATTTGTGTTAAGGCAGATAAGAATTTAGGGGGAAATTCATCTCCCAACTATTTTGGGGGAGCTGGGAGGTTGTCAGAGGACTGTAGTCCAGTGGCTGGAATGCAGAATTAGGGTAGCAGGTCTTTGTTTGGAGTTTTGTTTCTTTCTGATATGTGACTTAGTCTGGGATTTAGTCTTTCTATCTCTAAAACTGGAATAATAATATTTGCAATTTGAGACTTACAATGTGCTTTGAGACCGACAGTGAAAAGCTCTCAGTAGTGTATTTATTACATTCTGTTTGTAGATGTTACAAGCAGTAGCTAGGAGAAATGAGAATAAAATTAAGCCAAACATGCTGATTTAAAAGCAAACTGTTGAAGCCAGGCCTGAACAGTAAAATAGCTACACATGTGCCAATGCTCAGAATTAAGTTGCAGGATTCCTACTGCTGTCAAAAAAGGAAAAAAAATTCCAAGGTTATAACTGTTTAATGGGGGGAAAATGGCTAATTTCTGTCTCTTTAAATTTTGTGKTGGAGAAAATAAGATCCTTTGATCTTTAAATGAAAGCTTCCAGAGTCATTACATTGAATCAGTTAATCTCTCCCAGTAGTTACCTTATTCTCTCTTCCTCATGGGCATCCTCTTTCATGGTCTCAGTGCTGAGCTTCAAATCAATGAACAAACTGTTACTGCTTCCAACACAGCCTGTCTAGTGAGCTTTCCTGCTTTCATGCATTGCCAAGCTCTTACCTCAAACCTTGGCACATCAAAGTGGAAAAGAGGTCCAGTAGTGCCACATGTGTGTTAACCAGGCTGGCTCCATCATCTTCATTTATGGGTCAGGCAGTCCCTCGCCTCTTGACGAGCTGTTTGTGAGGGATTGCGTGTCCTGTCACTCGCAGGTGACAAAGGTAATTCTAAGCAGGTCAGTGACACAGCAGTGTCAGGGAGTATCCTTGGTCATCGCATAATCTAGTTTAAAAAGAATATTAACCAAAGCAACAACTGATGTACATATCTTTGTGTGAGAGATCCAGACAAAAAGAAGTTGCATTGTATGTGCTGCTGACTGAATACACTCTTTGTTCAGAATGGTTTTTATTTCTCTTAGGAAAAAAAATGTAAAATTTAAAGACATTTCCCAGTGTAAGCCCTGCAAAGCATCTATGTTACACTATGAGATACTTTATCTGCTCATGCACAACAAATGCTGTGAAGTAACACATGGGAGTTTTTTCAAGTCCACCAGCGAGAGCACAAACTGTGTAAAACTCGGGAGCTGAGGTTGTGGAGCAGCATCTGTTCTCCTGCTGTGGTATTAATCTGTTTCTTGATGTGAGGGGGCTACAGTATATGGTGAATCTTGAACAACTTGTATTAGAGTAATTTTGTGGGTTTAGTCATAAAAGTTAGGTATCTAAAATGATGTGTGTTTAGAAAATAACTCATTCCCTCTTCCAGGAAATAAGTTTTGGTACAAGGTGAACATTTTTAGACAATTTTATCTTCTGAGAGTGTAGTACTAGGTATTTTCCAAAGTTTTGGTAGTTCTTTTGTTAGATGCTACCTTGCATTAAGCAACAAGATGGCTTTTTCACCAATAATGACAGATTTACTTTATTAATATTCAGATAAGAGACCTCAGATATGTTATCTTCACTGAGACAGAATTTCAGGATGGGTACTCCATCCCTGCGTGTCCAAGGGTTGTACAGCCTGTGTGGGCACCTAGTTCTAGTTTCTGACTATGTATCTCTTTTCTTTGCATTTACTTCCCTTGTTTCCGCTTGTGTCCCTTGCCTCTTGCTCCTTTCCTGGGGTGAGAGGCAGAAAAGGCCTTGATGCTTTGTAAGCACTGCTCAGCAATAACAAAAACATCCCTGTGTTATCAACACTGTTTTCAGCACAAATTCAAAACAGCCCCATTCTACTATGGAGAAAGTTCACTCTTCTCAGACAGAACCAGCACATACTTATACTTGAAACCTTCTGTTGTCTGTGCCAATCATCCATTCTGCTCCATTTCCTAAACTTATGACTAGATCACATGAAATACTTCAAAATGAGAGTTTTGCTCAATGTCTGTGAGAATGGTGCAGAATCAATTTCCACCTTCTGTGAAATTTTGCATTGCTTTATCAATAGTATTTTCTTTATTTGTTTGAATATGATTTAGGGCCAGAAACAACAGAAATCTGAATACAGCATTTGATAATTAGCCAGAGCTAAGCCTTTCCTGTGTGGGTACCAATAATCTTGGTTTTGCTGTCTTTACTCGAGATCACCCTGTTACTAATTCTCTGTTTAATAGTATTCCAGATTCTGTTATCAAAATCCTTCAGCTTTCTCCAGCACTTTGCTGCCAGGTTTCTTACAAGTCTGATGGCCTAAGAGGTCCTTCTGTACCTAAGATACAACATTTTGTAATCCCAAGGGTCTTTTAAAAATCATGTTATAAATCAAGCTTCTCTCTTTCCACAGCCTTGTGTAATTGTGCATATACATTTTTAAAGATACTTATTTTGGAGACTGGAGAGAATTAAGGGAAAAGTTCAAATTAACTGACACTAAAGTATCTTGGTATTACTATTTAACACTTTAATATTGTCTTTGTTCATTTTGTTCTCTGCATACCTAGATTTTATGCATATCTAGGTTTTCTCCATTTCTGTGTTTTTTTCTGTGTTGAATTCAATCCTTATTTATCCTGTGCATGGGAGGAAAAGAGACAACAATTGTAATAGATGAGTGGGTAAATGGCAAGGAAAACAGTCCCAGAGCATAGCAAAGCTGGAATGCTTCCTGCACTGGGACTTTTAGGGAACTAAGTATTGATAGATGCTTTTACACTACCTTTATGAAACTTTGAGATTCTTAACACAGTTAAATGTCCTCGTTGTGCCAGTCTGAAGTCCCCTCTGTTGTGGTACCATGGCAAAAATCCTTAAAAAAGAATTTAGAACATCCATGCACTTTATAACGCAATGATTTCTGTGTGATTCCTCAGTGGAGCTGGTAAGAATAAATAAATATAACAATGTGCTATAAAAACCCCAAACAAACGAAAAACTTAAATGCCCCCACCTAACCTCTGTTTAGGAAGAGTAAAACCACAGTAAGTGTAGAATTATGTATGCATATATATATATATATATATATATATGTATATATGTGTGTGTATGTGTATCTATATACAAATATATAAAACCCATGAATTCTGTATGTAATTTCCAATCTTTTTGTGATGAAGTTTTTTCAGTGTAATTGTACAGTTCTTAAAATGGAAAATTGTGTCTCTGTTCTTTGTCTAATACTTACCAGTGTAATATGTTAATTAAAAATAAAAGGGAAATCCTGCATATTTCATCATGCAAAGAGTGCAGAAAAATCTGTTTTCTTACAGGAGCTAATGCAGTTACATATTTCTAAAAATTGTGCAAACACAAAGTAAGATTTTTTTTTTACTCTGCCACTGATAGTCAAGCACACCAGGAAATACACCCTAAGAATATAAGTGACAGTTAGTGATACTTATGATAATTAGTGTACTTTTGCTAATGCATCTGAACATCTCACAGAATTTTGAGAGGCATGGAGCATTCACATTTTACTGATGAAGCAAAATAATAGATTTTTCAATGCTTACAACTGTTACTACAAACCTCACTAAAATTAAAGAAGACTAGATTTCTAACTGATTTCCCTTTAAAAATAAAAGTCTGTTTTGATGAAGAAGGAAAAGAACATCTTCAGATCCCACTTTTGTCCATCTGTAGAATGTTGTATCTGTATTTCTGCAATCTGACTGTAAGAAATCTGTTATTTTATTTTTTTTTTTTTCCCCTCCTCCTTCAGGTCTCCTGGAAACCTCCTCTGATACCAAATGGAGAAATCCTTAACTATGAAATCCGCATGCCTGACCCAAGAATTGTCATTACTGGGAACCCTTCATCGAGGTTAAGTCATTTGGTGACCAATCTTGTACCCTACACGAACTACTCGGTCACTGTAATAGCTTGTACTGGAGGGGATGGCTTTCTAGGAGGCTGCACGGAGAGTTTGCCTACAAGGGTGACAACACCCTCAACAGTTCCTCAGAGTGTCAGTCCCCTGTCTGTGACTCCAATCAGTGAGTCCTTTATTGCCATCTCTTGGCAACCTCCACTTAGGCCGAATGGCCCTCACCTGAGGTAAGCTGCAACTGGGACGGCAGTTTTCTTCTCCTTACCTAAATCTCACGCAGAAAATTCTGAGTGGTGCAGACTTTATCRTGTGATCTCTTACTTTCTGACTTTTTCAAGTTCCTCTTTATGGCTCAGAGAAGAGCCAGGATTATCAAGAGCAAGTGTGTTGTCTGTGCTGGAAGGCTCTGAGTCTTTCAGATCAGTGCTGTCTGAAGAACCAGAAGGAGCAAGCAAAGGATATTTGCAAAGTCCTAATTGGTTTGGGCTGCATAATCAATCACATTTTGGTGACAAGTTCAGGCAAAATTCCACTGATAAAATGATGAGAAAAGGATGAGATCTCTGTAAACACGAGTAATTAACACATCCAATTTTCTTGATACTCTATGTGGGTTGTATTTTCTATATGGCCAGAGAAAATGGCCATTTGGAAGTGCGATAACATGAAATAATCTTCAAAAATGAAGTGATGAATAAATTTATAATTAGCCAGTGCGTGAGAAAAATGGAAGTTAAAATGCTAGGAGTTTGGGGGCATAGCTAAAATAGGAAATGCAAGGAAGTGCTGGGTATAGCAGGTTGGATTTCACCACAGGAACCAAAGAAAGGAATCTCCTCTGAGATTTTTCTGGAATGATGGAATGGGAATCTTGACTTGCATGTTGATTACTGAGTGTGTGTGTGTGTAGATATACATTAAAAAAGTATGGATTTGAGTGCGTAAAGGTTTATAAAGACAAATATATCCTTTATATATACACAATAAAAAATGTCAGATCTTTCATTCTAGTGCTTTAATGTATTGTGAAACATTGTGCATGGAATTATAGCTCTCTACTCCATATGTTCTGGTTAGTAGCTCTCTTCTAGGTGCACTGATGGGTTCAATAATTATCATGTAATGCTGTTTCAGTTGCGTATGTTATTACAGCACAGTAGCTTGACTTTTTCTTCAGGCTTAATTAGGGCACACTACAACTGAATGAAATGATGATTGCTCTACAGTAAAATTTGAAGTTTCGGAAAAGCAGTCCCTGTTATTCTGGGGTTAACAACATGACCATTTTACCATAGATTATTGAAGTAATTCAGCACGACCTACATCTGCAGATTTCATTTCTTTCATGGTGTGCCATGCTGCCCTCAACAAGAACAACCACTGAAGCAGCTGCTCTGTACAGCATGATGGAACAAGAAGTCTGCAGCAAGCAGAGTAGCAGCAGCAGCTGCCAGTGGGGGTGATTTACACATGATCGCCACTCAGTGTTCAAAAAGATTTGATGTTTTTCAAGACTCGTCTATGAAATATATTGGACAGAATATGCCAGGATAGTTTCCTATAAAGCTGTAATGATCTGTCTTTGGGTTGACACTGATGAACCACTCATGTGAGAGGTGTTCTTGTTGTAAAGTCATCTGATTTTTTTGACAGAGTTGGAGTTTAATTAGTTTTTACTCTTTAATTTCTGAAGTTATAATCCCAGCTTCGGCAGTAATTCAGTTTGGCATCAGTACATGGCACAATGCTTGCTGGTACCTGTTTAGGATTATTCCCTAAACTCAAGGGCAAAGTTGCTGGAAGTTGTGCATGTACTCCCTAGCTGCCATGGAGCGTAGGAAGTGTCAGGTCTCTTGTAAGAGAGCATCTCAGTTGATTTCTGGTTTTGAAGCAGTACTAAATCACTGTATGCAGTACCTGTTAAATACTTTTTCATTCAGGGTCTCAAATCTGGAATGGTATTGTCCAGCATGTCCTTATCAGACTGGAGGTGATTTTAATATTAAAAAGTGTCAAATTATACATGAAGTCATTGGTCAGTGCGATGACCCACACCAAGGTATTCTGCAGAATACTTAAACGTGGAAACGTTTTCACAAATACGCACTTAAAATAGACTATTTAAGATCTGCATGAGTATCCACATACTTGTGTCTGGAATTTAGCAGTAAGCACCTTTCCAGAATGGGGGCAGGGACAGGATGAAACAGAGCAGCTCAGCACTTTGGAGAATCAAGTTGAGTATTTAAGTGAATATATATGCATATGACCCTAATTTGCTGGGCTTCAGTGGAAACACTGTTGTAAGTACAATTTGACTAAAACTGCAGCTCACCATTGAAAGCAATTTCAGACTGGTTCTATAACTGGTAAAATGGGTACAAACGTCTGATGCCTTACTAATAAAACACCACTATCAAACTGAAACAATTATTTAAAAAAAATAAAGAGTCTTGTGGAATGTAATAATGAGTAATAATCCTAAAGATTTTGAACAAATATATCTAATTTTGTTTCCTTTAGAGTATAGTTTCCTATGTAATCCCTAGAATGATTAGGAAATGCAAACTATATTATCCCCTTTAGTTCATTTAGACACTAAGTGATTTAATTTTTGTTAAATTCCGTACAGGTTTTGTATAAAAGATGATGGAGAGTGTGTGATGCAGCCTGGGTGGAAAGCATGTTTTCCAAATCAGGCAGTCTCATGGCTGACCTGATGAAAGATGGGCTTTGGCTGACCTGCTGTTTGGAACAGAGACAGGAATACTGCTTCAGATACCAATTAAAACCAGGATGAAATAGTTTGGTCTTTCAAGCTCACATCATGAATGCCTACCCAAACACAAAGGTGCCTTGCTAAGGTCTACAGATGGCTCAAACAATTAACTCATTCTATGCCTGTTTTCACCTGTAATTTAATCTGTGGTTATTTACAACCACATTAAGTACAAAGGCACACTCAAGCTACTACTAATAGTAAAATAGTAATGCCAATGCTATGTTTCAGTACATTTGCAAGAAAGAGACATAATCATTTCATATTCTGGAGCAACCTCTGCATATTATGCAAGTCTGCATAAAACACTGTTACTGGGCTATTTGGACTTGGTCTTTGTAACATTTCCACAAAGTTTAAAATCTGTGAATCATTGAATAATTTTTTTTAAGTGGAAATGCTTAGTTTTCCATTTGCAAAGTAGTTTCCTTTTTTTAAGTAATTGAATATTTTAAATCATGAAACATTAAAAAGGATGTTTATCTCAGAAAGTTTACAGCTGTAAAAACAAAATAATGTGTGGCTTTAAAAAAAAACCTGGTTGGGTTCTTTTTTTTTTTTGTGTAATAACATTAGTTGAGATAATCCTGGTGTTCTGCTTGTCTTTTGTGTTAGATATGAGCTCCTGAGACGTAAAATCCAGCAACCACTTGCATCAAATCCCCCTGAAGATTTAAATCTGTGGCACAATATTTACTCAGGAACTCAGTGGTTTTATGAAGATAAGGGTCTTAGCAGGTGAGATTACAAAAACTATAAAAACAAATGCTGGCATTTTGTATAGTGTATGTTTAATAGTTCAAAGTATTTCTTGTGTCTTTATGTAGTGAACATATTAATTATGTAATGAAATATTTTTTGTCATCATCTTTGGTGTTAATCATTCTAATATGCAGGGATTTATTATTAGTCTGTCATTCTTGACTCATACATTGTTTTGCTCTGAAAAACAAATGAAAATAAAAGCCTCATGAAATTTTAGCATTGATATGCTCATGCAATCAAACCATTAAGATTTATATGTATGGATTCTCTAGATTTGTGTGTTGGCAAAGTTATAGCACAGGCAGAATGCATGTTTGAGAGAAGTCCTAGATGGGAAATATTTGAAATATACTGTTTTCAGCAATTTTTTTTTTAACCTGGTTTTATTGTGTTTAGCTTCATCATAGTTAAATGCAATGTTAAGAGTGAGAAAATGGAGTGTGTGCTCTGTTCCTCAGTGTGTAACAGACCCACTGTGTGAGGTAGAGCAAGTCTTGATCAACCTTGGTTGCTACATCTCGAAGTCAAGGCTACTGGTCTTTAAGACAAAACACACAAAGAAAGAAATTGTAATGGAAGATTAAACATGGCTTCTGCATTGGGTTTTTGTAGATAAAGTCTCAGGAAAACTCTCATGGATGGTTTCAGGGTGTGTGTGTTCTCTATGCTTGTGTGCTGGTGTGCTTTATGAGAACTCCATGTCAATCACTGACCCTCAAATATCTGAGCTTTCTTTCTACTTCTGTAAAAATTGTGTGAGCATCTCTCCTGAGCACAATGTGGATCAGGAGAACATGACCTCTGTTCCTGTCAGAGACACACCAAACCATGCCAAGGGCTACTACCTCTGGCTTGCCGTTGCCTACTTGCCGAAAGTCACTGCTCGTTTCCATCTGTTGCAATAACTCCTCATGGAGCTGTTCTTGTACCAACCCTGCTCAAGTGTCCATTTCTTTCTTTCAACCATGTTTGAAAGTCTGCATAGAGCTGCCTTTGGTTTTAGCTTTGCTCATTTCTGCGGCCCTGGCCATGGTTGGCTGTCAGTGGTTCAGAGGGTGCAGTACATTCAGACAGAGCCTCAGTAACCAGTCACTAGGCACAATAACATTTTGGATTGAATGAGCTATGGCCAAAAAAAGTGTGCCTAACTCTTGGACACACCTGAACACTTCTTTTGGGGAGGGTTCTGTAACCTGCAGCTATTTTTTTGCAGGTAACAACTGAGGATGGGTTTGTAGCTGGAGAGAAGATGCTGCAGAGAGACTCAAACCTAATTTTTCCCTGAGAGAAAATTCATATGTCAGCATTTATTTTCATTTGTCGTACTTTAAGCATGTTTCAGAATTACTTACTTTTTTTCAGATGGCTTCTTCATTTCTAGTAGGCTATGACAAACTCCTTTTATTTCCATTGTTGAAAATATGGATACAAAAATGAATCTTAAATTCTCAGCATTAAATTGAAAGACTACATTTCAGTTTTTTTATTGAGTGTGTACTGTAGTGTGCAAGATAATACTACATGTTTGCAAGTGACAGAAGATGCAGAGAGAGAAGTAAAATGTGTTTTGTATATTGTCACTGTTCATCACTGCTTATAGTTACAGTTGGAGCTACTGAGTTCCCAGTAATTTGCTTTCTTCTCAGTGGGACTGCTAAAGCTTAGCTCTTTTGAAAATCAGGGTGTTATAATAAAGTGTCTAAAAGAAAGTAAATATAAAAAAGTGAAATAAAGTAAATATACAGTGCGAGTGACTTTTTGTACTAAAATCTCTAAATATTAGGCATTTACTCTACTTTCCTTTATTGCTTTTGTAGACGTTTATCCCAATGTGTTGCAGCTTCAGTGAAAATTTGAACAAGATGATCCTGAGTTCCTGTCTTTGTGCAGTTTTTAGTGAGGCTTTTTATCAGGAAATTAAATTTGAGATTATGAGATTCCACTTAAAGGACATTAATGTGCCTTTTGATATAGAGAAGAAGTGATGACGCGACAGTCACTTGTTTTACTAAATACACATGTAGTATTTGATAAATCTGTGTGATTGGAATATACACAGTTCTAAAGAAAATTACTTTATTAAATGAGTTTGAACTCCTAGGTACCTTTTTGGATGTTTTTGTAGTAGAAGAGTCCTGACGGTGTGGTGAATCCCTTTTACAAATGAGACTCTGCAAGTTAAAATCAATGGGTTTCCCAAAAGAGGAAAAAAGCCTCATTTGATTAAATTCTGATCCAAATTTTGGCAGGTTGCCACTGCTGTAATTACATATTGAATTGAGCTATAATCTCTCAACACCTCAGAAGCTACAACTATGAAGAAGTGAAATAATATGTTTTATTTTTGTTACCATGTTAATCATGCTGAATTATTTCTAAAAAATAGATGGCTCTTATGAAGTCTCCATTGGTGCATACCATGCAGCTGAATTTTTTTACAGGGGGAGAAGAAACAACAAAACTTTGGCACAGGCAGAAGGTTTACAGCAAATATTTTCTATGTCTGCATTTTTCATTCCATTTAATTATTTTTAAAATGTCTTAGGTACACAACGTACGAGTACAAGCTCATAGTGCACAACGAGGTAGGATATACATCAAGTGAAGAAGTGATAGCTACTACATTAGCAGGATTACCAGAGAAAGGAAGTGTCCTTACTGCACGTGCTGTTAATCACACTGCTGTGGAAGTGGAATGGTCAAAACCAAGTAAGTGTGCTTAGTATTTATTCCAGTAACTAGGTGTTAACCTGCCATCACTTACGATGGCCTGCCTTGCTCTCATAGGAAACACAGTCCTTGTCTTGATTTATAATATACCTAAATGTCCTTGAAACGAGAGGAAAGAAACAGGGGAAAAAATGTGCACATTTTGCTCTTTCTCGGTCATGTTCATATTTATTATATGCTCTTTCTGCAGCATGAGAATAGTGAAAGTGAAGAAATAGTTAATGCAAACTCGTGAGACATCTATAAAGCAGTACTACACAAAATCCTGTTGTCTTTGTGGCCCATTTCATCCCTTTGGATAAGAATTTGCATACCCATTCCTTCCCAATAAGAGGATCCCCTTTCTCTTTCTTTTTGCTCTGCTCCTTAAAATGAATTTAGCCAATTTCTCTAGTTGGTTGGCTAATACAGCAGTAGGGAATTTCTTCATGACTTAAATGTAAATGATATTGTAAGGACTGGGTGCTGAATTGCAACAAATGTAGACTTTTTATTTTATAATTGCATGCCTGAAGTAAGCATGCTTATAAAAACTGACAAATGTAATATATCTGAAGCAGCTCACTGAAGTTTCATTACCTTAGTAATCTAAACCCCTGACCTTCCAGATGTAGCTAATGCAATCTGGTTTTATTTTCATTCATATCTTAGAAATTTCCTCCATATATGTTTGTGAATGCAGAAGTTAAACACCAAGACAAGGCCATTCATTATTTGAAAACCTTATCATATTTTATTACTTCTTATGTTGCAATAAGCATATTAACTATTTTGTATATCAATGTTTCATTTTTTTAAATAATAATAGTTTTCAAATTATTTTTTTGTTTTCTTTGGGCACTTGGGAGCCCTCAATATAAGTTGCCTTGCTGTCTTTATTTTCCCTACTGAAGATTTCTAAGGATGACTTCTAAGGATTTAAGGCTTATATCGGTACCACTTAAATAGCATATCATTTTTGATTAAGAATTTCAATGACAAAACCATATGTTATTAAGTATGGAAAATATGCTTTTGGCTTTTATCAATGCTGTTTCCCAGTGAGCTGAGTCCTGTTCAGTGGTACAGTGTGTCATCTAAAGATATATGTGTTAGTGCTTAAAGTTTTTACTGTAATTATACTTTTGATCTCAATGCCTACTGGAAAAGCGATTRCATTTAGTCAGACCTGAGCTTAAACTGTTTGACAAAGGACAGATAAGATAACAGATGACATCTGAGTTACTAAAATGGAGAAGACTTGCCTGGAATCTGTGCTTATCCATCAGCTCAGACCAGTGAATGTCCTTCCCTGTGTAGCCAGAAAATTACACTGTTTTTTCTTCCTTTCTCTGGGGAAGTTAGTGCTGGGTAAAACACATTTTAGAAAGAAATGTGAGAATTTGTTCTTTTTCCCCTGTATGTATGATGTTTCTGAGTATATTACAGCTTTACATGTAGACGATGTGATCATGCTTGTTCTAAAATACTAACACATAGCTTCTCACTGTCACTATGGCCTAAAGGCTGTCTGGGTGAAGGTGAATGTCACTGGCATTTAAGGCATGGGCACTGGTCCCTTATTCATGGCTAGGGGACTAACACAGGAGTGGAGTGGACTCTGGGAAGTGTTGTTTGAAGGAAAGGCGCAAAAAGGCCTGCACACCACTGCTTGCAGTGGGTTTCACCTATGAATTTGTTTATTCACAGATTCCATTGTCATCATGGGGATGTCTAGGGAAAGAAAACTTTCTCCAGAGATGGATAGGATGATGAATCCTTAATGGTATTGACAGGTTAGGAAGAGCAGTCTGCATCACTCCCTACAAGGGTGAAACTGGAGGCACTTGATGGAATCTTTCCTTTGTTTTAAACAAGAGGGTCTGCATAAAATTTGTTTTACTCTTCACAAGAAATGTTGTTGATAAGAAACTTGCTGACTGAAAATTTCCCGGTTGATGTGCCCATGTTTTTTCTTTCTCTTCCTAGCACTACAGGATTTGCAAGGAGATGTTGTATATTATACCCTCTTCTTGAATTCTACTGATGAGAGAAGATCTCTGAGGATCCAGTCTGATGTAAACTCTGTAGTTATAGATGATTTGCAGCCCAACACAGAGTATCAGATATTTTCTCAAGTTTTTAATGGAGTCCACAGCATCAACAGTGAAGCTGTGCATGTGACTACCTCAGATGGAGGTGGGTTAGCAGTGAATGCAGCTTGGCTTAAAATCTGAGAATGAAATTGATTGATTTTCGTTAGGGTTGAGATCAGTCATCCTTCCATTATAAAATTTCCGGTATAAAAGGAAAAAGGTCTAAAACGTTAAAATGCTTAAGTGCTGGTTGTCATCATGTGGTAGATCAATAAACGGTCCCACTGAGACAGAAGCAAAAGCTCTAATAGCAGATATTAACCCAGTTTGTTCTCATCTTCTGCGTATTCCTGTCTGTGTGCACTAAGTTTGGAACTGAGTTCATATCAATAAATGGTGGAATTTAGAAACAATTAATGGGATTTTTAAAAGATTTGCTCTGTGAAGCGACGTGCTTTTGACATGACAGTTGTACACAGGGCCTTTCCTGAGCCACTAGAAACTCTAGGTTTAAGTTCAGCCTCTAAGAAAATTCTTTATGAGTCATTTCTATGCCAGTGGGCAAGTGCAGGGCTGGGGGTGGAGGTTGAGGATAAAATAATAATAAAAAAAAATTGTGCATCTGAAATGTGTTTAGAATGGTCTTTCTAATATTTTTGCTTTATAAAGTCTCATTATAAACATTATAATATCATTACCTCAGAAGCAAGTGTTCCAGGTCATTAGCAAAGCACTTTAAGGGAGGATTCCATTTCCTTTCTCATGCCAAAGGTCAGCACCTTTTGTTTATAAAATAGAATTGATGGTAAGGGCAATTTTTCAACTGGTAAAGATGGGTTCTTATGATAAAAATAGGTCTTTGCATGGTTATTTCTGACATGCTTAGATAATTATGTAATTTAACGCCAAGGACGGTGTTGGTTTTTTTCTTTTTTTTTTCTAAATAAATGTTAGACTTCATCATTACCTATAGTAATCAACATTTGAAACCAT
This sequence comes from Amblyornis subalaris, assembly GCA_018881555.1. Lineage (NCBI taxonomy): Eukaryota > Metazoa > Chordata > Aves > Passeriformes > Ptilonorhynchidae > Amblyornis > Amblyornis subalaris. The sequence goes on from JACAXG010000021.1 coordinate 1,622,622, forward strand.
TTACATAATGGCAATATTGCATATTGCTTCATCTTTAAGGCTTATAATGTCACGTTCCATCAGACATAAGGTATTTTGGTCTCAGGTTTTGCTTTAAAAGCAAAGTGCTCTATTCTTTTTTTTTTTTTTTTTTTGTGGAAGAATTAGGACTGGGGAGACAAAAATAATATTTGCATGTTGGCAGTGCAGATGGGTGAATAATTTATCATCATATCTCACTGGCCACATACTACTGATGATTGACACTATGCTGCTGGTATAAAGCATTTTACCATCAGCTCTCATGATTTCTAACTGAGAGTATAATAAGCCAATTTACAGAAGACTACAGACTGTGATAACTTCATCAGAGGAAAGCAGATAAGCAGTGAACCCTTTGCTAAACCTAAATACTAATCTGCATTTGGTTAAACAAGTGCTTTTGCAGAGACAGCTGGAGTTTATTCAGTTTCTTCCTTTATTTCTAGAGCCTGAGGGCATGTTCCCTCCAGAGGTTGTCATCATCAACAGTACAGCTGTACGTGTCATCTGGACATCGCCTTCAAACCCGAATGGTGTTGTCACAGGGTACTCTGTCTATGTAAATAATCAGCAGTACAAGACTGGAATGAACGAGCCAGGATCCTTTCTTTTAGCAGATTTGTATCCGTTCACTGTGTATGATATACAGGTTAGAATATCCTTTCTGGGTTGTGTAACATACTTTAATTTTACTTATTTTCTTCTACTTGAATTTCCAAGGAGAATATTGTTTCACAAATTTCTTTACATACATGGACAGATGTTTGCACTGATGCTTGTGTGCGTATACATACAAGACATACATTTATTTTCACCATATTTTGATCAGAGTACAGTTTTCATAACACAAATTTCCGTTATCTCTGTTTTCAAACAGTGGAAACTCCATTTACTTTTGCCCAAATGCTCTGTGCCTCAACATTAGCAAAGCCCCAACATATATTACGATGATTCTACTCCTACTCATTAAAAGAAAATTGCAATTGTTTAAGAAACATCAGGCATGCATGATATATCTGTACAGTGAAATAACGATGTTGCATTTGACATCTTATTATCAATTTTTTTTCCTTATCCTTTTGAGGAGGAAGCAGAGCTGATCTCCGAAATCATCATAGTACTTTTTATGGTCTTAATACATGCAATATTTTTTCTTTGCTTTTCCGTTTATCTTTGCCTCTCTAGTCACACATCTAGTGAAAGGCAAAATACTGTGTGCAGAAACATAATAATAAAAATAAAAAAGAATAAATATCTTTCTATCCTGACTTTGTATTAATATATTGAAGAAGTGGATTTTGACACTTAATTGTAACTATTCCTGTCTATTTCATTAAGGTTTGGTGTGCATTATCATATATGAGACGAACTTAGTAGTACCATGTATACTTCATTCTGAAAATTTGCAGCCAGTTACTCCATGCCATAAATAAACATCACAGACAGGCACACCATAACAGATTTCCATGTTCCAGCCCCTCTGAAGCAGCAAACCTCCATCCATGAATACACATATGACTTTCTGAATGCCACTTGGAAACACATTTGTCTTTTCTCAATAACAATGCAAATTCAGTGTACTGCCTCACTTATAGACCCTCTATATTAATTTACCATGGCGACCTTGTGTTGCTTGAGATGTTAATTATTCTTCTCTTCTGCTTTGCTAGTATTTATATTTGCATCAATGTGATAGGTAAAACCAAAATAAGATGCCTTTAATTTTTTTTCCTTTTGATTCTTTTTCTTCTTTTTCTGAAAACAGTATTATCTTGGATGCACGTTCATCTCACTGGTAATCTTACTGCATTATTTTATTTTTCTTTTTCATGCTTTTTTAAATTTTGAGTAACTTCCCTGTTGACAATACAGAAACAATGTTATATGATCTCTCACTACCTATTTCACTTTGCCTCTTCTTAGTTTAATCCCAAGAATTGAAGGAATAAATTTTTTTATGGCATTTTTTCATAACGAATTGTAGGATTCCTATTTGTGTTTTTCACTTTTAATTTCCAGAATAGTCACGAAGGAATAGAAAATACTAGGGAAAATTATCCTTATTTTTATGTCAGAATATAGGGTAGGAATAGAAACCTTACTCAAGGCCCCAAATCAAAGCACATTTTTTTCAGTGTTGTGTACCAGAGTATACATGCAGAAAAACAAATTCACTGCAACTCTTTTGGTGATAATTTAATAGAAAACAGCAATTAGTGACAGAGAGCTGCATGTACCCGTCTTTTGAAAATGGTGTGGGAAAATGTGATACAGTGTGGTATATCTCTGGTAGATTTACTTATCTCAAAGCTGCAGTATTTTCCTGGCTGTATGGAATCTGTTAAATAGAAAAGAATTATATCTTGGGTGAAGAGAAAGTCTAAACGAGTGGCAGAGCTGAAAAATTTCTGTAGCTGAGTATGTGAACCTCATGTTCTTCTCCATCAGATTGAAGCCTGCACGGTGTATGCCTGCGTGAGGAGCAATGGGACCCAGATCACAACTGTGGAAGATGAGCCAAAGCAGCTGTCAGCACCCATTATTCACATAATTGGCTCAAGGTACTGGGCTATAGGTGGCTTTCATGTATCAGAGAGATTTGTAGCTGGAATGGGGACCAGAATATAAAGTTGTCTTCTTAAAATTAAATAAGGTGCATAAAAGAATTCAGTATACACTTTGAAAACATTTTTAGTGTTTGTTATCTTTGGTCTTGGAGTTTTTTCACCAAAAGATCAATCAAAGGAGTCTCACCCTTGGTTGATTGTACATACCCATTTGGGTATCACTGTGCTGTGGTAATAAATAAGGCATAAGTGGAAATAGTTAAGAGAAGAAGTGTAGTGGAATGAAAATTATCACATTCTGCTGTCAGTTAAGCAGAGGAAGATTAATGTTCAGGGAGCAATGCGATGCTGATAATGGAAACTTAGAATAATTCTGGGTAAAAAAAGTCACCTATCACAGCAGTAAGAATTAGTAAGCTATCTTAAAAGGCATGCATATCTATGTCTCCTTGAACCACTCTTTGCAATCTGCCCGTCCACTGCATCCACAGGCATGGGCAAACTTCTTAATTGTAAAGGGAGTATCAAATTTGCACTCCTTAGAAGCAGCCAAATAGTAACTTATACAGCAATCCTTTGGGAGTTAATATCTTCCGAAGACAAAGTAAAACTAAACTTGCTAACACATTTCTCAGAATTACACCAACAATAAAGCAGTTAACCTCCTGTGTTTATGTTACGGTTCCTGTGATTTTCCACTTCTGCCGGAGTGTGCTCATTAGCAGTGTTTCTTTCATTAAAAAAAAAAAAATTCTTTTGAAAATAACTAATATCTAACATCCGAACCTTCAGAAATGGCCATCAGAATGGACTTGCTTCTCCATTCTCCTAAAGACTCTGGTTTGCTGTTTACCATTTCTACATTTTGCTTGAATTGAGCATTTGACTCTGTGTAGGGGTGAAATTAATCTTGCTATTTTTCTGTCACACATATAGATATAGTCAAAGCTTGTTTGATGATAAGAACTCAATTCTGGGTCTCATCTTTTGCCCTTGGCTTTAACTTATGTATGCCTTTGTCTGTATTGTCTGTACTTGTCTGTACTGCAAACACTTATGCATGTTTCTGCTATTATATATAGACTAAATATGTCATAACACATGAATGCAAAAGGATCAAAAATGCCTTCCTACTTTATAATCTGCTCAGCCAGAAACAGACTCTGTTTCTAAACTGCCTTTTCCTACATGTCATATTATCATCAGCTGTTCTTATATCCCAAAAGAATACTAACTACTGATCGATTGCCCGGACATGTCTGGCCGTGGCCTACATGTGCCCCGGGTAGTTCATTTATTTGCCACGGTGGATTTGCTAGAGTGGAATTTAATCAATAGCTAATTCATTAATTCTGGTCCTCGAGTATGTAGGGATTGTGCAGTATAAAAATGACTGGCTGGCTTCAGCTTTGATTGAAATATGACAAACACTACAGCTGACAGCCTTGGCAGGTGCTGGGCTGAATATGAATTTTGCTTATTTATCCTCCATAAAAGAAAAAGCTTGGGCAAAAAAAATTCCCAGTTTGTGTGGACAAGAGGACATTTTAATACATATCTATCATCAGAGAGAGAAAAAAAGGCATTTCTAGAGCATAGGCTCGTGGGATACCTGAGATATAATAAAGCCTGTGCAGTTTATTGTCTTTAATTGGAATCATGGCGTTTTTCCCTCTTCTGAATCAGTTTGGGGGGCTGTATTATTGATGAAAATGCTGTAGGATAATGTCTTTGTAGCATTCACAAATAATTGTTTTAAAATTTGCCTCAAGGTGCTACATGACAGAAATTATAATTTCACCCACCAACTTAGAAGTCTTTCTGATAGCAGCTCCATCCATACTGTTCTAATGAAGGGTATACCACCAGAGCCATTATAAATACCTTACTTTTCCACCCCTTACAGTTAATAACTCAGCTTCAGGCTGAAACTTGGCACAAAAGGTCATAGTCCTGAAATAATTATTTTATAATGCCAAACTTCAACTAGAAAACAGTATGGGACCCAATCCTTAAGTCCTAAGTCAGGTTCTGGTTTGTTATATTTCTTGCCTGCATTTAGGGTTTTTTGAGGGGAGAGATCACATTGACTATGTTTATGTAGAAACAAATGCCATTGAAATCAAGTATGCTTTTGTTCTGTTTTATTTTTACTTAGGACCTCAGGATTTGACTCTGTAGACAAGTATTGTATTTTATTGCACAGTTTAGAAAGTTGTCTGAGTATTGAATGCATGTGGATGTTGACTGAAAGTTTGTGTAGTGGATTTAATTCTCATGGTGTGTTGGCAAATAGTTCACTCCTCTTTAAAACACTCTTCTTTGTTCTCTTTTTCCTTGTAATATAGCAATTCTTTTATGTGCCTAATTCAAAGGTCGATGGCTCAGAAAACACCATGTGGCCGAATCTAGGGAAAATCCTTCATGGCTTCATGAAGAGAGGGCCCTGTAAGCAGCTTGGGGGGAACCAGAACCCCTGGTCAGGGTATAATAGAAAACTCAAAGAAGATAAGGCCGTGGGAGAAAAGCTAGGTGCATTCTTTGCTGTGATGTTCAGTATCATGGGACTTCGGAAGGTTTCGGTGTCAATTGCTGTTTGTGGGTGAATGAGGCGGAGGAATTATTTCAAATTAGCATGTTAGTGAGAAGGATTTTAGAAAAAAATGGATGAAACACAGCAACAAATTATTGGGATTATGGTATTTGCTCATGAGTTCTAAAGGAGATCAAACACGAAAGTGTCAAACTGCTGTGCTGTGTTAAATATTCTTTAGACTGGTCTCAGTAATGGATGAATGGAAGATGACACAATGTAGTGCAGATTTCACCAAGAGGATATTGGGAACTAAAGACCAGGCAGTCTGATTTTTCATTCTGGGAAAATGGTCGGAAAGTCAGAAGACACCTGATCTCTCTCCCTACTCTAGTAATAGGAAACACAAAGCACTGAAATATTTCTCTAGGAAGTTTGTAGCAACAACAGAAGCATGATGCCATTTATCAGACTGTCTGGACTGTGTCATACTGCCTCTCTAATTATGTCAGCCCTGCATCCATGATGCAGCAGGTAGTTAACTCCTGTGCAATAATGCTGCAGCAGTTGCTCAGTATGTGTGATCTGATGAGGGAAGTATTTTATCCACTAGTCATTAATAATAGCATGTTCCCTATCTTAAGACTGTCAGATGAATCTTGTGATTTTTTTTTAGTTCCAGCTCCTAAAAGTAAAGCCACTGAATCTTAGATTTTTTATCTTAATTTAACCCTTGTATGTGATAAGACTAATGGAACGTTCATCATCGAGATTCAGAAGGAAGGCCTTGATATATTTTTAATCTTCATGCTTAAACCTTTGCTACTGTTTTGAGGAAAAAAAAATCAGTTCTTTTCATGCCTTATGGGCACTTGAAGCTGGTGATACTTGCAGCAGGCAAACCCCACAATTTTCTTTCCAAAGTCTGTTGTACCAAAATCTATCTGACATGATATCAAAGCTCCAAAGTACTGTTCTTTTCCGTGGATGTTTTAAAAAAATGTTATTTCTACCTGAAAATGTCAAAAATAATTGTCTTCACGTGCTTGAGCCAAATGATTTCAGTTTGCTGTCTTTCACCAAAAGCAAATACATTCATGGATCAGTTTGAAATTGTTCTTTATCTGCTGAAAGTGCTTTCATGGACCCTGCAGTCTGAAGCAGATTGTTTCTGTGAACCTGGTCAGACTGCCTTGCCTGCTTCAGTATTTTCACCACAGTGACAGCAGTGGGACTCATCCAGCATTGGAACTATCATGAATGGCAGACACTTGAAGTGTCCTCTGGGCACACAAGGAGTATACTCCACGCGTGAGGAGTTGTACATTCCATGCCTAGAATTTGCAAGTCTGCTTCTGTAGGTCAGGTTGTGGGCACTTCCAGCATAGACACAGCTCCAGTGTATCCAACTGGATACAGGGAGTGACTGAATAGAAGGAGAGGGTGGGCAGGCTCTGTCCCCATGTTTCTGCAGCTGTATCGGAAGTACCACACATGACACAGCTGCCTGCACACTAAAGTGCCCATCGTGTCCTATTAAATCTGCACCTGCTCAAGAAGGTTTTCAGCTCAGCCCTCAGATGGGGGTTGTCAAAAAGCCTCTGCAGTCCCATGAAAGGCCTGCTGTTCTTTTTTAAATGCACTATTCTTACTGTGTTGCCACAATTTGCCATGGGTGGCAAACATCAGAAGGTGTAGACATAACTGAAACACCCATAAAATGGTGAAGCAGCCTGCTTATCTGTGAGCCACTTCTGGAAGGTCACACTGAGTTTTACCCTTTCATTGGCACTGGTCAGTGAACTCCCATGCCACACACTTTTCTTGTTCATCTGCAGTTGTGCACAGTATCGGGCTATGTCCACCCCAAATGTGCATCTATCAATTGGATAATAATAAAGTGATTGCTTGTCTAAGGAAACACGTGCTGAGCTCTGCAGAAAAGGCAAAATGTTCACATCATTGCATTAATTCTTAGCCCTAATTTGAAATTATATTAAAGAGAAATATGACTCAAAAAAGTGCAAGAAAACCTGGCACAATACTTTGAAAATATACTCATGAGGGTCTGAATGAAACTTAAAGAAAGCAAGTCATTCAAAAATATGACTGAGAATGTTTTCTTTGCTCCTGTATCCTGCTCTGTGCAAAGACCAGGAGACAGTTACAATGGCATTTGTAAAGGTTAAAGTACTAACCTTTTCCTTTTCTTTTTGCTTTTTTTTCCCCTGAATTTTGTACAATATATTTTCCTGCTTTTACATTTTTGAGTGTAACATTATTTAAATGTGGATGAGTGCATTTGTGTGAGTATATGTTCATGTGTATGTGGTAGAATAGGTAGAGAATACAAAATAGCAATGGATGGAATATGGAATTAAATCTGTGGTTCAGATGAAGACCTTGGAATGATAATGGCAACTCTACGAGTCACCTATGAATTTATTCTCTCATAGGTGACATTAATTCCTGTTCTGCAAAGGCTTATTGCTGTGTGTATTCCTGTTTATACCTCAAGGAAGTGAAATAATAGTTCACTTATTTTTATTCTGTTAAGATGTCAAAGTTTATCTCAGCAGCTGCTGTTTCACTGTAGCATTTTCACTTTAAATTAATGCTAATTTCTGATGTCACTGGCATTCTGACAGTGGCTGTGTAATTGGGACATGGAGATTAAAAAGAGGTACTTAGAGCTTAAGTATTTACTATGCAGTGTTGTCAGTCCTCCTATTGATCTATGTGTAGCATTGGGATCTCCTTCTCTCTACCCAAAGAGTCATAGGGAAAGAAATTTGTCTTATGCAACACTCTACGGTGATTATACAAGAAATTAACTGTTTATTTGAAATATCAATGTAAAATTTGTATTTTTGCTTCAAATGTCCCTTTGCACTGTTTCTTTTAAATTTATTGTAGTACTAAATGAGTTTTTTGAGGAAATATCTACACATTTTTAGTAGTGATAGACATGCTACAGCTTAACATGATTTAACAATATCCCTTAAGATATTTTCTTCCTTAAACTAATGATGGTCTGGTATCAAACCTGACATCGGCTACAGGGTGTTGTTTTCCAGGCAGTCTTTGCAGGCTGCTGCAGTGATGCTTTTGCACTCAGAAATCTTCAGCCTTAGTTGTGATAAACACTTCCATTTTTTACTTCTAATTCTATGCCAATGAAAATATTTGAGTACAGAAGGGAACTAGTGCTTACTGATGCTGCAATGAGTTCTTTCTTTTAATTCTATGCTGAAGAATACATTTCAAAGCAACTTTTTTTTTTTTTTTGAAGCAAGGAAAAGGCAAGATTAATACAAACCTGTTCTAAATGGTGACGGAGCACAATGTGTAAGCTGCACTGGCAAGAGCACAGAGGGAAAGGAGTGGTCTTTTGCCCCCCACTGTCCATCCTGTAGCAGGTTTCTATCTGAGAAAGGAGTATTCATGCCAGCCCTACAGTAGTTCATGTGGGCCTTTGCTATTGCACCAGGAAAGGCATACTGTGTCTTTCTTCTACCAGTGAAGTGAAAGGAGTAAAATGCTAGAAAGTTCATTACACATAAGTTTCCAGAAATAAGACTGAGATGTCTTTTAAACAGCAACATTTGAGGACTTTGATTACATGTGTGATTTGTTTTCCTGACATATTAGCACATATTGGCGCTTTTTAAAAACTTTGTACCTTTGGTTAATAAAGCATCTGTGAAGTTTGTTACTCAGAAGAACATTTTTGAAACTTCAAAATGTTTCACTCTATGTGAACTGGTGTAAAAAGGAACTACTATATGCTAATCGTTTAATGTAAGTAGCTATAGAGGTATAAATACTTCCAAAAGTTTAACAGATGTTGATCTTCTTATTGTAGATCTCTTCAAATCAACTGGGCATCACCAGGACAGCCAAATGGCATCATCCTGGGATATGAACTCTTACGTAAAGTGTGGCAGAAGTGTACTTCATCAAAGACTCCAAAAAGCAGCAAAAGTAATGGAATGTGCATCTCATTARAATGTAAAAAGCATGAAAATATCTGTGGAGAAGTGTGTTATCATCCAGAGTCAAAGGTACTTTTATATTCTTAAGTTACCTATGCAATGAAAAATAATACTTTTAGGAATAGGTGTGCAACCAAACCTCTTTAGTTATCAGAGGAAAGGAAGTTGAGGGTTCTCCTTCTTTTGATATTTTAAAATCAAGACTATGATATGTATCTTGACATTCTTTAAAATCAAATATGGATGTTTGAGCTCATACAGGCATAGCTGTGTGTGAGTCAGCTGATGACAGGTGATTCTGTTATTTTAAGTCTTTGTTTGTTGACCTTATTTCTCCTTTGAGGAGAAAGGAATTGGTTAGCATTTATGAATGTGTTCATTAACACTTTGGCTTGGTGCAGTTTTGAAGTGAATCTCCAGATTGTTTTCATTTATTTTGTGCTGGTTAAGGGTAGAAGTCATTTTAGTACATCTGAACTAAATTCCTTACACAGGAAGCTGAGCCAGAACCTGTATTTCAAAAACCCTTCAAATGTTCCAGCTCTGGATGAGGACTTTAAGTTCCCAACCACTATGTGGACCACCTTATTTCACAACTTCAAACTTCTGAAGATTCTTTCCTTCAGAAATCTTTGCTCCATGTGTATAGTGCAGATGTTCATCTCAAGAATTCAGGCTATACGTGATCTGAAGTAAATCACACAAGCCATGTATAATGAAGCTTGAGGAATGTCATTACGAACCTCTTGAGTCCACTGAGCAATACCATTGTGACAAATTACATGCTGGATACACATAGATCTCTGTATGTATTTTTGCATCCTACTTGAGACAATTGGCACTAAATTGGGAGGAGCTGTTGACTCCCTCAAAGGCAGGGAGGCACTGCAGAGAGACCTCAGCAAATTAGGAGAGATGGGCAATCAGCAACCTGATGAAGTTTAATAAGGGAAAGTGCTGTATTCTGTACCTGGCACAGGGCAAACCTGGATGTGTGCACATACAGGTAGTATGATGGTAGTTCATATGGCTTTTTTTACATAAAGTAGTTGCATTGGACCACTGAAAGGCCACAGGAAATTTCTAGGTGTATGCAGAATTTGAAAAACGGTAGCAAAGCTATAAAACTTCTCTCTGTATAAGGAATCATTCCTCAAATCCTGCATGGCAAATAGTGGTTATTAACATGACTTGCTGTGGGTTTTTTTTTCCCTGCTTAAGTTATTCCTTGGCTAAATGCTTAATAACCAGATTCTCCAGTAGAGAAAATCTATTTAGATTCAGCTACAAGTGGGTAGCTGTTACATGACAATGATGAGCAACTCTGAATAGGATCTATCGTGATTTGTCAGATGCATTTTTAAATTATGGCTATTTTCAGGTTAATCTTCATATGAGTTCCTGTTTAGGAGTAGGATCAATAGCAGAGCAGGAGTCTGTAATGGTTTTTATTGACAAATGAGGTAGAAAACTCTTAGTTTGAAAGTAAGATTTAATGTCATGAAATAGTGTCTCTATTTGTCAAAGACATCATCACATGTTCTGTGACTAAAGCAAACAATATGTATTCACAAGATACCCTGTCAGACAAGACAGTAATTAAGGGAGTGAGTTATCTGAGGGGTTCAAATCAAAATATAAATTATTCCAGCCAACACAGCTTTAGCTTTTGATCTCCCTTGAAAGCAATACTATACTAAACATGAGTATTTCTGAAATGTTGCAAGAGAATTATGGGCAGCCCTTTTTTCTAAAAGGTAAAATTATTTATTTCAGGTTTCTGGCACAGTAGACTTTTACTACATGTTGGCGTGTGCATGAATTAAATTAGTATTAAATTAGTTTTAGAAGTTTTCCTCTCCGTTTCTATTTTTTCAATCTTCTTACATTTATGGTAACTTTAAGCTTGGAGAGTGTTCATTTATTTTTATAGCTTCCTGGCTTTCTAATTTTTTCTAATTAATTTTGCATTACGTTGTTCTAATGGTCTCTGTATTCTCAGAGACTGTGGTTAGGAGTGGGTGCTGTTTGTTAAGTMATGGATATATAATAAATGACTGGAAGGTCCACAGGAAACTGAAACACTCCTATGTAAAATGACATGGGGCTAGTTTTTGTGGGTGAATTGATTGAAATTCCTCTCCTAATGCTTTGTCTGGTTTGCTATAGTTGTCCACACTAGCCATCCAAAATATCTGTAAGAGACATCTACTGAGCCTTTGGTACATCCATGTGCCTTTTAAACTGGAGTTCGTGACAGGGACGCCATAAGACCTTATGTGGCAGTCCTCACTCATGCTTTTGCAGAATTCACTGTCAGCCAAATGCAAAGAGATGCCACTGAAAATTAAATGCTGAGCAGCTCAAGTAATGTTCAGATCCAGGAAAAAAAACAATTTTTTTTGTTCATTCGATGATAGACTGAACAGCAAAACAGGGCAGTTATATATGTACAGTTCCAGCTGACAAATATGTTGTGGACTTTTGCTCAAGTCACTTATTGCACCTTGTGTACAAGGCAAAAACTGGATCTAATTTCCCTCTTACAATTTTCTTGAATTCATGAGTATAAAGTGAGATGAAAACTAGTCCTTTTGTACAAAAATAATTTGGAGATATGTCTTTGGTTATTTATTAATCTTTCCTTTGTGGATTGTATTTGGCAACAGCAGCTTGCTATTGTAAGACACTGCAGAAAAAGAGGGATTTGTTATGATTCAGCTACATAAGAGATCACCAAAATACAATCCACTCCAGTAAAAGAAATACAAGGGTGTATTTTCAGTGAGCAGCAGAGTGGGATGCAGAGACTCTTCCGCTCACACTGGTTGAGCTGAGTCCAGCTAAGTGGTGCAGCTCTGTGAGAAAGGCAGTGGGAAACAGCCCGGGTGCCTGATTGCAGTGGTGTGTGTGCTGCATTTGGGATCCAGGTTAGTGTCTCTGCTTGGGACTGTGCTCTGCAAACAAACCAACTTGCTCAGAGCCATCTGGGGAATCTCTAAAAGGGCAAACAACCTTTTCACTACAAGGGACATATGTACGCGCACATTCATGGTCTCATGCAGGCCTGGTGTTAAGCTCAGTGAAGACCAAACATTCCTGCCATCCTAAATAATCTTTGCATAGGATCTCTACTTCTTATTTCTAGTTGTTATCCAGTTTTCTGTTTCAGTGTTAGGAATCTTTGTTATTTTAACTGAATCTAACACGTTGTTGTGACTGCTATCCTTACCCTGATGTTTAATCAGACTTGGATGGATTTATTTCTTGAACAGAAAGAATTTAGAGAGATTTTTGTGTGTGTAATTTTGCAGAAAAGCTGATTATATACTCTGATGTTGAATTTTGTCAGCTGCCAGGACGGTTCCTATGTCCTGTGTACCTTTTACAGTAACAAACAGTGCTGCTTGCATATTCCCAAAATGCCAAAGTTGTCAGTCTTTTTCTAGTTTTCAGTAAGATGTGATCCTTAACTCTACCTGTATTTGAAGTTTCAAAAGGGACATCAGCTTACAGAGCGCATATCATGAGGCTTGCAGAGATGCTTCAATTAACAAGGGAGTGTGCCCAAGCTTCACCCATCGGGTACCATAATTTCGGTATCAATGGAGAAGGCATTCCTGTATTATCCATGTAGCTACCAAACTGCTCTTCTGTTGTTACTGACATCCTGAGGTGAACTCTGAAAATAATGAGACAGGTAGAGTAAAAAAGCAATTAAAAGAGTGGCATAAAGGCTAATAATTTCTGTACACTTCGCATTGTGGGTGTGGACATCAACGGTTAAAAGGGTCCGGACTGAAGGTGTTAATACAGCTTTGGCCCTTTTTATTTTCAGGTGCAACAAGCTGTATAAATCTGCAGTTAATGAACTAATCAAATATAACTGACATTAGTAGGAAGTACTTATCCCTTTACTCCTTGTAATTAACATGCCATTTGTTAAAAACACCAGCAAGACTCTTCGTTAAGGACAGGAGGAGCAAAACAGTGGCTTGATAGCCAGCCTCAAAAGCACAGTTTTCAGCAGTGAAACGTAACACATTTTGACACTGGTGACGGGTATCCCATCAATATTTATGCAAAATTTACTTTTAATGTTAGCAATATTGTGCAAATTCTTTTTAAGTTCTTTCAGGCTTAGATTACACTTCTTGTAACACACCTGAAAGACAGGAAATGAAACTCATTTTAGGAAGATAATATATAGTGATTTGTAACAGAATAACAAAAATTTCTGCTCATGGATTTTAGATATAAGGCTGTATCAATTACCAAAAGAGAACAACAGTTTGAGAAACGAAATATGTAAGTATACTTAGCTAAAAAGGGTGTCTATATAGATTCAGAGGTAATTTAAGTAAAAAGAATAAGCCTTGCTAGTTTAAAATATTCCCTCTCACATGAGAACATGATGGGTCAATCATTACTCTGGTGTTTGTTCCGCAGGCAGAAATTTTTAATGAACTCCTGTAGCTAATAGGAATTCCTGAGAGTGTTTTGTGAATTGCTATTTCACAAAGTGGCTCTGGCAGCAAGCATTTGACAAGAAGGATAAACATGGCTGCCTAGCACATCTGTTTATTTGAGTAAATCAGTCTTAGCTCAACTGGCATGTGTCCATGAGGCCAAATAATATCCTTCAGCAAAGTCTTCAGTAAGCAGAGGGATCAGGGATGACACAATTGTAATTAAAAGAGAGTTGCATAGATAAGTTTGGAGTATTTTTAAAAATTGTTACAATATTGTGTAATCCTGCCTGCCAGATTTGATATGGAGTTACTCTGTGCTAGTGTCATGGCTGACTGGGCCTTTCTCAGGCATTACAAGAAGCCTTTTTTTGTGCCCRACCCTTCCCAGTCCCCGTACTCCAGATCACAGTCCCTCTGTGGGCTTGGCTGGGAGGAGAACTACAGGATTGATTTGTGAGTAACTTGGTCTGTTGGTATTTTTGGGGGCTCCCATGACAGCCAAGGGTAAATATCTTGTGTCACCTCCCTAGATACCAAAGATCTTTTGGTTACCAAGCGTGTGCTGAGCATCCAACCCTCTGTACGAGGGTGAGATCTCCAACCTGCCTTAAACATTGGTGGCACCGTAWCTGTTTGCTTCAAGGCTTCTGCTTCCATGTACTTAATAACACCACGCCATTGGGACTGTCATGTTTAGCTCTAAGAGGATGAGATAATAATAACCTTTTGGCACTGTAACTTTCAATCCATCTGCTTTTCTTCTTTTTCTGTGACATAATTTTAGCATTACTTGAATGTATTTTTTTTTCTGGATTGATAATGTAGAATCCTTGGGCTGAATATCGATGCAAATAGAAATGATCTCTAGAGGACTGCCAAAAAAGTGTTATTGAACAATTTACAGCTGACTGCAGAGGATGTTTTGGAACTACATAATAATAGCCCCAGCTATATCAATTGGTAATGCCAGATGAGAGTCTGAATGTGTTTTAGAACTGACTGGATCCCTCTTTGGAAACTGTCTATAGGTTATTGAGAAATACTGAGGATCTTACATGATTTTTAACAAGGAAAAGTAGCTGCTAAAACTACTGTAACACAYGTGGGTTTTCAGCTGGGGATTTTATGAGGCAATTGAGGAGAAAAAGGAGAGACTCCAGTAATAATGCAGTCTTACAAATAATGTTTCAAACTAAATGCTGTAGGGTTAATACTAAAATGGCCCTCCCAGTGTTGGTGAGAAATATGCAGAGCAGCTCTTTCTACTGAGGATTCCTGAGAGAAAGGGCATTTCTTAAGACTGAGAGCATCATCCAGAAAGYAAAATGGCTGCTTGAGCATTTGAACCTGGATAATGCCAAAGATGTGCAACTTTATGTATCTGGAAAGACTGTTCAGGTGAATTAGTGGTGGGCATCACTGAAAGAATGAAAAATGAAAAATGGGATGACAAATGAAATCCATGAAAAGATGAGCAGGTACTGGGCTAGACAGATCATGGAAGGAGACACCAGACAATCCCATGGGGCACACAAATTGGGACCAAGAATGCATGAGGAACATGTATTTTCCCTCCTTTCAGGAGGTGGGTACAGAATTTCTGGCTCTGGTGTTTTAAACTCAGGTTGCATTAAAAAGGACAAGACAGAGAGTATTTTTTACAAGTGTCAAGTACTGTTGCTGAAGGTAATCTATTCTGAGCAAAGTGGCACAATTGTACTTTGATTTTATATTTTTAAGAATGATTTTAAATGACTCAGAAATACAGAGAGACCAGGTAAACTCTAGGTTTCTTTGTAGCCAATTGTAAAAGAAGGAAAACTCAGTCTGGAGGGCATGCCAGTCATTACGAAATATCCAAAAGCTAGGAAGCAGAGAAGAGGTGTAAAGCAGAGTTTTATTTGACATCTTAACTAATGATCTGGAAGAAAGAACAGTAGCTTAATTAAATTCATAGATTTGATTATATTACCAGTGACAAAGTGGACAGCAAAATAATATAATAGGACCTACAGAGACTCAAAATTCCTGAACAGAAAATGACAAAATTCAGCTGCATTGGTRGTCTGAAACAGATGCTGAATGGGAAAGTGCACTGGAAAAGCAGAAAACAGGGTGACAATTCAAAGCATATAATGTTATAAAACCTAAAAATATAATGGGGAAACAGGAACCCCCTCTGTCCTACCTCATGTTAATTTTGGATTACATACTGTTTATGTATTTTAAATTGTAACTTCAGAACCTAATGTAATATTCCGAAGGGTGATGGAATAATGGCCATCCAAAAGCAAACAAAACAAAGCATCATGTTTCTGAAGTCGAAGAGAATTTATAACGTAAGAAAAATATATTTTGTGTGTATATATTTTTGTTAGCATTATAATTGTAATACAAAATAGATGTTCTGAGCCTATTGATATTTCTCTTGAAAGTTTTTTTGTCAGCTAATAGTTAAAGTACTTAGGTACACAAAAGATCCTTCATAGGACCACTTTCTTTCTTTGCTGCTATGATAACCTGACTTAGAACATGGTTAAAGCCAGTGGTGGAAGCAGTCCATGTCAAAAGAAACCAGAGGTGGAACGCTGCTCTAACATCTCTGCTCTACTGCCAACTCCATTTCATGTCTAGCTGCAAGAGGCTGATATAAGTTGCACTGACTTAGTAGATTCCAAGTTTACCATTTTTATGGTTATTCTACTGACTGTGCCGTATGATTTCCTCTGTATGCAGTCTGCCACTCCACTGACACAGGAGTAAGTGTACAAATAATTATTTGATTGTTCGAGCATATAATTTTCTCGACAGCACCTAGAAAGAAGTCTGCAGTTAAAAGGCCTTTTCAAAATTCATTTCCATATAAATTTTATTTTGAAAAAAACCCAACCTTATATAAATACTGTTCTCTTGAGATCACATTGTCTGAAGAGCTGTGGCCATAAGTAAGTGATCGTGTGCTATAAGAAGAAAATTCCACTTATTTTTATGTGAAAGAAAACCCAAGAGCTCATATTGGGAAATACTGTTTTTCAGTTGTAAGGGTTTCAGATGACACGTTTCATCATAAATGAAAAAATAAATAAATAAACAAGAATTGGGAGGAAAAGTAAAGAATAAGGTGATGGCAGACTATATCCACATAATACAATCTACTCCACATTAAGACACTCAAACAGCCTGCAAGGCATATGAAGATAATTCATATTAATGGACTATTTTATTAAGGTGCAGTATGGTTGAAGGCCACAGAATAGCAGCATTCTGTCAGATACACAGTAGTTTATTGAAGTCTGATAATGCTGGAGGGCACAGAATTTTAGCCAACTTACATTTTATTTGACTGCAGTCATATTAGTCTCCTCACTAGGATACATGCTTTTATATATGTTGATTTGCCAGATAACACATTATGTTGTGTTTAACAGATATTGCCTTACTGATTCTTCCTTCTTTTTTTTTTTTTTTTTTTTTTACTACTTCTAGGTATGTTGTAATGGGATTCTGCA
The DNA here is from genome assembly GCA_018881555.1 of Amblyornis subalaris. NCBI lineage: Eukaryota > Metazoa > Chordata > Aves > Passeriformes > Ptilonorhynchidae > Amblyornis > Amblyornis subalaris. Next base: position 1,639,719 of record JACAXG010000021.1, read on the forward strand.
CGACAATAAACCTGGCTTCCAATGCTGTGAGGACAAGTACATTCCATTTATTCTTAATTCACCAGGGGTTTGCTGTGGTGGGCAGATACATGCTGTGCAACCGAAACATCAGTGCTGTGGTGGTTATTACACCAGGGTTTTAGTAGGTAAGAGACAACTCCTTTGCCCTGCTTGAATGAAACAAAACAACAAAGTTGGTATATTTGTTAAATCAAGGAGAATGAAAACAGAGCAATAACCGTGAGATTTAYCAAGATTTCTAGATGCTTTCAAGACTTATGTTCAGTGCAAAGAAAATTGCACTCACTTTGTCTTCTAAACACAGTACACTCTGGTTATACAAGAAAGGCTTAATTGATGAAACCTGATGATTGGGTCATTTCCCAGAGAACGAATTTATGCCAAACTATACTTAATTGCAGTAAGTGCTGCATAATGGGGAGGGCAGTTCTGCTTAATAGGAACACCATCAGGCAATTTAGTGGTGCAGTTTAGTTCTCTGTTTGACTTGACCCCACATGGTTTTCCATAGCCGTTCCTTCTGTGGAACAATTGTTAGCATTTGGTGTTGATATTCTGGATTACATCACTTCTGCTTGCTTCTACATTGTCTACTCTTTGTTTCTACTAATGTTACAGATCAAAGTATACATCCCAAATACATTAACTCTGATGGAAATCTATCCTTTTCTTATTCTCAGAGCAGTTTGGGAAGTTTGCCAAAACTGTGCCACTGTGTTACTGTACAGAGTTTGGTTTTCCAGTTTGTTGGTGGGTCGTTGTTGACAGGGAAAGGGAGGAAAAGGGGGAGGAGAGATCCCTTTCATGGGGGCAGTGTTCAGGGCATATATCTCTTTGTAGGCAATTGTCAGGTCAGGAGCTAAAATGCTTCCATTACTCACGAGCTGGCACACATTGCATAGGCTCAGAAACACTTGACATTTTGCCAACACATTCAGCACATCCCAAGTTCTGATCTTTTGAAAAGTAATTCATATATCACAATATTAGAATGCCTTCTATGATGTCATCAGAAAAATGCTATCAGAGAACCAGAGAAGAGGATTTTGCTGACTTCATTAATCTCAATGTACTGAAATGGAGAGATTATACTGTGACCTCTGTCCCCATCCAGTGGTCTGTGTTAACTAGCTTAATGTTGTTTACATCAAGAAAGAAAAGCACAGTGGAACAAAATGTTTTATGTCTGAAAGTGGTTCTTGTTCAGTCAGCAGCCCACAAGCATGAAACAGTGAATGTTTGAACACGATTTTAAACAATTTTTTTTCTAAGTATACTTGCTGCATTATTTTTCTGTACTCTAAAGGGCAGCAACATGAACACTGTTGGTCACTTTTTTCTTTTTTATTTTTATAAATATGCTAATAACCTCAAGCTAAATGTTAATGTGGGTCATTCTTTGATAAGGATAACAATTAACTGGTAAGACTGCATAGTAGTTTTCAGAGAGAGAACATTTTCAAGCCTAGCTTGGAATGGATCCCATTTTGAGAGGTTAATGAGAAGGTTATTGATCCTTTGTGTCTTATGTCTAATAGTTCTTTAAAAAAAAAATAGTTTTATTTCCAATAGATGTAAGCTACACTCTGTGTTTTAATACTTTCTCTGTCTAACAACTAAATTAGATTCTGAGGACTGCAGGAAAATATGATGAAGTACCTAGAYGGATTATATCTATTATAGTCTAAAAATTTGTTCTCGTCTTTTTTTTGTTTATTATTGACTTTATTTGATAAAGTTATTTATACAGGAAACTCTCTAAGCATACATATTTCCCAGATGTTGTTTGGCCAGCTCGATAGCTTAGGATGTGCTGAAGCACACTGGGCTGAAGGCATGAAGATTACAAATCAGGAAGGCGGAATCTCAGTTTCTGAAACAGTAGTGCACAAAGAAGTGCAAACATCCATCCCAGAACTAAGACGGGAGGCAGAACAAATAATGCTACTACCACCCAGGCACCTCTTTGGCAAGGGATGTGGGGAGAAAGCAAAACACTGCTCTCTCTCATCTGTTACAGTCGGACCACGTTTATTTCTGACAAAAGCTGCACTGAGTTTAGAGCTCTCTGTCTCTAATTCCAAAACTTTCATAAGAAAAGGACTTGAGATATTGCTTTARTGAGAAAGATGAGCTTTAAAAATCAAAACACATTTCTTTGATTAACATTCAGGAATCGAAATACTTTTATCAACCCTGCTACCCGTCTTCAATAGCAAAATAAAACCACTCCTCCTTCCCAATGACATTTGAGCCACAGAAAACATTGCAGCRCAGAAAGATAATATAAAAATGTAACTTTTAGAACATTGGATCAGATCAAGTGCAGACTCTAGTGAATGAAAATTATTGCCATTTATCATAATTTTTGTTTCTTTTATAGCAGTATCTACTTTGTTCATAGCACACAGCTTATCCCAGTCCACGCCACCCCACCATTACAGTGTTAGTCTCATTGGCAGTCTTACCCTAAGGTCTTTCCCTGCAAAAGCTGATGCTCTTGCTTAAGTACCAGCCAAGCCCACCAGTTGTGATCCTTAAATTCCCTGTGAGATGAAGTCCCAAGYGACTGAAAAATGCTCTAAGCATTGGGAATTAATTCATCAAAACAAGTTTGGAATGATTTTGAAGGAGACAAGAAAATTTTTTTTCTGAGAATAAGTAGGCTGATGGTTCTGTTAAACACAGAAAGAATGAGCTCTCTTTAATACGTAGTTGCAATTGCAAAAGGTTTTCAGCTGTATCATTGTCATATGTACAGACAATATTTTCATTGCTTTTCTCAGTTTTGTCTCTGTCATGCTTGCATTTTGGTATCTTGCAGAGTCCTGGGCCTGAATTAATGAACGCACATTTATTTAATCATTAGTAAAGATGAAGRTCATACTTTTATAGCATTCTAAAGCACCAAGTGATTCCACGCTTTCACACGGAATGTTCCGTACATGAAGCTGTATAAATCCAGAGTTGTTGCTATCTTATGAAAGTCTCTCAGGAATTTCAAAAGCTATGTATGGATAAAATCTTTAATTGTATTCTTAAATTGACAGGAGAAGTATGTTGCCCTAATGAAGAGGAAAACAGAGTTTCAGTTGGAATTGGTGACTCTTGCTGCCAAGGAATGCCTTACTCCACATCGGGCAATCAAATATGCTGTGGTGGATCCCTGCATGACAGTTTCAATCAGCAGTGCTGTGGTGGAAGGGTCATAAGCATGGATTCCGTCTGTTGTGGTGATGAAAAGAAAGGGACTGCGTACAGACCTCTCACAGGTAAGTATTAAGTCTTCAAGAAAAAAATATACTCATCTTTCTCAATGTCTTGTGACACCAACCGTGCAGAATTGACRCACTCAGATTTAAAGTGTGTGTGCCAATTTGTTAAAATGTTGTTRCACTAAAGTTACCTATTTTACTGTTCTGCAAAATGATGAGCTTTCAGTAACCTTCTTTGCCTTTCTCCAAAAGCTGCGTGTGCTGGGGAAACCAGAAAATTCAAAACCGAAAATGATATTTCCTTATGCAAGTCAGGAAATAGGACTGGTCCCCTCTCAATGAGGTTAGATTGGCCACCTTGTGCTGCCATGCATCCCAGTGCAGGGATTTTCCATTTGCTCTGGAAATGTGGGGTTAGTCACCTGGAAACTGAAGATTGCGGTGCTATCTGCTTGGTGGTCCATGTCCCTCCCTTGTGTTCATCCCTCACATGGGGGTAAACCTGCTGTAGTCTAAATGAACAAAAATTAATCCCTAGCACTACTCACTGGCTCATCTGGTGTATCCCATTAATTTCTTGCAAATGATAGGAAATTACTCCATCACTCAGAAGCACAATCTGAACCCTACTTCCTCATAAAACACTCTGTGACTATCCAATGACAGAGATTAGAGGTATTATTAGGAAACCTRTTCAGATATTTTCATGGGTTTTTTTCTTCCCACAGCTATTAGACAAATTATATGCCATCAACCTTAGGCTTTCTCACCTGACAAAAAGATTTCAGAAACTATTGAGGTCCCAAAGGGGAGCCTGATTTCAAAACACRGAAGTCCTGAGCATTAGTAGCCAGTTATGCTTGGTGTACAAAGCTGAGTGATGGTGCGTGCCAGTTCGAGCCTCTAGTTGTACAACTCAGAATCTTAACATATAACCAGGAACCCAGATCTGAAGGCCGAAGTCCTCCTTTCCCCAAAAATAAGCTCTGTGTTCAGCTCATTTTTTGTATTCCCTGGATCCTTCAGTGGCTGTGGTGTTAGAAGCACCCTCGTTGGGTGCCGACTGTCAGGACGAGCTAGTCAGAAGAGCATTGCAACGCTTCCTGCGGTTTCCACGCTATCCTTCCCTTCCTGTGGTGACTCGTGGCGTGTATGCTGTGAGCAGCACTGCTTGCATGATTTTAGCTCCCTCTCACTGTGATCCCTAATTGTGCTTGATCTACAGCATCCATGCTCACAACACCAGCTTTGAGCAAGGCCCTCTTGCATAGCCGCGCATTGTGTGGCTGCCACAAGACAGGGCTGGCTCATAAAACATCTCTTTATGTACTTTATTACTTAAACTCTTTTATTTGCCTGCAGGAGCCCTTTAACAAAATCACATTGAATTGACTTTCTCACACCAAATCAAATCTCCCTGGTCCCAGTTCAGTTGTCTTTGTCAATATGTATTTTATAAATGGAGTGAATTAACAGATGCTGTTGGAACAGAACTGCTGGGGTAGCGTTTATGTTTTTACTGCTCTCTCTGGGCAGATGAGTTGTGTAGGAGTGTAATACAGGTATCTTGGGATGAAAGTTATGTTCTTCATTTCAGTATATATGTATTCTTAACAGTTTTTTTTCCCCTTAAATATATATATTTAAAAAACCTTTATATCCCTCTTTTAAAAATGTGTTTAGCCTATAGCTCTCAATCACTTACACTATTTTTCTCAAGAATGGGTCAGGATGACATTTTTTTGGCTATTAAAAAAGAAAACAGTGGCTTTTTTCATCGCTCACGGGCTTTCTGTGAGGGCTTTATGCTGTGAGCCAGCACACAGCTGAACACAAATTCAGGTTTGAAAGATGAATTAGCATCACAGTTGAAAAGAGATCGTATTCTTTTGCATTAAGCATAGAATAGATTGTGGTTTCTTATCATATCATATACATCATGCTCAATTGAGTTTTGCTTAATTTCTTGGAGTAATTCAGCCTTGCTAAATGCATCTTGAAAATGCACAAGCCAGGTACAAAAACCTACCTGCCCCCTATCCTAATTGTTATAATGATTCTAATGGAAAACATGCTCTTACATAAAAACATAATTTACTTGTCATTGGCAAATGGATAAGTAGAATTTTGCAAGAATATGTTAATTAGAAACCTGATCTCATTGTCTAGAAGGAGAAGAGGTAACAGGGGTGGCTTTATGCAAAAGCTGAATTGCTTCTGAAGCTCTGTTTTGTACTTGGCAATGAATGCCATAGTTAAAAATCTAGTGACAATTTAAAGCATTTGTTTGAGAGCTTTAAGTCCTTGAAAAAAATAGTGCAAGGAAAACATGATCGCTAAAAGTTCAAGCCTTGTACACAGCCTTATTTTGTTACATGACCAGTTCAAAATCAGTGTCTTTCTGCTGATCTAGACCCAGGTTTGCACTGAATGTTGGTTTAAGGGCTTGAATCATGGAATTTTTTCATTTGCCGTTGCATGCCTTTTTCAGAGAGTCTGCCCTGCAAAAAGAGATGTTTTGTCCATCTCACATTACTTTTTTGTTTCTTAACTTATTAATTTCTCTTTTCCTAGGTTTTCTTTTTCTCCCCTTGTTGGCCTTATTTAGTGGGGTGACCATAGAGACATCTACTGGCAAAGTCTGGCAGTGGTGTATGTGCACACCCTGAGCCCCACTGCTGCAGTGTGATTATCCAAAGTTCTCTCTTTCTGGCTATAAAGGATAATGTCAGCTAAAACCACTCTTGGATTTTCTCTTTTTCGCTCTCTTTTTTTTTTTTTAATGGCACTGTACTGACATCCACACTCATGAAAGATGATGCTTTGTACTGTTGTGGTTCCTGATCTGTAATAGTTGCARTACCCACATGTAAGCCAAGGATTTTTGGAGTAGTTTGCAATGTACACTGGCTCTGTATTTTGTTGATCCTCTATTCTGGCTCCAAAGGCTAAGCCTTTTAATACTCACTTTTCCCTTTTGAAAGCATTGGTTTTACAGATTTACTAAATTAGTAATTCATCACTCAGCTAGGTTTATGAATTTTTTTCAGTTGCTGGGGATGAACATGAAATAATTGTTGACAGAAATCACTGTTAGCAGGAAGTCTCTTTTCCAGCCCGTGGATTTTCTTTTTGCTGTAATGCGTTACGTGCCTATGAAACATAAATATATAAAATATGACACACACATTCCAACTGATTTACAAACAGTTTATGTTTTGATATTTTGCTGAATTCAGCAAGGGTTTATAGGAATTTCTGGATCCTTAAGCAATTGAATAAAGCTATTTTTAGAAGGCAAATCAATCCATCAATATTACATGGTCCTATTTTGTTTTTCTTGGAGCATATTTAAAATTGTACATTTGAGGTGTCAAGGTTCAGGAGTCAAGTGCTACATGTGATAAATTAAGGAAAGGTCAGAGGCTATGTAATGCAGTTTCAGAAGATTGTCTACCTCTGCCTTTGCAGCTCATTCATGCTGAAGTGATGCACTCTGGGAATTACTACCAAACTCTGCTCTGCAACATCTGCTCTCCCTAAGTGAGTTAGTGCACGTCAGACATCTTTATGTCAGAATATTGCAGTGATGGATGCAGTCTTCAGAAAATGCTGCATAAAAATCTGGTGTGCCGTTCTGGCCATTAAGTGAAATTACTATTTAAATTAATGGCGCTGTCACAGTTTATCTGTGCAAAGAATGAACGCTGATTAGGGTATTAAGTAATTAGCAATTTATCACACTGGAACAAGGTTGATAATAATTAAAGAAGTAATGGTTTACCAAAGAAACTAGAAAGGGAGTCTCTTCTTGTTATGTGAGTGAAATCTTGGCTGAAAAATTCAATTCAGTTAAACAAAGATGAGGTTCACAGTGAAAGAATACAGCCTTGTTTGTTTCAATAGAAAAACAGTTCATTATCAAAATTTTAGTTTGCCTGTCAGAAGTCCCTTGGGGCTGTCTGAGTTGCTTATTAGTATTGAATTGAGTTTTCTGCATTCATTCTCTGTTTAAAATTGGTAGAATGCTAGGACAATTTGGAAAAAGGGTGTGAACAAGAGGAAATATTTTACCTCTTGAAGAGCTGGTGGTCACAGTTTGATTGGTGTGAATAGAACCAGCCCTGAAAAAAGGTAAAGTATGCAAGTAATATCACCATGTTTAGTCATTCCAGTGATTGGAATGAAATGTTCTGAATGCTTTAGCGGGATCACACCTTTAAAGATTAATTTTCATTATGTATGATTTCTGAGAGAGATTTGCCACAATAAATGGCAGTGAAAAACGTGGCCACTCTTGCATGTGTTTTAAATGCCTGCATATGACAGAAATTATGTCAAACACAAACTATTTTGTAGATGTAACAGTATATCACAGCCTTGCTTTTTGTGCTATACCTTTGTAGTTCAATTAGTAATAACATTTATTTCATTGCCAATTATAGAGGAATTTGTAGCATTAGGTTCTGAGTTAAAACCTACTCCTTTATTTAGATGGTGTGGAATTCAACACTGGTATTTCACTGATGCAGAATTATTCACGTGAATATATGGAAAACTACACTGGTTATGATGAGCTTTTAATTTAAAAATGAAATTATTAAAACCAGAAAAAAAGACAGTGGAATTAATTTTGGCAGCTTATAAATTCCACTATAGAAATACAAATTATATTTAGATATTAACTTCTTGAAGAGTAATTCTCTGTTTTGGATGACTGAAGCTTCACTGTGAGTATTTTGCAAGTGACTCATTCACTAAATACCCAATACGAACCCTTACTTTAAAACATGAAATATGTGATAAATTCTGAAATGCTAATATGCACTGTTGGAAGATTGCCCATGTGAGGGGGGGATGACTGAGACCTGAGTGGAAAGTACATGGAGAAGCTTTCTGAGTTTTTATGTTCCACAGGAAGTTTTCATCAACAATCCATCTCCAACCTGCTGTGCACGGTACATTGGTGTGGTATTTTGTAGCAAAGTTCTTAAAGAAGTTCAGCAGTGGTGAACTTTCACTGTAGGTGACCCGGTTTATTCTTCTAATTCTTGACTGTTTTCAGTAGATGTGGAAGTCAGGATGCTTACTTCAGTCACCTCACGTTTGAATTTAATATCACTTTAGCTAAATCTGCATAATTCCAGCTGCTGGTGGGATTTATGCCAAGATGTATTGCTTTGTGAGCTTTCTCCTTTCTTATCTATTTATTTATTTACTTACATTTCCTATTCAGATATATTTTTTTTTTTTTTTTGTTCGTTTCAGGGATGTTCTGTTGTGGGCAAGAATATGTGAATAAGTCAGATACCATATGCTGCTCAGGTTCCAGTGGTGAGTCCCTAGCACATGTTAGAAAGAATGACCAAGTGCCAGTAAAATGCTGTGAGACTGAACTTATTCCAAAGAGCGAAGAATGCTGTAATGGAGTTGGATATAATCCTTTGAAATATGTTTGCTCTGACAAGATTTCAGCTGGAATGATGATGAAGGTAATTGATAGAAAATCTCTCGGTAGCTCTGATTTGATGATGGAAAGAGAAATACACTGTTCATAACTATTTTTCTAAAATAGGAATATAAAAACTCTTGTGTGCATTATTCATTTTCACATTACATCCATATTAATACCGAATGAGTTCACCATGATTGATGTTATTGCAATGAATTCTAAAGGAATTAATAATGATTAGCTGCCTCTGTGAARTGTTGCCCAGCACTTCAGATTAGTACAGTGGCTAAAAGCTGGCATACTAACAAGACTGACATGTATAGCCAGTTTCCATTCTGTGACCACTGTTTCTGATGATGTTCATTAAGTGGAAATTAAAATTGAACTGGCCAGTTCTGAAATATAAAAATGCCATAACATTTCAATTTGGGCAGGCAGTAGGATATGTTTCCCCAACCTTCTAAAAAGTAAAAACAAAGCTATTGACGTTTTCTTGATGGACATAATCCTGGTCCTACAGAGAACCAGTGGCAATTTTGGCATAAATTTCAGCAATACTGGGATAGTCCTTTCACGCCTAATGAATTATAGAGTTTATTCTCATTCTATTTTAATGTCAGAGTAAACTAAACACCATAAAGGCTAATTCGATCTTTTCCAAGAGTATCCAGTGACTATAGGCATCAGCATGAGACAATTTTGCCTTGCAACTCCATTTGAATTCAACAGAAATCTTCAAGAAGTAGCATCTTGGTGTTATACATAAGCTAYATATAAAAATGTTGCCAATTGTTATTACAATTTTTGTTTAAGAAAAGGAACATTTCAAAGGATAGAAACCTTGTTTATATATATRTATTTCATTTTATAAAATTGTATTTATATTTATGATAAGAAAGAGAGTGAAAGTGGGTGAGGGAGGAAAAAAGAGGGTTGGATATTGTGAATTCTACAATATGGAAATCAGAGAGATATTGTGGAATTTACCAGTAAAGCAAAACAGACCCCATCCTGTCATATGCAGGTGTTCCCATATCCTTTTCGTTCATCTGCTAACTTTATACAGAAATATTTCTTACATCTTCTCCTTTTCATGTCAAGGTTTTCATATCATTTCATTTTCAGACTGAATAATTTTCTCCTAGAGAGAATCCAAGCATTGTGATGAGTCAGCTGCAGCTCCTCAATGCATTGTATTAGTAGTTCATGCAAGGCAAAAAATGGCTGAGAACAGRCTAATGAATTCTGGTAGATAACACACCAGATCCCTGCCTTAGGTATAATGTATAAACAAAGGAAGTGCTTTGTATTTCACTTACCCACAGTAGAAAAGAGATAGCAGTGCTGGCTCTCTGATATGTATAGATTTACTAACAGTAAAAGGACTGATAATCTGACACATGCTGGAGCTACTTTACATGGGAATCCAATCCATCTATCTCCTACCTCCTATACTGATATCTATCACAGCATAATTTTTGTGAAAGTGCCAAATTTGGGAAATTAAATTAGCTGAAGTTCATAATCAGCTAAGAAGCTAATTTCAATAGGTGAATGAAGGAAGCATTAGTTTAGTTTTCCTTCTGAAGTTTATAACCTAATGGGCAGAAATATTTCTTGCAAATATGGCAGTACTTTTTTTTCTGCAACAACCTATATTTTATGAGAATTATTGCTCTCTAGCTTATGGTTTGGCAAAAATATTTCATGAATTTTAATGGAAAGTTGTGGAGGTTCAGTGTATATTTCTCTTTCTCTGAATTGCTCTTTATGGGTTAAATCTTATATCTTTATCAATGTTTGCAGAGGTCCTCTTATTACAGCAAAACTTCTGTTTAGGAGTGATGTGGTAGAGGACATGATTTAGCCCATGGATAGAGTTCTCAGCCTTAGAAGCTGCCAAGGACTTGCACAGAGCCCTCTTGTGTACTTGGCAAGCTGTGTGAGGGGCTGGGAATTTGCTACAGATTTGCCACAGGGTATTGGCCTTTGCAGGAACAGAATGTTCAGATTCTTGGCTGAAATGCTGTTCTCATTGATTCTAGACTCTTCCATTTTCAACAAATCCAGCCATTTGTGCTTCCAGTAGTTAAAATTTGTGATGCTTTCATCCAAAGACCCTAAAAAAAATAAATCTGTTTCTTTTAGAAAGGATTATAAAAGCATTAATGGTCAAAGACAGTAGATAGGCCAAAGGCTGAAAGGGTCTCCCATATGCTAGAAATATCAGTGTACTCAAGGAGGTAGCCTGATTTTTATCTTGTGTAAAGATAGAGAAATACTAACGGAAGCTTTTATGTAGAAAGGAAGATGTGGGATATTTAAATTTGCATTTGTATTCCTTAGGTAAAGGAAGAATGCAAGGCTAATATCCTTTGCCCTTTATCTATGGAGGAAACAGCACATTGTGGAAAGTGTGACTTTGATCCTAGGGAGAATATCTGTGCGTGGATAAAAGGTTCACAGAGTGCTACAGAAACAGAGATAGAGGCAGGTGTGTGTCCAGCTGAAGAGGAGACTGTCTACACAGGAAGTCCAGCGCAGTATTCCTTTACAGGTAAGGAAAAGTGGCATGCCAGATTGGTGATTTGCTAGTGTATATACATTTAATTTGCTSTGGAGAAAAAGATGGCCCGAATGCTATCAGATATCCTAATTCAATGTGAAGCAATGTGATGAAGGACATGGATCTTCTAGAGCAACTCTAGAGGATGCCATGAAGATGCTCAGAGGGCAGAGCTCCTCTCTTATGCAGACTGGCTGAGAGAGATGGGGTTGTTTATCCTGGAGAAGAGAAGGCTCCAGGGGGACCTTAAAGCAGCTTCCAGTCCTCAACGGGGGTCAGCTGKAGAGGGACATTTTGCAAGGGCAGGTAGTGATGGAACAAAGGTGAATGACTTTGAGGGCAGGTTTAGATGAGATATTAGGAAGAAATTCTTTACTGTGAGGCTGGTGAGGCACTGGAACAGGTTGCCCAGAGAAGYTGTGGATGTTCCATCCCTGGAATTGTTCAAGGCCAGGCTGGATGAGCTTTTGAGCAGCCTGGTCTARTGGAAGGTGTCCCTGCCCATGGCAGAGGGGGTAGAACTAGATGGTCTTTAAAGTGGCTTTCAACCCGGGTCATTCTATGAATCTATGAATTGTAGTGAAGGAAGAAGTAATCTGTGAATCAGGACAGAGCCTTCAGCAAAATGAAATGAAATGAGTAGCAAAATTCCATAAGCACATAATGTCTAAACCTTCTTTCACAAAARTTGATAAAAGTATTGCTATATCTGAAAATGGCCCTGACTAAAGGAACAACTTCCATTTCTATCTGTCTTTAAAAGCAGAAAAAAGATGTTATTTTGTATTTTGATAAGACCAAGATGATCCATGTGTAACTTTCTCTTTCTAGATGTGAACCTCGAACCTTTTGTCACCTATGAGTATAGGCTGGCTGCTTGGAATAGCTATGGAAGAGGCTTCAGTGAAATTAGCAGAGCTGTCACTAAGCAAGATGTGCCACAGGGTGTAAGTCCACCAAAATGGGCCAAAGTAGATAATCGGGAAGACATGATACTTCTGAACTGGGAGGAACCACATCAACCAAATGGTATTGATATATCTTTTTTTCTATCATTCCATTGACAGTATTCCAAAATCACAAAACATATCTTAATTAATCCCTGTCACTGAAATATACATATTCCTAAACTCTGCAGGAAAATTTTGCATCARGTTGATGTAATTTTCATTGCAAATAAAAGTAGAGTCTTCTTCATAGAAGACAATTTAATATGTCTTTAAGAAGTGCCAAGAAGCCTCTTTTGAGAACAGTTGTGATAATACGTGTGCAAATATGAGCAGAAAATGACAATCGTCTTAAAAAGTATTTGGGAATTCAGGGGTTGGGGTGGCGGTGCTCTTGTTTATTTCAGGAAATCTTGCTTATTATTTTCAAACTGAGGAAACTTGGAAGAGCTCTCTCAATAAAAAATGAGATGCTGATGCAGAYGTTGAGGGAAGTAGCTGGTAATTGACATTAGGAGTTTTAGCAGAATGATTGTCTGCTACTGTGGTCATGTAGATATTTCATTTAATGTTTTCTGTGTGCAGAGTAGGTTATTATACCATCACACAGGGTCCCTCAGCTAACAAAAGGGAAAACTGTCTTTCTGCAATAGGTCTTATTATTCACTATATCATCCTCCGAAATGGAATTGAGCATTTTAGAGGAACGGAAATGAGCTTCACAGACACAAGTGGTGTCCAGCCATACCAAGAATATTCCTACCAGCTGCGAGCCTGCACTGTTGCTGGTTGCACAGACAGCAGCAAGGTTAGTGAAGTGGTCTTCATGAAACTGGTGCCAGGATTTTATCAGCCAGTGTGGCAACATAAACATGCTTTTGCAAAGGTGTAATTCGAAGACATGCTGATTATTGAGTAAGTGAAAAAAACTCAATAATCTTATTTGGATTCAGCTACTGACAGGTGAATATTTGGAACCCAAGGTTGATACAAGCAAACAGAGGAAGAAAGCAGTATCTCAGTCTTGGCAAAGCTGAAATTGCACTGTAGGAACTGATGTTTGTTAAAGAGAAAGCTGTACATGACTGAATAGAGTGAGGAATATTAAAATACACTTTCTCTAAGCCTGGAAATTAAATTTTTGCTTCTCACTAGGAGGTCTATAGCCTCTTCTTCCTTGGTATTTCTTAGTTCATCTGCTTTAGGTATAGTCTATCAATTTGTTCAACAATCTTCTTACTCTTCCACTCTACTGGAAAAGCCTCCTCTCACTATATTACCCTTTGCTGGCTTTCCATGTCTGCACCTGCTTCAGGCTTTGCTGTCCCTTTGTGTGCAACCTGCCTCAGCTTCAGTTTTAAGCAAACAGAATCTCTCACCTCCCTTTGTCACTGTTTCATTTCCTTCTGTAACGCTTTGAATCATGCGTGCCTTTCACTAGCATTACTATTTAACCAGCTCTAGTTTTTATTCTGCAAAGTACCTGCCTTATTCATCATTTGCAAAAACGATTTCTTAAGTGACCTGTTTTTCACAATATTATCCTGGCCTCTATGAAAATGAATTTCTAGGACTACAAGGGTAAGGTCTGTGGGGCAGAGGTGGGGAGTAATGACTATGTTTTCTAATTATAATATCTGTGGGATTAATTTTTTTTTATTTGCAGGTGTTTAAATGTTTTTATTATTCATGCAGATCTCAGCCAGAAGTATGAGATAAAAAACACTGATGCAGAGGGATGGAGATAGGTGGATAGTCCTCTGCCTGCTGTGGCCTGGAAACTATGTAGGCACAGTGGCTGCAACCATCGACCTGATAATAAATCCTGCTTATTTCACTTGCCTGTAATTAAGGAGTTTACTGTTGCAAACACTGAAGTCTGCAAGTGGGGACTGATTCCACCAAATGCACTAAGACAATATATTATAGAGGGCACATTTGATATTTACAGCATAATATAAATACTTTATGGTGGTAATAACAGAAAAAGAAAAGTGATTCTCAAAGAGAAAACGGTCTGACTCGCTTATTAAACCAGTGTAATTTGGAAATGCCTCTTCTGTAGTTGATGGTGGAGATGTGTCAATGGAAAATTAGCTTTTTCCTTTTTTATTTTTCTTTTTTTGTTGTTAGAAGGAGTTTAACAAGTGCAAAGTTATTCTATCTTTCAAAATCTTTAGATTCCTTACAAAAGTGTGGAGTTACAAATAACTACAATAGAGTTCAGATTGCATGGGATATATGGAGGCTTAGCCCCATGTTTACTGGTGCTTAAAATATGTGAAATCAGGCAGTTAAAATGCAGAGACACTGACAAACCATATGGAAGAGAGTTATCAAGAGTTTTCAAGCAATACAGTTTTTGTTGTTTCACCCTGTGCCATACACTGCAGCTAAAACGTGGTGAACCTGTTGTGATAAATTGTAGACATAGACTTATGTAATGTATTCAAGGTCAGATTTCATTGTGAAAAAGGAGGAAAAAAGTAACTAGTTCTCCAGACCCTTGGTAATGATATGCCAGCCCAAACAACATTTTAAAACAAAAGTGACATTCTCATTGATCATGGTATCTAGTGTACTATTACATTAAATTGCTGTTTAATTCATATGTCTTCAGGTAGTTGCAGTCACTGTCCAAGGAGTCCCCGAGACTGTTCAGCCACCAGACGTCAGTGCCCTGAACGCCACAGCATTACATTTAAGCTGGATTGCACCCAAGAAACCAAATGGTATCATCAGAGAGTACCAGATCAGTCAAGTAGGGAGAGGACTTATATACATTGATGCTGCAGGCAGGATGCAGCACAYGGTGTCAGGTAAGGAGGCAGAGCTCTTTGACAGTCTAATGTCCTGTCCTTAAGATATAAGACAGTATTAATATATTAAAAATGCCACTTGTCAGTAACTTTGAAATCCCCAGTACTGTGCAGAGTTTGGAATGCTTTATCATGACTTTACATATCTTAAATTTAATTTTTTTTCAATCTCTTTCATTTCTAGCTGCTGTTTGTTAAAATATTAATAGATTTAATTTCAAAATTTTAAAATAAATCCATCCAGCTCGATTGAAGATGCATGCTTTGTGGTGTGCTCAAGGACTYGGATATTCTGTGTAGCCTTGCCATCCCATCATACAGCTTCAGCTCTCTCTTTTAACATCACTGATGTGCAATAATGCAGTTGTGAGTCTGTAGCAGTGCAGGAGCAAGAAGTATCCAACACTTTATCTCTGAGATAATAAAAAGGAAAGGCAGACAGAACAGGAAAGATCCTGAATTCTGTTTATAATATGTATATCGCTTCTGGCCATTTTCTAAATACTTGGTGAAAGAAGCTTTAGTCAAAGGATTTTGGGGAAGGTTTGACACAGATCTTGAATGTATTATTTTCACATATCCAATTTTTAGTTATTATTGAATGTTACATTGAGACAAAGTTATTCTTATAAATGTTTCTGTTGAACACAGACCAGGAACATAAGCATTRCGGGATGTCTTTTTTCACTATTTGACCTCAGTTTGCTCACCAAATTTTTATATCTTACAAATGGATTAATTTTTCCCTTTTTTGTTTTTCCCCATGAGTAGGAAATTTCAAGATTCATATGTTATACACATCATATGATAGCCAGCCAAAGAGTGGAAGTTGTCTTAGGGCAGATAAATCCTCTAGAGCGTGGATGGCACTCTCAAACACCCTCAAGGCATGAGCCCTGAGTCAGAGTGGGTCCCTTAGTGCTTTAAAAGAGTTTGTCTCTGCTGTAGTCACTCACAGAAGAGTAAGATTGCTGTTCCTCTTTGACAATATCGTGCTCAAGTGTGAAATTCATCAACAGTGTATTACTCCTATCTCCATATTCAGTGCTTCTGGACATGAGATATTAGCCAGAGTTGGTGGTATATGTTTCAGAATTGCTGTTGTAAGTTTACACTGTAAAGAAGGAATATTCCAACAAGGAATGATTTATCGAACCCATTGAAAAATATTTCTCATGCTCCTACAAGGCAGTTATATCTCCATTTTAATGCCAACAATACTGGTTTTCTTACCAGTTGGAAGTGAGAGGAAATGAAATTAATTCCTGAGAAACAAGGATCTTTTTTTCTTTTGTGAGCCTGTTCTGTTAAGCCACTGTCCAGTGCTGCCATGTTAAACCAGGAGTGAAATAAGCGATTGTTCCTCCTGACAGTCATAATCAAATCTTTTGCTGTTTTCTGCAGGAGCTTCCTTGGGTAATAATGTGGAATTCATGACAGTGATTTAGCAATGTGGGTAATTATTGCTCTCTAAATTAAAAGAATACGATAAAAGAATCAAATTTACTTCATACGTAATCTCAAATGTTTGAGCTGTTTGTCTTATTCTCTGTGGATGTGTTTCGATTTTCCCATTATCCTTGTTTTTTCTTCTTCTTCTTTTTTTTTTTTTTCAAAACTGCCTGCTTTTCCCTGAGCAACAGTTGAACATTAATGAAGCTGTAGCATTAGTATTTGTGGAGACTTTGAATCTCGGGTCTCGCAAATAGCAGACGTGAAGGCTAGCACCTTGCCACGGCACCATTGTCTTGCTGCTTATTTYTAATTACATCAAAGCTTTGGAAACATGATCCCACAAATGCTTTGTGGGAATAGCGGTGAATGTGCTCATCATGTGAAATCCATAAATTGCTTATAATCCTCTCAAGATGTTAAAAAAAGCATTAAGTAATTGAAGACAGGAAGTCCTCAGTTAATTATTTAGAGGTGTTATCAATGCTTTAAGCAAACTGAAGCATTTTCTGCTATCTCACTGAGTTGAATGCCACTGGGACCTAGGGGCAGCAGCCATCATCTTCTCATATTCTCTAATGCAAACAGCACATGGCAGCTTGTCAATAAAAGACCTTTTTATATCATTTATTACCGAACACTTCCACTACCCTGTACAGAACAATTTGGATGACAGTTATGGCATTGTTTCACTTTGTGTTACTACTACTTTACAAATGGGCCTGCTAATGCTTTGCAGTGGGGCCAGGCAAAGGGTAAGACTGAGGGAAATAATTAGGGGAATTGTAAAAGAAAGCCAAGAGTGCCCTCTTCAGCGGCAGCAGGTGCGTTTATATATAAGATTCTTCTCAACTCCCCCTTTTTAATACACTAAAGATAATATTCCGAACAAGAGGCGTTATCAAGAATTTGTAGGCTCAATCACTTTTAGGTAAAAGCCAAGGAAGGTCACTGATGTTTATTTTAGTAAAAGAAGCAATAGTAAGAATACTTTATGATTGATATTTTGAAATTCTTTTGTCTGAACATATTCTTCATTTCAGGGTAATGAAAACTGAAGAGATGCCAAAACGTTGTCAATGGTCAAGTCTATCTCCGTATGCAGCACTGAATCCCTAACAATATTTATCTAAAGGAAACTCTTGGGGCTGGAGGGGTTGTGTGAGGCTGTGGTCAGCAATCTGACATGCTCCTGAGTAAAATTCCCATGGTGGGGCCCAGGACCGTTATCCTGGGAGCTAATTACTGACCTTGCTGGAGCCATACCCACAAATGGAGACAAACAGTATCAGAAGGAATTGATTTAGCTAATAGAACAATGCATTCTTAAAAAAAMCCCACTGTTTCACAGCCTTTTGGCAAATGACAAATGCTGCAATAACATAATAGGTTGCTAAGTTGACCAAAAAAAAAAAAAAGGATTAAAAATCCCCCACAATAATAGACCAAAAAAGAAAAGCAGGGGGGAAATATCCTCTGATGAACAATCAAGYAGAGACACTGGAAAAGCAAAATGCTGTTTATATTTCAAGATTATCTTACTTGTTATTTTTTATTATCAATCACATACATAGATTTGCACAGAGCTTTCCARAGCATGCATAAAAAAAGGTGTCTAAGGGAAAGCTTTAATAATCTAGATAAAAATCTGCTGTGACTGTTCCACRTATGGCTGGAATTTCAGGTATCAGAGTTTCACCAATAAATTTAGTGAAACCATGTGCTCTTTTTTTAATGCTCATTTTTCTCTTTAAAGTGTAGTTGTAAATGAGTATTGCTTTATTATGCATGTTTCCTTTAAAAGTGAACATGACTCCCTTTAGGGGAATTCAAGTAATTTGTTGCCACAGTAATCTTTTCTATCCTGAAATGTTAAATACTTGGCTTTCCTCCATGCCTTTGCCTCTCTCTAGTCTGCAACTGTCATTTTCTCCCCCCTTACTTTTATACACAGTGTTCAGATGATTTTTCTTCTCTTCCAGTTCATGATTAGGTTACAGCAAGGGCTGTCCCTCTGAGTCATCTCTTTATTTTCTCTCCTACACATCTTGTTCAATTTGTTAAGCAGCCTGCATGTCTTCCATTCAGTATTTTGCCTTCCTACATAATTGTTGCTTCTTCTTTCACTCTATTTGTTTATAATATATTTTAATTAAAATATCTTCATACTGGGTATAAGCAAGGATTCGTTTATAAACAAAGGTCTTGCACAGGCTTTTTTGTTTTCACAGAATTGCATTGTTCTTGAAATAATTCCATGTAGGCACAGGAACTACATCAAAAGTACGTTATTAAGGCCACAAAGCCACGGACTTAAAAATTGACCCATGTAATGCATATGAATTGACCTGTGTAATCCTAATTCAGCCTCTTTCCCACAAGCAATCTGCATTACACAGCAGTGCAGTTATTTGGGCATAGGGTTACTGCCTCGTTCAGTCCACAATCTGTGCCTCTTCCAGGGAGGAGTAAAATGAAGCTCCTTTATGGAGTACTGCTGCCTCAGCTTTTGCTGTGTGTTTAGTAGATTTATTCCTTCTAGGAGTCTCAGTGTAGATGGGCCTAACTCTGCTTCTGCCCAGAGTTACATTCCCTTTCTACTTGGCAGATGTCAAGGGTGCAGGAGCATTGAAACATGGAGCATAGTGAGTGAACCTACTGGGACGGTGCCAGCCCAGAGGGACCAAACATGGATCGCTGAGGGCTGGCKACATGGGATGCCAAACGGAATGGCCTGACATCCCGGGCATTCATGTTCGTTCAGGCTTTGGTACCAAGGAGGGCACGTCTCAGGCTTTCCCAGTTGTCACAACTATATCTTCTTCATTTTCTGGACACCCTCACTGAGACCCGAATTTCCTGAGCTCTCGGAGCTGCAGCTGAAGGCACCGGTTGTGCTTGGGTATTAWAGTTTTGCATAATATCAGGACCTGTGACAGCCAGGTCCCAGGCATCCCAAATGGTCTCCTGGTAGCTCCAGGGAGATTTTTGTTTCTCTCAGTCTCTTTGAGTCTGCATCCTGATTCTGAGAGAGAAATCTTTCTCTTTTGGAGTGTTTTTTGGTTTTTTTTTTGAGTTTGTGGGGTTTTTTGGTTGGTTGATTGGGTGTTTTTTGGTGTGTTTTTGTTCTGGTACTGTATTAAGACATTTGGAGTGCTCAGCTGGTTGGTGTTAGGAAAGCATCTGTACACTCTAGGGGTGGACACTACAAAGAAAGTCTCAAATTACATACAATTAATCAGACCAGAGACCACATATTGGAGGCAATTTTAGAAAGGAGGACTGTGCCACAAAGCCTGTGTACAAAAGTGGATCAATTCCTATTGTACAGTGTCCTGGCACTGGGATTTCTTAGTTTATGAGTGTTCTGTTTTGCAATTTTAATATTTTCAAAGAGCTTTTGTGTATAGTTTGCTTCCTGTTGTTGTACTGGTTGTACTGTTTGTATCCTTTGCATTCAGGAACAGGAACTTTTTTTAATGTATTATTAGGTATTATCAAGAGGGTCCTTGAAAACATGAGGGAGGGGTTTTCAGTATTTGTGCCTGGTAATATCTTCAAGATCAATTTTGATAAATATCCAAAAGAGTAGTTTRGCAAAGGTGCTGTATCCTGGGCTGGAGCATGCTCTGTGAGGAAGGCTGATCAGCAGTCCAAGCTGAGCTCTAAGRTGTTCTTGCAGTGGCCTGCATCTTTAACAATTTTAACTATAAGAAGCCTTTAATGGATACACAGAATTGGCTATCCTAAAAGCTTAGTATCTTAGCCAAATTATGAGTGCAATTTTATGAGGAGTCCTAAAGTCAAATTCTTAAGCCACAGGCAATTTGATGTCAAATCTGAAGTCATTGACACACAGCACAAGGATGTTCGAAAATATCCAAGCAAAAGTCAAAGCAATATATTCTGTTTTCATCTCCTTCGAGGATGTCCAGCATAGAATGTTTGGGAAAAAATCATTAAAAAAACCTACAAGTAACTAATATCATGTAATGAGGGCTTGGCTATCAGTTCAACTTCTAACTGCTTTATAGCATTTATAGTAGTCTTGTAAGAAATAGAAAAAAATTAGAGAGAAAATGAACAAATAGAAATTGGGAGGGCAGCAGGAGTATCTTTGGACTTGTTTGAAATATAGTAGAAGGTTTCATGTACAAAGAAGTGAGCATTTTATTATCTTTTTCTTATTGTTCCAAATGTGTTTGTAATACATTTTCAAGACATTACAGGCTATTCACCTTTTCAAGTCCAAAAGTCCAAGCAATTACACTTTCAGGTGTTTTTCTGCATTGCAAGTGCCATCTAAGTTGTTTTGATTTAAAGCTAATTCAGATATATGAGGGACATCCATAGATCCATTGCAGCATAGACAGACATTCAATCTGAATTGTTTTGTTAGGTCTTTTAAAGCTGAAGAGGATATACGTCTAACTTAGCAAGAATTCACCATTTCAGTATTGTTCAGATGTAATATAAGAATGGTTCATACTTTATGTTTGCCAAAAATACTGAAAGTTAACTTATAGTCCAGTAACTTTSTGTGTAGAGATATAATTCTGGGGATGACTGATGTCAACACCTCAGCCTAACCTCTGTTTGCTCTTTCCAGGTCTGCAGCCATACACTAATTACAGCTTCGTGCTTACTGCATGCACATCTGCAGGGTGTGCTTCCAGCCAACCACTTTCGGGTCAAACTTTACAAGCTGCTCCTCAGGGTAAGGGAGAAAGACATTCTTATAGAACCGCAAATAGATGGTCATGCGGGCTTGTATTTTCTGATGGTTTAACAAGGTGCAGAACTCCACTATCATCCATCAAGCTATCATGTAGGAATTTACACAAGAGAATCTGTCTCTCCTGGAGTATTTGTGTCTTGCCACACTCTTTTTACTGACTGCCTGGCACTGCATTTCTACTTTCTTTTTGTGAAAACTTCCCCAAATTCATCTTTAAGTTAACAAGGTTAGAATTAGCAGATGAATATTTTTTAAAGCACAAATAAATATGCAGAGACTACTGGGCATATAAAGGCTGCAGCCTTTGGCCTGGTTCTCCATTAATCTTTACCTTGTCTAATTGGTTGCATTTGTTATAGGATAAATACTGAATGTGTGTTAAATTCTGTCATTCTCTCTTGCAATGTTTTATATTTTCATTACATTGATGAAAACAGCAGCACAAGGTATGGGAAAGGGAAAAAAAATTCCTTTAAGTTTCTGTCATGAAATTAAAATAGTGTCATTATGATGTTAATAGGGGTATGGCCGACACCTCATCACATCATAGTCAGCTCAACAGAAGTGGAAATGTACTGGAGTGAACCAAAGAAACCCAATGGACTCATTACACATTATCGATTATTTCGTGATGGAGAGCAGATTTTCCTGGGTGGCAGTACAGACCTGAATTTCACAGATGTTACCCTGCAGCCTAACAGTAGGTAAGGCGTGTTAAAGATCTCTGGTAATASGTGAAAGGCCTTGAAAAACAGATGTATGTGTGTTGGTGAAATGTACAAAATATAACTTACTCTGAACAAAAGAAAACTCTCTTACAATATTTCTTTATTACTGAAAATTGGTAGAGCACTTTTAGGAGGCTTCCAAATGTTGTCCCTTAATCAAAGGACTTCTGTTTTTTTTGATTTTGAAACCAAAAAAATCAGGTAATTCTGATTCAAAGAAGTGAAGCTTTTTTAAATTTTATTCTTGTTCTTGGTTGTTGGTAGCTCATTGGTAGGTATATTCCCCTCATGGAATATACTTTGAAAAAGTGTATGTCTTTTGAAAAAATATTCTTTCTGGTTTTATATGACAAACAGCACTGCACATATAGTGTTTCAGTGCATGTTGAACATACAGGCTCAAAGGTGACTGCTGATCTTTTTATAGAGGTTATTCTGAAATTGGTTTTGACACTTTTTGAGTCAATACTCGCTCTTATATAAGCCAATGTGAATTTTAATATTATTATTTAGAGTAGTATTCAGTATTGGTGTTATTTTAGTATTAGTATCTAAGATTCTGTAGTAATTGTTATTCTAAGTAGTTACTTTTCTCACATTAAGAAAACTTAAATGTGAAAATCTTCACTAATGTAGTATTTGTAATACTCATTATATTCACTTTAAATTGGTGAAAATGGAAATGTTCTGTTACTGATATGCCTAAAGCTTCTAACTGCGGTGTCTACTGATCTTTTTGTGTTTGTGCAGATATGTTTACCAGCTGGAAGCCAGCACTTGGGGCGGCAGCAACACTAGTGATAAATATGTTATACAAACACCAGTAGGAACACCAGAGAAAATTCATGTCCCCTATAATGTCACAGTAATTGATGCATATTCTCTATTTCTAGCTTGGGATGTGCCAGGTAAAAATGTATTTCTATGTAGTACTTTGTAGCAAAATGAAAGGATTGAAAAATTAGGATTTCCATGTAGCCAGCTGAATCATTCTGATATTTTTATTCTTGGTATTTGGTTTTAGTGTTTGTGAGATTTAAATAACCAGTACCTAAAGCTGCTGTGTCCTAGAGACATATTTTAATAATATTGACCTAGATACTTGACATGGGTACTGTGAGGTTTAGCTGATCAAAACTCTGTATGTTTTGGTCTTGTAAACTATTATTGAGTGCAATATTAAGGAAAAATCCAACGAGTTATAAGTTTTCTCTTCTGTTCAGACTAACCTGGGTTACCACCAGGGAAGCCTGACAATCTTTTGTGTGTGACAGAGACCCTGTGCTAACTTTGACCTGTTTGAGTAAATTTTAATTGCCCAAGCACCGTAGTGGTATGTGGATATGTTACSTTGCAGGATGGTGGGTCAGCAAAGGCCCAGAAATATTTTTCCTCTAGTTACTCTTCCCCTGAAYGTGACCAGGTGGCCTTGGCCCGCTACAGAGTTAGGCTGAGAAGGAATAGTTGAAATACAGTAGCTTTTTATATGATAAACTATGCGGTGTTTCATCGATATCGATCATAGCTTGACTGATTGGTGTACTTTACTGGTGTTATAAAAATGATATGCTGTAGTTATTGCGGGACAATGAGAGCATTGTAAATGAACAATCTTTTGTCTAGTGTAGTTCATCTCCAGCTAGGCATTTTCTAGTTTGTAGATGTTGGGTGTTTTTCCGTTAAAATAAGGTCAATTTCTTTAGAAACTTCAGATGCTTCCCTATTGCAATAACAGCCATATGTGTTTTATCAATGAACTCATGAAAGTTTTTCATGTCTCCTGTTCCTAATTGTTTAAGATGTTCTATCCTTGCATAGCAAGAGTCAATTGGCATTAAAAAAATAAAGTCACCTAGAAAAAGTATTTTGCCTTCAAGACTGGGATCGCAAGTATTGTGGCAGTGCTTAACAGCACTCACCCTACCCATTTAAGCAATGATTAATAAATCTATAATACCCTGAGCTGTCAATCTTTTAGTTTTCAGGAGCACAAAATCCATTATAGAAATGCTATAATATATGAAAAAGATTAAAATCTTAAATTAAACTTTTCCCCCTACTGCCTGAAAGGATTTAGAACCCAGCAGAAGGCAGGTGAATTCAAATGGCATATAATCTACAGTTGGCTTTATTGGAAAGTGACTCATGCTGTATTGTGGTTTTGATAATAAATATAATTTAAGGTACAGAATATTCAGCAACATTATAAATAGATGTAAAAAATAATAAAATACTGGAATAGTGTAGGCTGTGAAGAGTGGGGTGTTTTGCAGAAAAGCTTGTCCTTGTTCTAGACCTTTTCCAGCTGCTTAAATTCCTGTTACTCACGGTAGGTTACAAGCCTGCAAGGAGAACCAGGCTCTGTGTAGTACATTTGGTTGCRTTGCAATTAAGACTATGCATACAAATGTTCATGCATTCCTGAAACCACACAATCAGAGAGGTGAGGAGGAGGCTGGACATTTTGGGTCTGTAGAAGATGCAGGGCTGAAGTATTCACGTGTCAGTAGGAATCATTCTCTTCAGATGGGGAAGGACCATGTCCTTCTTTCCAGATACTGGGATGCACCTGGAACACTTCTTTTTCTTCATCACTGGATATTTGATACCTTGGACCTTTCCTCTCTTCCTTTTTTTTGTGGGGCAAATTATTTAAGTTTTTAAATATGAATAAGGGATTGTTTTTCATGCTGTGTCTCTGTTGTGTATTGTCCTGGTTTCGGCTGGAATGGAGTTTCTTTTCTTCGTAGTCAAGAAAAGACAGGAAAGCAAACTTGCTGTTTCTTTTATTATAGCATGTCAGAGCCACCAGCCGATCTTACAGAAACAGGGAGTACTAACAGCAGAGAAATGTTACTGAAAGCTACTAAATGCTGCTAATCCTACTAAACCTGTGTGCAGAAACACAGTTCTATGCAGAAGTGAGGATATTAATTCTTGACCCTTCATAATCCTCCTTTGTGCTTCTAGAGTGGTTTTTTCCTTAAGAGGAAGACTGCAGAGGATACATTTCAGAAGTTCTGATCTTCTGGAAAGGCATAGATCGCATTAACATGTCCTAGGCATAYGGTTGTCTGGGGTCACATATATCTTCAGCTTGGTAGGATTAGCCTAAATGTCTACTGCTTCTTATCCTTATTTATGTCGTTGTGCATAGAGTAACTTTTTTTTTTTTTCTGATCTGTTTTTTTTCTGTGCATGAATCATTGTCTCACAATAGGCTATGTTGAGATAACATAGGTTTTCCCTATAAACCCAGAATAGAGCTTTACTTATAAGGATTGTCAGGCCTGGCAGTCACTGTTGGACAAAACAGTTATTTTCACTGGTAGAGACTCCATGTCAAAAAAGTGCTTTTTGTTAGTGAAGTTTTGATGAGACGGTGATTGTTCATAGCATCTTCCTGTCTGTGGATATCAGGGCTGCTTTGGCATTCTATCTTATCTGCTGTAATAAATTTGGATTAAATAATCACCCTCAGGATTAATTATGGACACATCATATTACACAGAACTTCCTTTTGGATGGTTTTGATTATAATGTTTCASCATCTGTAATATATCTAAATCTTGTGACTTAACAGATACGTAACATTTCAAAACTCCTGACTTAGCTAAATGGCAAGTGGCCCAGTAGTGGTTAGAGTGATGGATTCAGAAAAAAATATTTGACACACCTCACTGTCTATGGAAAATAGGGCTTTATTTTCTGAAATAGGTATTCCATTATCTTGTGTTGCATTGGCTCAGTGCACAGACCTCAAAGGTACGGTACATTTCACTGATATGCTAYGGAAGGATATGTTACAATTGTTATGGAACAACTATTAGTGCCATGGATAGAAGCAGAAGAGCCAAATGGAAAAAAAGAAACTCCACCACATAATTTCCCCAAGGTATATCCATAAATGTTATTGATAGGTAGCCAGGTAGCCATCCTGCATTCCAGCCCATTGGCTACCCCACTGGTCCCCACTGGGGACCTGATTCTTCTGGGTGTCTTCAGTTGCTGCTGGTGGTAACATGAAAACTGAACATGTTTGAAAGAGGATCCTGTCCTCTGCTCATCGAGTACTTGCTTCATGTGTTAATTATCATCTGGATTAAATTATCTTCTTCTTCATCATGTTATAACACTCTATCCACCTCTGGGTTTGCTTATCAATTAGAATGCAAGTTGTGTAACATCAGTGTCTGGATTCCTRCTTTATTCTTCTTGGGATCAAACATCATAATTGAATGCCATTTCTTTGTCAYTTATCTTCCCCAACTACCCTGGTTTCTTCTTTATTGGTGGCCTAACAAATGGGACTTCTGATAAGCCAACGTTATATTTTCTGATTTTTGTTTTCTCCAATAAATTATTGTTTGCTCCACCCCACTGTAGGACAAGCTTTTCAAGCTCAGTATCCAAAGTTCTGCATCTTGTAAGCAGCCAGCATCTCCAGCTGTTACTGTTTTCTGAGTCTTGGTGGGAATACTTGATACAACCAGATTGAGACATCTGGATATTTGAAGCATAATGTAAATAGTTAATCTCAGGAAGACAATTAGATTGTTTTATTTTGTGAATTTAAATATTAAAATATAACTTTAAAAGATATGGCATTCCTATTTTAGTATTTGTTTCCTCTAACTGAAACAGTTTAACTATTTTGTTCTAATTGTGATGAGATTCCACATCATAGTAAACAATTTTTCAGCAATTTACTTCAAATAGACTTTTGGTGACCAGTATGTAAAAGACTGTGGCTTTCCCCCTCTCCATTCTAAGCATCTTGCACTGCAAATTCTATTTTTGACYTACCCTAGTTTTGAAGTACACAGGGCCATCAAACCCAATTTGCAGAGTTTTGCACAGAATTGTCCATTAAATGTTATCCAAATATGCCCACAAAAACCCAAGGTTTCATTTGATTGATTTGTCCCATTGCAAAATGTGCACCTGCTGTGAAATGAAGTCRCAGAGAAAAAAAAGTGGAATAATTTAACTTTTTTATTTGTAAAGATAATCAGGGTTTTTCTGATTACATCTTAACTTCATAAATGTTAAATAACCTATCAGCATCTAGTTGTTGTAARTTATGAAAAAGAGTATTGCTGGGAATATTAACCAACTAAATCCTTGTTCTTTAGTGAACATGAAAATGTGTTATGGCAGGTTGTCATTGTGCTCATGGTAACTTTGACACCAAATAACAAAACTGCCATTTGCACTTAGGGTAAATTGGTTCACTCGTGCTTTTACGGTTCCTTTTATTCTGACATAAATTTATGAACTCTGGAACTAACCAAGTCGTGTGGTTTCCCAGCTGACTTTAACAAATATGCCCATTTTGTTCCCTTCAGTCATCAGAGCACACAAGGTAGTGGTTTCAGACTGGCTGCAGATGCTGAAGGCTGCTCTGAAAGAAAGGGGTTTTTTACAAGTTTCTATGTTGTAAGAGTGTATATTATAATTTTTCAGATTATAAAGTGATCCTTTGATCTTAGTATTCATTGAATTTGACCAAAGTGCAGAAGGATTCCATTGGAATTTTTCAGGATGTTTATGTTATTTTATTTATAATTTAATTTTCACTGCTTGAGAGTATTTTTTCTCCTGTGCATATTTATTATCGGTATCATTCCTAATATAATGCAATATGTAGCCGAATTTTAAGATTTTGGGTTTCAGTTGTGGGGTGGTGTTTTTTTAATAATTTCTGATATGGACTGAATGCTGTCCAGCATTGTTGGATAGGTCAATTATTTTGAAATAGGTGTCCTTTGCTGCATACTGATGTCTGGATTCAGCTGTCTTTGTTTGTATTTAATCTTCCTTGGGAAATCAAGCATTCTGAATAGTTTCAATTTCAAAGGTTTCTGGTGATTTTTGCCTGGAATAAATGCACTGATCAGGTGCACAAAACTGAATTATATCACTTTCATAAGGGAGTGGGTTTTTCTGGCTGAAATATCTGGTGTGTTTTGAGGACTGGAGGAGAGGGGGATCTTAGCCAGGAGGAGCTAGCAGGTTAATAAAGGGTTTCTATTTTTGTGCTGTGTGCCCTTTCAAACTCTTTCAGATATTCTGTTGTATCCTTTACAGGCCCTCCAATTATAGGGTGGAAATAATAATAATAATAATAATAATAATAATAATAATTATTATTATTATTATTATTATTATTTAATTAATGGCAAAATTATACAATTCACACTCAAGTGCACTCTTCTGGAGCATTTCATCTTCCATACATGAGGCAAAAAAATAATTTTCTTTGTTTCAGAAACAATCTACTTCAAGATCACCTCTCAGAGGTTTACTCTCTAACATCTTGCTTGATTTTAAAAGTTGTATTTCCRTTTTTCCATTCTTAATGATTAGATCTTGGTGTTTTTCTTGTAACTTTTATACTAAAAAAGGAAAATTTTGCAGGGGGATTTTTTTGCATTTTTTGTCTCCTTCTCCCTTCACCTCTTCCAACAACTACTAACATCATCTTTGTTCTTCCTGTAAGCTGAGAATTGAATAGGWTTGAAGTCATACCTCTACTTCAGGGCTATTTTTCAGCTTTTTAGTGTAATGGCATTTTCTTTGTCTAGCATCTAGTCAGGCAGCAGAATGTTATTTTTTGGGGATTTTTATATTCCCTTTTTCTTATGAGGATTGTAAAAACTTCATACTTCAAAGATTTTTCTGATCTTCCAAAGTACATCAGTTGTTTATAGACCACAACTAAACTTGAAATCTCTGATTTCTTGCAAACCTTTTTTTTATAGCTAACGTGCATATTCACATACATACTTAGTTAAAAAACCCCATCTAACAGAAGCACAACAGTGGAAAAAATGTTCTTTGTAGCTTCAGGGTGATARTATCAATGTAGATACTTTATCAGAAAAGGACCAAACTTGCAATTAGGAGAAAAAGCTGAGTTGTTTTCCAAAGTTTCAAATGGAAAGATTCTCAAGGTCTGGACAAGTCTCAGAACTGCTCACAGGCATCTGGTTCTTGGTGCAGTCACAAAGACATCTCTGTGACATCTAAAGTAGGTGTTGTGTTGAAAGAGAAATGTGCTCTCACTAATCAGATACATCTTGACTCCTTTCAGAGAGGAGTCTTGTCTAGTTTGTACTTTGTCCTTTCTTAAGACTGTTCCTTACATGACTGCACAATGAAAGAAAGACACAACACACACTCTTTTTTGGTCATTCTCTTGGTTTTATGAAATTGCTGCTGTCTGCATAGACCAGTCTATAGAGGAAAAAAAATAAAAAGCCTACAGCCCATTTCCTAATGACAAAAAAAAACCACAAAAAACCAACCACCAAGCAACCAACCTTAGCTTGTTCTTCTGAAGGAACTGAGTTTTTCAGCTTCTCAAGAAAACTGGAAAATTAGGAACTGACAGCATGGGAATACGAATAAATGGGGAAAAGGTTTGAATTTAAACATTTATTGGGGTTTTTTAACAAAAACTGAACAGTTTGTTTTGACATCATTTCAAATTATATGTTTCTTGGCTCAAGCTATTGTATTGTACTCTACTGGTGAAGCAGGTGAAGAACCTACACTCAGCTACTGCTGTTGGGCTAAAAGGGGATAATTTGTTGAATGGTTGCAATTCACTTTTTTGATCATATGATTATTCAAACAGCTGTGCTTAGTAGCTGTTACTCCTCCGAAATAAATAAAAGCTGCCTGGTTCCAAGTCATAAGGTCGGTCTTCCCAGAAGCAGCAATTGCAAAACAGGCATTGACTGAATGGAATTTTGATTTTTACCTAAGAACTGTAATGTCTATCTTCCAGTTATAATCTGCAGATGGATCTGTTTCAGTTTATATTTAAATGATTGTAGTTTTCAAAAGAGGCAGTAGGGAAAACCTCCAGAGGGGGCTTACATTTAAAATTGCATGTGATGAATGGCTCTTTGAAGTTGTCCTGCACTGTTGTTAGTATTTCAGATAATCACTGGTTCTTCTCTGTTTCACAACAGGGATATTCATTGTCAATGTGCCTTTGGAATACAACATCCTACTCAATGCAAGCAGTCCTGCTCTGCTGGTGAAGCCAGTAGGACGCGCACATTTTGCCTTTGTCGATGGCCTGGATCCCTACACCCTGTATGAGATAAGAATACAAGCATGCCAGAGTGGTAAGATGATTTTAAAGGACTCATCTATGTGACTGGAAAGGAATGGAGATCTTCCAGATAGATTCAACTCATCAAAACAGATGAAATCCTGTTTTTACATTAGAGTCAAATGTTTACGTAGTAAAAAGAAAGCCTGGCAATGAATGAAGCATTAAATTTTTCTCCATGTTATATCATGAATACATTAAATGGAGATTTAAAAAATGTAGTTTAGGTTATATGTGCCACCTATTAAGCGCTCTTCACAAGCAGCTTAAGGATTTTTGAAAATGGACATGCAGAATTGAATCAGTTCTGTAACTACTCACCAACGTAAAGTGGTAATCATAAAGACAGGAAAAAAGAGTGCAAAATTTACAAAATTCCTTGACTTTAATGGAAAGTGTTAAAATCCTGTTGAAATGAGTATTTCTAAAATGACATTTTTGAACCAATTTGCTCCTCACTACACTGATGAAAATCAGGAGCAGTTCATCAGTAAAGTTGTAGTAATTTAAATGAGTATTTGACAATGACATGAGGTGAGATGAGGCACCATTTCCACCAGCAACTTTTTTACTTGACATTCATTTGCTTTTAATGTATTTCTTTGTTGAGGACAAAGCTCTCATCCCTACRTAAACTTCTGGTTTTGTAGGTGGGTGTGGAGTGGGTGGTCAAACATATTCAAGAACTGCTGAAGCACCTCCCAGAGAACTGAGCCCCCCTATTGTTAAAGCAGTTGGATCTGCACTCATAGAAGTGAAATGGGCGCCACCTAAGAAACCAAATGGCATCATTACTAACTACTTTATTTACAGGTAAATGCCTTTATAACCTCAGATTCTTAGTCTTAGATAATGGTTCCTTTCTTTATTCCTTGATATATAAGGAAGTGAAAAAAATGTAGAAGTACATGGAAAAAATATATATTAACTTTTAAATGCTAAGGTAAGAAGCTTATCTATGGATGGCCAAGTTGGGAATATGAGTTCAGACAAGAATCATCTTCCTGAACTACAAATGACAAAAAGTGTCTTAAAATATATGTTTCAAAAATTTAAGGGAACAAAAAAGTTTGTAGGATAGATACTCATTCTGTGTTTACCYGGACCTCCAAGTAAAAACTTCAGTCTTCTCTCATAGACAGTTGAGAAATTTGTAATGGAAGCAGGAGTAATCCACCATTTCTGAGGTTTTTAAAAGCAGAAAAAGTTATCTAGGTTCCTAAACCAGATCAATTTTCCAAGATACTTTATATTCCTATTTGTAAGTAAGTAATCTGGACAGTGATTACAGTGCATCTGTTTATGTTCCTTGATGTTTGTATTCATCTGCCCCATCTAGGTTGTTGGCTGATGCATCCTCACTTCCTATGAGGAGTTTCCTAAGCCCTGTGTGATGATTTTTCTATATAGATAGTTGTGTTTAGGGCAGTGTTAAACTAGCAGAGCACCGATGTCTGCTGTGCCCATTGACCCTTTGTTAAAAGCTCGCTGAAGCGACCTTCTTGAATAGCTTTAAAAGTCGGAGAATATAAAACTCAAGTTGTATATTGGAGAAGAATTTAAACTCTGAAATTCCTGGTTTTCCTGACTCTAAATATGTGTGGCAAACACATGCTGGGCTGATCCTAGCCTTCCACAAAGAGTTTGGGACTTTTTATTATGTTAGGGGTGTGAGTGAGAAGATGTGGAATCAAATTACCTTTTGGAATCCTCAGTGATAATTAATATAAATTCACTTTTGCCTTAAACATGTTAGTAGTCTCTAAAAATTCCTGCTGTCTTGAAATATCCTTTTGTTTGCCTTTTTTTAATTGTCTGATCAAAACCCCAAGTCCCTCCCCTGCATAAAGAGGAATAAAGTGTATGTTATAGCCCAAGACATGTCTTCACTCTGTTGGTTTTGTAAATAAAGCTGATGATTACCGCTGCTATTCCATGGCAACCGTAGAAAGGGAAAACAGGAAATATAATGCAGAAAGCCTGCTTCAGTGAAAAATACTGTAAATTGAATTTGACAGCATTTGATGGCATTTGATTATTCTAGTCACAGCCAAACAATGATATAAAGAGTAATATGAAACAGAATGTGTTACTGCCTAGCAGACTCAAAAGCAATAAACCTTCCTCCAATGTGACACAATCACTTCACAATCATAATTGTAGCCTGTTTGATACCTCTGAGTACAGCAGAAGGGCACTGACTGACATAGATACATTTTGTTTTTTATTTAAAGTGAAATGAAAATGGCGCACTGGGGCTCCAGATACAATCGGTATATTCACCTACATAGGCATGAATCACTTGGCAGTTATTTCAGCTGAAGTTTAAATGTGCTTAGACAACAACAATATCAAATCTTTCTCAGATAGCTGCAAAAAAATCAGAAATGGGATGTAAGCACATAGTTCTTTTTCATTTTGTAGCCACACATGGCCTTACATTGTTATAGCAGCAAGACTGCAGTATTTCTATGGGAGGTTATGGAATATAATTTCTTCTTCAGCATGTGCCTCTTCCTTACTGCATCACCACAAAAATAAATTCATTTAACTCAAAACCTGGGGACCTAGTGTGTGTGCAGGTCTCTGCATTAAAGTAGCAGGACTTGTGCTTTCCTCTAGCATCATAAAAGTACTCCCAAGTTTGCAGCCATTTTGATAGAAACCAAAAAATTAAAATGTTATTTTATGATAAAAGAGGAGATGGTGATATTTTATTTTTGATTCATATAGCACTTTTAAACACAGATCTGAGGCTTTAAAATTTTTCTGGCAAGGACCACAACTTAGAAGAGATTGTGAATGAGAAAAGATCTGGTTCATGAGATAGTTGCSTAATCTAGTTCTTTTCCTATTCATCATGACAAAACATCCCTGTGACAGCCACAGAAGTTGCTAGGTTGAAAAAATTATAGTATGAAAATAGGTGATATATATTTGTTGCTGTAATTTAATAAGTTATAGTCACATGAGCTAATGGAACTGCTCTCTATTGATCACCAGCACGCACTGTGTAGGAGGCATGTGAGATGACTCTTCAAGACATATTGCCTGTAAAATTAGAAGTATTTTGGTTCATAACTTCCTTAAGGGAGTGTCTGAATTTCTGTCAAACTGTCTATGTCTTGCCCAATAAGATTATATTATTTAGTATATATTTGTGAGATTGAAATGCAGCTCTCATTAGCTGAGCAGTCCAAATGGTAAAGCTGTAGCAGGAAAATCAAGAGACAATGTAAGACAGAAGGCATGTCTCAGTGGCTGTTGTGGCTTGCAATGTAGAGGGTTCTACACTCACTCTTTATGATTAATTCATTGCTTAACTGTATACCCTTAACCATGAGTTGCACCCAAGACAGCTTCCGAGGAACATATGTTTCTAGGTGGTTTAATAAAACAATCCCTAGGGATGGCCATGTCATTGATCCTGAAGGTTTTTATTTGTACTTGTAACACATATAATACCCAATATAAACTAGCATATTATATGCAATAATCTCAAATTCCTTTTGTTCATTTTTTTTACATCAGAAATTATATTTTTAAAAAATACCTCAAATCATAAAAGCTACATTAGTGTAGATTTGTTGAATACAAATGCTAAGTGAGGCTTCTTTGTTTAATTAGATGTGAAACTGTAGAGGGGGAGCATTGCTAATGTTACATTGTTCCTCCATATTTGACAGTGTGGTTTCCCGATCATTTGAATTTTACCCCAAGAYTTCTCAGCATTCCTAAAAATAACTCACTATGGCTCGGGTAAGGAAAGCAGCAGGCACTGCTAAAACATGTGATTTTGTTGTATGGTGAAAGGCAAACAYGTGAGGAGTAATTCTGGTTTGACCTGTGAGACCTCAGGGATTCACCGTCTCCTGGCACGCGGGGAAGCTGAGGGGTGAGCGTTGCAGTCGGCGTTGCTGCAGCACAGCTCGAGAGTTATCTGTCACAAAGAAGATTATATTCTCCTTCTTATGTCATCTGCCTCACACTGGCAGTGGGGCAGGGAGAATTTGCCCTTATAAAAATAACTATCTGAACATCTTTAAAATGAATGTAAGCAGCAAATCAGACTATGCAGATTAAGAGACAGCTTCCAGCTCTTGGAAATGTTATTCTCCTTTGCAGCTCATTGTATATAAGAAATACTTCCAGTTAAATGAGCAGCTGAATCTTAAATCTTAAGACGATTGAAATGATTACAGACTGTTCAACCACTTCTGTTCAAAGTTTATTCATACATGAAGATATTCTGGTTTTYAGCACTACAGATGGAACCATTTACCTAACCATAAGTTTCATTCATTAAATATTCAGCAGTAATAAGATCTAAATACTTAACCAGACTACATTGTACAGCTTTGCCTGTGGATGAGCTTACAGTTGGTGGCATATTTGATCTTTTAGTGTGAAAAAACTGTTTATCACAGAGTTTAGAATATTTATAAAACATAAATTTATGTATTCGTTTAAGTGCTATACTGTTTGGTCAGCAAGACACATTAAATGTGACTTTATTGCATTAAAATATACTCTCTTTTGCCTTATTTACAGAGATTTTCTAGCCATGTTTTGAGTACACGGAGGAAAGAGTATATTTTTAGGTGCAGGAAAAAGACATAGTAGAGACATAGATCACCTTTCAAAATTATGTGTCTTGCATTACGTCAGTGAACAGCATCGAAGGGAGAGTTCTGCAGGAGTCTTAACTTGCCCTTTTAATAGAGCATGGGGAAACGTATTAAAAATTGCTGATGGAATTTGGAGACAATGGGAAATTTTAGATCCTGAGTCTTACAAAGAGACTGAGAATTTCTAGGGAATCTTTTCTGCTTCTTCTACCTGCCATTCTTTGCCCAGTTCTGCCAACCAATCCTCAGTATCAACACATCTTCTAATTTGCCTATTTCACTATGCTTGAGATATTGCACCTCAAAACTCTTCTTTTTAATAAAAAAAAAAATCACACTTTAACCCTTATAAACTAAACAGTGTCCATATAGTCTGCTTATCTTATTTAGCAAAAATTATTTAACTTCATATGAGAAAATAATGTCTTCGTTCATGTCTTGTATATGCATATACWCAAAGGATGGATAAAACAGCTGTGTACACACTTGCGTTCATTATATTCTTTATATTTGCATGTTAATACCTGGGAATATATTATTACAAGCAGCTAAGATTATCAGTTTTAAAAAATCAATTTCTTTTTTTTTATTTTTAGGTTAATTCCTGGTTTGATCTAACAAAATAAAATCCAACAGAATTCTTTGAAACACAGATTTTCTCTTGCCAAAGAAATGTTCTTCAGCTTCTCTGTGTGTGTAGTGGTGATGACACCCAGTAGACAGACAAAMAAATTTTACTTCTGCAAATTCGCCCTACTTGCAATAAAAGTGGCAGATAATGTAATTTGGATTTTTGTTGTTGGCATGGAGGGTGCTTTTACATTCTGCAAAGGCCAAGGTTCCTGTGAAGAGTAGGGGAAATACTTAAATTCATGTGCAGTACAGCACAACCGTCACTGAGATTTATCACAGTGTTTAWATGTAACCAACTTAATTTCACACAAACATTTTTATGCCAAGTGAAAGAATTGATTTGATAACTCTGTTTGGAAGATGAGTGCTTGGCTTATTAAAACTGTTGTAAATTACATAGAAGAAGGGGCCATATTACAAAGGGGCTGAGGATCATCTGTAATCTCTGGTATTCAGAATATCACCAGGTCCAACACAAGCGTATCTGTATAGTAATGCTATATATACATGTATATATGTACATGTGTGTGTGTGTATGTATACATAGATATATAYAGACATATAAACATATGTACAAAAAGAAAAACCCGTTGTGCCAAAAACCGATACAGTGAATTTTCTTCATATATCTTAAGTTTGCAATTTTTAACAAAAACAGTGTTGGAAAAAAATATGTCATTTGTTACAGAAAACACTACGTGTGATATTTTAATGAGGTTTTGTGGTGGAGCTGCGCATTCAGCTAAGTTTATGCACAAGGGATTACTTATTCCATTTGCAAGAAAAAATGGGATATTTAGTGTAAGCAAACCAGAATTTGAAAGCGCACAGCTTTAGTTTTGAGGGTATGATAGAATATTTATCCCTTGTTCACTAGGTGATATTTTTCTCCAATAATATTTTTTTATAAGATTTCCATAAATTAGGGATCCTGAGGTGAATACCTCCATAAATAGATTGATTTTCAGAAATGTTGAAAACTTGCACTCATATTGCAATTCAAGTCATTACTTAGAAACTACATATAGATTTAAAATTTCATGTTCTAAGTTCTGAAAGTCTCATTTGTGGTGTGTTCTATCCTAGAAGGACAATATGCTATTGTGTTGCTACTCTGCTACTCTGGACTGTGACAGTGCGCTTGTTTAACATGTTTTATAGTATTCTTCTAGATAAAGGAGAATAAGTGATTGCCTCAAAAATCTCTTCTTCATTGCTCAGCACCTAACACAARTTCAGGAAAATGCTTTTAAGATGCAAAGATAGGTAGGCAGTTCYTTGTGTGTGTGTGTAACATGGAAATAAGTTCTGTATTTTTCTGAGATAGAGGTTGAACTTGGAACTTCAGGATCTACTATTATGGGACTGCTAAAATGATTTTCAATTTTAAACACACCACTTTTGATTTAATTCCAGACGTCCTGTGGGCAGTCAAGAAGAGCTGCTTTTGTTCATCTGGACTGAAGGAGCTCTGGAATTCATTGATGCRTCCGATACTCTCCAGCCTTTTACTCTCTATGAGTATCGTGCCAGAGCTCAAAACTCTGTGGGGTCTGTGGACAGCCTGTGGGCTTCAACCCAGACTCTGGAGGCTTCCCCGTGGGGCATGGGAGCCCCTTGGGCACAAGCCACGAGCGCGTACTCGGTGCGGCTGAACTGGACCCAGCCCGCCGCCCCCAATGGTGTCATATCTCTGTACCGCGTGGTCTATCAAGAGAAACGCAGCGACCCAACGTTTAGCACCCCAGCTGTCACAGCACTCACCGTGATGGTAAGAACTGGACCACAAAACCAGTTTTAAGATGTTTTTACTCTGCTTTGATATCTGTTATATTTTAAAATCTCACTTAGCACTGATTAGAAAAGTGGGTGTTCCATTTGCCAATTGTTTTGTTGGTTTAAATTTTGTGTTTGGCCCAGTGCAAACCGAAACATTTCATATTAATATTGGGTTTCTTGTAGAGGCAAGTAGATTACTCAAAAGCATGGATGTGTCATGTTTGGAGGAATTAAGCACATGCCTTTGTCAGCCTCACTCTGAAAATACTATCTTGACTGACAAAATAGTTTCACAGGACCTGCACAAAGACCAGCAATATCAGTCCTCCTTGTACATAATTCTATTTTTTAATTCAGTTGGAATCATAAAGTGAATGAATTAATTAGTAATTACACTGTTCATATACGCAACCCATTTGCATGTTCCCCTCATATTTCATCAGTAATAAAAGCAGTTCTACTTTTATTTCCACTTCATGTACTTATGTTAGAATGTTACTTTGCACTGCTGATCTGTGTGTCCCTTCCCTTTCTTTTCCTGTTTCTATTCAGTATGTGATGGGATAGACTTGAGAAAGGGCAGGCTGTTCTGTGAACTGACAACATTGCATAAATCAGTGACAAAAATGGTTATGTTTTGTGCACTTACCACTGCTCCTCCCCCCTATATATTACATTCTAGTCTTTCTGTAGTAAGACAGCTTATAGATAGTTGGACTGAACTGCTGTATTTTAGGACAGCTGGTGTACTTGGTTGTCTTCTGAAAATAAGTTTTAGAAGTTTAAGGAGGCTGTAATAAAGTTTGGTTTTCTCTGCAGTGCCACCTCCAGCTCATAAACCTAGAATTTTCCCTAAATTATCTTCATAGTCCATTGTTGTGTTGAATAACACCAGAAATCCCCTCAATTCTTAATGATCCCAATTGTAAAGTATRTGGTTGACAATTCAAGTAGGATCCTAAAAAGCTTTCTCTGGAATACCCAGTAGTAACCTTTAAGTAACTTCCTCAGACAAATCTCTACATGGCATGGTGGAAGAAGTTTCCAGCTTGGTGATCTTACATGCCCCTGATCATAGGACTCCGAAGCAGTTTTGTGTCTAGCTTCCTGGAAGCCTAAATGGATYAAGTTTGTAATACATCTTTTTCTGAAAAAGAAAATAGGTCCTGAACTGAATTACAGGAGTAATATGTACTTTTGCCTTCTGAAGCAGTTACGTTTGTATTGCACAGCATGCCAGGCTTTAAAAAGTAGATTGGGATTCTAAAGTTATTGAACTTTAGTGGCATTTTGGTACTTAGCTCCGTTAACTTGTTTTAAGAAAAATAATTGCCATTGTAATTGTGATGATACACCCAAGATTTTAAAGCCAGAGGAAAGCCGGGGCTTCTCCTGCCACTCTGCTTCAGCAGCATGCACTGTGTTCCTGAGCATCAGAACTGACCTGGCCAGTCATGCATTGCAGTGTCTTCTAAGCATGCCAACAACAACAGAAAATGTCCAAGATGGTTGTACTGTGGGTAATAAAACCTACCAAAATGGTCTTTTAAATAATGTTGCTACAGTGTGTTTCTTTAACAGCATCAGTTAAAAGCCTCTTAGAATAACATGCTGTTATTTACTGAATTAGTATTTTCCTGGCTCCAAAATCCTTTATTTTCCCCAAACACTATCCTGAATCAAAATGACATTCTGGCAGTATATGTATAGCTCTTCTACTAGCATTTCAGCAAAGCTGACTTGCATGGTTTTTCTACTGTCTTTTGTCTTGAATATGTATCGATTATTATTTTTGCTACCCTTTTTTATTTAAAATATTATACTACCCTTTGGGGAGGAATCTTTTTACACATCTCCTCCATCAGTTGCACTCACTTTAAGCTGTTGCAGCTGCATTAACTCTATTGAGTTGTAGCTGATTTATCCCAAGGAGCTAAGATCTGAATCCTACCTCTTCTGAATATAGCAGAACAGCCAAAGCTTTGAATCAAAGTTATTGACATAAAGTGCATGGAGTCCTGTTACCAAAGATATCTTCAGGAGGTTAGGTCAATTATCCCAGCAGGCAAAAACCTGGACACCAACTTTCAAAGTTATAAACCCTTAAAAATAGAATTTTATCATGAAATTGCTGATATACCCTTAACTTTAGCTTTGTGAATGAGATAGTTTAATTAAAATGTAATTTTATTGAAGGAACTAGGATTCCAATGATTAAACTTCTGCCCCTTTAAAATATAGCTTTCAGGGGTACTAGGCTAAATCATTTAATCTCCTAAAGCATCTCTATTGGAGCTCCCTCGTGGGATATGCCATTAGTCATTCTCTCACACAAGCTTCCACGTTACAAGTAAGACTTAAAGTATTAAGAAAGGAATGAGTTTGGTCCTTTATTTAATCTGTTAGACTCCATTCTTATCCCATTAGATTATTCTAGGAAAAAAAGCAGTGCTAGAATCACAGTAGCTGATCCCACCCTTGTGCTTGCGGTTGCACCCTGGTTGCCTGCCCCAGGACATAAAGCTCGACCAAAACCTAAAGAAGAAATACGATCCTTGTGACACTGCAGGATACAAATCAAGCTTTTGCTAATGTCCCTGCAGACTGTTCTAATTTGACAGCTTCGTTTCCATCCATTTCAGAGCCAAACAAGAAGCATCTTCTGGGTTTTCAGACAATTTGACAGACCTATCCACTATGCCTTCTCAAAATCCACCTATTTACTCCCCAGTTAAGGTACATTACTATGTATTTGAGTTAATGTGTCAAAAGTGTGGCTGTCTGGTACCTTAAGGTTATCACACTGACCCCTTGTAATTTTACGCTGCCTATGGAGATAAAAATGAGAACTCAATTGTGAGAGTAAAAGCTGCTGCCCCTGAAATGAAAGGAGGGTCTCCTGCAGCGTTAGAAGCAAGTGACATACATGTGAGCCATTTTGATGCTTCACAGTTAAAGAGCAGTGTCACCCGTTTCCTTAGCTTGTTTGGGCAGGAGTGTAGTGACAGATGTTAGGTGACAGCAAGTTAAACTGACATTCTGGTTTATTTGCAGAGCAAAGTCAAGTCAAGACTGGTTACAGCGGTACAAGTGTCTCCCACAATGCCTTTGCAGTTCATTTTAACCCTCAAAAGCAAGAATGGTATTTAGTGTCTTATTTTACAGCATTAACATGAGACAGATGTGTTTATAAGGGAATGGATTGACAGTAGGTTCTCATTTACAGAAATCTGCATAAAGTAACCAGATTGTCAAAGCAAGCTTCTCACTCTTGTGAACTTGGGACTTAAGCTTGTGAGCACAGAACCCAGAGCTGATTTCATTATAAAGCCAGTGCCTGCCAAATGTCATCAAAGCATCACAGCTCTGTAACTGTTGTGTTCCAAATGTTGCTGTGAGGTAAAACTGTGGRTAGGTTGGGACATTTCTTGGTAGATGTTTTGTGGGTGTGCAATGCTGTTTTTCCCATGACAATTTTATCAAGTGTTTGGTTGTTTATTGTGAGCAGAATTCAAAGCCAAGAAGACGAGTAAAAAACATRAGAATATGTAACTGTTAGAATGTGCTTGGAGAAGGAAAAACATCCAGAGACGAGAGTTAAAAAGAAAAACTGCCTGCTATGGCCAGTGCCCCCCAAATATTTTTATGTAGAATCAAGGTCTTGGTGTGTTAAATTCACCTCAGCAAAGTGTAGATAAAAGTACAATGTGCTTGTTAGAGGATGCAAGAGATACRTATGAGCATTATAGGCTTTATTCCTGGGAAACCCTGCACCTGTGCCTGCCTAGAAGCACAGGTCTCACAATGTGTTTTGCAATGTAAGGCTCTCAGGCCACACTTATCCTTAAAGGTTTTTTTTGGCATAGCCATGCCAGCTTGGGGTGTAAAAAATTAATACATCTCCTAGCTGCTATCACTGCCCCAGCAAAGCCTCTGGTTTGGATGCAGCTGTGCTAACAGTTGAGAACACATGTTGGCTTCCCTTACATTATTTGGGGAGATGGTATATAACTACACTGGCCAAGCTCCTCTTGGCAGGTGCTTCATCTCTGGTAGGGAAATCTGTACACATATTGCAGAATAGCAATAATAACGGCTTTGGTAGGAGGATGAGGCTTTGGCCTGATTATGTTGTTATAAGCAGACAGTAATTTGTATATCAAATAAATAACCTGAGTAAGAATATTAAGTATAGTTTACTTGTTGAAAAACTCCATATCAAATATCTTATATCAGAAATAATCTTGAGTGGTCAGTACTGCCATACATACATGCCTCGTACGCAGGATTTTTCACATATCTGGAATCATGCACCCAGAGTTAGTTTCTTTCTATTCATTGCATTTAGAAATACCTAATACATTCATGTGTGGTCCTTCATTTCTGGTTCCTCATATAGACCTGTGAACATTTGGCAGCATTAGAGATGAGATACCACATAGTTATGAACTTCCTTGTACATACTATTCACTAATGCAGTATGCAGTACTGTACATTGCAACTTTCTTATAGAAGAAGTAATTAAGATTGTAGCCTCAAGATTAAGAAAAAAATATGCCAAGGAGAGGGACCAATGAGACTTTTTTATACATGCCTACTGCAGATGCCTGTGAAATGGACTGTACCCTAAGAAAACAAGATGAGAGAAAATGAAGGAATCCCCACACATGCCATAAATTCAGAAGATGTGCTACTTAGCAATGAATGAAAGCTGTAAATGGCAGTGGAGGGCAAAAGTTAATTAGGCTACTGTGCTGCTGTTAGTGAGTGGAAAGTAGCCACCACCAGAAACAAGATGGCTGCTCAGCAGTGCCCTTATGCAGTCAAAAGATCATCTCCTTAGCTCTGCAAGGGCTTATGGGTTAGGGGGAAATCATACACAGATGACT
Organism: Amblyornis subalaris; assembly: GCA_018881555.1. Classification (NCBI taxonomy): domain Eukaryota; kingdom Metazoa; phylum Chordata; class Aves; order Passeriformes; family Ptilonorhynchidae; genus Amblyornis; species Amblyornis subalaris. Next base: position 1,681,714 of record JACAXG010000021.1, read on the forward strand.
AATTTTTTTATGGTTCACAGACGATCAAAGTGAAATTCAGCAGCTGTTCAGGACAAGTGACCACTCTAACGGCTGTAATATAACGTGCTAAATAGAGAGGGAATTGCATGAGAGCAAGAGGTTAGCTGTGATTATCGGCAGGTGAGTGCTTTATTGAAGTTGAAAGACCATTAACATTGATGGAGTAATTATTTCAACTTGAAAGTAATTACCTTGATGGGTGATAACTTCTCCAGTGTTCCCAGATTTGATTGGACCAAACAATTGTGAACTCTTGAAGCCTAGAAAAATATTACAACAATACCGCAATGTTTAAATTACTGAAACCACTGTTAAGAGTATTTTAATTATGCCTAACAGTGAAAAGATTTTACCGTACAACAACTGGTGACCTCTCATGTATAGAGACATTTGCTTTCTAATTTCAATGAAATGATCCCCACCTACTACGTGTGTGCTGTATGTGATGGGTTTGCAAATGAATCGTTTGATTTAAATGCAGTTTTTAAGATTCAAAGCCTTGTTAGCACAGTTTCAGGAAGGGCTTGTACTGGAATTGCTCTAATTGTTTTATTTGCCAGGAAAGCCCAGTAATATAAAATGCTTTCCATGTTTTAATCTCTAGACCTGTTAAGCTTACACAGGATGAATACAGGACAAGTGCTCCTTCACATTGAAGGCTGCTTAAAAAAAGTGTGTGAGGCAATCTGTGTCTTGCAGATTCTGTTGTTTCCATGCTGCTGCAGAATATGCTGGATTTGGCACTACAGCTCTGTTTAAATAAGCATTTGGATTGGCACTATGATGCCCCTCCAGAAACTGATTAAGTGCTTCAGTAAGCCCCACCTATCAAGACAGACATGTAGAATTGCCTAATTAGAGCAGAAAGGATGAAATGGATTGTTGCACAACTTTGATGATTTTGAAGTACTGCAGTAATAGAACTGGAGGAGAATGGTGAGAGAGAAAGAGAGAGGGTTCAGCTCTTCTATTTATACCATCCTTGCCTTAAACAAGGCCACTTCACTGTCTCCTGGATGTTTTCGGCAGCCTCAGAAACACAGCATTAGACCCTGCTGGATCTCTGCCAGGAATGACAGAATCCTTGYGAGTTAGATAGGAAAGGTTTGTCTGGTGTCTGTGAGGTCTTAATATGTTGTCAGGCAACTGGTGATTTGAATTAGTGAAGGTTACAGCAAAGAAGTTTATTTTACTACTTTTTTTTTTCTCCCTAATTCAGTGTGCAACATGAAGTTAACATAACTTTTGTCTTTTGCTAATTTTTTGGACCAGACAGAAGTAAAAACACTGATAGGGTTGTGTCTGTCCATGCCTAATCTCACTCTAGACTGACTAGGCCAGAGTGCCTGGATCAATAGGTAATTTCTTCTACAAATATATTGGTTACCTATTTGGAAATATCTGGTATATTTTATCCTTGGGCTTCTCCTTGTGCAAGGTCCATTTTTCACCCAATGCGTAGGTCTTTTTTTGGTGAGTGAAACACATGTAGAATTAGGTCTTTGGAGAGATATTTATAATGTCTGACTTCAGGCATCTAACCTAGTTAAGAGCACGAATGTCCTCTACAGACTGTGAAACCTCCAGAACATCTGRGGCATGGACATTTACCATCCTTGGGCTGCAAGCTGTTCACACAAGACTGCTTTCCTCCGGTGCATTTGTGTGCCACTACTGGCAAGTGTCAGTCAAAGAAGGTGGTTGATTTTACACTGATCAATCAGCTTTCTTAACCCACACAATGGAATTATGCAGCTGGACAGATTTAAAAGTTGGTACCCTCTGGGCAGCACTCTGGAAGTGGTAATCTTTTCTGTTTGTGCACTTGCAGCCATAAGAGAATAGGCAACCACCTGACAAAGCCTAAAGGCAGATGCCTAAAATGAGGTTGCATGAATGCTGCACATGCTGTTTCTCTATATATGTTTTTAGATATGCTTTATATTTATGCTTTTCTTTACCATGTTTTTCTGTAAGTCTTGCATTTCAGTTGTGTGAATAAGATCAAGCTAASCAGGCACTTTAGAAAAACACCAATGACAGAATGTTTTCTAATTTGTAAAAACCAAATAAACAAAACAGAAATCCCTACAAACCTTCATCTTATTAAGTATAATTTTTTAGGAAGATGTATTTTGGGAACATTCTTCCATTTGTGCCCTGTTGTGTGACTGCACTAAATCTGCTTTGAAAGCAAGGTTTTAGTGCAAGCTACAGATGCTTTTTCATATATAAGTAGAAAATAAAAATGAAGAAGGAGGAGGCAGAAATTTGTTGGGTAATATGTACAGATGTTTTTCAAATTAGATATCTGTTTAAAAATGCTTAATTGAATTTGACTAGATTTTAATTCACATTTAACCAACATTCTTAAGTGGATGTATCAGGCAACTCCAAGATAACACTCTTTGTTGGTGAAGTCATAGGGCAGCTTCCTAAAATCCCCAGGGTCATGCCCAACAGTTACAGATACAGGAATTCTTCAGCTGATAATTAGAAAGGCCACTCCCCAGCCCCCATCTTACCCTCCAGCCCCATTTCCCTTCACAGATAAGGTCTTTTATTCAAATTGGCTGAGAAGTGTTATGTCACATGCTTATGTTTCATGGGGAATTTTAGCAAGCAAAGCGTAATTTTAATAAACAGAGAATCCTAGCCTTTTTTTTTTTTTTTTTTTTTAAAAAAAAAGGCAGCAAAAGCAAGCCATAGGACTCATGGGAATTGGTAATATAACATAGAGCTTCATACCACTGGGGAGTCCATTTGAATCTAATCCAGGTCCACAGTCACCAAAGTCATTCTCATCAAACAGCCGTTGGGTGTCCTATGCAAGATAAGTTTAGTATTCTCAGCTGACCTCCTGTCCTTTCTCTTTACTGCTCCCTTTTGAATCCATTCCCATCACTCAGCTTCACAGCCTCATTCAAGCTCGTCTCCCCTATGCTTGTTGCAGTTTCCCATTTTCTGCCTGCCAAGTGACCTCTCTCTCTCCTCCTTTCAGACTTTACAAAAAGCCCTGGAATGCATGTATAATCTTGCCTATAATCTTGCCCCCTCTTTCTTTAGGGAGCAAGACCCTAATATCTGGATGGTGCTAAAACATGAGTTTATCAACAGAAAGCTCTTTGGTAGTGGGAATGGGTGTCCGTCTGTTAATTTACAGCATTATATAAATATTATTTTTGAGACTGTAATAGCAATTATGGTGAATAGGGGCCAGATGGCCTCTGTATCTAGAAAGCAGAATGGCAGTGTATTTTTAATGGACTTAAATGTTACTTTTTGACAGGAAGCTAATATTAAATTCTGTGTTAGAGGTGCCTGTCAGGTGTGTAAGGTTCTGAGTTTTGGTTTTTCTTAAAGTAATTACTAATGTCATGCCTGGATACTTTTGCCCATAAAGCCTTTTTCTGTGGTGGGGTCTTTGTTGTTTCTCTGGCTGTTGTGGTTTTTTTTTTTTTTTTTTTTAAGGATGGTTATTGATCTCTTGCTGAGCTGAGATTTCAGTTTTATGCCAGATAGTTTGATTAATGGGTTGGTTTCTGTAAGTGGACTGAATGGGGATAGGAAGCACAAGCCGCTCATGCCGCCAACCCTAACTCCGTCAAGACGCATAGCTCATTATGAAACAGTTATCAAGTATACATGAAAAATTAATTGGGCTCAGTTTGATTCTGAAAAGGATCAGCTTTCTACTTGGCGGTCCCCCCAATCTTTCCAGATGTTGCACGCTAGCCCCTCGAGAAGCAGCGAAGGGAGATGTATTAATACATTGTATTGATTAGATCAAGACCCCTGACAGTTATTTGTAGAGATACCATCTGGCTGCTGTTCGAATTCCTTCACCAAAAACAGGACGTGACATGTTATTAATCTCAACTCTCTAAGTATAGACAGTTGCCTTTTCTGCTAAACCGCATTTTACCATTCCGTAGGAGATGGAGGCAGACCTGAAGGGTGCTGAAATTAAGGTTATTACACAAATTGAGCCATATGGTCCAAATATTTCAGCAAGAAAATTGCCAGGCAATAAAAATTGCTCCTGCCTTCCTAATGGTGTAAATTACAGTTTAACCATGGCTCTAATGATGTCCTTCTGCCGCGCTTAACTACTGTTACATGAAGGACATTGTTTTAAAAATATAAAAAACAAGTAAATGCCAGCAGCGTGTTTTACAATCTGTTAGTGTGTCATTAAGAACACTGTCAGAATTACATAAACATAATGGCAGGCAACCTAGCATACAAAAGAACGAGTATGGAAATAGAAAGTGTCTTGAAAACTCCTTTAGCTTTGTCAAGAGCCCTTTCCCTTCTGGAACTTTTCCAGTATTGCAAAATGTGGCTGCTTATTTATTCTGGTTCTCACATAGGCTCTGATGGAGACTTAAAAACAGGAAAAAAAATACTGAATATTCCAAGGCATTTTGAACAGGTGACAATGGAGGGGTATAAATTTACTATCACATTATACTGTAGCTGTATATAAAGTTAACTGGGTATGAAAAAGAAATCCAAAATGCGACTCTCATTTCAAAGTGCAGCATGCTTTTTATTCTTTTGGATCATAATGAGACTTTCTGTTGTTTTTCAGACTGTTTGGAGAATTGCAGTGTATTAAAATGGTTTCAAAGCTCAAAAGCTCTGTGAAATTTTACTAACAGAGTTGGCAATCTTAAGAATTAGTTTATTAAAAAATAGCTGAAAAACCAAAACCAAAATGAAAGTGGTTATCCAGTCAGCAGGTGCATTACTGGCTGATTCTGGTGATTCATCATAAAAGGTGGAAATTAAACTGTAATTAAATGAATTGAATAATTAGCCAATAAGATTTCATTTCGAAAACGGTCATCCGGCTAYTAAGTCTGTAAAGAGAAAGCTCTGAGATGACCATGCAAAGAAGAAAAGTCACAGAAGTTTATAGTAAATGCTATTTGGCATATTGAGTTTGACTACTCCTACTTTAAACCATGTGCAGATTTTAATAGTTCATATATGCCAGCCCTTCTGGTAAAAGAACCTCACACAGCCATGTTCCCAGGCTGGGATGTGGCTGACTGGGTGCACACCAGTGGTTCAGGGGATGTGCTTTTGGAGTGGTCTGTACCAGCTTTGTAGAAGTGGCTGCTGGAAACCAAGGGGTCCTGAGCCCCACTGCTGCCACCCCTGCCTCCCTTTGACCACATCACTCTGGGTCTGCTGTGCTGGCAGAGCCACTGCTCCCTGCTCCTGTGCCCCTTTGAAGGCAGGAACTTCCACACCCTTGCAAGGGCACCMAGCTCCTGCTGGATCTTCACGGCGGTCTAAATGCATTTTGACGATGTTGAAAGAACAACTGAGCAATGTCGAAGAGACGAAGTGAGTTAGCTGTCTGGGCTGGCTGGCTGGTGAATGAGCTGACAGGCAGCTCTTGTATTCGTTTTCAGATCTAGCACATTTTCAGAATTGTGTGAAGATCTCATTTGTGTGTGGAGCAGGGAAAAGATGACAGGGGACTTTTAGTCTTGACAAATTTAAATTGAGCCCAAACCAGACAGTTAATCAGATTCAATAAAGTTCACAACAGTCTTTATATTTGTCCTTCTTGCTTCTCAGTACCAGTATGATCACAAATGAAAACATCAAAACATCAGTAATTCGTGGTTGGTTGGTTTGTTCCCAAAGAAACTGAAGGCAAAAAATAGCTTTTTTTTTTGAGGATGGTAGTATGAAAACTTATCTGCAATGCGTGGGAGTAGTTTACATATATAATCTGTATAAGAGGAAACAAAGTCCAATTTATGATTTTATCCCCTCATAAACTACAAATATTTCTCTCAGCACCTTGAACTTTTTATCTGACCAAAGTTACAGAACTGCATGACAAATGGGATCTGGAGCATCCAAGTGTATTATACTCTACTCAAAAGCACCCATAATGAACGGATTTTATTGTTTAACTGCTAAAACTATTGAATTCTTAAGTCTGTTTCTTTAGCATTCTTTAAATAAAATCTCTTTGGTCTTTAAAGAAAGAGAGAGATTGGTACAGAAGTCCCTCATCAGCATCTGACAGGCCAGATGATTTGGAAAGGATATGCTCATTGAACTGCTTTATGAGTGCCAAAAAAAACTATGAGCATGGAGAGAAGGTTTCTACCCATGAAGTGGAGGGCTTGCTGCAAGAACCCCAGCCGAAGCTGCTGGTAGATTCAGAGAAATGCTTCTCACCTTATTAGAAGGTGCCATGTTACCGCTTCTAGGATATCAAATATAATCTGTTACACCTCTGGCACCTTCAGGCTGCTTTACTCCTACAACCAAAACTGTGGAAACTATTTCTTCCTCCCTTCTTTTTCCTTCACAAGCCTTCCTTCCTAAGAGCACAGTTAGAGACTATGATGATGCAGGAAACAGGAATTCCCATCCTAAGAGTCTAGYAGAAAATAGCTTCTGTGGTTTTCAGACTTTTGTTAGGAACTCGTTTGTGTTTCCAGATCTTCTGAGGGTCCTTCAATCCTTACAACAGGCAGGACTTTGCTTCAGTCAGGTAATGTCCTTTAAAGGTCTTGTATTACTGGGGGCTGTGTAGTGACACAGGCAAAGCTTTAGGAGACAACCACCCATTTACATGTTCACTTAAGGCAGCGTATGGCTGGTGAAAGGGCAGCAGCTGGACCTGCAGCACGAAATCCTTAAACTCTTCGACTTTGCAGCTGTGGGTGTCTGTTTTGAACTAATCTATGGCTGCTTCACCTTCCTTCTTTATGTAGCATGTCTGTCTTCTGAACAGTTTTGTTCCCACACCACCCTAAGGTAGAGATGATGTGGCTGCTGGGCTTTGGTCCATCTCRGTGAGACCCCTGGAGTGTGTGTTGTCTCTGTGCCAAAAGGACACTGAGGAATAGTATATTCACAACAGGAAGATGTACAGAGGTCCCAGGATCTAGTTAACCTACCAGGATATATCACAAATCCTGACTTGTTTTGGTTCTGAATTTTGCTCCAAGTATTTTTCCAAGTCCAATTCTTACAGGTTTGAATGCATCAATTATTTTTATCCCATCCAGAGCAGAGTTCCTAGTCTGAGACAAATATTCCATTGAGTGTGGAGATGCTACTTTAGTGGCTGCAAAGAAAAAGGCACCAAGTTTACAATTGTCCCACAAAATCAGAATTGCAAATGCAGATTTAATATTGCAAGAGAGTGAGGGAAGCAGACTCCTTGCAGTGATAAATTTTCTGTGTTAATGCTATAAAGAAAACTTTACTCTACACAAACAAAATGAATGAAACTTTGCAGAGCTCTTATATTTCAACAGGCTTTAAAAAAGAATTAATGAGAAGTCAGAAGACATCTTCTCCCAGATGAAGTATTATTCTTGTCATTATGGTATAATAAAATTATTTTTTATTGTTTTCTCTTCAGGGGTTCAAGACAGATGATAATTTAGATTTTCTCTAATACTAGTCTATGCCAGAAATGCTAGACCCGTGATGTACCAATAGATCATGAGATTTATACTATAGTTGTAGCTTAAGACAGTGACATATTTAAGTGCTGTGCTTAATGTTACTGGAAAGTCCAGGCCTAAAAATACTGAATAGAGACCCTGAGAGTAAATGGGAAAGAAAACATCACCTTTTCCACCAGGTAGCACAATAGTTTGAGCTCTGTTTGCCCTGATGTCAAATACAGTACTGCCTTTGAGGACAAACAGAGTTGAGAATATCTGGACTTTAAAATAGGACTTTTCTGATACAAAAATTTGCAACAGCTCTTTATCATACTGCATTTTTTTCTCTTACTGGTCCCACATAGAAGTATCACAACACTTTCAATTGCTTTGTCAACAAACCCCTGTCTTTATAGTTGGTTTGAGGATATTAATGGAAATTTTAAACACTTGAGTAACATMATCTCAGGCAGAAGATCACCTCCAACATGCTGACCTGTGCATGGAAATCTTGAGTCAAGGATGTTTGCTTTAGTGTTAACTCCACAGATATTTACTTCAGATTAACTAAAGCCAATCTCTGTTCAGGTTGAGTGGCATCTACATTCACCGTGTAGTTTTGTTCTGCTCATGAAGACCCTGATCCAGGATCCTTGAAAAGGCAAATGGAAGCTTACATTGATTTTGAAGTGTTTTGAAACCGCTGCAGTTTTACTTCTGAAGCTATGAATTGCTTTCTGTTTCAGTTTAAGAAAAAAGAAAGAGCAGACCTGTATAGTGTGTTGCTGTGCGCTGATTGAAAATGTTGTCACTGACTTTATTTCTCTTTGAGTCTCAAGTGAATTTAAGAAAAAAAAAATCACAATTCCGAATTCTAAAAACTTTCTTTAGATGGCAAATGTAGGCCAGTCTGTCTAATCTGTCGAGAGAGAGAGTGAGGCTGCTGTGACAGGCCATTCRAAATAGAGGTTAAGCATAAACATGTTACTTTCCCTTTGGAGAGACCTCCTTCTCTGTGCAGAGTGTAGGGAGTAACTGAGGACAGTAGCTACACAAGGTTTGGGTCAGAATGTAGGAGAACATACTCCTCTTTCCCATAGTGCCTATCCTCATATTTGAGCATGTAAATAAATTTACAAGTCTGTCTCAAAATGACTAAGTTGTAGTAATTTCTCTTTGGATTGCTCATTTATAACATGCATACATGCAGCTAATCAATAGATGAGACAGTGAAACTAGTGGATTTACAACTTAATATGCTGGAGTCAATAATGGGCTGTAAAGACATTTTCAATTCAGAAATCAGCACAATTTGTTCTTTACTAAGCTTATGTGATCTATTTTAATTCCCCGAGTAACTTAAATATCCAAGGAAAATACAGGATCTGAACTAAACTTTTTATGCTTCAGTTTTCAAGTAATATTTCAGTATTTACATATTTCATGTCATCCCTAACTACTTCATCTTGCTGGTGAAAGCCACAATGAGCTCAGACTCTACTCTTGGCAGGAGCTTTGCACTGAGAAGCCCAACCCACAGTAGGAGGGACTAATGAATGTGTGACCATATGAAAGGACATGATTAAAGACTCTGTTTTACTTATGCATTAATGTTTCAAAGTGAAGCTAGGATAGGTCTGCTTTCCTTGTTCCCACTGCAGCAGATACAGCTGTCTGCTTTTCCGTATATGTATATGAATTTAGTGTTCATCTGACAGCATAGAAAATGGGAATGGGCAGTGTGCAGACACAGCTTCATCTGCTGTGTCAAGGTGAGTTTCGTCCCAGCAGTGCACCCTATAAGCTTAAAATAGAGGGAATTGTAGCCATGTAATCCTAGGAGGATCTGGATGTTCATCCATCCACATTTACTTGGTTTCAAGACTTTAAACCTGAAAGCAGCTTCTCTTCCAGTTACTCTACCAAACTCTGTTACCACTCTCTTTTCTTGTCTTCTTTTCAAGTCTGTTCTCAGTGCGGAGTTGATTCTGAGCCTTCCTATGGCAAGGCTCACAGCTGCTGAGGGACACAGCAATATATAACTTGCTCTTTATTGGATCTCATCATTTCCATCAACAGGGCAGTCCACAGCAGCTGCAAAAAGAAGGGGAAAGAAGATTTTTGTTCCTTTTTCTATCATGTGACACAGGGGCTTTTCAGGCTACTCATTGACGTTTTTCCTAGAAATAAGGCTTTTCCACTTTCATACAACCAGAAGGGGCAGGGATCCTCTGTAGCAGCTCCCTACTCCAAAACTGGGGGAACATCCCATTAAGTTCTGGAAGGAAATTGTCAGATCCCTGCTCAACCTGTCAGTATGTTGATGGGAAGCTGTGCTTTGCTGAGGAATATGTCCCCAAAGTGTATGCCTACATGTATGTCTGATCAATATCCCCTGCTGTTACTCAGGAAATAGGCTGGACCTCCCTCTAGGCACAGAAAAGAGAGAAGGCATCCCTCCCTGCATAAACAGTGTACTTCTGGCCTTCTACTAATGGTGACTGCTCTGTACAAAAAGGTGCAGAGCAAATCTCTTTTTCCTGGCATGGATTGGCATCATTGGACTGCACCTTTCCCAGATGGCTACCTGCATACTTTCCTTTCAGCCAGTCTCTGCTGGAAAAGCAGGTACCTTCTTGCAGGAAATATACCCCATTCAGGGAAGGAATGGAAAACGTAGTGAAGAAAAGCATTTTGAGAGACAGATGTTTGTACTTTCTGGCCCACCATTTTTTAAAATACCCAGTTCATTTTAAAGGTGACATTTTTAAGTTCAGCCACATACTGARACTAAACTTTGGCCTTTATAATGTGTCTCCAAGTAAATTGTTTATGCTTACCTTTTAATGTCTCTCAGAAGTGATTACATACATAGCAGGCAAAGTTTGAATGAGAAGCTAGGACTGTTCAGTACAGGGCAGAGAAAAAGGAATAAAAAATAGGAAGTAAAAACCTTTTAGTCTCCTTTAAAATGCTGCTTTTATTTTCCATTGTGTTGGCAGAAAGCAGGGATTTAAAGCTGTGAATTGCCTGGAGGCTGTGCTATCTTCCTCTACTTAGCAGCAGTTAGAACTGCTCTTTTTTTGCATGTGTTGGGTGAGAGAGACAAGGACTCAGAACGATTGAGAAAAGGGAATAAACTAAGCTTGCATTTAACAATAATATGACACATCTACTGTACCTGTGTAAAATGGAATCTAAACCAATAACTATAGTTTCCTGAGGCTGCACACAGTAACACGGGAGATATCCTGAGACTTAATTATTTAATGTTTGTAACAAGATGTGAGATCCTATGATGAAAATATAACTGCAAATTCTTAATTTCATGGAGCACAACTGACATTCAGTGGCATTTTCAAGGAAACTGATGTGGGAGTTCACTTAAAATCTGTATTAAGATTCAGATTGTCCTTGTACAAGTCTCCTTAAAGATTTTCTTCAAACTCTTTTTTTGTCTTTACMTTTCTCTTTCCCTGTTCTGGCTGTTAAGCTGTGCAAAGGCAAAAATTGAAAATAATTGGCTTTATAGGGCAGAAAAAAGGTGTCTTTCCTCTGTGTTTTCCATTCACCAAAATTACAGCCAAACTCTCTTTTTCAAATTTTAMAGAAAATAGAAACTTTGAGATACTGCACCCAGGTCATTTTAAGATCAGATGAAAAAAGTTTTACAGTGTTCAGAGCCACTTTTCTTCACATTATCATACACAATGTAATTTGGAAGGAGAAGAAGAAGGCACCTTATGGCATAAATATTTGAAGTGACAAAAATAATAAAGGGGCAATGTGAATACTTGGAAAACAAAACTTCAACTGAAACCAAAAGCCAAAACATTTGATCATGACAAGGGCACGTTCTTCCTGAAACAAAGTAAAACTGAGTGCCATAAGATACCTTGACTTGAGAGGTTCAGGGACATAAATTATCCATTTTTATGGATAACAAAAACATCCATGGTTTCATGACATTGGTTTATAAAGCTCTTGCCACTCTGGACATTACTAGGGAAAAAAAAAAAAAATTGAGACTAAGAAGACTGATGTGGCGGTCCAGATATTGTTTGTTCCGACAAAAGCATCTAACTTGATTCTGGCCATCAGCCAAAATATCAAATGGAAAATATGGTTTATGGCATTAGGAAAAAATATAACATTAACCCCCTAACGCTCCATATTAAGGATGTACCCCCTACCATTTGCAGGTTTGAGCCCTTAGGCTCTAGCTGCTGTTCTACAGCAGCAGTGTTTTTTCTTTCTCTTGCCATGCCTACAGACAGGATGGAATAAATCCATGAGAGAAACCCCATTCCTGAATGTTAACAAATGGTGGATGGAAAGTCACTGCTGATCAGGAGCATGTGGTACTTATGTTACACATATTCTTGGAGTTCAGCTGGAGTGCACCAGTTGTAACAAAGAGATACAAACCCCAACCAGACTTTGTGTGCTTGACTTTCCTAGCTTTTTACCTTCCCTGAAGATGTGTTTCTAGCCCAGATTATAAAGTGCCGCCGGAAAGATGCTTCATTCCTATTCCCTTTGTGACCGAGGCAGACTCAACAAATTGCAAGTTCTGCACTACCTTGATGAGTTCATGGAGATTCCATATTACATGGTGTGTGAGTTTGGAATGGCACAAAACCCTCCCAGCTCAGTTCTGTAGGGTTTGACATTGCTTTAATATCATGCTGCATTTTATATACCATGAAGTCTTTGCTGATGTAGCTGCTCTCTTCTTTTTCACTCTTACCAGCCCTCCACAAAGCACATCCCACTCAGTTAAAGACCAGGACATACAAGATATGTACATTTTTCCAAGGGTGACACATAATTGTTTTTTGTTGTGATTTAGGTATTTTATCTTTCGTTCTATTGTGTCTCAAATAGTATTAATTTTATTTTTCCTTCAGATGCAGCCTGTCATATCTTGAAGAGAAACTTAGTCTAGTTGTTCACACCCAATATGGTTATTGAAGGCAATAAATATCATTTGCGATAAGTAGTGGTCAGATTTGAACTGAGCAAACCCAAAGTTTATGGGAAACAGTCCCATCAGCTATCTAGTTTATAAAAAGAGTTGCTTCTTTCCTTCAACCTCACTTTCTCACTGGTAGGAATAATAAACATGGTTTAAAGTGGAAAAATATGGGGGAAAAAATAAGATGAAAAACTATGGTTTATTATACAGTAGGTCTTGTGAGTATTGTTAGAGATAAAATATTAATGTTAGGAAAACATGTTGACATCGTCCTCTAGATGGTGTCTATAGTGGAATGTCATGTCATTGATATTTTGGTTTATTTGATTTATTTAGTCATGCAGAAAAAAACCCTTTTTTTGGGTTTCAGTATTTCTTAGTAGAAATTAGACAAATATAGATGCAAATACATTTTTGAGAAGGTGGCATTCGGTGATGTTTGATGAATTTTAAAGAAATAATTATGAAGGAGAGGAGAGGAGAGAGGAGAGAGGAGAGAGGAGAGAGGAGAGGAGAGGAGAGGAGAGGAGAGGAGAGGAGAGGAGAAGAGAAGAGAAGAGAAGAGAAGAGGAGCGGAGCTCACTGAAATAGCAATGTTGACTTTGCCCAAAGAGGTTTCTTTAAGGTTTTACCATCAAAAGTGCAACATCACTGGTGTTTTAAAAGTGTACTGCTACCCAAAGGCCAACTTGATTTTATTTGATTTCATTTTAATGTGCAATGCATCCCAGTTTTCTTTGTGTCATTTTGCTTTCAAGTCAAAGCTGGGGATTCAGATGCCTGGTGAGACTGCAGCAGGTCCCAGGTGCCAGGAAAGAAAACTGTCTACTGTGAAAATAGGCAGCAACTCCATGAGACAGATTCAGCTACATACAATTCACAGTTCCTTACATGCCCTGCCAGAAAGGAGGAAAACGACTTTCAATGCAATATTTCTATATTACATTGTAATATATTTATATTTCCATTAATTTTTGTTTGCAGAATATTTTGAACTTAGATTTCTCCTGTTTTTAAAGGTTTCTCCCTAGAAGAGTCCACAAGCCCATGCAGGACAGTTGGCACAGGAAATTATTCAGTTGTGTGGCAAGTGAAATAGGGTGTGCAAATTAGAGTTTTTGTTAAAAATGCTGCTAGCATGGTACTATTAGGAAAGGATGACAACGTGGAGTGACAGAGGAGAGAAAAGTTGTGTTCTCTGGTGTTGATAGCAAAATTACCATTTGTTTAAAAATAAACTACAAGAACATTATTGAAGTTGAAAAAAAGGAGAGTGTTGCTTTTGACAGGAATCTCAAGGAAAGAATATTTTATAATCATGTAATCAAAGTTTATGTTTTAATAAGAAGTCATTTTCTGTGCTTTACTTTGTGGGCTGAGTTTATTCTAATACATTTTGAAAATAAAATTTCCTGAATTTATTTATAGAAAAACAGGCTCAAATATAATGAATTTTTGAATGTCATTTCCTAGCCACTGTAGAAGAAAAGACTGCATCAATCTATCTCAGGGCTGGGAAAGGAAGAGTATCCTTTCGTCTCAACCGAAGACAATTTGGATGAACACTCCCTGGGCAAAAATGTTTTAAAATCATTTCGGGTTTAATAAGGGAATATCTGGATTTACAAAATTAAAAATTTTATTTAAATATTTATCTAGTTTTATTTTATGATGTCTTTGGGTTTTTATGTACCATAAAAATTATCACACAGTGGTGTAATTTTGCTGCTATTGAAAGCCTGTTGGGACAAATAAAATAATCAAATTATTTAAAATTAAAAATAGGTGTTGARAGGCAATTGTAAAATTCTAAAATGAAATGCAAAGCTCTTAAAATGTAAAATTTTAAGAGTGAAATTTACAAACAAAACTCATGAAAAATATAATTTTTTTAATACAAATTGGCAGGAAAATAAATAGTGCAACATAATTTTTTGTGAAAATGGAAATTCTGGTTACCTGTAGGCAAGATAATTTCTGATAAAATGAATACCATGTTGGTTTCTGTTTGACTAACCTTTGAGATTTTTCAGTACTACCATGGGAATAATTTATATTCCAGTCCACAGTGCTACAGGAATAGACTCATAGATTACTTGTGTATCCATAAGTTATATCCTTGTGAATCTGAGCATAAGGCTTTAGCAACAGAGTAGATTTTTTAAATGGAAAAGACACAGTGTGCATGATATAAGCCCAAGAAGGAAGGCAGCCCAAAGGACACGTTAGTGTTTGCATGTGAATATGAGCTCAGTGCAATGTTTAGAGTGAAGGCAAGGGCTAAGAATAGTCTGGGGAATCAGAGAGGACATCCAGAGTCAAGTCAGAGGTGCTCCCAGTACTTTGCAGAAAATGGCAAAGAATCTGGATTAGACAGGGAACTGGACAAGAGAATAATGACAAAAGGTCAGGATAAACTGAGTATCGTAATAAACCCCCAAGCATTCCCCCTCACTTCTGTCACTTGTGGAGGAACCTGTTTGACTTCCTTGATGGAGAATTTGAAAACTGGCCTCAGAGAACGGTTGGATTGATGTCCTGACTGTCAGGAGAGCGTAGCTTTCTCCTCCCTTCCAGGGAGAGTTCACCATCCCTGCCTCTAGACAAGGGGGTGTCTTGTCTAGATGTTCTACTGAACTACCTTCCCATCATTTATATCTATGGATTATGAAAGAGCTGGTTTGGATCCCTGTACCACTACTACAATTGGCAATGTGGTAATGTCTGATGCCACTGGRTTTAGTTAGAGACTCACAGAAAGAATGAACTTGCTTTTTAATCAGATATTGAAGATACCTGCCAAGCAGAGATTACGGTACAAAGAGAAGATAGGGAGAGAGAAGAAACCAGATCCTAACCTTAACATGACTGGTGATGACTTGCTGAGCTTTGATGATTACCCCTGAAGAAGGGAGAGATACTCAAGCTGCCTGTTGGGCAGCTCTTCAGTGATTCAGAGATCTTCTGATGTGTCTGTCACGTTTTGAACTCATGCCCTGAGACSTAGGCAACTGGGTAAGCTGGCCTGCCTTGAAAGAAGAGGAAAAGCCCAGAGTGACACCCCTGGAAAGTGCTGCTTCATCAGATCGATAGATTCAAAGATGACTAGGTTGTGTAGTTGTATGCAGTTTAAACATTTGTGCAGGGAGTCCACCCGAGCAGAGTATTATTGACAGCTACAGATCAATGCTAATTTTTGATCATTTTCAACCTACAAAGACCTCTTGACCCTGTTGCCACCTTAGGGGCACTTCAAGTAGTCAAAAGCAATCACAGTAGGCAGTGTAAAATCATCAGACCCTTGAAGGCTGCAGAGCCTTGCCCGTGCCTGGGAGGAGGACCAAGAGGTAGCGAGGAAGGCAGGCACCTTGCATTATGGATGCCACTGCCTTTGAACGGCATGAAAGACTATGCTAATTTGTTTCCAGACTTTAAGTGACTTCTGTGTTCATGAATTAAAAAATAAACAAACAAAAAAGGCAATCTGAAGCAAATCTTGACGGCTACATTATTCATGATTCATGTTCTCTCGTTTTATGTTTTGAAAAATGCGTTAAAACAAGGTTTTATTTTAAATAACTTTTATCCTAATTTACAGTTAGAAGAGTGGAATTAGTCGAGGAGTGTATTTGTTGCTGTTAACAGCTCGTGCTGCCACTGGCAGCATGTGAAGCATTTTACACAGCAAAACCAAAGGTGCAGTCCTGCCTGGAGTAGCGGTGGTGCTGCCAGAGCTGAACCAGGGGTGGGGACCACGCTGCCACAAGCAAGGGCCGTGTCAAAGGCTGGGCTCTGGGCTACAGGGCGAGATCAGGTCACAGTGGYTTGTCACAACCAGCCTCGGGTGTCCATTTCTGTAGTGTTTACATGGAAAGGATGGGCCATGGAGGAGGAATGTGAGAGTGTATTTAAATATTTTGCTGGAGTAGTCTTAATTTAATGACTGATGGAGTGAGAATGGTTCACAGTTGGACACAGAGAAGGTAGGGCATGGGCTTGTAGTCCATTGGACTTCATGCTCAGTCAGTCTATGAACATCTTAATGTTCGCATTAAAATTTTATTTTGTTGGTTTTCTTTTAATGGTGAATCAAATCTGGACTGTTAGCATGTGTAAACATGGGATATATGGGTTTATGGCTTTGCAGAGAAAGACTGGGAGAATATTCCTGACATAGATTTTGCTCCTGTGCCTGTTCAAGGCTGTATCGTTGCCCGCTGAAGCCAAAGTTACAGTGCTATCCTTTGCAAGGTGTATTTTGCAATTTATATTTGACCATTCCAGCAGGACAGTATTTCTAGGTTGAAAATGTCATGGGAGGACATAAAGTGATTCTTAAAATGAATCACCGAGTCTGCCATCCATCCTCTTTTCAGCATCAGCCTTTGAGCTGAGCAAATTCACGACTGGCAATGGCAGCAGTGCAGGGGGAGAAAGCGTGGCTCTGTATTCTGGGAGTATATCCCCTGAGCTTACTTCAAAACCAAACAAAACAAAAATACATGTAAACCGTTTGCTCTTCAAGAAGTATCTGTAGGAGCCAGGGATAAAAGTCATCCCTGGAAGGAATGGTTTAGCAGTCTCCAGAGAACATGATGAACTGCAGGCAAGGAAATCCCTCCATCCTTGTTTCATTTCAAAGTGTAGTGAGGATTGTAAATAATTAAATCTTGGGGTTTAGTGGGAAAATGGTAGAGGGTGATGAAAAATATGCCGGTTTTCTGCTTAAAAACAGAAATCTAGTGTTTTGTAGCATTGCTGTCACAAAAACCCACCCTGATGATGCAGCTCATTAAAAAGCAGAGCCATTCCTTTTTGTCTGATGTTTTTAATAATGTGTTTGTACCTTCAGAGAGCCTCTGTGTAGCAGTTCAGGGGCAGTAATTTAATGTTGTGTGCTCCCTTCCTCCCATCCCCACCCCCCGAACCACGGAATGTAAATTTTAGGCTTTTAAAAGTTCTGTTTTGAAAACCTAATAGATAACTGTCCTCATAAAAACTATTAATACAGACTACATCCAATTGTAAAGCTAATTTTAATCATGTTTTGTGCCAACATAATTTCTGATGCCAGATWTTTATGCTAAGCATGAGCCTCGATTTAAACACGGTTCTTTAACCTGCAGTTCATAATTTTGCAGTCGGCCGTATAGGTTTTTTGGCTATGGCAGTTTAAACGCTTCCACTTTCAAGGATCTAAGCCATAAATGTTTATTAAAAGAATCTATAATGAAATCAGGTTTGTTATTTTTTTAATGGCTGCCTTGAGTATGTTGGATGACTGAACGCACGTTGTTAATCATTAAGTACTCATGTTACAAAAAGTGTTTGATAGTATTGCCATCTAGGGGCTGAACGAAATTCTCCATACYGAAATAAACTGTAATTGAACAGGTGCTGCTATTGACAATATACATATGTTTTTGCTTTATAGCCCACATGCTTTCCATGTTTCTTATGACAAAAGATATCTCTAAATGTCCCACAGCAGCCAGAGCTTTTTTATATATAATCTGTTCGAGGTGATTGCTATTTGCGTTTGAGCTTATGCTTTTTTGGCAGTGATGACTGGGAATTCCTAACAAAGAATTATACTTTTTTGCATTATTAATCTTGCTAGTGTTTGCCCTGTTTAACAGAAAAAAGGAATCATTTATCAGAAAAGTATGTTTATAATCTGTACTTGTGGCATCTTCAGATTTAATATTCATAATGGTCATTCAAATGCTGTGCTATATTTATCTAAAAGACTAACTCATTGTTGTGAGGAAATAACTATTTAAATATTTATGATCTAACTTTTAATATTTAAAAAAAGAAATTAATATTTCTTTAAAATTTGTTTCTGAGTCTCATAGCTTAACAAATGTTTAAATATTAAACAATTGGAAATGTTAGCGTTTAACAACTTAATACGAGTTACTGAAAAAGGGAAATTGACTTCAGCTCTTTCTGCCACATGAARGCGACTGAATTCCTGCACTCCTCTTCTTGTGGTCTATATAATTCATGCAAAAGTACAACTAAAAATGAGATTAAATACATCAATGATCATCTGAACTCCTTTCTTCCTCTCTTCTCTGATCGGACACATCTGCACAGTCTCCTACTGGAACATGTTACTCCTGTGACTTTGTTCATAACAAACATGTTCTTTGTTAGTCACTGTGCCTTTTGTGACTGTTCAAAATAATTCTATGGCTGTTTCGCCTTCCTGTCTAGATCAGACTTCGCCTGAGCAGTGTCAGGTCTGTGTCAGAYGCTGTTTGGGCTCAGCTGCCCAAAACTGCAATTCCAGTGGCCCTTTCTGGCCATGGCTGATGTCCATCAGTCTGCATCCCCCCCCCACGCCCCTCTGCTGGGCTGTGCTCTGGTATGGTAGCGGGTCAGCCCTGGTCTTTGCAGCCCTGGCTGAGCCCAGTGGGATTCACAAACTCTTTATCCAGATTACAATGTCCTAAGTAGCTAGAAGAGGACAGCATGCCTATGAAATACTGCATCTACACAGAAGATGTGTAAGATTTCTCTAGAGGCAGGCATCATTTGTGTACCACAGGTTTTTACGTGCTTGAATCCAATTCCAGGAAGCCTCATCCACACTGAACAAAGCTCAGACACTTGCTGAACCAACTATAAGTTGTGTCCTAGCTGAGATTCAAACTGTGGAGGACTTCCAAGGAGTTAGCTCCAAAGGCTCTACCATAATGATAGATAATTTTATAAAAGCCTAACAATTTCTTTTTGAGGCTTGATCATGGAAAACCACAAAAAAAATCCTGGTAACCAGATGGGGTATTCTGCAAAGCAGTCAGAAGTGACCCAGAGCTGAGGCCTCATTTTCCAAGTGACATAAACCACAGATGCTGATTACTTTTTTAACTAACTCAAACATCTGTATTCTTGCTTCAGGGAACAAAGCATCAGGCTCATTTATTTGGATTGAAACCTTTCACAACATATCATATTCATGTCGTAGCTGTAAACAACGCCGGGCAGGTTTCAAGCCCCTGGACATCTGTGCGCACTTTGGAAGCTTCGCCCAGTGGCCTGAGCAACTTCACTGTGGAAAAGAAAGAAAATGGCAGGGCTCTGCTGCTGAAATGGTCAGAGCCCTCCCAACCCAACGGTGTGATTAAGGTAATCTTCATCTTGACACTTCACTTGATCAAAAAAAGAGAAGGGAAATGCTGAATATCAAATTAAAACATTTTTGCTGAAAAAAACCTCAATTGAATGCATTATAGTTTAAAATAAGACAGAAGTCCTATGTAAGCACAAGGCACTCTCTGAGTTCTCTATGCTTGTCATTATATTAAAATGAATATTAACATTCTTGTGCTACCCTGTGACTGTAAATTTTCATTGACACTGCACCAGATTCTTCATTTAATGCATAGAAAGCTGCACATGAAAGCTCATAATCTTACTCGTTGTACATTAGGCATCACCAAAATGTGTTTCTAGAAAACCCAGGTTTTATAGAATGTTTTTCTGAAATTCGAGACTTCTTTTAGCTCAATGGCTTCAACTGAGTGTAAACCTTTACCTGCAAGGTTCGCAGCTAGAGGGGTTTATTTGGAGGTTTTTTTCCTGAAGTGATTTTCTTTAGAGCTAGCCTGTGAGAAGATTTCTGCTGGCCTGTGAGAGCCTCGCAATGAAACTTGATAACAATCAAATATAATGAAAACTGTCACTAAGTGATTTATTACTGCATTCAAAATGAAAAAAATCATGAAAATTGGATCAAAACATTTCTTTTGTATCAATGATCTGTTTGTGTGCTGATTGTTACTAGCAAGGAAGTAAGCTTCTGAATCATTGGTTAATAGTCCTTACCCTATTGCAAAGATTAAGGGTCTCACCTACTGATTATTGACAAAAATTGTTTTGTTTTGTTTTTTCTTTTTATCCTGGCTTCTATCATTCCTTCCCTGCCTGCCTTTCTTTCTTTCTCTTTCTTAATTCACCAGACCTACAATGTTTTCAGCGATGACAACCTGGAGTACAGTGGTTTATCTCGGCAGTTCCTCTTCCGCCGCCTCGAGCCGTACACCCTGTACACCCTCGTGCTGGAGGCCTGCAATGCAGCAGGCTGCACTCGCTCTCCASCCCAGCCAGTCTGGACAGATGAAGCACCCCCAGTGTCCCAGATGGCACCTGTAATCCAGGCAGTGAACGCCACCAATGTTGAACTGAGCTGGTTGCAGCCAATTAGTCCGAATGGAAAAATAATTCGCTATGAAGTTATTCACAGATGCACAGAAGAGAATGTTGCAGGGCACGGAGCAACAACAGAAGAAGAAAAAATTGTTTTCACAGAATATAACACTGAAAGTAATACATTCACATATAATGATAAAGGTTTACAGCCATGGACAAGGTATGAATATAAAATACGCACCTGGAATGCAGCAGGCTACACTGACAGCTCCTGGACTGTGACAAAGACTAGTCAAACTGCCCCAAAAAGTCTTGCTGTCCCCAGGTTATCCGTGGTGTCAGCTAACCCCCATAAAGTGCTCATATCCTGGACGCCCCCAGCACAGCCCAATGGCATTCTCCAGTCATACAGGCTGCTGAAGAATGATGTTCTCTATCCTTTCAGCTTCGACGCCGCTACTCTCAGCTACATGGATGAAGACTTACTGCCCTACACGGTGTACAGCTATGCAGTGGTTGCCTGTACCATGGGAGGCTGCTCTACCAGTGAGCCAGCTGCAGTCCGGACACTGGAAGCAGCTCCTGCCTTAGTGGACCCACCGTCTCTGCGGGCTGTCAGTGCCACTCAAATCAATGCATCTTGGGCACCTCCCCAGATACAAAATGGGGATATCACCAAGTACGTATTGAAATTAGGCAATGAAGAATATTATCCTGGCAAAAGCTTGCAAATGCTGGTTTCTAATCTGCAGCCTTACACACAGTATGATTTTGCATTGGTCGCCTGTACTGCTGGAGGCTGCACCTCTAGCACATCCCAGTCCGTGATGACCATGGAGGCTCCACCACTAAATATGGAAGCTCCCAGGCTGCTTGTCATGGGCTCAGAGTCAATTGAAATCACGTGGAAACTCCCAGATAAGCCCAATGGTAAAATCACAAGCTATGAGCTCAGGAGGGATGGTGTACTCGTTTACTCAGGGCTGGAAACACGGTATCTTGATTTCACCCTAACGCCAGGCATGGAGTACAGCTACACTGTCACAGCAAACAACAGCCAAGGCAGCGTGACCAGCCCGTCGGCTCAGATAAAAACCAACCCCTCTGCTCCATCTGGAATGTTGCCTCCTAGGTTGCAGGCATGGTCCTCCAGTGAGATTTTGGTGGCCTGGGATCCTCCTATCAAAGTAAATGGTGACATTAGAAATTACACAATCTCCATCCACAAGCCTGGTGAAACAGGAAAGAAGACTTTTGACTTTGATGCATCTCATGTTTCCTTTCTGAGACGGTCATACATAGTGACACAGCTACAGCCCTACTGTAGGTAAGTCTGGAAGAACTCATTTGTTGAATAAAAGCTGCGTGGTGGTGGAGTGGGCTGGTGGACAGCTCAGACATCTTGCTTAAACAGGATACTCAGACCCCTGGGGTTTTGTTTTCTAAAAAGCAGATGATAAAACAAGGATTTTTTTTTTTGAATTTATAGTAACAGCAGCTATGTATCATCTTGATGAAGGGCGTAGTTGTAGGTTATAATTAATAGCAGGGGTAATTCAGCACTCTGCTATAGACTCCAAAACCTGCAATCTYGTACTGGTGTGTCTCTCACACTATGTCTGCATTCGAGAGTAAATARGGCTTCAGTTGACAAAATTCGGGGTGGAGAGACCAGTCATGTTAGCTCACCCATTCAGTGTAGCTGAGCTGAGATTAATGGAGTCACACCAGGAACATGTTGGAACCCTGGAACTGGAAACGAGTGACTGGTGATTAAGTGAACACTGACACTTAAGAGAAGGTACCAGGCTCCACTACAGAAGCACACTTGATACTGAAGTAATATCTTCCCCACTAATTCTTGATTATTTACCTGACCTTTTCTTATATATTTGTGTAGGCATAATTTGTGTGTGTTACATGGTTGATAAGTTTGTCTACTATTTACATATAACTAATCTAAATCCGAAGAGAGTAATAGAGTGGAGCTCTACAGCTCTCAAATGACATCCAAATCATCTCCTACAATGAATCATCATTTTGATTTATAGCATCAAAATCAAAATTATTTTGATCGCTTGACTCCTGCAGATGTTAATTCTGCTCTGAAAAAAACCAAACCACACCCAAATAAAAACCCAGAAGACAAGGTTCTTCCTCTTTGCTACMCAAGGCACAGCACACAATCTGTGTGTTCACACAAATTGTGTTCCTGTGAAAAATTCCAAAGACCAGGAGAAATTAAGAAATCCGCCGGGTCTCACGCACGGCTTGTATTTGTATATGCAGTGTTTTAATCACCTTGCTCCCGCTTTGTGTTCCCGAAGGTATGAAGTGCAGCTCCAAGCCTGCACGGAGCTGGGCTGTGCCTCCAGTGAGTGGGCATCGGCACAGACGCTGGAGRCGCCGCCGGCAGTGCAGCCGGCCCCTCTCATTGAAATACAAACAGCCGGCGGCTTCCAGTCGACTGCTTCCATCCTGTGGACTGGCCCAAAGCAGCCAAACGGGAAGATTTTGTACTATGAACTTTACAGGAGGCGAACGACTCAAGCCCACATAAATTTAGACCTCTCGCTTGTTTACAATGGTTCTTCAACCTCCTTCAAAGATGACAAGTTGCTGCCTTACACGGAGTACGAGTATCAGGTGGGAATTGAAGCTATTTAGCAGCTCCGATTATGATGTCAGCACACTTTGTGAACCTTACTTTACACTTACAGTGAACAGACACATCTCAATTCTAATGCTAATAGCATTGTGAAACCTGAATGATTACTGTTCGTGTATTTTAAAGAGTTGGGAAGCTGAAGATAATTTCATACAAATAATACATTAAGCATTCATTTTTCTTTAGCTTAGTAGTAGGTGCCTGTGCATCTTAAATGTTTGTGTACTCTCCAGAGCCTCTGCAGGTCTCTGTTATGGGAAATTCTAGTTCTTGAAAGGCATATTTTTTCATTATTTCTTCTTTTCTCTTTGCATCCTCCCCCAATCTATTATGAGTTAATTTTTAATTTATGATGTCAGAGCAGTTTACATCAAGAGGACCAGGCTTGTTTTCTCTTTAAATTAGTCATTAGAATCACAAGCACATTTTATGGGTCGTTCAAGAGTGAATTTGCTGTTGTTGGTTAGTGTTACTTCTCATGTACATAGGCATTTTTACTATTGTTTTTCTGATGAGCCTGAGATAAAGCAAGGAGACCAATTCTGCCATTCTTTCACCTGTAACTGTTTTCTATGCCAAAGTTTTAAGTTTTAACATCAGTTTTTTATCATACAGTACTACTGATAACACAGGGCTTTACTTGATTTCAGACTACAAACTAACAGCTTTCCTTTTACAACCATCTGAAATCTTTCCCAAGTTTTTATATGAGTTAGTGGAATTTAGATCCTCAGCAAAAAATGGACTTGAATTTGTTGTTTCTAAAAGTAAGTGGATGTACTAATATAGGAGGATGAGGTTGATTTTTGAATATGATGACTTTGTTTGAAATTATGTATCTTGAAGATAAATTTGGCAATGCTCAAAGCCTTTACAACCATTTTCCTAAAAAAATCAAATTATTTAAGAGTGGATTTGTTTTAATATATGTGAAGCAGTGCATTCCACCTCTTGAGCAAGGTGGAGCAATCTTTCTTTTACGGGCTCATTTGCTTTGTAGGATCACAAGATAATTCAGGTTGGAAGGGCTCTCAGGAGGCCATCCAGCCCAACTTTCTGCCCAAAGCAGGGTCAGTTAAGAGGTTAGGTGAGTTGTGCAGGGCTTTATCCGGTTGCATCCTGAAAACCTTTGGGAAGGAGATTGTATAATCTCACAGATAGTCTGCTCCACTGCCTGACTGTCCTCATTGCAAAAAACCTTTTTTGTTGCATTCAGTCTGGACCTTTTTTGCTTGAATTTACACCTGTTTTCTCTTGTCCCTTCCCACCACATACTATAGTGAAGAAACTGGACCCACCCTCTTGTTAGCTTGTGGGTGGCTGCTGAGGGACTGCAATCAAGTCCATCCAAAGCCATTTCTTCTCCAAGCTGAACAAGCCTGAGTCCTACAGCTTCCCCTTATAGGCAAACTTTTCGAACCCCCTGATTACCTTTGTGGCCTTCCACTGAACTTGCTCCAATTTATCAATATCTTTGTCATATTTTGGGGGCCAAAACAAAACAAATACTAAGTAAAGGCATGTAATCACTACCTTTAATTGTCTGGCTATGCTCTTGTTAAACAGCTCAAGATGTTGGCCATCTTTGCTGCCAGATTACACTGCTGGCTCATGTTCAGTTTTCTATCTACTAAGACCTTTAGGTCCTTTCAAGCAGAGGTGCTCCCTAGTTGGTCAGTAATGCTGACCCTTCTGACGCTGCACGAAGTTATTCCTCCCCAGGAGCAAGACTTTGCATCTGTCTTGCTGAAATTCATAAAATTTGTGATGGCCTATTCTGCCAGGCCCTTCTGACTGGCAGACCTGTCCTGCAGCATATCAACTGGTCCCCTCCAGTTTGATGTCATCTGCAATATGATGAGAGAGCAACAAATAGATAAGGTTCTTTGGTAGCTCTGCTTCACTGCTATTGTTTTGCTCTTTTTAGTAGCCAGAAACCATGAAGAAATAAACCTAAAAACTTGCTTTATCACATTAGTCCATCCAGCTACTGTATGTATGTGTCATAGACTCATCAAGTCATGCAGGTTGGAAGGGACATCCAGAAGGCATCTAGCCTAACTCCCTGCTTGAAGCAGGTCCAGATAGAGCAGGCTGCTCAGGGCTGTGTCCAGATGAGTTTTGGATCAAGTTCCCCATCCTTGAATCTGCAAGCATGTAGATTGTACAGCCTGTGTGGGCAGAACTATTGTTATACCAGATTTCCTTGTGACTTTAGGCAGGATCTGTGGCAAATATGAACTCAGGTGCAGATGGGGCTGCGTAGACAGCAAGCATTGGTAGCAGACCCAAACCATACTTATTACCTAGGAATCTTTCTAAGATGAAGAAACTTTCCAAGCTGGAAGTTGTAGACATTGGCTGTGGGATGTTCTCAGCTGGACTAACTTTTAATTATCTCAGTCAGAAGCTGGTTTTTGGGAAGTTGATACCACAGAGACTTTCTTCATCCAACATTTTTAATGATCTATCAGTGACGGATAAAATAAAAGAAATCTCTTGATCTGATTCCTCTGGTTTACTGCGCTGTATTCAAGACCTAGCTTTTTATCTTGGTTCTGCTCCTTAACCAGGCTGAGCTTTTGATTGGAACTCTAAATCATTTTTGGTTTTTTTCACCAGTGGCCATTTATTTCACCATGAGAGGTTTTTCAATGCCCGTGTTTGTCTTCTGCTTAAGTCACTTGCAGCAGTCCTCTGGGATCTATTCTGAGCTCCTCCATTGTTGACAATTTATATCTTGTCTGTGAGACAAGTTATTCATAAGTATAGGGCTTGGCTTTTGCTATTATGCTGATGAAACCCAGATTTATATTTCACTTAAACTCGATATTGATTCTCCTGTCTCTGCATTTGAGGCTTGTTTGCTGGACATAAAACTTTAAATGCAACTGAATTTCCTCCAGCAGAATGCAGATAAATTCAAAGTGCTGGGATGGGACTCTCTCCAGCATTTTAGGAGATATTGAGATTTAGTTCAATGCTCTAATAGCTTCTTTGGACCTGAAATCAAGACTTTTGAATCTGGGTTTTTGGGGGAGTTTTTTTTTTTTATTTGGGTTTTGCTGGTTTGTTTTGTGGGGTTTTATTTGTCTGTTTTCCTGGAAATCTTAGCTAAATATTAGGTCTTATAAAACTAGGTGCAAAACTTGCACTTCCAGAAATGATGAAGTTAGTTTAGAAGCTCATGCTGACAAAAGGGACTATGCCCCATAAATGCTTAGGTCCCTGTTCTTCAAGGAAGCACATTTATACTTTAAGGGTCAGATCTGCATAAGCATATTAGCACCTGCTAGGTTTCAGTGGGTTTTTAAGTGGCATAGAGTGCCTACTGTTCCATACTCCAAAACACTTAGATCTTTGGAATTCTCTCTGTTGGTCTATTCATACATTTAGATATTTGCATGTTCTAGAGCATCTTTTAGGTATTGGTTGGAATTCTGCCTGATATCCTCAACTCTATTAAACATATGCAATTGAGTGATCTCCGGAAAAAAAACTCTGATTTAAACAAACTTTATAACTCATGAGGCCTAATGAGTTTGCAAGTGCAATCTTTTGGTTCCTGGAGTATTTCTGAAACAGTGTGTAGGCCCTCCTCAGGAATCATTGTGCATGATGTGCAACATTAACGTATAGCAACGTATAGAGCCAGACCTGTTTTTCTCAGCTACAGGAAGGCCCTTCTGAACAGAGAGTTGTGGCATTTAATGCCAAGCAGAGCTGTCACAGTATGGTGTGATTTCCCTGCAAATGCAGTGTCAGTCCTCCACAATTGCACTTAATTGTGTTCTTAAAACTGCTTCTTTAGATTAATGGCTTAATGTCTTCCTGGTTTAGGACACATCCTTATTTCTATTTGGCAGGCACAGAACATGTAAAAGACAGAAAATTACAATTGTTCCTTTTCAGAAAGGTTTATGGCTCTCTGCAGAGGTTTATTCTCTGAGAGGACTATTCAATGCACCAAGACAGGGTCTGCAGTGCTGGAGCTGTCTGCCTCCGATCACTGTGAGAGGCACAGCATCCCTATTGCATGTGGAGAGTGCTTCTCACACTCCAGTTACTGCAGCCAAGTGAAGGGTCTAGGAAATACCCCAAGGCACACCAGGGGAAATCTGTGTTGGGTCCTCTCACGGAGAAAACAAATCATATTCTGACTTTGGAGAGATAAAGAGAAAAAAAAAATGAGTGCAAATTCATGAAGATTAAGGAAGGACCAACTACATGGAGTGTAGACTATTTTGGCCCTATTGGTCACTTTTCAATGACAAGAAGGACACTTGGTTTACAAGCCTGTCTGTCAAATTGTTGGCTGAGCTCCAGTTTGGGCTGCTTAGTTACTGACAAACAGGTCAGTGAGTTCTGCAGTTTAAACGGAGTGAAACTGGTTTCCTGTCTGACCAGTGATGGCTAGTCCCCCATTTGTTATATCCCTCACATCTGGCTCCTCTTTGTTGTTTTAATTCCCCATTTCTTCCCATCTCTCTGACAGAAAGATGCACTACAAAGCAGTGACGTAAAAAAAATAAAAGTAGTTCTTTCTTCCATTCCCTGCTTTTTATTTTGTTTGGAAGACTGTTTTTTCTTACAAAGTTTCTGCTTCCAATTAAAGAGAATTTCTCATACTACATCTGCATTAGACTATCAAGCTTCACCTCAGCTTCTGAAAAGTAAAGCAGACATAACTACATTGTTTCACTGATGTAGTGATGCGACCTACCCTAAACATACTTTTTCAGAATGAGATGCTTCCTTTCCCCTAGTAGAAGGTACATGGTAGAGAGAAGGGCCATTTGAAACCACGAAATTTTTATTAAGTCCACTTCAGGCACTATGTTTCTCTTGTCAACACCATCTTAAATTCAAGTGTGTTGATGCAACAAAACCTTGATTTTTGTTCATGAAATTAAATGTGGATATTAGACTGGATTTGTTGGCACTGGAATTTACTGGTGAGACTCTTAGAGCACCACTCTTGCAAGATCCTTCTCAGTAAATTGTGATTCTGACATATTCAAAACCATGGCAAGCTATCTTTTAAAAAGACATTAGTGTGAGTACCAGGGGAAAATATACTCCAGGGCTGTAGATGGCTTGCTATGATTTCCTTGATTGTATCTTTTTATTTATGAGGCATAATTTATGACTGCTCAAAAGCAAACTAAAATGAGTGATGACTAACTACAGCCAAAGTAATAAATCAGAAGCAAAGAAAGAAGTGGTGATTTTGATCGAATCTATTGAATTAGCTGTTGCCCTTAGCCATTACAGGTATTGGAAAGACCTTTTAATATCTGCTTATCTCTCTCATGGGATCTTGGTAACTCTCTTATTATATACCCATAGGAAACAAATTATTTCATTTTCTATCTTTTAGAGTTAAACCTGTTTACATCTCTCATTAATTACTGGCAATATACTATGTTATATGGAATGAGCTTCCTTTAGAATTTGGTAATATTGTTTAAGTCCCAAAGTTTTGCCTGTTGTCTTTCCCTTCCCCAGAATGGGTTTAGTAGTTTTATTATCAGCATTTGAGCAGTGGAGATGACTAGCACTGTTAAGAGGCTTTAATTACCACAGTGCTGGAAGTGTGGACCTAAAATCTATCCTACTGTATGTTTATGACCTCCATAAGGAGACTAAGAGTGTTGAAGAGGAAAAAGTATGGATCTGAGGAGGGGCAATCAGAAAGCATACATTTGTTTACTACCTTCTCACCCTTGGTCATGAATGGATACTTTTCTTCCCCTGCCTTTGCTCTGTCCACGGTAGACTGCACCCACTTTTGAAACTTCCTGCTTTGCTAATTCCTGCCTGACACTGAAGTGCCCAGGTGTGAATACATTATGCTAATGTTGAATGCTAGATTTTGGTAGAAAAGCTTTGTGTTCTGAGCTGTGCTGACATTACATAAGCAACTCCAAATTAGCCAGGCTGCACAGCAGTCAGTTCACAAAGACTTGTGAAGGATGCTACAGCTGATGGCAAGAGGGAGGTCCTTTGGTTTTCTCTCATTTTAATCAGGCAAGATTGTGGTCTCTTCAATTTTGTTGAAGATTGCTGTTTGAACATAAATGAAAACTGGGGGCTGAGTTTCTGCATTTACTGATGTCATATCCTATATAACCCTATACTGGAAAAGAATTGCACTGTGAAAACTCTGCATTTGTGTAAGTGTAAGGTTAGAAATTGAACAAATCTAAGTCAAGAAATCCAAAGCAAAATCTGAAAGTAGTTTTGTGTCTTTGAGGCCTCCATGAAACAGCTTTAGAAAGAGAGGAGCAGTACAAACTCCTCTGCTACTGTTTGTCTCTCCTGACATGTGCCAGGCAGTGCCAGCATTGAATCCTTTTTGGAGAGACCAGCAGTCACAGCTGAGTGAAGTCTTTGGTTACCATAAGGGCAAAGATCCAGGTAGTACCTGACTCTTACACACAGAAGTAGTTATGTGCATGTGTAAAAGAGTCTGACCTTGTGGCTCCCCAGAACCTACAGCCCTGCGTAACTGCCCCACAGCTCTAACCACTGCTCAAAGCCAAGGAGAGGTAGTGACTTACTAATGAGACTTTTTCTAAGGCAAAAGGCTGTTTTCTGAGTGCCTGCAGGAACTTGGTGTGAGCTGCTGACACATTCAGAGCTGAGATCCTGTCCCTCACAGAGGCAACAGGGCTGGACTGCAGACTAACTGCAGTGTGAAGCGGCACAAGGCACAGTGCCTGTTGGACAGGGGGGAGCCAGAAGCCACTGCTGGCTGGTGATCAGCTCTTTGGCTCGCTCTCCTGCAAGCAGGAGGGGTGAGAAGCACCCGACCTCCATGCTATGCAGAGCATCACAGCTGTTCCTGGCCTGGGAAGTCACCAGCAGCTCAGGACTGTTGCCTTCATTCAGGCAAGCTGCCACCAGCACTCTTCTGCCTGGAGAGGTCTCTCCAATAAGAGAGAGCTTCTCATTCTCCATTGGCTGTTGGCTGCCCAAGGCTCCACTTTGCAGTAGAGAGGGTTCCCACTTGAGGATTTCCCAGTCAATCCCAGTGTTTGCAGCCATAATACCTGTTGCATTGGTTGTGCCAGGTCTGAGAGGTGAGGGTTGTGAGCAGGCAGGTGTTCACACACCCACAGTGTCCTCTGCCAAGCTACTGCTCGGTCAGTGGTGGTTGTACTTCACAAAACCAGAGTCGTGTGATCAAGGGATTGCTTTTTTGTTTTGGGGAACCTTTGACTACACACTGTGCTGTCTTCCTTAATCCTGGATCATCTTTGTCCTTTGAGAGGGGAGTGCTTTTGAGTGCTATATTTTGGCAGCTTCTGCACCGTCCCTTTTTCCTGACATCAAGGCCATAGAGCTCAACTGGTTTATTGTTGCTTTTCTTCTTCTAGTGCCTTTTTTGTGCTGCAGGATTGGGGAAGTTGTGGAGGCATGTATCCAGCTGCTTCTGTTGGTTCCCTGTAGTATCTCCTCTGCGGAATTAAAACCTTCACATATGATCTCAATTTGATGAAAGAAGACTTCTTTTTGAGTTTAAAACAAGGCTTCCTCATTATGGACATGGGGTTTCAAGAGTGTTGCAGCAGATGAACCTGTGCGGCTCGGGGATGGAATTCATCTCATGGGCTTCTTCCACTGTCAGCATCTACAGTAACATGATTTTTCTCTATCTATGCCCAAGGTCCGTTGTGATTTTGGTGCCCTTGTTTCTCTTATGGCAGAATTTGTTAGCTCTACTAAGCCTGCACAGGCTCACCATGGTAAGGTGAATCTCTTCTCAGAACTTTCCTTTGTGCTCCTCATAGGTTTTGCCCCTTCTTGCTGTRCTGATGAACCTTGAGGTTGTCCTGTGATCATTTTGAGTGATGACTGATCACAGATTTCTTCCAGGAGCAGAGATCTGTGAAGGCTCATTTATGATAGGAAAAAAAACAAGCTTAGGTACCTGTAACTGGAATTCTTCAGTCCTCTGAATATATGGTCTCGGAGAGTTTTTCTCTCCTCTCCACTCTCTCTGGCTCCACTTCAAAGTGCAGTCTGAGCCAGTGGCCAGCAGATTGATAAAACATTAATTAGTAACCCTCATTTGCTGCTTTCAGAGCCCTCTCCTGGCTTTTTTGGGACAGTGCAGCCATTAACAGCAACACATCTTTTGGCAGGGTGCTGAGCCATGCACCATGATGTCAGACTTAATGCTTTTCAAGGCAGAATATTCAGAAAGTCAAGATATAAGAAACTTTTCTTGGCTTTCTGATGTCTGTGTTTTGTCATTCAATATATCCCGAAGATGTGATTGCTTCTTGTGTGCCCTGTGTTCCCATGTGGTCTTTCATAATTTTAAGAAGGTAATACTGATGCCTATTAAGCTCTTCATATTTCTATATCAATGCGGTTAAATATTTTTGGTGATGATTATATCACAATTTATAAAGCTTTTTTGTGACTCCAAAAAGCTTTTTGCAAAAGTCTAAATCTTGACATTTCAGTTTAACCAGGCTAGCCAGGCAACAGCTTCCATCCGTGACTGTTTAGTGGTGACTTTTTTGAGAAGCCATGGCCTCTGATTTTGACAGACACTCCTTGTTGTGGTTTCTATTGCCATGCTGTCCTGTTTCTTCATGCAAAGAAGCGGCTAAACACCAGCATTTCCATCTGCAGTCAGTTCCGGGGATTTGCTGCCCTGGGTTTCCAAACACTGACCAGGATTTACTTGGGCAGTGATTCTCAGAGGAAAATATTTTTATAACCATACATCCTTTTGCAGATGGTTGAGCAGAAGCAAACGGAGTTAAGGGAATCCAGCTTAGGTCAGTGTAAATCTGGAATTTAGATCCTCAGAAGTCCTGTTCAGCTGTCACAGCTGTGTCAGAAGCTGGCGTTGCAGGCTCACAGACACTGAGGGGGTTTCTGCTGGACACATGTCTTGGCAGGGCTGAGTAGCTGGTGTCTGTCTAGCAGGCTTGCGCAGAGCATGTCTGTCTGTCAGGCCCACACACATGTGGCCATGACCTTGGCCTTTTTTTCCAGAAAGACAGGTGTGTGGCAGCAGGGACTGGACCTCAACCTCAGCTCCCCCCCGACCTTTATAGGGAAGGACTGGGCTGGGGAATCATGTCTGCTCCTGCTTGCTCATGCTCTGCCCAGCCAACCTCGATTTCACTGTGTTCATGCAAAATGACGCAGCCTCAAAAGGATTACTGGGAGCATCCCAAGAACAAAGATGGGTCATCCGCTTGGGCATTACCATTCCTGAAGAAGTCCCAGTAGTGAAGTTCTGCATGCAGCTGTGGAAGAGGAAATCGGCACTGGCACAAATCCCCACTGTCATTATCCCCCTCTCCTCCAAAATTCCTTGTGAGTCCCATTCTGAAGCTGAATTCCTGTGCTACACGGAAAGGCTCTGTTCCTAACTCATCACCTTCACTTTTGCTGTGGGCAGCTTGCTCAGCGGGCCAGGTCCGGCACTGTTACGCTCCATGCTCATTAAGGCCACAGCCTGGATGTAACTGGAGCGTTTGAGCCGAGGTAAGTGCTGAGCTGGTGCCAGTGCCACACTCAGAGCTGCTCTTTCCATATGTGGCTTATTCTTCCCACAAAGAAATATGCCTCTTGAAATGAATGACTGTGGGTAAATCTTTGTAGCAGCTGGAACTGAACAGAGATACAGGGTTTGACCTACTGCAGTAAAGTGAGCAGAGTTTGGCTTTATGAATAGTTCACAACGGAGGTGTATTACTGATTCCACTGAAATGAAAGTGCTTTGGCTGAGGTTCTTATTGTAGGGCTTCATCTGTACTTGGGATGGTTCTGTATGTTACTGATGGAATCAGGCAGGATCTTTGGGTTTGTATTTGGCTGAACYGCAGCCTTCAAAGCCACTGTAGTTGTTTTTATCCATTTTCCTTCCCTAGGCTCCTTGTGAAGTGTCCTGTGGTCTTGGAACTAATATCACAAACTGAAAGGACTCAGGGTCAATTTTGAAGACCTCTCACTAATAAACCTCTTTCTTTATTTAAGACATAGTCACACCATTCAGTTCCCCAGGACCTCTGCCCAAAGTAGATCACATAAGAATGTGTTTTACTGTAGTTAGAACTGCTGGACATGAAAGCTTACTAAGGAATACTTATACTAAAAATCGCTCAGACAGTCCTCTTGTATTGCCATTTAGATCTATCATTCTGATGGATCACTATGTGGTTGGCTAATATTGAGTCTAATTTAACCCTATACGCTCACGCATCCATCTATTCTRTCTATTGTACCTGACATTCTACAAATTACTTACTCATGCAAATGATGACCTAAGGCAACCTTTTACRATATTCGTGTTTAATTATACAAATGCTTTTTGATAAATAAGATTATACATCCTTCCATATGTTTATTCAGTCCTTGATGAAAGCAAAATTTAATTTTCATGCAGATTTGTTGGAGAGTGTGTTTAATAAGTGCTGAGTTTTATGTAGTCTGCAGATCACTCTGGTTTTGGGTAGCTGACAAAATCAGTAGGCATAGTTCATAGAGACATGTGGTTTTTAATCAGGCCTAATTCAAGCTGCTAAATTTTGAAATCTTGGAACTGAAGCTGTTGCCTTTGTGCTCATGCAATAAAGCAAATGTTGTTGTGAAAATAAGTGAGAGATGCTGACTTRACTATACACTTCAGTGGGCTTTATTTATATTACAAGTTACTGAAAATGTTGCCAAATAACTGATACATTAATATTTTTAAGAGAGGGATGTTCCTGTAAAACTCACTGGTTCTAAAGAGTAACTAGAGTGTGTTTGTGAGATTCAGTCAAGGTGAATGTAACTTTTAAGTGTCACCCAAGGCCCGGCTGAATTAATTGGGGCTGCCTGTATACATGAAGAAAGTGTGTAGAAGGGAGAAATTTCCCAGACTGGATATCAGTATTTTTGTTCAGAGGTCTTTGAAAACATTGTCCTTGTTGATCACAGCTCCTTCAGGAGTCCTCTTGGCAGAGTATGACACAGGAATTCAGAGTTTGGGGATCAGGTGCGAAAGGACACAGGAGCAAGMACTGCCTGGGACATGACTTCTGCTTCTTTTCCCTAAATTTGGCAGTGGGAAGTATTCCACTCTTCTGTTAGAAAGTCATTGGGTCAATGCTGGTGCTGGGTGGCCGTCAAGGGATGTTTTCCATGGGTGCCATTGTGCCGTGTTTTACCCAGTGTCAGTAGAGCTGCAGTAGCCCCTCTGGGTAACCACAGATGTTTTGTAGGCTCGAGCCCTCCGCTAACAGTTTCTTCGTTTTCGTGCCAAAGGTGTGGTCAGTAAACTCCGTGGGCCGGACGCCGAGCAGCTGGTCCCGCTGCCGGACGGGCCCTGCCCCTCCCGAGGGCCTAGGAGCRCCCCTCTTCAACACAGTGGCATCCACGGTGGCCGTGGTGAGCATCAGCCCCCCTCTCAAGCCTAACGGGGTGGTCAGTATCTACAGGCTGTTTTCTAATGATACCAGAGGGACTGACGTGGTGGTGAGTATTGTCAGCACTTTTTCTGTACTTCCATTTCTGCT
Source organism: Amblyornis subalaris (assembly GCA_018881555.1). Lineage (NCBI taxonomy): Eukaryota > Metazoa > Chordata > Aves > Passeriformes > Ptilonorhynchidae > Amblyornis > Amblyornis subalaris. The sequence continues at coordinate 1,716,508 of JACAXG010000021.1, forward strand.
TGTATTTTCTATCTTTAACAATTTTGTTCTTACAAGCTGCTACTGTAGGTCACAGACTGCCTTCCCCTCCTGGCTCCCATTGTTAACTGCTCTGCAATGCACTATCCTGTCCGTGAGCTGAAGCTGTCTGCCGATCTCACACTACCCATTTATTYCTTCCAGTGCACTTGGCTGTGTCTGTGTCGGATTCAGCCAGTTCGTCCCATTGGTGCCTGCATGGCCTTCCATTTCCATTCCCTCACACCTGCCATGCTGCTGGCTCGGCTCTGGCTCTGGCATCAAGAAGTACCAAGTGCTTTCCTTTGCTTGCTTCACTCTTTCCTTCCTTGTTTTTGCTGAACTCTGCTAAATCACATGCTGCCAAATGAGAGCAGATGTTGCCCCTTGTTGGTGTTTTCTACATATTTTTGTTTCTTTGGCTTAAAAAAACCTATACCCACAAATGACTACAGCAACAAGGTGAAATGGCAGTTCCTGTGAGCAGTTTCAGAACAAGGGCACTGGTTCCTTTGCCAGAACTGCCAGGTCTCCCTGGCTGAACATAGGAGAGTTTCCTAAAGGGCTCGCCCAGTGCAATGTCTGTTTGAATGCAGAGCAGCATCACGCTGGCCCTTGACTTAGATGTACCTACCAGAGAGCACATTCTCTTGTCTGTGGTTGAACTGACCTATTGGTGTCACACTGCCCAGCACTGTTTCCTGTATCCACATTGAGGAAGCTTGATTATTTGCTGGCACACTTATCATGGAGCTATTTTGCACATAAGTTTCTCTTTTGCTTCAGTACTACTTATCCCAGAGTCTTTCTTTAATGGTTTTCAGTTTCTGTGTTCTTGAGAGTGACATTCGTAGTTGACATACGGTGGTCACAGCTCAACTCAAGACGTCTGTGAGGCCACTCATGGCATGGTCTTTTCCTTTGAAGAGTGTCCTTTAACTTCATAATGGGAGAAAAATGCACAGTTCTCATTACATAGCTGCATTAGTTTCATACTTCAATGACATGCAGAATCTTCTGCCCATCTTCTTCTGGGGTTAATTCATCTCCATAGCTGTTGTTCAGTGCTTGTGGTGCTTGAAGCTGTGACAAGTTCCCTGTTAATTTTTACAGCTGTCAGAAGGGACTGCCACCCAGCAGACAATACATGGGCTAAAACCTTTCACCACATACTCCATTGGTGTGGAGGCCTGCACTTGTTTCAATTGTTGCAGCAAAGGACCCATGGCTCAGTTCACCACACAGCCAGCCCCACCCTCAGAGCAGCCTCCGCCGCAGATCCGCACCCTGACCTCCAGGAACGCCTCCTTCCAGTGGAGTGCCCCTCAGTCACCCAACGGCATTGTCACCAGGTAGGAGCTGCCACCCAGCTGAACCTGCGCACTTGGCCAGAGGTGGTGCCGGAACAATCTGAGCTGGAATTGCACAGCTGAGAGCACTGGGCAGTTGTGACAGCCATGCTCCTTCTTTTTCTTGGTGGCAGTGATACTCTGTATGGCCTGAACACCATCTGGGAAGTGATTACATACAGTGATTGCTCTTCTCCTGAACAAGATATTGGGGAGGGTGAAGGTGGAGAGGATGAGCTGTTGTGAGTGGAGGTGATTGTCTGACAGCTGTGGTTGCATAGTCAAAAAGTTGGGAGTTTAACTGGCAGTGAGGAGAAAGCTGCAATCTGGAGTTACTTAGGCAAATCCTGATGTGCAGAAGTGAGCAGCAAGATAAATAGGTGTCAACAGTTTCATAGTGAATGTGACTTACTTACAGCCACAGTTGCTCTTATCTTCTCAGCTGGGACCAAAATCTCCAAGAGAAAAACTGGGATCAGGCCTATTTTCTTCTCCACTACCCAGACAGACAGCAATTAGGATGAAATGTATGATTGGCTTTTATGTTATTAAGGCTCTTCATTCATCAAAATCTCAACTCTCTGTCAGCTATGAGCTCCACGTGTATATGGCATGTCCTCCGAACCTACAGCCAGCAGTGAAGGCTTGCAGCCCTGGCCCAACTGAGGTGAAGTACACAGGGAAAGGACAGAGTGCCAATGTGTCCAACCTGGAGCCTTACACAACTTACAACCTGCGAGTTGTGTCCTACAACTCTGTTGGCAGTAGCGCCTCAGAATGGATTGGATTCACTACGGAAAAGGAGCGTGAGTATCAGAAAAGGTTCACTGACCAGCAATGCCTGCTTCTGAGGCCTGGGGCTGCACAGAGCTAAATGATTTCCCCACGTCTGTGAAAGATGATGTCCCCAGAAACCTGTTCTTCCATGTCCCTGGTCACCATGTCTCTGCTGCACATTCATTGAAATTCTGCTCTGGGGCTTAACTGCTCATTCCTTCAAAAATATTTCTTTGCTCATCATCTGATGTCACATCCTCTATCTTGGGAGCCTGGAAACCTTTTATTTAACTGAAAATGGGCAGCAAAGCTGCAGAACATAAAATGTTCAAGTATTACCAGAAGGGTGATGTGTAGTAATAAATATACTGACATAAGAAATCCCTTGGAAAAGTGGAGATCTTGAAAGAGACCTGGTGATTCTTTTCAGGAACAATCTTATTGTCTTAATTCATGCCACACTTCTGCTAGGACTCATAAAAGTTTTCCTTGGATGTCATCTGAATGTGGAATGTCATCTGATGCTTGTGGAACCCCAAAGTAAGAATTTGTTGCTATCTAACCACCACAGGCAGTACTTTAGGGCCATGTGGTGGTATGCATGGAAATTACACATGCARGACCTGTGCCTACAGGCAGAATAGATTTTGCCATCAAAACTGAATTTGTAGTAGTCTAACATCAGCTTTTATTAAAAAGATCTATAGTGCTGTAGCCAGAGTCATTCCATAACAGATGAGATGGGCATTTCATCTCAGTCTGTCAGGTCAGGGCAAAGACGATGTTCACTTTTTATCTCATGTCAGGATTTCAGAATCACCTTTCTAAAAATCCCTTTTGCATCATTTGGTAGTTCTGCCAAGTAATTACGAAAAATGTATCTGACACATCCTTAGCAGAAAATTTCAGGTGGAACAGGCCCTGTCACCAGTGAAAAAAAAACCAAAACCAAACCAAAGCAAACAAAAACAAACAAACAAAAAGAAACCAAACAAAAGTCCTTATCTCCAAAGCCATGTTTTATTAAATTGCAGACTAAAAGGCTGGGATATGATTATGAACTTTTAAATAGAGAAAAATTCATAAGGAACTGGTGAGATACACAGAACAAAAGGATTTTAAAGCAATTTTTAAACCCTCACCCACTTTATCTTCAGCCCTTTTCTTTCAGTCTTTCTTTGCTTGCCTTGCTGACCTTTTCACACCAGCTCTCCAGAGTCCCTCTGACTGTTTCCTTCCTGGAGTCCCTCTGACTGCCTCCTTCCTCTTGCCTCAAAGGCTTGCTTTAGTGACAGTGGGCAATTAGCAGCAAAGTGCAGCTGGACAAGCAGCTTTCTTGTGAACAAACCAGCAAATACGGGGCAGATGGCTTAATGGCTACACCACAAGAAAGGACCACCTCAAACTTAAATGGAGTTTTCTGTCAGCAAGCTGTTGAGCCCAGTTGATGAACTCTTCCTCCCTGAAGTGAGTTCTGGGTTTCTTTTCGGTCTGCCTGCCATCTGTTGTTCCTGCTTTTCTGAAACCCCATGTTTTCATGCATGCACATGTGTTAAAGATGATCTTGGCAGTTTCTTGGGGCTTGCAAAAGAACCCTCTCCTTAACAGTTAGGTTTCCACGGCCCAGCCTGCTGCAATCAAGCTTGCACAACCTCCTTGCACAACCTCCTATGTCTCCCTATGCCTCCCCACCTTAAGCTGGAACTTAATTTATGTAGTTTTAGTGTCTGTACCACATACATGAAGGCAAGGGGAGGGAGTTTTATCTTTATTTTCAAGATATGAGATCTTTCTGCTTTCTCAGAGCAGAGGCTGGCATGCTACAGCAGCTTTTTCTTTTCTCCTTGTACCTTCCCTAATCGTACACATGGATATGAGAGAAGAGGGAGTGCATGTGACAGAGAGTGTGCATCATGCAGAGTCTCTTTCTCTTCGCTGTATATCTCAGTCACTGAATCACTTCTAGCCTACTGGCCAGAAATGAGCTTTTTCCTTGTTTTGCAGCACCTCGGTACATGGCTCCATTCTCCGTAGTCAGCAATTTATCCACCATCCACATCGACTGGAGCCGCACCTTTGTGCTGAACGGGCGCCTGAAGGAGTACGCGCTGACGGAGAGCGGGCAGCGCATCTACAGCGGCTTCGACACCGAGCTCTACTTGCCAAGGACGTCTGACAAAAGTCAGTTGTCTACAGCTCCCTCTCTGGGAAAGTCTGTTGAGCTAAGTTAATATTTTGGTGTGCTAAAATTTAAAAAAAAATCTCCATTGCAATCCCAAGCTAAGAGCAAAGGAGCGTACAGGCATGCCGAAGTGCGCTTAAGCAGATCCTTGAGAAAAAATATCCATGGAGCTAAGGTCCCTCTTAAACATTATACCTGACTAGGTGAGACTCCTCTGATTCACTGTGAGGGTCAAGCTTTCCCAAATCCTGGAGCTATGTTGCAATTCCACCCTTCAGGGCTACAGTCTGGGAAATGTAYAGGAATCTTCAGATTCTGAAAAGACTGGAGCTTGAATTTTCCTTTGAATCAAATTACATCAGTAGCTCTTGGAACCAGCCATGTTTTGAAACACAGTTTTGCTTTAGAAATTCACAGTCTTTAAAAGATAAGAAATCTGTCAAGAGAAAAAAAATTTTAAAAAGGGAAAAAAAAGAAAAKAAAAAGAAGCAAGAAAAATRTTTTCTGTTTTTAAGATATTAGGGATTTTATATGCTGAAGGATCTTGTAATTTATTTTTTATCTTCCTAATTATTGCAGTGGTGCTAATACTTTTTTTATTCCTTTTACACAAATGTTCTTAACATGTTTGTTTTAGCCATGAATGAAGTATGAGGGATTTAGGGCAAAACAATGAAAAAATTGAAAGTTGCCAGTTGCATTGGAAGAGGGAGGATTGAGTGGTAAAATAACCTAWTTTGTAGCAACATCATAGTGATGATTGCTTATGATCTGTCGTGGTTCATAGTTTAGAATTTCAATATCCATGTGTAAATGATTGTGAGGTTTCTTGTCTGGGACTCAGGTGGGTTATGATGGGTTATGTGCTATTCCTGCCTTRTTTTTTCAGGCCTGGCTTTTGCTGGTGGATCATGGTGAAAAAGCAGCACCTATGAAATTTTTATTTCTGCTGCTGACAGTATTTTCTAACTTTTTTCACTCAGCCTTTTTGTTTCAAGTGACCTGCATCACTGATGAAGGGAGTGCCATGACACCGGTCATCAAGTACAACGCTGGAGAGGGAGTTGGTAAATATGTCAAGAAATTACCTAGCACCTGCTCATGTGATGTGTTTGTGGTAGAAATTTGATATGTAGTGCACGCTGGGCAGGATGGCATCTCATTGCAAGATCAGGGGATTCCTTAGTGCCTTAGTGTATGAGGTATGTAGCTAATGTGGGGTTTTTGCCATGTGTTCCCCTAGCCAGTTTATGAGAATGTCATACAAGATGTTGTCAGGACCCAGTTTTTAACACTTACCATTTCCCTTCTGTTGGTGAGGCTTTTGCCTGTTTTGTGTAAGCAAGGGAGTTTGGTGTGGTGACATCCCAGTCTCTTCYTGTCCACTGAGTAGTAGATGCCTAAAAGTAAAAAGTTCCAGGTTTTTTAACTCCTTAGTTTTCTGTGAAGTAAAGCTGAGTTCAAACCATTTCTAATTGAATTAATTAACTGATTTAATTAAATTCTTTTTTGTGTTGCATCTTGTTCAGCTTCTTAAAATAGATCTGCCTTATCTTTGCAATTACTCTTTACTCTGCATTTCCCTTATATGCCTTTTCATGCTTTCACTCCACCATCCTGCAGAATTTCAGGCAAGGCTGCTGTTAAGGCATTATAAAATGTTCCCAGTTGCTCTCCATCCACCACCTTCCACGCTGTCCCTGTGTTCTTTTGATTGCTGCTTTTACCCAGAGTCTGTTGGAAATTTCATTGGCACCATAGGCAACTTGCAAAGGAGGCTTATGGTGATGGAAATTCCTTAGCCAAGAGTCTGGATATACATGTAGGATTGCAAATAATCAGGAAATTATGTTACTGAGATTTCTTACACTTGTGTTGTGTATGAGCAAAGCCAACCAAGTGACTTTTTTTTTCTAGCAGGCAGTGGGAAGGAGTAGTAAAATATTTCATGTTGCTTGCTTTTGTGTTAATGTATCACTTATTTCAGTTAAGCATTCCTCCCTCTTTTTTGTTAACTGCACAGGCCTGTAACTGCACAGTTCTGGAGAGAGTGTCCTCTGTCTGTATCACTCTGAAATTGCTGTAGTAATTTCCACTCTTCAAGGTCACTTGGAGAATCCTTCTTTTCTCACATTCCACCGCCACCACCTCCTTTTGGAAGAGCTGCTGATGCAGTGGTGATTTCCAGTCTAAGCAGCAGTGCCAGAACTTTAAGCAGGGTCTCTTGAGGGTAGTAAGTTTTTTATTACAGCCCGCTAGCATATTGAACCATTATGCCACCTTGAACATAAGTGCAAATAAGCACATGACAACAAAATTACTTAAATTTCTGCCTAATTTATTAGCGAGGAAAGGGACAGCATATTGTTAAAAACTTTCTGAAATAACTGTCCGTTTCTCCCCTAATCCCTCTTTTTACAGGTCTGATCTTGACAACACCTGGAGAGAAGGACAAAGCAGAGTCCAAACGTGCAAAATTCTACAATGAGTTGTGGTTTGCAGTGCTGATGGTAGTTCTAGGTTTGATCCTCTTGGCTATTCTTCTCTCCTTAATTCTTCAGAGGAAGGTCCACAAGCAACCCTATGCACGAGACAGGCCTCCTTTAGTTCCACTCCAGAAGAGAACATCACCAATGAGTGTGTATTCATCAGGTGAAACACATCCGGTACGTTTGGAAAAACATGATGTTGTGTATCCATGATTTTATACTTCTATCTGCCCTGCCAAATACACACACACACACACACACAYGAGTTCTTCTTCCTCCTTCCAGCATTTTGGAAGGAAGGTTTGGTTTCCAAATGGAGGCTGTTCAGTGTAGGAAAAGGACTGTCTGGTCCCATGTGAGCCATATCTATGAGGGCACAGAGAGCAAGGTTACGAGTGCTTAGTCCTGTGGCTAAACAGAGCCCTGTGGCACCTGGTCGGCAGGTCCTGAAGTGCCTCTGATGCCTAGATCCAAATGCCTTTGGATCTGGAGTTACAGAAAATGCAAAGCCACTGCTGTCCACTTCTGTTAGCTGACATCTGCAATAGAACTGAGAAGTCTTTGGCATGCTGTGAGAAGGTAGGTGATAAAATGTGCTTTTCAGAGGAACCTTTCATGTGTTCCCAGCTGCCTGCTGCGGATGGCTAACCAGGATCAATCTGACRGTCTTTGTCAGGTATATTCAGGAGATATGCCTGCAAAAAGCAAGACTTAGGGAGAGGCTATATTTCTTGCCAGTATCCAYCCACCACCCAGCTAGACTGCTCTAGGACAAGCTGCATGCCAGGACGGTTTGGAGTAGAGTGAGAGCAATCAGGGAAAAAAATAGGGAACTTCACAAAATGCATGTATGCATCTGTGCACATAGGCTCATGGTGGAACCACCAGAGAGGTGGAAAGACTGCTAGGGAGTGATAAAGAAGAAGGCTTTGTGTAATTTTTATCATGAAAAGTTATAATTCTGAAAAAGAACACAAAAAACATGTTCCATCATGTAGCAGAGTAATAGTGCTATCTACCCCTTGAAAAAGCAAAACAAAAGGAATATGGCAATTGTTATGAGATTGAGAATGGGAGCAGCTGTGCCTTCCATTTCCATGCTTCTTCCCAGGCACAGGCCACGAGATGATTCTTCTTGTCACTGCTCAGCTTCTTTTTCCTGTAAGCGCCATCAAGCAGGATAGTGACTCCTGCATCCTTCACGCATTCTGTTCCTTCTTGTCTCCGTGCCAAGACACTGCATCTGTGCCTCAACCAAGAAGCTCTTGGAAACAATGGGATTTCCAGTGTGCCCCTTCTCCTGGCAAAGGCTAAGAGCATAAGAAACTTCTTTTTTTTGGTCTCATGGTTTTGATTCCTTTTTCTCTGCAGTCTGTTATCTTGTGTTATTCCTCTTGACTTTAAAATGTCTTTGCTGTTGGCATGCCTGCACAATTCCCTTTCATGTTCCTGCCCTTTTTTACATTTTCTTTTATTGTTTTTTGGTTTTTGTTTTTTCTTTTTCCAGAAGCTCATAGACTTAATAGAAAGGAAGTGCATCAGTTGAAGGACTAATCTGAGAAGTTAGGACAGAGCTAGAGTGGCAAAATTGCTTGTTTTACTTTTGTTAGTGAGGTCATGTGGCAAGCAATGCTGGCTGCCCACATGGTACTTTACCACTTAAAAGTTAAATAGTGCCTGGTCTTTGCCAGTTCCCCTACTCCCCTACATCCTGCTACACTGCTCTCCCTCACAAAGCTAATTCACACTCTCTGTAAGGTACACCTGCATTGCACCTTGCCCTGCCCTAATGCTTTTCCTCCCTCTCTTTAATCTCAGTTTGAGACTATTGCTGACACGTCCGATTCATCAAGCAGTGTCACTCTCAAAAGATACACAATGCACTTTGAGGTAGAGTCATCAGCTTGCAGAGTGGCAAGACATGTGATGTGTCAGATGTCTCAAGCATGCACAAAGGCATCTGACAATGCATGTTTCTCCTGGTGGGTGAATGATTTTTCCCCTGGTCATGAAAATGTCTGCAAACATCCCCTTGTGGTGCAAGTCTGGTAATCAAAAATCTTTGGACTTCTGCTTGTTAGTACTTTTAAAAAAAATTAGGAAGAAGAAAAGAAAAAATCAGGAAAAGTCCTGGTTTAGTGGTGGTGGTTTTTTTGTTTGTTTTTAATGATATGATTGTCCTACAATGGGGAAAGGTCTGGGGTTTTTTATTTCTAAGTGTGCATGATTGCTAAGCATGGTTTTCTCTGTTCCCTTCCACTCCTGCTTTGTTTTCATTCAGATAAAGTATTTAAGATCATGCCCTTTATTTTTTTATTTATTACTTACTACTTTGCGCCTTCCTCACAGGGGCTAGCAGATACGAAAATTCCAGGAGCTGGTTCTCCCACGAGCAACCGCAGTGTCCGTATCGCACCTGGGGGGCGGAGGCCGAGCCAGAGCCAGCTGAGTCGCACGTATTCCCCAGGCTCTCTCCATCGCAGTGTCAGCCAGCTGCTCGACCTCTACGACAAGAAGACTTTTGAAGAATCGCCTTGGGATGCCATCCTTCACAACCATCGCACCACGGGCCGGGGCTTGGTAAGGACTCCTGCTCCTCTGGGACACTGTTGTGCATCACCTGCTAGAGAATTCTGTTCTGTTGGAATCCTGAAAAGGTCTAAATATCAAAAGTTCCTGGAGATACAGCCAGAAGGCCTAGAAGGACATGGGCAGAGGTTGGATCCTCAAAATTCTGTAAGTCTACTGCTCTCTTCTGGAGTTGCAGGTGATCACACAGTGCTTACAGGATGCAAGGGATCCATGTTCATCTCTTTATGGTTTCCATTAACTCCATGGTCTACCAATGATATGCGCCTTGAAGAATTCCCTATGTAGTGCGTTCATAGGCTTTTCTTTCCCTGCATTTCAGCAAATGTACATGTCTGGGGTGGGAAGTCTTGGCATCATTCACACATTTAGTGCCAGAAGCAGGAGCTTGTGTTCTAGTGATTCCTGTTCTGTTAACTGGGACTCAACTCCTGACAGGAGCTGCTCTCTGTCCTCTGCTCAGTCACAATACAGAGATCATGTGAATGCTCAGGTCTTCTGGCATGTATGACAAACGAATTCAAACTCTGCCCACATGAGACCAGAATGAGGTTGGGGGGCAGGCAAAGTATCTCTCTCTTAATATAGAAGAGGACAGGACTAGACAGGGTCATCAACGGGGATCTGAACACAAGACATTATGATTTTCAAGTCAAGGACAGTGACAACGTCCCTTCCTGTCACCATGAGGCAAGCTTTTTAACTTCCACTCTTCCCTGACCAAATGTGTGAGAAAGGGTTTAGGGGTCAGTAAGACATGGGTGTTTACTCCCTGAAAAAGCTGCATATTAAGGTTCCTAAAAAGGACTCAGAATCAGAGTGAAGGGCCTGTAAGGTAGTAACAAAGTTAGATAAAGTGTGCAGTTAGTGAGGGGATCATCTTCTGGATGGAGAAGGATAGTCTGGCACATAAATCCAAGTAGCTTCCTTGGGCTTCCACCTTCGGTATACCGAACAGCTGGAAGGGCTAGAACATACAGGCTTACCAACAGTATAGGGGTGTTGGCACCATCACTGCCATACCCACCTAGACCACAACAGCAGGAACAAGGAAGCTGATAAGGCTTAAGTAAGAAGCTAATGATAACTCTAGGCAAAACCCCTATGGGTACAGGTTAACCTTCAGCCTGCACTCTGCAGTTCACGGACTTGCCAATCCAATGACTCAGCCTTGCCATTTTCTCAGCTATCACATTCTTGTGATTTAATTCCTTGGGGACTAACAACTCACCCAGGGTGTACCTCTCCATGATCTCAGCCAAAATAACAGTTTCCTGCTGCTGAGAGGAAGCTCTTGCTCTCTCCACTTATCTTGAGCTGACACCATGACTTGGTTTAGGTTGCAAATCCTCCCACATGTATGTTAGAACGAGTTTTAAAACACTCCAATGAGTTTCAGGAGTGCCAGGAGCAGGAGAACAAAAACTTTCACTTGCTTTTGGTGGCAAACAACCCTGACAGCATGAGCTAAGCTGCTTTGTCAAATCAGCCGCTCTTCTGTCCACCCTCTGTATGTTGCTTTACATTGCCCTGAGCCCAAGTCTCTGCTCCTATGTTTCTCAGCTACTCTCTTACAAACAAACCTCCTGCAATGCTTTTGACTCAGTTTTTCTCTTTATTACACTCATTAGCTTAGGACTGGTGGTTTCAAAGTTTGGATCACCCCTTTGTCCAGCTTGAAAATCAATATACTGAATGGCTGTAGTGGCCCAGGACATACAGCTGCAGTAACACTGCTGGTGGCCTCTTCATGCTATGGAAACAGTTCATTTCTCTCCTGCTTTCAACTCTTTCGCTGGCTCAGTGCATTAGCAGGAATGCAGGTGGAAGCTCAGACACTCCCTTGGAAGCCTAAATCATGGCAGTGTGATGTGGCTGTTACACAAAACAAAAATGTAAACATGTATTTTTTTAACACTACACTATTTACCATTTGTCAAATATACAGAGCAATTGATTGTATTTTTTTAACTTACTGCTTACTATGAAAATCTAAATGGCTTGGATTCAGGTGCTTGAATGCTTTAGGTTCTTACCTCATCTTGGGAGGAAAGGGAAGACTTTAGAAAAGCACTTATTTATCTATTTCAGAACCACTTTTAGGGGGTGGGAGGAAAGAGAAATGAAGGAATCACCTTTAGTCTGATATAGCTTTGGCTGACATGCTTTTTTTTTCCTTCCTTCCTTCCTAACAGTATGTAGATGAAGAAGATCTTGTCAATGTCATCAAAGGCTTCAGCACTGTCACCAAGGAGCACACCACATTCACTGACACCCACCTCTGAAGAACAAAACCACCTTTTCTAGAAAGTGGAAGTGGGTAACTTGCCAAAAGCAGCCTGCATGGCCTTTGCAGGCAGGGATAGGACTGCTGTTTCCCCACCCCATGCCCTGGAGTTAATAGCTAAAACTGTTTTTTGGGAGGGGATGCGGGTGGGTAAGTTGGCCTTTTTTTCTACATCTCTTTCACTGTATAGAAAAACTGTGTGTTAGCACTGACACCTCAGAAAGGTAAGAGAACAGTTTGAAAATCCATAAGTCACACAGTAGTAAAAGACTGTGAAGGTAGAGGCTCTCATCTTTGTCYTCATCCAGATTTCACAACTGAGGAGGGTTGTAGGGGTGGGGCAGGAGGGGAGGGGGGCAGCATGTTTGGTAAGGAAAAGTCTCTTACACGTCCAAAAAAAAGCATGTGGCTAAAAGGGGCCTTCATGGCAGGATATCCATGTTTTCTCCTGGCCTGACAGAGTTCCACCACAAAATTGTGTTCATGCACAGGTGAATAAACAGCACTGATGGAATTCTTATGAAGTTGTTTTAGCCTTTGTGTTCTCTCACTCCCTCTTCCCCACCCTCTCAGCTCAAGYTAAAAAACCCAACGAAACAAGTCATTAATAAATGCTGAACTCCAAGCACACTTTTTCAGTTGCTGTCACATCCTTCCCTTCTGCTTATGCATTAGAAATCCACAGGCAATAAAACTTGTTCACCATCCACAGTAAACCAGGTGCAAACAGCGAGCAGCCAGTGCAACACAGGTATGAAATACCATGGCAAGGCACTTGTAATTGAGAATTATTACACCATGACAGTAAACCTACTCCCATATTCATCTCTCTCCTTTTTCCAGAGAAAGTGACAAGGAAGCCCTCAAGAGACTGCTAGTTCTGTGTATTTTGCCAAGCATATTTTTATGCATTCTCTTAGTCACGATCAGCAAAACCCATCATCTGATACCACACATTTTCAGAAAGTACAAGCAACACTCCTGTGGCAATTTATTTGGACTAAGAGGCAAAATAATATGCTATTTTGAATAGCTTCCTCCTTAACCTGCACAAAACATTTCAGATATCAGACAGCAGCATACAGAGCAAAGATCCCATTCATAAAACAAGACTACAGAGGCAGCTCTGTGAATTGGGTAAAATCCATCCAAGACAGCAGCAGCTCTGCAGAGCAATGTGCAGCTGCACCTAAAGGGCATCCTCTGCTCAGCAACCAAGTTTTCCTTTAGCACCATCCCTTCCCCCAAAACAAAAATAATCACAACATATCACATGCCTGACCACATTTACGCAAGAATGCACAACAATATTTTGGACCAAGTACCGTACTACATTTTGGAGCATTACACAAAGCCACACATTGATGTGGACAACCCTTCAAAGGTTTGGCAGCAGCCAGGTACTTTCTCATAACCTTACAAGTTTTATTCTGGTATCAGAACAAAATCCCATTCAAGAACCAACCCACAATATGTAACATTATGCCTGCTACCAGCCAAAGGGCACCTGCACCTCATTTTTGCCACCAGACACATTTTCACAAGCCGTAGTCTTGGCAGGATGAGTCATTCTTCCGGTGTCGTGGTGAAGCAGCTGTCTTTGTAGGTGATGGAGAAGCTGCACCAGGTAATTCAGGCCCACCTTCAGCAAGGACTGGTGCAGAGGCYAGGAGAGGCACTTTCTTCCTTCCCAGGAAACCAGCTCCTTCAAATCCCATTTTCTTTTTGCTTTCTGCTTTGGTTTCATTCTCTTCTTCTGGTCCTCTTCTTTTGAGATCCAGAGAATTCTCTGGCAGGCGGTGAGCCTCTGTACTGCAACACCCACCTGCATCTGTCACGCCTGTGCCTCGCGCCTCAAGTGCTGTTGATAGGACTGCCTTCCTCTCGGCTGCACTGCCCTCAGCTGTTGCCTTCCTGGCCTCTGTCTGGCTTGAATTCCCATTTGCAGCAGGTGCCTTTTCTGTTGGGCTTTTGCTGGACAGGTTAAAAGCCTGGAAGTCCCGGTAACTGTGAAAGCTCTCTGTCCGCCTTGCTCTCGCCAAGAGGGGGCTTTCTCTGTATGGCCGCACAGAACCATACGTGGCAGTTTCGTGGATTGTTTCATGGTGCTGCAATTGGAGGCTTCAAAAAATACAAACCAAGGACAAGAAAAGCAGATGTTAGGCTGGGAATAGCAGCCCGTTCTTCTGCACACCATTGCTCCCACTCACAACTGCAATTCCCACTACAATAGCAATGCACTCAACACAGCCCCTACACAAGGGCTTTCAGATACTTCAGATTCTCAAAGGTTACTTCAATCTGCACACATACAAACCAACAGAAATCAAGGAGTACATGTGTGCAGTTCAAGCCACTTAGGGCATGAATTCAGGGGCTCAGCTACAGCACTCAAGTCATCAAACCCTTCTTTGCCTATCTGCAAAGTAAAACCTTTGGTGTCTGCACCCAGTGCCACCCTTGGCAACTTACCTGGAATTAGACTCCCGAAGCCGGTTTGGCTGAACAACTGAGGTTGCAGGACTGATGTTGGGTGTGGCACAGCGAGATGTGCTCAAGTCACACTGGTCAAGCAGCTTGAGCAGTTCTTCCTCTGTGGGGCCACCAACATCTGCAAGAGAGAGTTCTTAGAGGCCAAGTCCATTTACTGCAGTCAGGCACATCTGAGGACACGAAAAAGAACCACACCACAGTCCTGGCATAACACAACTTACCTTTGTCTTCACTCTTATTAACCATGTCCATAGCTGTGGTCAGGTCCCACATCTGGATGCTGCCATTGGAATGTCCAGTGAAGAGGTAGCGGCGCGGCCGGGAGCCCATCCTGCTGGATCCTTCACATTCTCGCACAGTAAATGATGAGATGGTAGTGCAGTCAACTGCTTGGATCTCACAGATCCTACAGGAAGAGAAACCCCAAGTTACCAGAACAATTGTACCTGGCAGAGTTTGGCCAGTGAARTCAGTACTGGTTCAGTTTTCTGAGAAGGCACCAAACTTGCCATCAGAAAAAGACCTTTCCCCTAGATGAAATTCCTTCCCCTGCATGACTGGCACACTGCTCAGCTGCAGACAGTACCTTCCCACCCCCTGTCCATCTGCACTCTTACTGCTTGTTTATTAGGCAACCCCCACACGTTCTATGTCCATTTTCTATTTGCAGTTATTAGAAACCTAAGGCTCCCACAAGAATGACAGAAACCAGCCCCTTCACATGCTAGACACTAGGCAACTAACCTGCAGAAACAGCACATTTAACCACATAAAAGATATGCAAAAAAATCCAAAGATAATACATCCAATGTTATCTATAAAGATAACTTTTGTCATATCACAACTCCAATTTCACTTGTCATGGCAGATGTCGATTGCTTTTTCCCCTTTATTTTAGAAGTTTACGGTGAGCGAGGAGAAGAAAAGGCCTCCCAAAACTAAGCTGCTCATGCTTTGGGTAACTTGTTTCACTGGCCCTTTGTAGTGAACTTTTTACCCAAGCACTGCCAAAATAAGTCATAGTGTTGAGGCATTAATGTTTTCACCCAGATTCAAAGTTATTAGGCAAGAGATGCAAAAATGAAGCAGCATAGAACTGACATGTCCTGTCTTTTCTGATCTCTTGCCATTTTCCTAATTTAACAAGAAGAAAAGTAGGTGTTTTTTACTATGTTTGCAGCAATTAAGTAGAATTTTGTGGAGTCAAGCTTAAGAAAATAATTGAATAGCTGATCTAGAATACAGTATCTCTGTTTTAAATGTTCTAATATTTCAAAGTCAAGTKCAAAGAAAGGGAGAAACTGTCTACTTTTGTGAGCAGTATAATCCCTGCCACCAGCAACATCAGCATTAGTTATGAAATTTAATGTTAGCAGGGTACCGTGGTTGAGTCACATATTCTGTAGAGGCACAGAAATGTTTGCTTTGTAAGCTCACCAGGGTAAGCCATCATGAAGTGAGTCTCTGATATTACATTTTTCAAAAAGCCATTTGGTTTTGAGGCTATAATACAGTTAAGTACAGTTCTGTTACTAACACACAAGGAAGAGTTCAGCCAGAGCYGCCAAGCACAGTAGAAGCCTGTTATGTGCAACTGCATGCACTCAGCATGGAGGAGGGAAACATCACCACCTGAACAGTCCCAGTCCTGCTCCTTTCCCACTTAAAACCCTGACCATGGACATACCTTTTCCCAGTTGAAGACAGCCTTACAAACAGCTTATTTGTGATGGGAACAACTTTTTGGATAAACACCTGTTGATCATCACGTTCACCAAAGGGTCCTAGAGGAAAAAAAGAAAGATCTGTTGTTTGTTAATTTCAATTCCCTCACCCTCTTCCCCTCACAGTTCTGAAGACCCAGACTCATATTAGTATGACCACTGTAATTTTAAAGCATCAGGACCAGGGAGCCAAAGATGACCAATAGCTAGCAAAAGCCATCCAATGGTTATCAGTCTCTACAGATCCAAATCACTTTTTGTTGTTCTAAGGGACACACATTCTTAAGTTTGCTGCATGTTCCTGGAGGAATTACCATGTCAGCACAAACCCTACATTAGGTCTCTTTAATAACAGTAAGTACTTTGTTATTTTGCAGCTATGTCTAAGGGCTAATCAGATTTCTTGCCATAGTACTGATCTACCCTGTGTTCACAGGGCAACCTAGTCATCAAAGGTTCATTTGCAAGGCTCAGACCACCAAGGAATCTAGACTGCCTGTCCACCCATATTTACCAGCACATATTCCTTCAGTACCTTGCTATAGCAATGTGCTAGCACCATTTGCCTCTGCAGTTGCAAGGCTTCAGTGAACTTTGTCACAACTTCAAAGTCATTTAAAGCCTTTTTTCCATGCATTGTTTAACCCCAACTGAACAGTGAACTGGAATTTGCAGTAGACCAAATCTTTGCTATGTTCATCTGCTTAATACAGTCTCCTGTGCTTTCCCTCATTCTGTAGTTAAGCCAAAATTGAAATGCTAGATCAGTTTGCTCAAGGAAGAGGTATAGTACCTGTGTTCCAAAGCTTTTTTCTCCATTTTTCTCTCGGAGTAAGCCCTTCAAGTGTACTGACTCTCTACAGCCTAAATAATAACTCCAGGTGAATCTCACAGATCCCTGCCTTCTTTTCAAGGGGAGAGCGGTATATAAGAGCTTACAYCCATCGAATTGCATGTTACAGGGTTGAAGATCTGTTAAACTTTTATGAGACTAGTGAATGCACAGCACAACCAAGAGACATCCTACCAATGTCATTTCCAGAACAGTAACTGCCATGACTCTCTGCTTCCTCCAGGGATAAGATTTTGAATGATGCAAGAGGTGTTGAGCCTGGCTGAGTTGAAATCATGCCCCGGAACCGAGTCACAGTCCATGTCCGTACATGGTTGTTATCAGCACAAACTAGAAAGGAAAAGATGTGCATTAACAAGGGATGACAAAACATTTAGATRAACTTCTCTAATGATTATCTTTATGATAGTTTTTCAAGACTGAGCAATCAAGGACAATTTAGTCAATGTGAGGTCACACAGCACTTCCAGACAATTATCTAACAGTCTACAAATTGTTGCTGATGTCCTGTTTTCTATTAGTTTTGCCTTTKCCCTCAGAAATTCAAGAAACTGAGACAAGTGAAACACAGAAGTAAGGTTTGAGTTAGCACCAGTAGCCTACAGCCCCCTTCAATCCCCTGTGTGCAGATGCTAGGACAAGATATCATGAGAGCAGCGTGGTAGCAGAACCCTCCTCACACAACAGCCCTATTCCATTTCATTCATCAGTTACTCAGTTTTGTGTCCCTTCCTGGTACTGAGGGTTTAGCAGCAAGTTAGAGAGGAACACGTGACCTCTGGGCTGTTTATTTGCAGTACACTTGGATACCAYGTTTCTCATTCCTTTTTTAAAAATAATGGGAAAGTTAGCAGCAGAAAGTAAATCAGTTCTCTGCCCTGGCTGCTGCATTCTGGTTGACATAGATTCTTACAGAGGAAGGAGCGACTGTATCTTCCTTGCAAGTAAGACACTTTGCYGAGCATAAGACAGGACAAGCAAGATAGCACAAAAAACACCCAGAGACGGCTGAGAAAAGAAACACAGACAGCCCTTTGAAGTCACAGGAAGGCTTTTTCTAGGGCTGAGGAGGAGATGGTGCACATTTTGCTGCAGCCCAGAAAGTTCCTGAAAGGCTGTTAAAAGAAGACAAGTCCTGAAGGACCTGTGCACAACAATACAACTTGACAGAGATACATTTGTTTACAAACCCTTTTATTTCCACAAATGGCAACCYTGGAATAAGACACAAATGAAAGGGTGAGTTGTTCCAGTATCTGGTCAAATAAAACCTAGGCCTTTGAACTGCTAAAGGCTTTGAAGAATGCTTACTTTAAGAAAGAGGATCTAAGCAAATCTAGCCCTTCCYCTGCCCCTAAATCTGTCCAACTCATTTCTATTGCACATAGGAACAGTGCAAGTTATAGAGCATTGCATACAAATACTCCATCACTCAGGAGGAAGGGAGAACCACCAGTAACACATCTGCGCGCACGTTACCTGACACAAGGTGTTTCTCTGAGAGCATGATCTTCGTCACAGGGCTTCGATGAACCGTGAAGGTCTGAAAGAGCTGAGGCCCAGACCCAACTGTCTCAGGGTGCTGTACAATCACCCTCACTGCTCCAGAGCTGGTGCCATATGCAATCTCAATCCAATTGCCACTTACACCTAAAGCAAGCAAGAACACAGTTGTTCCCCTGGGAATGAAAGCTTGTCTTACTGGGGGCCAGGGAAGGAAACAGTAGAAAACAGTACTTCTAAGCTTCCACAGTAAGAAAAGTGGTTTTTAAACACTGTTTATTCATTATTTTCCCATGAACAGGGAGGGCATTTTGCCACTAAAATAACCCAAGGTTTGTTCAATTCCATACTACATGCTTCAACACTGTCTTAATAAAAACCTTCTTTCCCATTCTCTCCTCCCTCCTGGAAGTGAAAGAAGAAATTGATTAAGTCATATGATCCGATATTTTGGCACTCCTCACAGTGATATGGTCAATACATGCCACATAATGTTTATTCTTCTGCCTTAGTTGGAGGCAAATGGGAAAGCAAAGGAAACCAGGAAAGACTACAGTTAAAAAAGTCACTGTGGTATCAATATAGTTATGTGAGCAACCACTTTCTCCCAGTTTGGGTTTTTTTGAGTCTTACTTTGCTTTGGGTTTTTGTTGTTCCTATTGCTTCCCTTTTAATTTAGAAGGTAGCTGCACCATGACTACAAATGTGTGCATAGACACAACAGCTAAGCATTTTCCAGCTGCCTATGGAAATGTTTCTTAGTATATTGATCATAAAGTTAGACACAACAGGAAGGTTGTGTCCCCCCCCTTACCCAGTTCACCACAAACTATTTCAGTGAATACAATTCATAATCTAAGCGTCTCTCTTGTGCAAAAGGCTTAAAACCAGCCAAGATATGTTATGCATAAGCATTAATATATACATACATGTAAGTACATGTACCTATTTCTACAGATGTACAAGTGTAAGGGCAAACAGCTACATCATTCATTCATTTGAAGATGATTAAATGAAGAAAAATTCTTTGTTTATGTCAAGGGCTACCTTGTGTGTTTTAGCCCTGCTATGCAGCAACAGAAAAAGTTCATTTAGAAAAAAGAAAAACACATTTCTAACTCTCAGTGAAGAGATAGTGATAGAATACTGACTTGTTTTAGGTGTGAGGTAGACACTGAGAGCTGTTATGGCATCATTGGAAGGATCGTGGTACAATTCTGTCACAAGAAGATCATTGTCTTTCATTCGCAGTGGGAACTTCTGCATGTCTGTGGGGAAAAGACATTTATTTCTCTCATTAGACAGAGTTGTTCTGATGCAACTTAAATCAACTAAAGAGTTCAACAAAAAAGCTGCTCAGTATCACCTCCTTTTTATTCCACCCTGCTCCCATTTCTTACCTATATAGTAGATAGAGCCATTGTTGCAGCCCAGCAGCAGGAAAGACCCAGCAGTATCATAGCTTGTGATAGGAACAACATCCTGAACCTAGTGCAAGTAGAAAGGGAAAAATAATCAAATCAAGAATTTAAGTTGCTACTTTCTCAGTTTGTAGACATTTTTGGTATATTTTGTTGAACAACACTTGAGTTTGGTTCTGGACTGAAGCCATTGTGCACACACTTGCACATACAATGGCATTCTTGAAGTACTGCACATTCCTCTACCAAACCAGACCTGAAGTCCTGGAATTCAGCAGATGCATGCAGACAAATTAGCACACGCACTCTGGAAGATCCTTCTCCACGTGAAGGAACAAAGCTTACACTGTTGCAGCTAAACCACATCTTCAAAAGTGGATTTTTTTTCCTATATCCCAGTGAGTGTATTTCACACTTTGTCCTCTCCCTTCTTCCATTTCTGACAAGTCCTTAAAAGATTGCTGGACCAAGGAATTAAATGTTGCCTCTCTACGCCTTCTTTTATCCCCAGTTTTGCATCCCTCTGCCAAACTATGGGAATCTCTGTCTCTAGTAACCAGGGGTGAAAATTCTTGTTCCATTACARTTTCTCACTTCAAGACACAACCACACCAAGTAAACTGGAAGGCTGCTCTGTCATATTTTACTTACTGGTCTACAACTTAAGGCGAGGAATTACAAGTGCCCTTTCTTTGCCCTCTAGAATTAAAAGGAGTGCTTATTCCCCCAAGTGGGACAGAGATCTCAAGCAAAGAAAAAGTTTAGCTTATCCTAGGTAAGATCCCCTATTTCAAGCAATTCTTTTTTACTTCAGCCTTGAAGAAGAAAAAGCTAAAAGTCATTTTATCCAGAGCACTCAAACATGCACAATGTCATGGTATTTGTCCTGTACTCCATATATTTCAGTCAGTTCACTTAATGGACAGAACACTAATTCATGGACATTTCAGCCTAACTTCCCATTTCTCTCTGACAAGCAGCATCCTTCCAATTGCTACAGAGACTTGAAAAATCATTTGCAAAATACCTACAATGAATCAGCTGGATAAAAGCAACACAAACCAACCAAAGAAACTTCCCRCATTCCAGAGCTCAGACTCTAAACCAGTACCCATTCCTAACTTAACCATGGTCTGTAAGCCCCTAAAACATATTCTAAACCTATCTTCCTTCCTTCTGCAGCAGAGATAACACCAGAGGCCATTCAGCAGCTGCCACCTGCCAAGATGTGAACTTTCATTAGGAAACAGAGCCACACTGTACAACAGTCACCGGTAAAGCATGGCCAGTGAGAATCCTCACTTTGCAGAGTATGATCTTCTGTCACACTCTACTATTTTATGTTACCTCTTACTCTATAACACGTAATATTATGCTTCCTTTAAGCTCTCCTTTGCTAAGAATTTCATTGCTGATGTATCTAGCACCCACAACCTCCTACTCCTTGTTGCATGCAACTGAAACACTGCCAGAGGAATAAGCACTAGGGAAACCACCTTGAGAGCTGCTCAAATCTCCAAGAAGGGAAGAAGATACAAGAACCAATCAGATGCAGAAATCAGTTACATCTTCAGGGTGTAATACATCAAACACAGAGATCACCATGTAAAGAATAGATTTTCACAAACTAAGCCTCCTTAAAGCAGAACTTAGAAAGACAACAAAGTTCTGGCTCTGAAATGGGGCATCAGCAGCACACTGTTCTACAACAACCTCTCTCACTGAAGCAAGTATGATTACATCCTAAGTCCAGAGCTGTGGGCAACTCATGGAAAGCAGTCACTTAAATATCAGATATTCTCTTTAAGAATTTTAAGATCAACCCTGCCACTTTACATCTTTATGGGGTTCTTCAAGAATGTGTTCTAAAGGGAGATGAAGATCTACAGGAAGACATTTGTGGGTTGTTGTGGTTTTTTAACTAACAAAAGAGTCCAAGGTACAGAAAGACCCTTCAAACAGTTTTGGTTTGGTATTTTGGTCTGTTGGTTTGGTTTTATGTAGGTGTTTTTCCTTTAGTTGATTTTGTTTGTTTATAAAMAGAGCTATTCTTATCCTCTTGAGAAAAAAATTAGCCAAAAAAATTTTAGGACATATTGGCATATAAGATTTTCTACTTTCCAATAAGAAATGCTTTCACCAAAGGAAYAGTCAGTCAAACTGAGGAACTACTCATGTGATTGGAAACATGATGAACGGGACATCAGTTTATTTCTTCCGACTTGCTCCTTTAGAAAATATTGTTAAACACCAGCTTGACACACAGCATTAAGCTGTCTCTTAACAGAAGGTTTTGCAAGGCATCAATAGAACTTTAAATAATGTTTTGTTTAATTCAACGCCATACTAACATGTCTGTCTCTGCTGCAGAAGCAGTGCTATCCCATGTCTATTATCTGTGTTATTTGTTACCAGCACTGTCACTCAAGGGTTGAATCAGAACTTAGCCAGCAAAACAGTGCAGCAGCCTCAGGTCAGTTCTGCCTCTTGAGATTTGCACGGCCTTTGGGGGATTTTTATTGCATCCAGGTTTTGTGCCACAAAGATGTACATCCAGCTGTGTTACGAGCTTTGTTAGTTGAACGCTTGGCTGTTTCTCAGACTCACAGAGACCTGTGGATCTCTCTATTTTATGTGCATTCTGAAAACAGGAATCAAATCAGTGCAGCCAGAAGCATCTGACAAGACAGACATCTTTAAAGTATAATCATGTGCATTTCTGCTGAAGAAGAGTCTCCCATTGTAAAACAGCTTTTGAGATCCCCAGATATCAGACTGCCTTCTTGTTCTCTTCTTCTTTGAGATGGTCCAGAAATTGCTGTCACACATTCCCCACAATTTTATTTCCTGTGATCCTAGTGAATTTTTACAAAGTTAGTAATTCATAAGGAAGTTTAAATATATTCACACTTGTCATTTACTACCCCGAATCACACCATATCCTTTCCTTTGAAAGCCTAAAAAAGCATACTGGGTAGTAGCACCACACAAGTCAACATTTTGCTCATAGGCACGATACTCAGATAAACCAGGGCTGAAAACCCTATGATGAGCATTTCCCACATGCTTTTAGATTTTATTATCTTTTTACTAGAAAGACGTACCAGCTTATAAAAGGTGATGTGGAAAATTGAACTGAACACACCTGCCAATGCTGAGTCACAGCGTTCCATACTCCCACTTTCCCTGTATGGCTTGTAGCCACCAACTGGTTGCCAATGAAGAAGAGAGCATCTACAGGGACTCCGAGACTGAACACTCCTACAAAAAATGAAGAGGTTGTTAAGCTCATCTAAAACACAGTAAGAGTGGAATTTCTCCATTATTATCACATTTATTAGAGTAGCAAGTAAAGAACAGCCAAAACTGGGTTTGCAGTGTGCTAGGTGAGGTACCATTCTTGCAGCAAACCGGGTTGCATTAAATTAAATGGCAGCATGATGTCACCTCTGCTAATACAATCATTAGGTGGGAAAGGAGAAAGGAGGCAAGAGAAACTGGAAGAGCCCATATGAATTATGCAATTATTTTTCTACAGCTATTGAGTTCTCAAATGGCTTTAAAATAAATAAACAACAATCATATTACAGCAAGCAGGAATTTTTGTTCTTGTTCTGTGGTTTGTTTTTTTTTTTTAGCTATGACTATGAAGTGTCATTTAAGAAGCAGTAATTTCATGGGTTTTGCCAGACGGACAAATTTCTGCCATACTAGTTTGCAATTACCTGTTAAAGCATTACAAGTTCTAAACACTTCTTTTTTTTGAAGTCCAATCAAACACAACTATTTTGAAAATGTATTTGAGGAACTAAATATGGGTACAAAGCCTTATCCTTATTCTTGGGAAAAGACTGAACAACTCAAATGTGACCCCATGAGAATACATTGTAATTTCTCTTTTAGCAGAAATACTTGAACCTGGAAAAATAAGCAGCCTGCAAAAGCTTATTTCTTTCTTTCTCTTTCCATCTTCTGATCTGTTAGTTTCGTTGCAGTCAATGAGCAGAGAGTACCGGATAACAGGCTATTAAAACTTGAAGCTATATAGGGAAGCAGTTTCACCTTTCATCACATGCTATTCAAATTTGGAAGACAAAACTTACCAGAAAGTGCTGGCCTTCCAACTAAAGGAAATGTGTCATGAACAACGTTTCACTTAATAAAAAACAAAACAGTGCAAAACCTGACAGGCATTGATGGCTATGGTGATAGTTGACCTTAACATCTGAGGCCTTCCATAAAATCGATCTTTTCTTTCGAGCTTCCAAGTCTCATCGTAGATCCAACATGAATAATTTTAACTGAACTGCAAACTTGGACAGCATACTACATTTTGTACTACTTATTGTCCGTGTATTTAAGAGTTACAGCAAACTCAAAAGGTCTGAGGTAATTTCCAAGTTTGCCAGCTACAAAGTCCAGCAAACTGGCCCTGTAACTAACTTGGTTTGTAAATAATTCTAGGCTACCTTTTTCTGCCTGCTAAGTACAAAAGTACTGGGGATACATTACGACACTAAAGTATCAAGCTTCACTCACAAGTTTCTATTCCATACTGCTCACTCTACATATTTATACTACTCCTCACTAATATACCTTAACTACAGCAGATAGATGTTGTCAAAACAAGAGTACCCAATAGCTGGAAAATTCCCCAACATTGTTTTGGACAAATTGAAGTGACCAGAGTGTCATTCCCACATAAGAATCAGCACTCTGCTACACCCAGGAAGGAATTTCAGGAAGCTCAGTATATACTTATGTTTTAATTACGGTACTAAACTGTTTTCCAGGGCACAGTACAATCATTCAATGCAGATAAAATTCAGTAGTACAGGGCACATGAAAAAGGCAGTAATAAAAAATCCACAGAAACAACTAGAATTGATTACTCCAGAGAAGGATGAGGTTCAAGGAAATCAAGGAAGACAGCTTGAATGGTCTGGAGGAATTTGAAGTGTCAGTCTTGCTTAGGCTCAACAATCTTGAGACTTGTCCACAGGGGAGACAACACTATATGTAATGACAAGCTCTTGTCCTAAGGGTCCCTCTCAGTAAAATACTGCTTACAGCAGCAGCCCAGCAGCAGTGTCTTATGTAAGTAATATTGAAAGGGAAGAAAGCGCTCTGGGAGAGCTCTATCACAAAGATGCCAGCCCACACAATTTTCTGGGGATGGTGTCGCCAGGCTCTAGCAACTGTTTGGAACAAGTAGTTTCTTTCACAAGATGACAGCAATGTACTACATCTCTAACACAAAGCAGCCCTGCCAGCATTTGCCTCTACAAGGAAACAAACCAGCAACATTCAAGTTATTACTATTAAACACAAGCTTTTTTTTTTTTTTTAAACCGATCAACATGACCTATTATCCAAGAGAACAACAGTACGTTTTGGTCAGTGTCAGTCTGACTCAAGATTCCATCCTGTAGGCACTTTCTCCCTGCCTCCCTGCTCCTCCTGCCCGAAGTGGAAATTACCATGTTTCACAGTGTCACTTCAATGCAGTACAGCCTGGTTTAGCAGAAGTCCCTACTTCAGTTTTGTTGCCATGTTCAGTCCTAATCTGAGCTATCAAAACCTTATGACATGGGCATATTTTAGAGTTTTTATTTGAAATAAAAGTCCACTTATGGGTTTTGTGTCTCTTTGCACTTGATTTCCAAAAATCCAAGATGCTGCTTCCTGTATCTTACTGCAAATCCCAAGATAGAAAAAGCAGCTAATTGAAACCAGAAAATGCAGGAGGAATGTAATGGCACAGTGCTTAAAGCAATGCCTGTTACAGGAGTACAGCTGTCACACCAGCTCTTCCTTGTCCTTGAGATTTGGTCAATGAGAGCTTAAGAGAAGAAAAGGCTTCTCAGGTACAATAATTACTCCCTGTGTTTAATGGAGATAATTTCATATTCAACTGCTAGACACACCTTTTATGTATTTTTTTTCCATACAATGGAACCTCCTTTTCCATTTTGCTGACCATGATTATATATAAGAACTCTATGAGTCACAAGAGCAGTACTCAGCTGAATTATCTCATACAAGACTTTTGCCTTTCCCCATCTTCAAATATGACTTAGTGTTTCCACTCATTCATGCATGAAAAAAAAAGCAACAGCCACTAACACAGCTAGAAATTTCCTGAGAATCTGTCAAGCAAGCTCTTCCTTTTAAGGCACATGGATCAAAACTTAAATTTGGTCATTTTGACTTTAATTAATGACCACATTAATTCTCATTGCTTTGACTACGGAGATACATCTAATAACAAATTAGCTCAGCATTAAGTTTCAGAGAAAAGTGTTCACACAACGAGAATGCTGTCATACTTTGTTAGCAGTATCCACTGCCAGAGGAAACAGACATCACTAGCACAGCAGTGCTTATTCAAACACCAGGGATTAGGCTAGAGGAAGTTCCAAATACCATTCCCTTCAGTGCCTCCCAAATCTGCCCTATATTTGAATAGCAATGACTCAGATAAGCCATCAGATCAGTACCAAAGAATGTTTACTTCTGGAAATGTCTTCTTGCTTTTTCTAAAGCTTATCTAATTGTGTGTCCTTCAGTGCCAAGGTGTACAAGCAGTAATTCCTATATGCTTGAAAGAACAGTGTGTGCTTTTTTCCTACTCTGACACTCAAGTTAAAAACTCAAGAAATTTTCGTGTTCCAAACTCCATTTATGAACCACATGTGACAGAGAACTGAAGTCTTCTCATTATCTCTATGCAAAAATACGGCTTTAATAGCATAGAGGAAAGGAAAGAGCAGAATCTCTTAGTATGTGTAGTTTTCCACCTCAGAAACTTAGCTGCTTTGTGTTATGGCCTAGATTCAAAAGTCTAGGGAACATTTTAAGTCTTAATTTGAATCTTTACACAAAAACCTCAAACTGAACAGTAAGTATTGGTTACTACCTTTTCAGTAAAAAGACTGCTCTTTTATTCCCCATCTCTGATTTTGAGACAGGATTTGTGGTGCAGAACTGAAGAAAGTTAATACACTCTAACAGGTTGCTGTACTATAGCTTGTTTTGTCAATTTGTGAAAGTGAATAGTGAACACTASAAATCATACATACCTCAAAACAAGGTCTCAGACTTCTTTCTGGTTAAACACACACACAAAAGAAAAAAAAAAACAGGTAATTATAGTTACCAATTTCACTGCCACTACCACCATCCTGAATGCTCCACAAGATAATGCTACTCTCTGAGGCAACTGCAACCATCTTGTCCTTGTCTCCATGAGGTCCTCCAACCACCTTGGCATTGAGAGCCACTCGCTCAATGGTCCAGTCCAGGTAAGGACTCGTGAACACCTGCTGCCACCCAGACGACTCTTTGATTCTAGAAGGGCAACAGAGAGAACAGGGAGCAGATGTCAGAGACTCGGGAACAGACAGCCCAGTCTAATCCTGAACCAATGTGGATGGTTCAGTCTTACATTCTAAACTTCAAATTCCAGTGAAGAACTACGGTCTACAAGAGCTGCACTTTTTCCCATTTTGAAGTCTGATATTGCACATTATTTCAGTGCTTTGCATCTTCTACAAGAGTCCTGTGCTGGGCTTTTTCCTCATATAAGCACATCTGACACAGAAGTTATAAGATGAAGCTAAATGCTTGGTCTAGACAAATGACAGATAATGAAATTCAGCATAAGACTTTAGAAGAAAACTCTATTAACCTCCTAATATATCATGCAAGAAACCCAATCATGCTTAAGCATAAAGCTATGCTCTGCAGCCACATTTTCTGTTTATAGTATACTGTAAGCAGATAATACTGGATTGACTGTAAGCTTTATTTTTAGAGAATCATTTCCCTGTGCATTTTAAAGACTTACATGGTGTCAGCACAATTTATCTGACTTAACTTCAGGCAACAATTTAGACACTTTGCAACGGAGCTAAAGCAGACTAGATCTCTGCAATCAAATTATATAAATGTTAAAATTAAAAGCAGAAAGACATGTGTACTTTTTACCATTATTTCACTTCAGCATTGCATCCTGCCTGGAGCTGAAGTACCCCAGATCACTGTGCTCTACCCAGACAACATACAGAAGTTGTAGTTGAAGACATTTAGAGCACAATTGCAATAGCAAGACTTTGAATGCAACCAAGACATTCTAACAAACTTTATTATCAAATTTTAAAAAATTCTGTCATACATCAAAAGAAAAAAAAATATTATCTTTAATATGCATTGTACTTTGCTGTAGCAGAATAGAGGAGGGAAAATTCCACCAGTGTATTCCTAGAGTTCCTTCAAGTTTTGCAAGGAAAAAAAAAATACAAGACTGCTACCTTGAGTCTCTATGAAGAAAAACAACTTCCTAAATTGCCATGTGGACCTGCACCCTCTCTCACCAACCATTCAAGTCTGACATAGTTCATCAAAAGCATCAATAATGACTTCAATTCAATGGTAACAGTCTCGTTGAGTAGTTTACCAAGCAGGAAAGAGGCAGAATCTTTCACTTAAAGTGAGCTAGCATCCAAGGAAAACAGGCAGAGACAAAATCCTAAGGAGGGGACAATTAGCACAAAACCAGTTGAAAATCTTTCTTTGTCAGACAATATGAAGCATAAGTGAAAACAAAGACATTAAGCAGAGCAGGAGAAGCCACATTTAATACAAAATAAAGCAAAAAAAAAATGCAGTGGTGAATACAAGTTAGATGTGATGCAAGTTAGAAAGTTTAAGCAAGTGAATTAGTATTCTAGAGAGTGAATAAGGCAGCAAASTATGGCTTTAGGTTGGCAGTAACCAGAAAGAAGCTGTTCACATTACACTCTTCTCCCTTCTGTTCCTGAACCGCAGTATGACAGCCGTGTAGACTGGTCTCGGCAACAGCTCTTCTTAAAACACTACTTTCCACCAAAAAGACAGTCACCAATTAAATCAAGACTACAAGAAGTGAACTCTCTCCTGTAAACAACTTCTGTAATATGGAAGTATTGCTTATCTACACCTGATCTTAAAAAATACCCAGTTTGCTTTCAAGACATTGAAGATATTTTTCAGCCATCCAAGTGAAGTAGCAAGTGTTTAACAGTTCTGCTCAGCAAAAACCCCTGAAGTGTAAGACAAGGTACGTCCCTTACGTAGCAAAATTCATTAACTGTTTCAACTTCCTTGACAGTGTAACTTCACAGACTGTTTTCAAACCTACAGCAGGAAAAACTTCAAAATTAATTTTCATTTAAAAGCCTGCTTTAAAACAGGCTTTTGAAGCAGTTATATTGGAGTCCATTTGCAACTTTTTCAACAGCAACAAGAATTGACATCAAAGAGCAAAATTTGAGTTCCTATCAAGTAGTTTATTTTCACCAAAAAAGGTAGCAACTCATATTTATAAGACTGAATGCATTTATCTACTGCTATTTCAGAGTAAACTTTTTGCTTTGCTCACATGATCATATTGTTTTTTTTGATTCCTGTAACCTGACAAGCAACTCTATTCATACCTGTAGCAAACAGCAAAATGGGCATAGGCAGCTACTATCCAATTGTGGTGGCCGGCTACTATGAGGACTTTCCGTGGGTCCACAGGAAATCCTAAAAACAACAAAGCTGAAGTCAGGCAAGTGACAGTATTAGATGAGCAGAGACATCTATAATAGGATAGAGCTCTCTGCTAGGATGTGCAACAGAAACTTTGATAAGTTTCTTAAGAAACATTTTCAGCAAGATTCTAGTTAGCAGTATTGCTCCTCACAGCCTTGATAGGCTAAAGAACTAATGCCTGAAAACTGCACCTTCTACCTCATTTTCCCCCACACTGCCTTCTTTCAAACCTACAGCACCTCACTAAGAAGAATCAGCAATTCGTAATCTTATTTTTATATTACCAGGATAGAGATTCACCTTTAACATACTCTAGATTTTCGTAACGCTGCTACAATTTACAGGATTATAACAGAAATATGACACTTCTAACAGCATCATTCTGCTTGCAACATCAAAAGCTGGAAAATGACAGAATTCAGGTCTATCTCACAATGCTTCTGTGAAGACTAACCTTACTCTAAAAATTTGACTCTTGCAGGGCAAGTGAGGCACCAGGACCAAGAAAGAGGTGGAAGAGCAGGACGCAGGCCCTGAACAAAGACCAAAGAGACAGTGGTCTCTCTGATTTTTATTATGGCTTTAGTACAGTGTAAGTCTTTTGTCTAAGCGGCCATGCTAAGACTGCATGAAGAACTTTGATTTGCCTTTCTCTCAAGCCTCACATCTGGATAGTGCAGCAGCGAACCTTCAATATTGTATAGGGAGTAATGTTTAACTAAGTATTCAGCAATTTTAATCAGGTAAAAATAGAATAACARATTCAAACTAGATACAGTCACACAGTTCTTATTTCCTGGAGACAATCCTCTTTGCAAGTTGCTTTGATTTTAAAACTGACACTCCTCACCTAGTCTGACTGTATTTTCCCCCGTACCAGCAAGYGTAGGCTGGACACCACCTCCATGCGTCTCACTCTCATTCTGACCAGTTCTGATGTCAGTTGGTGGCCCAGTAGTATTATTGATTTTACGGCTGGGAATGCCTATCAAAAAAAAAAAAAAAAAAAGTTTTGTCTCCCTTCTTAAACTTTAGCAATATAACAGACATTAGTTCACTTTCAAAATACAGGATTAACACTCATGCGTGTTGATGAAAAGTTTAATTCATCTGCTATAAGAATTAGGCAAATACTGTAACACAGAAACAGAAAATGCTTTTGCTCTCTATGTTGACATTCACAATTTAAGGAATTATCTTTAGAAAACTTATCAATAATTAGCTATATATCCTTTAGACTTCATGCTAACACATGACCTGTGTTCATCTCTACAGAGAATTTGAAAAGTCTAACAGGTACTCATATTGGTAAGGAAAGCTCATTAGTGGTGATTTGTCACCTACACAATAGGACACCCACGGTAACTCTATGTTCAGAAAGAAGAAATCACCACATGCTGATAACATTAAACTGAAAGGCTTTTGAAGAACCTCTATTCTAGTTTACTACCAAACACAGCCTAACATGCCACATCCCCCTGCCCAGTACTCTAAAATTGCTGTTTGTTACAGCACAGAGATGAAAGTCTTGGGTTTTAACCGGAATAAGGTTCTGTTCACCCATCTGTCTTTAGCTTTCCACAGGAAGGCCTTGGAAGAGTTTGACAGCCAGAGTAACTACCTCAGCCAGTCATYCCCACAAACCAAAGCAACAAGTGACTGCAAGCAACGTCAGACCATGAAATCAAAAATACCTGGAGGAGGTAGGTAGCCATGAAAAAGGACACTGCCACAAGATGAGCGTTCCAGTTCTTCACATAGTAGCAATCTTCTCACTAAGGAGGAAACCCAGATATGACCACAGCTTTCACTTCCTTGAAAACATTACATTATCTCAAATATCCTTCCGTTTTTGAAAACTTTTACTTTTAAAATCTGCAGGGTCACAACCGCCCAGAATTTGTCAGTGGACCATTACTACAATAATAAATATAAGATGACCGCACATTAAGGAGAAAAAACTTACCTAAAGGAGTGATTCCATAGAATTCAGCTTCATGCCTGAGAACATTAATACTCACTCCCCTAGAGAAATAAAAAAAAAATCCAACAAAAACAACCAAGAACAAAGTGACTCAATACCTTAAATGAATACTCGCATACAACTGGATATTACACAATCTAAATATCAAGGAACCTAACAGTTTACAGAATTACCACAAAATGCATGCAACAGGTTGATGTTTGAGATTTCAAAGTGATCTTAATTTTACTTTACTTTCATTAAAGTAAAGATACAGAAACAATAAAGAAATASACTGCAAGAAGTGGTCTAAATTACAAGAATCTACTAAAAAATAGAATGCCACCATGCCATATATTTACTCTAGACCTGGCCCACGTCTATGAGGGAGCTCAGTCATATAGCAGGCACTCAACTAGATGACAAAAATGTAATATTTCTCATTTGAAAAAGTTTTCTAATGCTACTGATCTAATTAATTTTCACTTGAAATTRTTAGAACTTCTTACCGTAAGTCTAACTCCTTTGTGCGAAGAAAATTTAAAATGGGTGCAAACGCTGCTGGATCTCGATCAATAAATATCTGCAAAGAAAAATTTCTGTACTTGAGTACTATTATGGAGCAACCATCAACAAAAATGTTTTTTATGCTGAGTGTGGGAAAGAGGAGTTGAAGTTGAGGTAGTCAGCAGACAAACRAAACCCAAAGTTTTGATGCCTCTTCTTTGTTTTACTATCCACTATCCTACTATCCACTAATTTAATATTCTTAAAGGACATATATACAAACGCTGCTGCAAATAGATGGCACTCAATAAATGTGTTCTTTAGGTTCTAGTCTCCACAAAGGACAGTGGATACTCTCACTCTCTAGCATGTGTTCWATATGCACTAAATGTAATAAGATCTCAAGATAGGTTTAGACCTTTTTAAATTAAGTCACTTACCATTAAAACTATCTCTACACTTTCAACAAAGTACTTGTGTGCTTTACTATCACTCAACAACATTACTGTAACTATAGTTTCCCATTTAAGAATATCATACCCACAGACTGAAATGGTCATTTGCCAAAAAAAAAAGTGCTACATTTTTATGTTGGATTACTCAACTACACGTGCAATTCCTATCTAATGAAAATTACACCTCCCTGCAATACAGCAATTAGCATTTTCTCTGTTTAATAAAAGTAGAGTAGCTGTTTCTGCATTACCTGTAGAATGCAGAATGAGCATAGAAATATGCACTTTGTTCCAGTTTCGTTTGMCTTGAAATKAAGATGAGAACCAAGAAAGCCAGAGATGTCACTAATTTTCATGAAAGTTTAGCCTGACTCAGGAARTGTAACCCATTAGCACCCACAGTGAATATGCTTTGGGAGAGAAGCTAACCAAAAGCCTAACATTAAATTAATGAGTTACAGCAGGTTTGTTACTCACAGCACCAGTTTCATCCTTTAGTGTTGAAATTCTTCCACTCAGCAAACTGAAAAACAGAAAATCTTCATTAGATGTCCCTCAGAAACGTACTGATACAAACACGGGACAGCAACACTCTGGGTCAGTTTGCTCTCTTGGTTCCATTTTGGTAACACAGTGTATYCAAGCAAAGAAAACAGCCAGAATGCTGAAGGGAGTGAAATATCTCTTCTGAACAAAGGAGCAGCATATGCACACCTAAGGAAAGGCTGAGAGCTGCATCATAAGGGCATTCAGATTCCCAAAGAAAACAGACACAAGGCCCAGCCTAAAAGGATGAAAAAGTTTTGCCAGGCACTTAGAGGGCTCCATAGTTTGTTAAAATCTAATTAAATTGGTAAAAGATGCTGAAGCAAAAAGGAAGAGTAAACAACCAAATATGCAAGGACTTACTGGACAAGAATAGGATGAACTATTTTTACAYAATTTTACTTCATAGTTTTTCTCCCACCAGATCAAAGTACTTTTTCTCCAGATCCATATAAAACATAATACCAAAATCTCATTTTACAGGTAAGATGGAAACTAACACCAACAGCTTTCATCTGGTTCTGGATAACAACTATCTGAGATTTTCYAGTACTGGACAACTTTCAGGACAACCTCCTTAGACAGCATATTTAGTGTTGAGAGATTGGGGAATAGCATGAGACTTCCTCCTTGTGCCTTTCCTTGCATGCCTCAAGGAAGGTGACATTTCCCTGGCATTGCATTTATCTGAACATTCCAGTAAAACAGGAACAGGTAATGCTGCCTATGTCAGCTGCCAGGCTTTTATTGGGAAAGAAGYCTAGAGTACAAAAATTAAATATAATGAAGCAAAATTGTCAGTATTCAGGTTTTCCTTTATGGGTTTAGGATTAACTCGRGTGAGAGAGGTGCAGCAACTACAGCACAAAATACAAACACAAGCAGCACAACCTGCAGAAGTAGGAAAGGCAGTGACATAAAAGAAGGATGTACAGCCCCTGTACCCCAAAACTTTGAGTTAACTTAGAGTACAGCAATAACTCAAAAAACAAACAAAACAAAAACGTTAAAGCCAGTGCTAATGCGTATGGCCAGTAAGATCACAAGTGGTAATATAGTCATAGTCAGTGGCATCTCCCTTTCCTGAAGATTTGGAGGTTATTTACACAACACTCCATCTAAAAAGCAACAGCTCTTCGGCACATATAAGCTGTCATGGCTACATTCAAGAAAGTTTATTTCAAATGAATCTGTYCCATTGCTTGAGATAGGGGGAAACGCATTAAGGACACTAATAAAGATACTATYTACAGCATAAATTAAATACTGAGAACATAATTTTTTTTAATGACTGTTAATATGCCCTTGTTAAATGTGATGATATATTACAAATACCTGGAAAAAAAAGAGTCTGGAATCCACATCAGTGTTTGTCTTGAAGTGCTGAACCTATGAAAACAAAATTACAAGTTCAGAATCAGTTGCAAAATTGGAAAGAAGCCTGCTTTATTTAGAATTCCTTGATTTGTCCTACAAAGCTAATATGCAACTGGTTTGGGAAGTTCAAGATCGTTTAAATGTCTGCATAAAGTAAGATGCTTCAGATTCTTYGCACAGATCATCCTTAAGCATGAAACAGGACTGCCTGGAGACCACAAAGCTATGATTCTTTATACGTCTGTAACACACTGTCCCAAACATCCTGTATTTTCCTGGTTCTCATACTTTGTCAACATTAATGCTTGAAAGAAAAAGACCCACAAAAAACAAACATTCCTCCACAGACACAAAATCCAAACAGTAAAATATAAATTTATCAACAGYGTGCTCCATTTGTCATTAACTGCATGCTACTCTTACTCAGGACTCAAAGGGTGCTACRTTGTGTACTGCAAACGACTACAATGATCTTCACGTTAATATTTTACAGTAACTTCAATTATTTGCCTTTTTGCTATTTGGGCCCCTCTTGGGGAGGAGGGAGGGGCAATAACAATAACAGTCAAAAGAAAAAAAATATTTACTCTGAATCATGTTGTGAAATAGTACAAATTATAATAYTACTTATGATGCCAGACAGTACTTTACATAATAAATAACTACGGATTATTTTACATTACTTCTGGTTTTGATTTAACATGAAGGAAGACAACTGGACTGGCAGCTTGGACAATGAGCTCATGCTCTGCATCACTCTCTGGCTGTACATATCCTCTTACTAGTGCCATGACTAAGAAACCTCTAGTGACCTCTTCATTAATGGAAAACAAGTATATGCAAAAGTAAAATTCCATTACAACTTTCCATCTAGTACAGGATTACAAAATATTTTTGGTATAAAAGTACTTAATCATAATTTGTTTAGTTTTCACTGCCAGTATTTTCCAGTTTTGAAGAAAAAAAAAATGTAAACAAACCCCATTACTTTATAATCCCTAGGAGGCAGAAACACAAAGGCTATATGGAACTACCATCCTGCATAAAACGTGGATTGTGCATCTGCTCACTGGAAACATAACAATGGCAAATTGTTCTGAACAGAAAACCTACAGTATCAGCATTCTAAGCACAAGCACGCACAAAGTCTTTTCTGAAAAAGAAAAAAAAAGCAGCTCTCTAACATACTTCTAAGTAGTTTTGCTCAGCTTTTCTTATCAGTAATACAGGTCACCTCTGCCTACATTAGGAGTAAGGGATGATTCATTTAACTATATTATAGCATGTGAAAACAATCAATTACATGAATTTTATCCAAAGTTAATCCAGACACTGCTTGTTACTATGGGGATTGATGTAGCATCACCATCATCTTCTTTCAATTTTATCAGTGGGTTTAGACAGCACAAGGATTTCCTGTCTATAATTTAGCAGTATGGTACCAGTTTAGTAAGCCATAGCTCACACTAACATATACTTTAGACCTCTTAATACATAGACATTAATCTATGTAAACAACCAGACAGAGGCCTCCTTTCCAGGACGCAGAAAGAAGCTTAGGTAGAAACATTTACATGTATAGGTGTATCTGCAGCTCCATGCAGAGGTCAGACAGACATCATATCATGAAAATTAGGCAAACGCACTGCAATATCCTCAAATAATCTTAAGCAGGTTACAGTTATTTTCAAGAAACTATAAGCAACTGGAAACAGACTTGCCAAGTGTCAGTTACAAAACAACCATTTTCATAGTCTATTGTGCTTGTAGAGTTACCTTGTAACCAGAGAGAGATACAGAGTCAAAAGAATTCCCCTAATTTGTTACAGTAAACTCTGTGAATGTTAACTTGCAAGAGACTCGTGTTCGAAGCAAACGAATTCACAGAAGTTGTGACCAGGAAGTGGTGGAGCAATCACACACAACAGAGCAGCCCTGACAGTCGCAGGGAGCAGTGGGGACCTYGTGTCTGAGCACGGAAAGCCAGGGTTTCTGTAGTACCTGCTCCAAAGCATAACTGATGCTACATTCTCCACTCTCACGCATTTGCTGTGCAGATCATCCACCCCACTATCAGCTAAGAGTCACCTGCCTTTGCCAGCTGAAAAACATGGCTCAGGTACAGTTTTCAAAGCACATGGGTACTACAAGGGAAGTTGAGCTTGCAAAAGACCAAAACTTCTCACACAGAAGTACTATTGTACAGTGTCTTTCCATTAAAAGGGAAATATCCATGCACACATTTCCTACTCCTTACATCCCAATGACACCTACTATCTAGAATCTAGACCTTCAGCTAGAAATGACAGGCATGCACTTGTTAGTTTGCATCATTCTTCCTACTTCTCTGTGTAGGCAAGCCCTCTGAGGATGTGTATTTTTTCCCCAATTTGTGCCCTGTACATAATTCTCTGTTCTCTGCAAAGGCATTTAATAAGGAAGATCTACTTAAAATTAAGAAATTGAAGCAGCTTTGAGATTCCAGAGGTAACAAAATCCTAAAAGATGAACTGGCCTATAATTTCAGAGATAGAGTTCACTGAAGAACCTAACTCAGCATAACATGAAATCTGGCCCAAGCCAACATCAAAGTTATCCTGAAAGCATCAATGAAGGTGAGTTTTGCCTATGCATGTTACAAGCAGTTTCTCTGGGCTGAACCAGGTTCTTAATGTCTCATTAAAACAAAGGAATTCTGCATCAATTTCTATGGCACTCTACTTTAAGAAAGGCTGCAGCACACAATTTAGTTATCAGATCAAGTTCATGTTCCAAGTAATGCAAGAAAATGCTTAAAATAGTAGTAGTTTCTACTACTTATAGCTGGCTTCACGTCGTGCACTTTAGTTGGGAATACACACTACTTCAGTTTCCACTAGCTACGGTAATCCGAATGATTTCACGCCTGAGCATTTTGACAGGAATGTCTGCACTGTTTATCACGCAGATTCTGACCACAGCTGTCCCACAATTCTCTGCCTCTGCCTGCCAAAACGTCTGCATCTGCCAGCTCCCACACTTCCAGCGTACATTTGAAAACAATACAACTCTTTATTCTGCTTGATGCCAGCAGCATCATATCAACATTTTTAATCTTAGTGTCTGAGGCTGGCTAGACAGACTGTTCCCTAGAAGCCTATGGGTGTGATGGCATAGTAAAGCTCTCTGTACTCTATCCCTGAAGCAGCAGTATTCCCAGAGGCCATAAGGTGTATGTAGAGTACGAATCTAGGCAGCCCTGGCATCGCGGGCAGACGCCACGCGGAGCTGCCAACACTCCCTTCCCCGTGTCCGCCTCCAGGTACCCCCGGCCCCTGCACCGTGCTGGCAGCAGGCTCATCCCGGCCCTCCCGGCGGCAGCACCACCGTGCAGAGCCCACGGAGCCCGGCCGGGCAGTCCCAGGCGAGCCGGCACCGCCGCCCTCCCGGGCCGGGGCGGCTGCCGGGACGGCCTAAACCCCGCCAGGGCCGGGCAGCGCCTCCCCCAGGCGGGCCCCGGCAGGGCCCCCTGGGCGCTGCCCCTCGCTCCGACGCCCGCCGGAGTGCGCCGGGCACCGCCCGCCGGCCCCGGGACCGCAGCGGCCGCGGGCAGGGCCCGGGCCCGCCCGCTCACCTGGTGCCGCCCACGTTGAGCTGGATGATCTCCCCGCTCCCGGCGCCGGCGAAGCCGCCGCCGTTCCCCGCCATCTTCCCCGCCGCCTGCTCCAGCCGGCGCCCGCCGCCGCCTCCCGCCGGGACCTCGCGGTCGAGGGAAGCCGCGGCGGAGCCAGGCAAAGGCAGCGGCGGCGGGGAAGGAGGCGGCGGGGGCTCGGCCAGCGGCGGCCGGGGCAGGGTCAGCGCCCGGCCGGGCTGCGGCCCCGCGGGCTCTCGCCGCTCAGGCCCGGCCAGGGGCGGAACACGCCATGGCAGCACCGGCAGGAGCAGCACCGACAGGAGCAGCGGGACCGGCGCGGGCCGAAAGGCCGCGGAACAGTGGCGGAACGGGGCCGGCGCAGGAGGCGGGGCCGGCCCGGCTGGGGCGGGAGGAGCCGGGACACGCCCCGCGGGCAGCGACGCGCCCGGAAGGGGCCGGCGGTAGCCCCCCCGCCCCGGGAGCCGCGTCACACGCGGGGGAGAGGAGCCGCAGCACCGCGGTTCGCGTCTTGTGTGTTTGCAAAGGAAGGGGGGGGCGCCCGTGCCGCCATCAGGCACCAGCGACCCCCGCCTGAAATAGAGAGAGAAGGGCCAGGGAGCTGGTGAAGGACCTGGAGCGCAAGTCCTGTGAAGAGCGGCTGAGGGAGCTGAGGGTGTTTAGCCTGGAGAAAAGGAGGCTAGGGGAGACCTTATCGCTCTGCACAACTGTCTGGAAGGAGGGTGTAGCCAGGGAGGGGTTGGTGTCTTCTCCTGGGGAACCAGTGACAGGAGGAGAGGACACTGCCTCCAGCTGCACCAGGGGATGTTTAGGGTGGACATTAGGATGAATTTCATCACAGGAAAGGTGATCAGACGTTGGAATGGACTGCCCAGGGCAGTGGTGGAGCCGCCGCCCCTGCGAGGTGTTTAAGGAAAGACTGGATGTGGCACTTGGCGCCGTGGTTTAGTAACATGGTTCGGTCGTAAGTTGGGCTCAAGAGGTCTTTTCCAACCTAAATGATTCTGTGAAAGCCATGACTCCTGAGGGCTCGCTGGGCCTTGCATCTCCCCCCACCCGCAGGCACCCCAGGACTGGAGAGTTCAGGCACCTGGTACATGCCAATTCCATGTGAGAGAGGCACAGAAATAGAAAATTCCTTGAAAACTCACTGAGAAGCAGTGGGCAGCACTGTGGTGTTTAAAGCCTAGGTTGCAGCCCACAGTCATTAATCAAATTCACCAATTAAAGGACAGAATTACTAGACATGACAAAACCGAGCCCACAGTGCAGTTTCAGGAAAAAGAGCTATTACAGCATCCCACGAAGAAAAATTGAGGTGGAAATAAATGATAGTGCGGTTACTAAAGAAAGTCATAAAGTCATGTTTTATATTTCTGAGGGTAGGCTTTATGATCAATTCCTACACTCAAACAAGGAAAAGAATAAGCAAACATGAGCCTGGTATTTTAACTTCGTAGGTGAAATTTGCCTAGAGATCGAAAATCCACTGGGAGGATCCATACCCTATTTAAACCTAATGTTTTTCTGTGAGAACAAATGGATAGAGTTCAAGCATGCTCAAAAATTATACTTTGAAAACGCTGCAAGTTAGGGGACTAGCCTAGGGGCAAACTGCTTGAAGTTACCTGGCTACCTCCTCACTTGCATACCTTGGAAGTTAAAGGTTTATTCCTCTAGTCATGTTGCAGAGCTGAATTGACCAAAGCGGTGAAGATGCTTTTGCCAGACAATAGAGTGTTTTGGTATCATGAGGTTCTAACACTGTCATAGAGGAACAGGTATGTGGGGCTAAGTGTCTAACCAGCACAGTGTGTTAAAGTTGAATACTTCTGTGGTGTGCTCTGAATATGTTAATACCGACATTTCTAAGGTGTGTTTTGCCCTACAGCCTGAGGAAAAAGGAAAATTAAAAAGCAGCCAAATGTGTCACCAAGCCCTAGACCTTTATGCTTCCTGTATGCTTTGTAGTCAGGCTGTAGTTCAGGTTTCTTCTTGGGCTCTAGAAGAGACATGCTTACAGATTTCTGCTGAGTTGTATGCTCCTTTCATGGAAACAACCATAATAATAGGAAGTAAAAAATGTTGAGGTATGCTGTCAGTCACAGAAGGAAATTGAACTTCTCTTTCATCCTGGTGGAGTCCTCTAACTGTTAAAATATTGGATAAGAGAGAGAGACAGGATATGTCTTTCCTTGGTTTTGTGAGGAAGACTGAACTCCCTACTTCAAGCCCTCAGCTTGGCTCCTAAATCGTGTTTGCCTCACAGTGTCTAAATACCATGAAATTTAAGTTCTGCCTCTTCTTAAATAAAACATAACCATCATCAGCATTTGTCATTCGATTAATAAAATGCCATGCAGGAAAAAAAGTAATGCAAGAAAATCAGCTCTGCATTAACGCATTCTCTGACRGCTGCAGTCCTCAAACACTTCCACTAGATGCCTCTATTGTTATTAAACTTCTGAAATGTAGTTCCTGTTTAGTCTAACCATTTAAGGCGTATTATCAAGACCTTTTCTCTTCATGTTGCAACTAAAATACATGATTTGCAATCACTCAAAAAAAGAAACCCAAGCCCATTTCAAAGCACACATCACATCAGCTTTATATAATATTAATATACAAAGCAACTTTATGTTGCTAGTTTCTATGATTTTTTATTAATTCATAAAAAACCCCCAACAACCTGTCAAAAAAGGGTCACAAGTGGCATTATGCAAAAAGTAGACATCTGAATGAAACGTGTGCTTCTGAGTGATGATTGCACAGGTTAGGAAATAAGGAGGTCCGTGCAATGGGTTATTGACTGTGTGGTGGTGCACACTCTAATTCAATTTCCTTAATTGCAATAATTCAAGCTAAGAGTACAAGGAAGGACTTCTTACCCACTTTTTTCCACTTGGGTATTAGTACAGTTTTCTTGTGGAACATCCTGTATCCTGGCTAAGAAGCTAATTTTTCCACTCAAAACAAGGCAAATTCTGCTGTACAAATTGTATTAAGAGACACCTCCCAATGGTACCCTTACCCTTAAGCTACTTGTAATAGAAGTCTAGGGAGGAATTGCTACTCTTTGGCAAGTTGGCCAGGTACATGTTTTGCTAAGTTATTAACTGAGAATCAATTTAGCTCTCCAAGGAGCCAAAGGAAGTTCAGTAATAAGTTCCTCCTCTGCCTCCTGAGCAGGAGATTTTCTCACAAAACATGAGAACATTGTGACARGGATCTTGTCTCTATAGCTTCCTGTAAACTGTCAATCTTGATTGCTGGTGTTACACAATCATAATGCCAAATAAAAAATTGTCTACCATCTGCTCTAAAGGGAGGAGCCTTGGAACCTCCCTAGTAAAGTCACTCTGGGAAATGATGCTATGAGTCACTGGGAACAATGGTTCATGCATGCTCAGTTTTTCCTCAGCTTGTCTTAAAATCACTTTGCTTGAAGGGCCTAAAGTTTGAAGGCAATTCACTTAGTAGCTGGCTTCCAATCAAGAGTGCTAGAATAACTTTAAATAGGCCACAGGGGAGAGAGGAAGCTCCTGGGATTAGGTGGAGTATGCATTTCTTCATTCCTGAACATATGGTTATTGCTTGCAAATTAGGAAGCAACCTTTCTTTTCAGCTTCCAGATGCAGTGCTGCACAGTGGGTGGCTACCAAGGACGTTCGCTTTGCTCAGAGCAGCTCCACCCCACAGCTGAATAAAAGGGATGTTAGCAGAAATGTCTATAAAGGCCTCTTTTTCCCATCTTAAAATAGAATGAAAGGAAGGAGATGATCCAGAATCAGGTCAGAAGCAGCTTCCTAGAAGGGTAAGAAAGATTCACCARTGTTCTGTAAAGAACCATGTATCTGAGTGTGCTGAATTCCTGGAAAATTATTAAAACCTTCATTTTCAGAAAATAAGACTTAAAATCTTTGTGTTCAACAAGTCTAGGGGAGATCATTATTATGGTCCAGCATAGCCTTTGTTCTCAGTTACGAAGTGTGGGATGTCCACTAATCCTGCTACAGAGCATTACTGAGTTCTGCTCCCCAGATGACTGCCAGGACCACATGCAACTCAACAGCTTTTCTGTCAGAATTTCTGCGTTTGACATTTTTCTCTGCTAAACTAAAAAATAAATAATGAAGATAATAAAAAAATTTCACATCTACCGTCTTTTTGAGAAGTTCCTTTTCTTTCTAATAATCTAGACAAATTTAGTATGCAAAGAAGTGTTAARTTAATCACAATTGAACAATTTGCAGTATATCCTGGTGGAGCTGGGTGAGATGAGAGAGCTCAAGTACAGCAAATTTGCGAGTGATTTTACTAGTACATGCAGTGTCCACAGCGTGGGGCTCTTTGCTAGTACATGTCTGTTGTGAAAGCCCAGGCTTTTTTTGAAATCAGGGCAGTGGAAGAGCACCACTGCTGCAGACTCCAGTCTGATTTGAAAATCCCTTAAATCTGTGTGCTATGGATGCATTTGCGTTCATCATTTASGTAATTCAGCTAAAGTTTTCTACATTTCTGTATTGAGTCAGGTTCTGTTTATGAACTGGGTGTAGCTAGAAATCAAATATCTTCCCTAAGACTGCAAAGAGGGTTACACTGTAGTAAATCAGCAGTGYTTCATTTATGTTGGATGACTGTGTAAGCAGGCATCCCTCCTCTTCATTCTGGGTTTGTTTGTAAGAGTCATAGAGAGGATTAAAGAACATGTGTATTAGRAAAGACTGTCTTAAGAATAAAACACAAATTTTAAATAGAAACGGTGAAAAAATTTTATATACTCAGTTATGTTGTTCTCTGTATGCTCCTTCTGTCCTTTTCCAACCATTTTCAACCATTTTTCATCAATGTTGATTATGCTCAAGATTTATATCACTTCTTTTGTGGTTCCTTGTTTCAATTGCAACAGTTGAAGAGTTAGAAACTTTATATTCTGTATGTGAAGTTGATACTGGAACACCAAGAAGCTTTTTGACTTCTGTGAGCTAAAAGAACAACTGTCATTTGACCTGACCTTCAGTATAATAYCAGCAAAATAACCCTACATAACACCTTCCTCCTCTGACTCTTACCCTGTGTTTGTAATAGGAGATCTGGATGTCTTTCTGAAAGGCTGAYGGACAGCCAGTGGAATCAAATCCACTG
The DNA here is from genome assembly GCA_018881555.1 of Amblyornis subalaris. NCBI lineage: Eukaryota > Metazoa > Chordata > Aves > Passeriformes > Ptilonorhynchidae > Amblyornis > Amblyornis subalaris. Next base: position 1,759,372 of record JACAXG010000021.1, read on the forward strand.
CATAAGCAGATGACCTGTCTAGCATTTAATTACCTATTCATGTAAAATTCATGCCACCTCTGTGATACATTCTCATCTACATTCATTTTACAGCCATCAGTTTGCCTTCTAACGAAGAAATGTCGAAATGCCTTCTTCAGCTAGCTRTTTGTGGGCTGATCGACTCAACTGCTCTTTAAAAACCACTCTCATACCGTACAACATCACAAGGGGGCATGAGTTTTCAAAACGTTTTCTCATTGATTAATTTTCATTGCTGGATTTGCCTGCAGGAAGAGATACCTGTCAATTCCTAGAACTCCTTCCAGCTTTATCCACTGTATACTCATCAAGTTGGTGAGTACTTAAACCCAGATATCCAGAACGCTCACCTGTGAGCAAGGTGAACTTACCTTGCTTCATTTGCTGGCAAGAGTTCAAAACTGTGCCGTATTGATTTTTACTCACTGATTTTTTGAAATGACACATGTCTGTGTGAACATCTTGATGAAGCTTTCAGAGGTTCAACATATACAGGTAAACACCAATACCAACCTGTTCTTCACTGTTAATTATTTTAAACAGTAGCCTCTCTTATGTCAGCTCCTTACCTGAGTGACTATCAACCAACACTTAGCAAAACATACGTGTGTATGTACRTATAATTGATGCTTAGTTCTAGATGGGTAGGGAAAGGACATTTTAGCAAATATTTTATTTACAATGCTTTGTAATAGCTAAGTTAGTACCTGAAATTTTTGTCTCTGAAGTGGAAGACTGATCTGGTCTGTTCTGTCCAAAAGTTGTTGGAGCAGGATCATATGTACTCTCTAAACATCACTTCATGAGAGGTTTTGAGCTGTGTTGGCTGCCACCTGCACTTYCTGCTTTCCCTTGAGTGAGTGAACATATTTAACTTCGGGTATATTCAGTGACGAGCTCTTTGATTTACATCAYGCTAGCAGAATAAACCTCTGAAAAAAAAAGGCAAATTAAGCTGTGCTTATGGCTGTTTCAGCATAAACAGTTCGAGTAATCCCTTGAGCAGTGCAGTGCAGCCAGAGAACACCAGTGAGCTCACACAGTACTACCATCCTTGCTGTATGGGCTGCACGAGCAGACAGGGAGGTAAACTGACAACTGGCTGTACAGCCAAGCCCAGGGAGTGGTGATCAGTGACGTGAAGTCTAATTGGAGACCAGTAACTTCAAAAGCCATCTGGCCATGGGCAACCAGCCATAGCTGTCCCTGCTTGAACAGTAGGGCTGGACCACATGACCTCCAGAGRTCCCTTCCCACCTCACGATTCTGTGACTCTGTATATGTGCTGTGTATTTTAAAAATGGCTTTTGCTTTTCAAACCACAGAGAAGCGTGGTTTCCCAGCTTCCTTTGGTGGCTGGTGGACTTCCTCATTATTTCCCGCAATGATGCATCTTCCTAACCCACATTTTAGAATCTTTTAAGTTTAAATAATGAGGTTTAGGTCATTAGCAAATTAGCAAAACCTTCCATACAAGTAACTAGGGAATGTGGCTTTTTCTGTAGCAGTCAGTGCTCATACAGCATCTGTAATTTCATGTTACTGGATTTTGTTCCTTGCAGGATGATGTTCTCCAGTTGCTTATCATATTGGCAGTCTTCAGGCATTTAAGCTGAAATTTCCCAGGCTGTGTTTCTTCCATGAGGTCTATTTGGAAACTGACAACACTGAAAACTGTTCTGGATATCTAAACTAGAAAGGCAAGATCTCATTTTATAGAGGTTATCAATTCTGGGGTTTACTTGAAATATTTAAGCATGACTTCAAATTTGGCAAGATCATCTCCCTTTAATATGAAGGAATATGGGCTTTGTCAGCAATCTAATGAGTAGTCACTGAAATTTTACCAAGCTACTAATATCTGACAACCTAAGTTCCATAGGTTCTAAACCAACTTAAACTTCTAAATAATAATCTCAGAAACAGATTGGAAAGATTGTCAAATTTACAAATGTCCTTAGCATGCTATTTTGGACCAATAGATATTTCATTTTATTTTAAATAAAATTCCACCTATGAAGCAGCTATCCCTTTTTTCCTCCTGAAATAAAGTATAAATAAGACTCCTCCAGGGAGGCAACTGGGAAGCAGTGATTAGGCCTGTACATGCAGAGAAACAGAGCCTTCATCCCCAGCTGCTTCTTCCAAACTGGCCTGGTTGGTCCATAAGAAGCAGAAAGATGCAGAGTCAGGGGGAGAGCCAAACTTTTGCAGGTCACCTGGAAGACTCTTGACAATTTTATGTTTCCCTTATTTGTTCTCTCTAGTCTCATCTTCATTGATGATATTTTCTGATAGTAGGATTTTTTTGTTGTTTGATGTGATTTTCTTTGTCTCTCATATCTCAGGGTTACATAGTTCATGCGGTATGTTATTTTGGCATAGTTCATTAGCAGTACGTCAAACAGAAGAACATTTTAAAGTGCAAAATACAGTTCTAACAGTACATAAAGTAAAAGGCAAAATAGCATTATTTTCACACCTTACCAGGACAATTTTTTCTTACCACAGAAGCAATTAATGTTGCATCATCTTTCTTTTTATATTACAGTCACAGTGCTTGACTTGGGAAAGGTAATTTTCAGTTTTCTGTGTTACCATTGCATACACACATGAAGTCTTATTAATGAAAAAAATATTTTAATTTTGAATAAAACTTCTTAAATCTCTTGAGAGGCTAGAAATGAATAATAAATAAACCATTCACCACTTACTGAAATGGACTAACTACAATGAAGATTGCCAATTTTTTTTTTCCTTTCATGTTTCTGGAAAAAAGAAATCCCTAGGAACGCTGCAAAGATAAAAAAAAGCCTTCCACAGTGTATTTCAACTTTACACAGAAGAACTAAGACTTCTGTTCAAAAGTCTATTAAAACATTATGTTAGCTAATATTACTAGAGGGACAAAAAATATTAACTATGGAAGATTTTTCATTACATAGAAGTCTCCAGCCATGGTTCAGACAGAGACCATTACTGTCATTTCACATTTATATCAATTAGTGTTCTAGCCTTACCTTGCATATTGCTTTTCATCTTGTCATCAGATATTGAAATAGAAATTGGAAAGAATTCCTTGGGGGTATGGTTTAGGGAGGGAAAGGAAGTAATTTAAAGAAGATGTTTGAGGGAATGAGATGTGAGAGAAGAGTGGAAACCACATTTTGGAGAAAGTATAACACTTAATATTGAAAGGTCCTTGGTTTAAGTCAGTATTCAAAAAAAATTGACCAAGAAGATCTTGGTGATAGTAATAACAATACAGAAACATAAATTAGCAAATGGAAGAAAAGATAAGTGTTCTCATTTTCAGTCTGTGAACTAGGTAAACAGAAGAAAATGCATCTGAAATGTAACAATTAAGGACACAAAAAGAATTTTAATTTTTTACTCAATATATCATGCTTGTAAACAGGATTAGCCATGCATGTGCATAATGAAAATACCCATAATTACACTGCATGTTTATTACAAACAAAATGTCACCTCATGGTGCTAAGAAACACATAATTTTGTTGTTCAATAAACTTCTGATATGGGATTTCTGAATTGTTCTATGATAGATTTACTTTTGGACATTGGAAAAGGAAATCATTGAACTGGCTTAAAAGGGACTGACTTTCAACAGGTGGGAACCTTGCTGTTTCTGAAGTTGTCTTGAAAATATCCTCGTCTGAAAAATCCAAATATAAGGCATGCAAATTAGTAAGTTATTTTCAAAATCATGACCGTAAAGTGCAATATCCTTTAGCAGTCCCTCGAGTCAGAGTTAATAAAATTCCAGCTATGGATTTTTCGCACCCATGTTGGCAGAGAAATTCTATATAATTACAGATTACAAGCTGGTTGATGGTGACTTCATGAGTCACACAAAAGGATAATGAGCCATTTCTTTAATAAAATGCATTTAATGAGTGATGTTTCTACTTATTCCTTTCTCATTTTAAATGGATACTTTAGCTTTATATCTCTGATTTCCTACATTTCCAGAAAAATGCTTCACATACTAGATTATACATACCAGTTTATGAATCATTGACTTTTCTGATTTTTGTTAAATTGTCAGTTTAATAACACAAGACATGAAAAGACAGTCAACAACACATCAGATAAAATGCCAGTAGCAGCTCACTGGGAGTGAAAGAGCAGCAGTGTGGTTTCATTACAGACTTCTTCACAGAACTGTGTTGCCTTAATACCATTCAGGATTCTGTTCCCATTTAAATGATATTCGCACCTGATGTAGAAAAGACTTAATTTTAAAATGCTGTAATGTAATAAAATATAAACGAATAATATATAGACTATAGCTTCACCTAGTATTATCTGCATTTGTGTTTAATTTTTTCATTCATAATTCATAGGAATATGAAATAGGCTTTTGTTTTCAAACAGCTGGGGATGACATTTTTGGTTTGTAAATCTTCAAATTGATTAATTAAGCAATTAACATATTACCATACTTCTAATCTCAGAAACATTATATTTAAAACAACAACAAAAAAATTTGTTACATTCCTCCAGGCTAGCACCTCTGTGTTTCTCCATTTGCCCCTTGCTAGCCTATTTATGAGATCACCTCTTTTTCTCCACCTTGTACCCAGTCAGCACRGGTACCCTTCTCAGAAGGCAGCCAGCAACTACCTCCACACCATTTACTTGCATGTGCCACATACAGACATTCAAGTTGCTGTTTTCCATGGCCACCAGGTTGTGTTCCAGAGAAAGAATTCAGTTTCCAACTAATGAAATCATACTTTCTTTCCTATTCAGGATCGCGGAGTTGAATTGGGAGACTAAACTGGAGTAAAGGGCTGCTGTTCAATCTGATCTGGAATTAACGATATACAAGGGCTATACAAGGTTTGCTTACAGCACAGCACAGATGCTTTGATAATTTTCAGGCCTTCTTAAAGACCACAATATCTCCTTGTCATCCTACTGATGACAATGGTCATTGCYGGGTGTTTCTTTATATCCAAGCTGTAGTGACCACAATTATACAACTAAAAGGTGCCTTCCTAAACCTTGCCACTGATCGGATATCTTATGCTTGGAACCACAACTATATTTTATCCTATGTAAAGTAAATGTGCTTGTTTTTTCTTCTTCATGTCCAATTCCTGTGGATCATCCTTTTCTTGGAGTTACATAATTTAGTGGCTTCAGAAGGTTTCTTTCCCTTTGTCAGTCAAGCCCAAGGAGGTTTACAGCTTTATTATTAAGGGAAGACATAAAATTCTTCATCCTCTGTGTGGTAAGTGCATGAAAATTATCACTAATGCCTTCAGGACAACGACTTTTCTTCATGATGAAAGCGATATAAAGTTTAAGATATTGTTTGTTTCATAGCAAAGGTCTGGACTTGATGCCCACATAAAATACATTTTGGTTTCATTAAGAACATTTTGTGATGATGAATCAACTTACAGAAAACTCACAGCCATTTCTTATTGTGCTCAAGTCTTATAAGCAATTAAGATTTGGGAATTGTTAAAGCTTTACAGAATTCATAATGTAAGAAAAAGAAAGAACTATTAATATTTTTCATTATTGAATATACTGCTAAAAAAAATTTAAAGCTGCCTAGCAATATTGCATACCAAACTTACTTGCACCAAATCTTGTGAATYTAAAGCTGTAGTTTTTTATACCAAGGCCAATATACTTGCTGTTTAAGAGCTACTCTCTTCGAAGTAAAAGGGATATATACATAGAAAAAAAATTATTATCAACTTATACCAGTCAAAAGATAAACCCATTTTAATGGATCAGCTGTAAAATGAAAATAGGCAGCATTTATGATCCATCTAAACGGATATGGAGAGAGCGATTAAGTATTAAACTGAAAGCCATATGACATTGAGGTGGTGGGGGTTTTTTTTAGTCCCTAGGAAAAAAATCTAATCTAATGGAAAGAAAAAGCTCTACATTCTTTGAGTGCACTTTCTGGAAATCTGGAAAACAAAAGTATTTAAGCCAAGAGGGTGATAAAAGAGGATATAGGGAGTTGAGTGCACTTTTCTGGAATCTCATTAGTTGTATTGAGAATAGCCAAAAACTGAATGACAGCTTTACTTAAATTTTGTGATTTTCAGGGGCTTTGGGTATTTGGCTATAGCATTAACTGCATCACTTTTAAGGTACTTCACTCTAAATAATAAATTATTAATACTATTATTTCCTTCTTTTGAAAAGAAGAAAATGTCCTCATTAAGGCATTGTATAAGACCATAAACAAAATTATTGCTTGTTGTGTTTCCAAAAGAACTGCATACATGCTAGCTAAATTGGTTTTTAAATCTACTTTTCAGACATTTATCCTGTCCATTGTCCCGTCAAATAAAACTAGCAAATCATAAAGCTGTTTTCAAAGTTTAAAAAGGGCTATTTTGCTACTGTTTATTTGTCATTTCATATCTTTTTCCCTTAAAAAAAAATAATTAAAGGTGCTTGAGAATTGGTACTTTAATATCCCGAGAACATGGAAACATATTCTCTATAGGGGTATTTGAAGAAAAAGATAAATTCTCATTCTTTTCAGTCTATTTAAAGATGAATATTGCCAGATTTCTGACATACTTCTTATCTAAGTATTCATCAGGTGCCGGTGAGGATTCATGTAAACATATTGCAGATAGCAAGTGATAGTGCAGAGTTATGTATTAAAATAGGGAAAAACCCCCTCCACAACTAAACCCTAGAGACTGATAAGAATACGATAAGTGTAAAATTCAAGGAGTTTCCTCATTGTTAGGTAGAATTTGGCCTATAATTTTAAATGCTCTTTCAAGGTATTTGTAATCCTGTAATCCTAAAGAGATGATCATACTTGCTTCTCTCTTTGATGCCCTTCAAATGCAAATCCATGGAGATGCCAATTTACAGTCAACCCACAACAACAGCTAACCAAGGGCACCTTTGATTTACAAGCATTTCTTCAAAGTTCAACAAAAAGCGAGATCCTTTCCTGATCATAGTCCATAGTAAATGAAAAAGCATTTTAACAAAAATAATAATAGTCAACTCTGCGTGGTCTGGAGATTAGGGCAAGCTTAAAACTAGACAATTCTGTTTGACTCAGCTTGTATTTCCTCCCTCTCTTCCTTTTGTAGTGAAAATTTGCTGTGATTCTGTATAAAATGTTAGCAAACTCTCAGAGAAGCCTCTCTTTTTTAGTTCTTCTGGCAGCCAACATGGAATGAAATGCTCCTCTCTGAGGAGGAGTAGAGAAACAAGTCTCTTCTTCCAATTTATTCACCACCGAAGAGAAATTACCTGCTTTGACTTCCAAATATTGCCAAAGATTATATTCTTATAATAGCAATAATCAGTACTTTGGGCCATCAGTGTCAAATTGAAGGAGGAGCAAGCTGTTTAAGGTATTCCCCCTAAAGAACTGGAAAGAAACTTTGCATTCAATTCCACTGAGTGTCTTAGAATATTAATAAATTTGGAATATTCAAAGATATATTTCCCCAGATAGTGCTCCTTAAAAGCAGAAATATAAAACATGATGGTTCTTTAAAAAAAAAATTAAAAAGTTAGCTTGTAGGATTGTGTTCTTCAGATTAAGCTGTCTATTCACASGGAAAATTTAGTATGATCTATCCAGTATGGACTGTGATTTACCTATCAAAGGTCCAAAAAACACCACTGAACCCAGGCAAGGGGTTGGTAGCAGTATTTGATTTCTSACAGAACAGCTCTTCAAGCTCTATGCAAATAGAAAGCAAAATGTGGACAAAAATGCAGTAGTATTTCAGTATAGAATCATAATAATAATGAAAGCACTGTATAAATAAAAACTCATGTTTTAGAAGTGTTGGTTCCCATTCTCTACCTTTGCTTCAAGTAAATTAAAACATCAAACTTTGAATTTCATGCAACTTAAGGTGAAATATTTGAATCTTTTACCTCTGAGTTACCTGAATATTACCATTATTGAAAGTGATGCTGAACTGAGAGTACCCTCTTGGGTTTTAAAACGTTGGAGTAACAGACTCTTTTACTTGTCCAACAATTGATTTAGTTTTCAGATCTCTTCTGGGGTTTTTAAATGAGTTAAAAGCATGGCTCTTTTGTACTGTTCTTTGCTTTTAGAAGTATTACTGTCTATGTTCCATAAYGTTGATCCTAAGCAGGATGAAGAACAATAACACAGAAAACATTAATAACACCATAATCAAGCTTTATGAGAACATATACCTAGCAGTGGGCTAACCTCAAGAGAAATGGAGAAACATATTTTAAAACACTGAGAAGGAAATGGTAACCCATAATGATTTTACACATCAAAGTTCTATTTGAATTTACTAACCAAACATCTAGAAGCAGGATTTTTTTRTTCTGGATGATCACAGCTCCACCAGCATTTATATTAATAGCCTCAAGAAAAGACCCTGAAGCAAAAGTGTTTTTGAGGAAGACTCTTTCTGTAGGGAAGCACAATAGATTTTATTCCTCCATACAGACACTTACTCTGAATTCTTATGGCCAAAATGATTAATTTAAAACCTGCTTTATGTAACAGAAAATTTAGTACAAAATGTCTGTATTTTCTAAGTTTTGGGGGCCTCCATGGAAATCCACCTGAACAAAAATATCCTTTTTTGTTCATAGCTAGAAGACCAGAAGTTGTTCATTTTAAACTCAATAATAGTTTGGGGGTTTTGTTCTTTTCAGACAAGCACAAAAAGTTCTGGAGGAAAAAAAATGAGGAAAACAAACACTGTTGACTCTGGGAACTATTTCATGAAGAAATAAATTCTTTCAAGTCATACTCACTGGTCGTGGGCATTATATWAGTTGCTAAGAAAGGTAGAATACACATGGACCTCTTGAAACAAAGTGGTCTACAATAGCTATTCTGCCAGGCCCATCAGCAGATTGTTACTGACATGGAAGGGAGGGGTATCAGCTACTGAATCACTAAAACCACTTCTATAATGTTGAGTGTTACTTGGTGRTCTTCTAGCCACGTGATGAAGTCTGATATTGCTTAGTTCATCAAAACCGATTTGATTATCAGCTAGAAAAATTAGAGTCCCAGCYGGAGCATACCTTGCTTTTAATTCTGGACTGTCCAAGCCATGCTATATGGGTAAARATCAGGAAGAAACCTATATGGGAAAAGGGGGCATTAGAGAGCAGAATCACTGTAGAAAGTGGAAGTGTTGTACAAGATCTTTTTGTCTAGGAGAGACTGGAAAATATCCAAAGGAGGGCAATAGACCTGGTGAAAGGTCCGGAGTACCAGTCCTATGAGGAATGACTGAGGGAGCTGGGGATGTTTAGCCTGGAGTAAAGAAGGCTCAGGGGTGAGCTCATCACTCTCTACAACTGCCTGAAGGGAAGCTGTCGCCCAGTGGGGCTTGGTCTCTTCTCCCAAGAAACAAGTGATAGGACAAGAGGGAGTGGCCTCAAGTTGCACATGGAGAGGTTGAGATTGGATAAAGGGTTGTCAAGCACTGGAACAGACTGCCCAGTGGAGTTGTGGAGTCAGCATCCCTGGATGTATTTAGAAGGTGTGCAGATGTTGTACTTAGGGACACGGCTTAGTGGTGGATTGACAGTGTTAGGTTAACAGTTGGGCTTGATGATCTTAAAGGTCTTTTCCAACCTAAATGATTCTACGAAAAATCTTCCAGAAGTCTTTTTACCTGTTCCTGGAGTTYGACAAGTTCTGTTTTACAGCTTTTCCTGCACCAAGTTGCTGTTCCCTTGTTTGTTAGAGTGAAGTGCTGCTAAAAAGCCAGAATTTAGCTTCTGTGCTATTGTTCTCAATATTATGCATGTATTTGTACCAAGTTAGGTAATTACAATTTAGTTGCAGGAACTTGCAACTTGAAGAAACTTTCTTTGATTGTCTGTTCAACTTTACAKTATTTAATAAAATTTGCCTACGGCAAAGAAATAAATCGGGGCAGGGATACCTCATTACTCACATACGTTCTGTAGCAGTTATTTATTGGCTTAGGGTGAATAACTTCGAAAGCAATATTGTGGTCCCAGGCAACTGGAGCCTAAGGTCTCTTAAACATTTGTATCCTTGGCTTATGGAAATAATTTCAGCAAACCTTTGCTTAGTATTCTCCTTGGAAAGAAGGAATAGGAAACACCATGTGTTTTAATCAAATACAGGTAATTCGTATACTACCTTCCCACATATTTGAATAACCCCTTAAACAAAACATACTCCTTTTGAAAGCATTAATCACACATCTACRCACATCTAACTAGAGTGTACATAATTTGCAATAAATTAGAAAATGCAGAATCAAATGTCAAATCCATCATGGCTAAAATTACTGATACAYCTGTAAGTCGAATCCTGTTACTTCAGGTATACCTGTAATGAATATGTTCTGGTGCAGCCCTGATATCTGAAAATGCAAAGAGGCAATTAAGATCAGGAGAAAAAAAGCCACCCATCCTAAAGCTTAATCGTTTGGGTTTGGTTTTTTTAATAAAAATATATATTTATTTCTAATGTAGACTTAGAATAATTTCTTCACTTTTCAATATTCCTGACTTTCATAAGGACCTTAGTGTAGTATTATAATACACTTATATTCTTAATTAAAATAGGAGAACAAAAGAGCCCATGCAGAGCAGACCCCAAAATATAATACAGCTTCACAGCTCTTGGTTTTGAAGCAGTAGAGAATTCTAGTAATTGAGATTATACCTATCAGTGCTGCAGTTTAAACTAAGCTGAAAGTTATGGACAAAAAAATTAACAGAAAGAGCAAAACCACCCAGCATGGTATAGAAGATGATTAGAGAATAACCATTCTCTTATCATAAGGGATTCATCACTTTGATCGTTAAAATATAGAAATACTATCACTTTTTCATAGTTATAAAATTTATGAGTCRTGGTATATGTACAAGCATATTTAAAAGAAAAATCTGTGACATAATTTTATAAGCCAGCAAKATGGTTTCCTGAATCTCTTTCAACACAGGCTTGAAAAGAGCATGATGACAGTGACCTTTGAATGCACTGTACATTGTCTTTTACTGAGTTGGATTTATTAAAATGTGGAGTATGCGAAAGACTGGAAAACCTCGATTATCAATAGAAAGTAGACTATAAGAAGAGTCACTTGTAATCCACTTCCCTTCTTACTTCAGAGCTGTTGTCAGAAAAGCGCTGAGTGAGAATTCTGCAGTGCAGCATGACACTGGTGTCTGTAAATCCAAGCCATAGGGTACCACATCAAATTTTCCTTAATTGGCAAAGATCCTTCACCAGAAATGCCAGCTGCCCATATCCCAGTCAAGAATATTCTATTACACAATCTAAGGAASCATTTTGTTGAACACTGAGCACCCAAAATTTTTATTAGTTTCAGTTTCTAAATTTGAAATCATAACTGAGGTAGAGTTCTCCATAATAAAACATATTGATCACCAAGAYAAACTCAGAATAAGAAAAAGATTTTTTAAATTTTTTTGTTAAACTAGGAAAACAATCCAAAACTAGGCTTCAATTCACTGTAGCTTTAATGTCTAAAGCTCAGACTTTTTTCATATATAATGCAGTTCTTCCTTATACTGATATTCACTATTAATGATGTCTGTCACATAAAAAGTTAGTTTTATAGATCAGTATAGATAGATATTAATGATTTAACTGTTGGAAAAGCAAGAATGTAACAATAAATGGTTTTATTGAGTGYATCGTATCGTATTACAAATCATAAGACTAAAACAGATTCCAAGGGTGTCATCCAGGCTAGATCCTGTTCTATCATTGTTAGTACAGATACTACCCTGCCTGCGTACTTTGCATTGAATGATTGGTTTGAAGTGAATATATTATTTTCAATAGCTGATATATCAATAGTTAGAAAACACACCATTGCAAGTGTCGTGCAAGGTGTGAGGCAAACAGTGGCAGGTGCAGGGAGGCAGCTAAAGCCACGAGCTACACGACACCTTTTGATGACAAACAGTTGTCTCTTCAATGCTGAGAAGGTGTAATTTCCCTACAGCAAAGTTGTTCTGCAGGTCGGGTGTATTTATTTTCACAGTCAATCTTGTCCAGACATTCTGGGTTCTTTAATCGGTGGAGGAAGTGTGTGAAAAATATTTTTATATGTGTATAAATAGAGAATGTCTTGAAAATCCTTACTGAGGTGGGTAGCTCTTATTTATGGGGGAGACCATGGAAATCCATTCCTCTGTTAAATRTGTAAATTAAGTTAGTATGTGGCATACAGAGAAGTGCTGCTTTGYTTTATTTCCTAGTTCTACAATGCTGGAGCAGAACTGCAAAATTCTGCTGGTTATAAAGTCCTGACTATAGCTCCCAGAGACAGACAAGGAACAATGTGACAAAGCACAAAACTTAACTGAGGAAAGTAAAGCAAAACGGTAAAGCACAAATGGATATTAAAACTAAATTAATATAAACACTTCACCCTGAGGTCTTATTTTGTCAGCAAACTATGGATCACAGTAGTGCACACTAAAACATGCCAGCTATGTTTTATTATTTTGTTTTCCRTCTCCTCATGTTATTTAAAACCCATATCATGACGGCATTCTAATGCAGCTATATATCATAAAAATAACTTTAAAACAGTCTGGCTTCTACCATCTCTATCTGAAAAGAACTTATTGTGGAAAGAGGAAAGAAACTTATTAGATTAAAATACATTTCTTCTTCCAAGGAGCAGAAGAAGCAGAGCTGCCCCACGATGGGGGCTAAGGCAGGAGCTGAGGGTGACCCTGGCAGGGCAATGTCCTCACTCACCRCAACACAGTCCCACAGGGGCTCAGCTGGACAAATAAAGCCTTGTGCTGGAAACAGGTTCATTGGCAGATCCAGGCATGTCCAGGGATAAATCAAGTCCAGGGACCGTTCAGTGAGCCCTAAGACCCTGGGACTCTGCCAGCCAGATGCAGCAGAAGACAGGGCTAAAAATAAGCATAGCAATCACCTTAACCAAGAGACAGATCGACAACCCAGGACTGGGCTCAAATGGAGGTCCTGGAGCCCATGGACTCCAGGAATGAARGGTCYCTGACAATTAATGCCCTCAGGCACRAGAATGAGCATCAACCAACACTCTGTGTGGCAGATTTGTGTGGGACATCCTAGATTGGTCAACCTGTTGTGTGTGGCAGGTGAGGTCTCTGAAAAGTCACCATGCTGGACAGAAACGAGAGTACCACTCCTGTGGTAGAGGTCTTGGAAATGACTTGTTCTGGGAATGGGAAAAGTCTGAGTTCAACTACTGGGATGGAGAAGTTATAACAACAATACTGATTGAAAAACAGTTGCAGAGAATTCTGATGCCACTTTTGTTCAAAATCTGTGCCTTCAGTGACATGGATTATGCAACACAGGCATTGTGCAAAATCAACTCTCAGTTAGCTCTTGTGCAGACCTCTTAAAGGTACATTCTTTCCTTGATTGTGTTAACTTTGGAGGTATTAATCTCAATTTATATGAATATAAAGACAGATAAGATTTAGGTCCTTAAATTTAATTTCCAGTTGTCTTGAGAGTATTTATGATGAATTCCTGTTTCAACCTAAGTAAGCTCAGTATTGTAGAAATGCATATAATTAAATATAAAGAGGACAGTGAAAGTTTCTTTGGCTTTCTAATAATTAACTTAGTAGTAAGTAATGCGGAACAGCATTTAAACATTTTATCAGATCCAGTGACACTCCAGCTGCCATTAATGTGGTCACCATAACATTTACAGAGAACCAATCACTAATGCACATGTTCTGTCCTGTGAAGGTGACAAGTAGAACAAATTTACCTTTTTCCAAATGCCATCATTTTGCTATTAAACACGAACACAAAAAAATTTCTCTTGAATGTGAACTTATTTTCGTTTTGTCCACTAGTGTTTGTGGGCAAGGACTGTGGTAATATTACTAATCCATATATGAGTAAATTCATACATGCTGTATAAAAACACAGGGGTGCTGTTTATCTTACATAAAGATTTCTGGCTTGCTTAGGACCTGGAAATGCCTTGGCCTTATCCTTTGTTCAAGGTGAAGTATAAATTGTACCTCTTGTGCTGTCATTTCACATCTCAGGCTTTTCTGTTCCATTATCACCTTTGTTGTAGCTCTTCACCCACCTTTTTGAAGATATTATGAGCAGTATGGTGGGAGGAATGTTATATAAATGATTCAGGTGACACTTTGTACTAACTAGATGTCACGTTTTTTCAAAGTTGCCTTTTGGGTAGAAGATTCTCAGAGAAATGCTGATCTGTTAAACTATTGGGTTTATCCTACTGCAAAAAAGAAGAGAGGTTTTCACAAATTATGAAAAGCTTCAGCTTTATCCTGAAAGCCATATCAGTCTTGATGATTGGTGTATAGGATTTACTGAATGTGGTTGAATCTGATTGCTAATGAATGGTCTTTTGACTCATCAAAGAAATCTTGGTTCTTACTTGTGACATCAATGCAAAACAATAATTAAAAGCTAAATACAGAATTAGCATGTAGAGGAAACTGCCTTTTTTTTTTTTTTTTGAAGACGTGGTCTATTCAAAACAGACTTGCTGCCACAGCACAGCTATGACAAGAAGTTGTGAATTTCTTGTCAATGCTTTTCTAAGTCTTCTGTAAACATGTAAAGGACTTCAGGTCAAATCCTCCAACATCCCTACCTACTTTCCTCCTTTCAAATCAATGAGAATGAGGTGCTCAAATACCTTTCATTTAAAGTACTATCTCTGGGAAAACAAGTGTAAAAGCAAATAAAAATTAAAGCAAATTACAGCAAAAGAAACTGACACTTGAAACATGAATATTTAAATGAAAATCAAGGTTCTAAGATGCAACATCACATAAAGCAAAATATATTTTTAAACATTTCTGTCAGTGAATTCTGGTAGGAAATAATGAGATAAGAAAATGAAACTATAATGCTACAGTAATAAATACCTTACCCTGTGTTATTGAATACTCAGCCAAGTCTTGATTATCCTACACAGATTGCTGGGTTGCTCTTTGGTTCATTCTGGCTTGAGTTTATGAGCAAGATTTGGGCCATGCAATTTGCTGAGACCTATGGGTACCTTTTGATTATTGAATCATGGGTTGCAATCTGCTGTAGCTTTGTGATTACAGTGCAAATGAGTTATTCATAGATGATCAGCTTCTTCTTTCTTGATGGTAATGAGGAAACACCTATCAATTCAAACATAAACAGGAAATTAAGAGCTGAAGTAATGACTCCCTTTTGCTAGCAAACATTTTCCTTTCCAATTACACAGGCAAATGAAGGATTACCTCTTAAAGGGGTACCCATTGCATAAAAGCATAAGCAATATTTCTATGCAAGTATATAAATAAAAGCTCTAATAAAAAATAATAGATGGAGTTTAAAACACCAGAGATTTTATTTTTACRTTCAAAACCACTAACTCCTACATGAGTTAACTGGTTCAAGTCTCCTTATCAAATATACATGCATTCATACATATTTTGGAGCCAGATTCCTCAACAACTTACATTATAAAAATTTTTATTCAAAAGGGATGGCAGTGTAAAGCTCAAACATTTGTTCACTTTGAGTAAAGTAAGAATAGCCCTATAAATATAATGAAGAGCATACATTAATATTTGATCTAATTTTGATACATGTAGGAATTAGTTTCCAGCAAGATGAATCCATTGTTGCAATAAGGCAGCTGCAGAATGCAAAAGAAGGAGGAAGAACAGGCACAAATGTCTGTTTGCAGTAGAAGAATGAAATGCTGTGTCTCTTCTAATGAAACGCCTCAACCATGGGCTGCCTCAGCAGGTGCTGAAGGCATGGGACTGCTTTTGATGACTTTAACACGTTTGGAAAGAGCTCTTATTTTCATGTGTTCATCTGTCCATCCAACAAGGCAATATTTTTACAAGAAGATATTCTGAAACTTCTCATTGAGCCCACAAGATTGTCAGTGGTTGTCAATCACTGACTATTTTTAAAAATTTCTCTCCCATTGCTGGGTCTTGAATTTCTGTCTGAGATTTTTCCTGTTAAAATAGCCATTCCACCAAAAGATCTCATGGACGGCAGCATAAATGGTGAATTCGTAACGCAAAACATGAGAACATATTCTCCAAAAATCACAATTCATAAAATGAAAGTAATGTTTAGTTTTTATTGTAGCTCTCATTAGTTTTATATCTAAGCAAATTCTGATGTTAGGAAAACGGGAAAGAGAAACAGATCTTTATGAATTTATCATGAGCTTTTCAGTGTGACTGAAGATTCATAACAAAAAATAACATTATTCAAGATATATGGGGAATCTAGAGGGGGGTTTTCAGTGTATATGAGGTGTTTTTCAGTATCATAACAAATTCGGGCCACAGACCCTCAGAATGAAATGACCTGAGCTCCAGCAGAATAAATAAAATTTGTTTAGAAAAACATAGGCAACTGAATAGCAGAAATTTCTCCTTTTCTGACAGCTTACCCCATTTTAGCACTCCAGTCTAGAATATCATTTTTAGAAGTAATGAAACTAAACTTGACAGAAGCTTAGACTGTGAAGAGTTATAAATAATTTGAACCAATCTAGGAGCTTGCATGCTCATAATTTTTATCACACTTTCATCCTCAAAAATATCATTAGACTAGCTGCTCTGTATTAAAGCAGTTCATCAGCCGAGGAAGCTGAGTTTAAGTAATATGGATGACATTCATGAGAAGCCATCTGGCTTCTGTAGCATCAAGGCTGGATGCCTTTTTGCTGCCTGATCTTCTGAGTGACAGCCCATGTCCTCCTTGCTTCTCAGGATATCTGCTTGATGTTATTTTAGACCCTGACTGTTCAATCCTCCCCTTCCCAGTTCCAAGTGATTCTTACTTCTGTTGAGTACAGTGACACAGAAACCATCTTTCAAAACTCTTTATTTCCCTCTTCTCTCTCACAGCTCTAGTGAAGGGACACCTGCTGCAACAGGCATTTCTTTCTGTCACTTTGAAAGTCTGAGGAGGGGAAGCACCTGACCTGGGGACACAGCAAGGGTTTACACCCAGCCAGGACATAGGCAGCACACCTAAAAGCCACCATGCGCACAAAAATAGTATCTGTACTGGCCAGGGAGGAACAGGGATCAGTGCACAGCTGCACACCTCTTCCCCAGCACTCCTGCCCCAGGGAGACATGTGCTAGCTTGAGAGGATGGAAGAAGGCAGGAAGAATTAGATTTCTGATGTGGTTTTGGAGCCCTCTACTTACCAAAGATTATCCGAACACTTCAGGAATTTGTCCTCTTAATGCCACACTAGCAAGGGGTAAAATTGATGCTTCTGATTCAAAGCTCACATCTTACCCTCTAGGCTGCTGACCACRGCACACATGACCAAGGGCCAGACATCATCTAACAGGATTTTATAGCTGTCGTGATGGATGTGAACACTGCTTTTGGGATAGTAGGAAAGAGCCTACCAACTGCACTGGGGAGGGTAATACGCCCTTGCTTCCAGCCTGCTATCTTGGGGTAGGCCAACTCCACCAGATAGCAGCACAAGCCTGGGAATCTCCTTCGCTTTGACCTATATTCCTTTTAAACCTACTTGCTATGTCTACACAGGCATGCCTTTCAGTAATTGAAGACAAAGTCTGTCTTGGCTTGGGAATAAAGCAATTTAAATCTGCATCCAAGCCCTATAGATGATCATGGGTTAAACTACCCAAATGTCAGCTGACAGCACACACTGTGCAGTGTGCAAAAAAAAGTTTTTCCACAGTGTGTCTCTTCAACTGGCCTGTAAAAATGATAGTGTTTAAACTTATGCCATATACCATATCTATTTTGATAAGATGCATCCTTAGAAAAGAATGAAGGATTGCTGACATTACTGCAGAGGCTGGATTCACCCTGTGTGGATTTGTTATTTACAAGTATTTTTACTTGCCTCTGGGCTTCAGGAAGGAGAAGGGGAACTGAGAGGGAACTGTAGCCAAGAGGACATGCTGTTTGCAAGCCTTTATCGTCTCTGAAAAATGGATTAAATACTTTGCTTGATAAGTCTCTCCCAGGCAATGAATTATGACAAATGAAAAATAGAATTAAACCTGCCTATGCCTCCTCTTTCCTCCACCTTCTTTTCTGGACACTCAGGAAAGGCACGTGAACTGAAGTTAATTTTGGTCTTCAGGCCTGGCCCAGTAGTTTCAGAACGTTAAAATAAGACTTTATGTTTGGACACAAGAACACAGATTAAGGACTTGTCCCTGAACTGTTCACTGAGGGCAGACAGGAATCCTTGTCTATTTATCCTAGTGTGTGTGGGTTACACTAGGGAAAAGATAGAGACTCAGAAAATTGTATCTCTGGCCATGCTGCCTCCTGTCCCATGGGGAAAATTGGCTACACCAGCCACTTTGCACCCCTTCTGTGCCTCTGGGGGCCAAGCCCACGTTGAAGACTAAACTCTTATTTCATGTGTTAGACAGCAAGTATGTCACAAGAAATGCAGACAGGTGAACTGATGGGTTGGATCATCTTACAGGGGACCCAATTCACAATARAAATCTTGCTTTTGGCCAGGAGATTTAAAGAAAGAAATCCAGTTTCAGACCTACAAAATATGTCATCAGCCCCCACTTTGCAAGGTTTCCAACTGACTTGGCTTTAGACAGGATGGAAAAGGATGGAACTAAGGAATATTACTGCTGTGTGTGTTTCTCTGTAGACTGGTTTATGCAAATTGAGAAGTGACAGGCCCTTCAATAACTTTTGCAGTTTTTATTTACCATCACTTTTCTTCCCCCCTCACCCCCCACATAGAACTAGATTGGTGCTACATAAGACTTTATGTTTTATTGAAAATATTATTTAGAAATTGTTAAAATATATAGAGGCTGAATACCACAGAATATCATGTACCCAAGTTGTGAAAATCAAGGGCCTTTGGCCACATTTTACTATGGGTTTCATTTTTTAATATTCTAGTTCCAGAAGGAAAGATACTGTTTTGCAATATCTGTCATTTTTTCCTCCTCTAGGGTCTTGTACCTCGATGGGAACAAGAATTGCAAAATATGTTTTTAATGTTGGAGTATTTTTATGTCATTTTCAAAAAAAACCCCAAACACACAAAAGACACCGCGACAAAAAAACCCTACCCCCAGGAAACCAAACCTAACCAAAACAAAAAAGAAAAAACTCCAACAAAATACCAATCAACCAACCCAAATAATACCCAAATTTGTACATTCCCCCTCAATTTAAATAAATACTATTTTAAACTCTCTGCAGATAGGGATATATTACATACATTTACTATAGCCCAGCAATAGGAACAAGGATTATGGGCAGAACTCTTGCAGCCCCTCTGCAGCCCCACACTACCTGAAGCTCTCAGCCGTGTCCTTTTTCTAACTAAACCCTAACAAACACCCTTGGCCTTGGCTTGTCTCAAAACACCCAGCCATGACCTACATGAACAGCTCCTGAGGAGAAATCCTTCTGTCACCTAAGCATTCTCTGGCAGCCCCTTTGCAATCTAGCTCCAACAGCAGGTCTAGGCCATCCCTCCACCCCAGCCACAACACTAACCCGAGCTCTAGGCTGTGCCAGAGGCTTATGCCAAGCCCATAGTTAGGGCACAAAGTTCTCAGTGAGGAAATTTTGCAGCTTTCTCTATCCTTCAGCAGCCCCTGGCAGCCACCTGCCACCTGGGGTTTTAGGCTCAGTCTGTCTCCTAGATAGCTTTACCCCAAGACCCACAGCAGTGACAAACAGAAAGAAGTCTCAGAGATTTCTTGAAAGAGCCTTTGACAGCCTCCTTGCAGCTCTACACCACTTGAAGCCTTTGATTTTGTAGCTATGCATCATTTACTTAAAACCAAACTCTGGGTTTTGACCAAGCCTTAACCAAAGACCAGCATCATGGTCTACATCAGCAAGATCTCTGGAGAGCATTGTTTTTGCAGTCTACACCATCCTTTGTCCCCTCTTTGTATTCCAACACCACTTGGAGCTGTAGGTTTGCTCTCTCTCCCAGCCTTACTCCTAACCCTGGGCTTTGGCAGAGTGTTGGCCTGAGATACTCATCCATGGACCACAGGAACAAGTTCTAACAGGAGAAAGAGTGGTACTTGTAAAAGCAGTGGTGTTTGTTTTCATGAACAATATTTTTAATTTAATGTAAGTACTATAAATAAGTTATAACTGTCTATTTTTAATCTAGAAAATTACTCTGGGAGAATATTTTAGCGGGGTTTTTTTCAGACTGGCTTAAATTACAGGAGCTGCTTTGCCTTGGGGATGCTAATATTTCATACTTATGTTAAAATATGGATAAGGTGAAATAGTATTTCATTGTTAAAACTGTATTTAATTTAGATTAAATTTAATACTTTGTGGGAAATGTTAATTATTCCCTTTTTATATGCTGTTACCTTATAGCATATTAATATACCAGAAGTACATCCACAGCCTACTATTAAAATTTAAGTTTGTACAAATACAGAATTACATTAAAGAATTTACAGTACGAAAGAGATGTAGAAAAGAAACCCTGTTATACTTATTTTACTGGTGTGGGAAGTAAGAAAAAGTATCAAAATCAGAGATTAAAAAAAGAGATGTAGGTGCCTAAACAGGGCCTGAAGCAGATTTTAGATAATGTTGGAGTTGCTGCCCTGCAGTCTCCAGTCCAACTGAATATCTAACATAGAATCATTCTCCTGTTGTTGCAGATACCTGGCCTTAAAATATCCTTAACACCTAAAAATTCCACTTTCAGACACACAAAGAAAATTAATACTTTTAAGATCCTGTGGTACCGGATGATCGTAGCATGCCTAAATCAAGGCACAAAAAGTAGAAACCCCTCATGAAGAAAAAAGCCTTCAAGCTCCCATCTATTTATTCATTTGGCATTAGACCCTACTCGAAGGACTGGTCTTTTACTTTATGCTATGGATAATAGAACAGAATTGAATAGCTGGCATCTTCCACACATTGCAGTGCTATTCTTTTTCCAAATCTGTTCCAAGGCTTAATGTTAGTAATGAAATTACTCTTTCAGAGCTGATTTAAATACACAAATCTGAGGTTGAGCTGCCAACATTTGATCACCTTCAGAAACAAAGGATTTTTGCAGAAGTTATTGCATGTTTTCTTGTAATTATTGTCAGCAGAAAATGCCACAGATGTCTTGGTATTACATGTTTGAAAAAAAATTGTTGAGGAAGAAAAGTTTGGAATAAAGCTGTACACAGATTCGAAAGTTTTTTAGCAAAGTTAGAGACTTGAGACTATAAAAATATATTCTTGAGAAGGGTTTCTTCTTTCTAACTATGTGTAGGAGACAGTAGACAAGTTCTTTGTAGCAGGCATCAAGGAAAACAAGGAGATGACAGTCTTCTGCCGGTCTCTTTCCCACCACGAGGATACCTTTGTTAAAGAAAGTATTACTCCCTCGGTTCTGATTCTTTTTTCTTATTTTTTTAATGTAAAGACTGACATATCTAACATAAAAGATATATTTCTCCAGGTTAAATTATCAGTGCTCTGCCACTATCCTCTTGTTTTCTGATGCTTCTTTTGATGCTCTTGTGCTCAGGGTCAGAGCCATCCCAATCCACAGCTCTCTGCTCAGATCTCAGTTCTGCTTGTGAGTTCTTGGCAAGGCTTGGTTATTCTTCCATGAAGCAGAAGAAGCACAAGACCGGGTCTGACAGTTCAATGTTTGATTTTTTAAAATAATACCCAGGGCTTGTAACAAAGCATTTGCTTGTTTGAAAGAAAAATTTTGTTATAGAAATTGTTAAAATGCACATTTTTGAATAAAACTAAACTCTCACCATCCAGAGTTGTTTAGTTAAAATCAAAATGTCCCCATCAAGTGAGGAACATGTTTCACTTCAACAGCTATAAATTTCCCAAAACCAAGGTCCCCCCCAAGGAACGTGCTCCATTTGCTTACATCAGGGATCTGTCTTTAGGACTAAAACATTTCTACTGGTGAGCACACATGCAGCCTTTTCAACCAGGGAGAGATAAAACCAGCAGCTACTAAGCTTTGTAAGGATCAGTACACTCTGCCAAATCTCTGATAAAATGTCAAACCGTGATGCAGGTCAGACCTGTGACTGGGTGTTCCCCCTTGCTTCTATATATTTCTGGGGAAGGGAGTTTGTGGTGACAAAACCAGCAAATGGGGCAGAAGAGAAGGGTCAGTAATGGATCCGCATATATAAAAGGAAAAGTGAGGCATTATTAGGAAAAGAAGTCAGTAATGAAAGGAGAAGGACTGGTCATTTCCTAGTACGCAAGTGGTATTTTAAGTGAGGGAAGATACACTTCGCTTAAGCAATTTCTTTTGATTAGTTTAGGTGGTTGCTGAACATCCTGACTTTTTAAAAATAGTATTTTTGTTGCCTACTTTTTTTAATGAACCGCACAGGGACTCAAATACCGAGCTCAAAGGTGCTGGTTCAACCTGAGGGTGAGGGAGTCAGGTGTTCATAGGTTTAGTTCTTTTCAAAGCCTTGCAGGAACTGGTAATGGAGGACAGGTCTCCAGAGATGTTTTAGCACCTAAYCCTAAAAAAATCTAATGAGAATGTTGGTACATAGTGGGTTATGTAATTTTATATATTGAGTTCTAAGTCACTCAGTGTCCTGGTTGCAGAGAGGGGGCAGGAGCTTAGCATAGTGTGGGTGCATCTAAGTTGTTATTCTGTACCACCCACTGGGGGCTGTGGTTTCAGGATGAGGCTAAAGAAATTCGGCAAATCAATATCAGGATAGGTAAATTCCAGAGGTAATCACAACTTTGCATTGAAAAAAACCGACCCCTTTTCTCCTTTTTTTCACCCACCAGAAAAATTCTCTTGCAAATTTTCAACAACAAATTATTTGCTCAACAATTTTATCATAAAATGCATGCCTTACAAAATATTTTTTTTMTTCTTTGCTCCAATAGATTCAAGTGATACTATTCAATTTTCAGGGTATAAATTCTCAAAGAAAATTTTGAATGCCTACTTTTTTGTTAGACAAAAGCTGTCAGTTTCCATTTGGATAATTTGCTTGTGCAAATTAGAATGATGGAGGAAAAGGGAGACTGTCTTGTATATGGATAACCAAGGAGAACAGAGAATAGCTATAGATGCAAAAATTTGRAGTCATGTGAATCATCAGGAATTTGTATTGTTACATGAACTGGTAATATATGCTTTCTCTTGACACAGATAATCATTAATTGTTATTCATGCARGTTGAAAAGTCTGCAATAGAGTTGGTGTACAATACCAGCTGTGGGATTTTTTTCCACACTTGTCTTTGCCAGTCAATACATCTCATCTATTAAGCCAATCTTGATCATGATATTATCAAAACTGTAGAAAATGCTTAGAAATACATTATTTTAGAATGAAATTGGCACAGGAAATTGAAGGATGCTTATGTGAAACAAGAAAATTGCATCAGGGYGTCTTCAGAAAATATACATTTGAGACATTATTCATACCTTCTGAGAAAGAAGATTAAGCAAGCAAGACAAGCTAACTGGCCTTCTCTGATACAATTGGGTATGCCATATATTTGAGAACGAGATACAAATTTTGATACGCTCATACTGATAAAACCARTTTCTATTCCCATTTCCCCCATTACTCCCTCCAGGAAAAAAAAGTGATGCTGAGCTTCTATCTGCCTGTTCATCCTCTCTGCCCAGCCTGCAGTAATGGAACTAACCCTCATGTCTATACTGGGGCAAGGATTTTATACTGCCAGTTAATTCCAACCCTTGAAGTCAATTTACTGTTGGTTTCCTATTATTCTATATATCATGTGAGAGATGCATATCATAATACAACTCTTATTTTTCTGACTTTCTTCATTATACTGGTGCTATAGTATCTGCATTTTTCCCAAGCATCATGAAAAGTCAGAATTAAATTGCACATTATACAGAAAAAAAATAAGAGAAAAAATTGCAAATTAAAGCACTCAAGAAATGATGCTGCATAGTGTTATTCATAAGAAGACCAGTTTCTATGCCAGGAAGGATGCCTAATTCTTAGCCCATTTTCAGAACTCACATTTGTCTAAAGGGTTGCTATCATGCCCTTACATASTAAACACAACATTCCTATGTGACTGAAAAGCATAATATCAATTTCTATAAAAATAATCAGTCAATTTGAAAAAATATTAACTCAAGATTTGCAGCATTTCCATATCAGAAGAGTTCTAGAGTTTCTGGATAAACGTCAGAAACACAATTCTGTGTTTCTACATCACTACATTTCTTTATTCAATGCATTTTAGCTGAGGTATTGGTGAAGCAGTAGCCTGSTTTTAGGGCGACCTGGTCCAGAGAATGGTCCCAATCTTGTATCCAAATCCCTTAAACCACAATCTCCTTCTGCAGGACAATCCTACACCCATCCTACAGGGCCAAATTTGTATTTATAGGCAAACAACAAGACATTTAGAGGGTCTGCATAGAGCGAACACGACATAATSAATCAAGGTTTAAATCTAAGCCATTATGCAGTTACCAAGACACTGAAACTGACAGAAATTTGCGAATTAGTTTTTTTAAAATAAATTTCAAAAATCAATAATCATGTAGTGGACCTGACAGAAGCTTATTTCTGCTTTGCAGCAGATGTATAAACCATTCTGTTCATTACAAAGAAGTTCATCTTATTCTATTAGGTGTTAAGTGGAGTGTTAAAATTTATGTCAAAATATGCAGTAGTGTTCTATCTTTGAAACACAAGCCAAATTTACTTTGATTTAAGCTAATGCACATGCCTGAAAATCCATTGGCTGCAAATAAGGGTAGAACTTGGCTTAGCACATTAGCTCAGCATTGATTACAGTTTTCATTGGTTTATTTTTTCCATTTTATTTTAATAGTTAGTGTTTGCCTATTATTGCTGCAGATGTTGACTTCAAAGTCCCAGAGAGTAAAATTATTTACTACAGACTTCCTTCTGCCTGTTATCCTAACAATGTCTGTTAAATTTTATTGATTAGTGAGACACTAAGAACTTGGTCTGCTAAAATAGCACAGGGAGCTTGGATTCTCCTATTTCTYATTTCCAAAATGTTGCAGACCCCCTATCATTTTTACTCAGCTTGTGATCTATTTCATTAAATCTTACCACAGATTCATGTGTCACTCCCACTCATATTAATTACCTACTGACAATTAGAAAAAATAATAAACYCTCCCCTCTAAAAACCAAAACCCAATACAAGTACGTGAAGCCAAAGACTAAATCTGCAAGGAAGCTTGGGCCACAAGTTGACTTTGATTATTACGACCACCTTCACCTTTGTCTTCCTCCCACCCAACTTCTCATGGGTTATTTAAGCTCACGCACCAGAACTGTGTTGTAGGTGCACCCATACCTGGCCTTCTCCTTTGCTGTCCTGATTTGCTGACTGGTTTTCCTGGATTAACCTCAAGGCCTGTGTTGTGTCCAACTCCATCTTCTGTTGCTCCTGATTGGCATCCCTTGGTGGACCCTGGATTTATTTTGCTTACCTCACTATGGCTGAGACTGTTAATAGACCTTAAGAGTAACCCAGCCATGTTCCCTTATGCTTTGGGACTGCCCTCTCGTGTCACTCTTGGCTCCTGGATCGTCCTCTCTCTTGGAGCAGCCCTGCTCTTGCTGACTCTGGGTATCTTTGCACCTAAATCTTGAGCTTCAACCCAGGAATTGAGTACTTTAATGAGAGCATTTACAAAGGGCAGCATGTTCAGTTAGAAACTCTCCCATGCAGACCACAGGGAATGATTAGGAAAAGAGACATAGAAAACAGGTAGGTATTCCTGTAGTCCTTACAGCTTATGCTATAGGAAGAGGCATACTGGAACTGATCAGAGAGTCATTCAAGCCCATTATTTTGTCTCTATGGGTATTTGTCTCTATGACAAATAGCAGAAGTACAGAAAAGCATACCAAAACCCAGTACTTATCAAAAGATTCTTTCCAACATATGCTTCTGAAGCTATATAGATATAGAGACGTCTGAGACAAGGTGACATCAAGTTTCTGCACATAACAGCCCCAAGTGGACATACCCTCTGTGACCCTTTGAATCCATTTAGACGCTAGACCTCTACAACATCCCACAGTAATGAGTGCCACTGTGATGTTGTCCATTGTGTGGAAAAGCGCATCCTTTCCCCACAAGCCTGCTGCATGGATGCTTTCTGCTTCTTGCACCAGCAGATCAGAAACCAAATCTCAAGCAAAACCACAGGAAAACTCAAGACAAAGCAGATCAAGAGGAAAAAAGGAGCAGCAAGCACGGGTGACAATTCTCAMGCTGCACAGTAGACAAACAGCATTACGTGTGTCCTCCTCCACTTTTAGGACTGAGATAACCCAGCAACGCGTTCCGGAAAACACACTGCATGCAGCTCGAGAGCCTGAACAAGCCAAAGCTCTGAGCACGAGCAGGCCCAAGCCACTTGTTTTTTTTCTTTTCAGCAGAATCCAAGTGACAGAGTTCAAATGTGGACGTGCTTTATTTGGGCGCGAGGTAAACACTGGAGCCAGGGAGGGTTCCTGGGTGAAGTCAGCATAAATGCAAGGCATGCCTTCCCACGGAGCACGCTTTTTTGTGAGAGCAGTAAAACAACAAACAGCGCCGCAAGAAATAACAAGAAACAAAATACTTGGTGTTCTAATCTATCGCAAATGTTTATCTAGCAAATACATAGTTCAAGCGCCTGAACTATCCAGATTGATTTAATTTTAAAAAAAAAAAAAAAATCTCGTGTGCTGACCGTGTTCCGGGGAGGGGGGCAGGTTTTATTGTGATACATGGCACGTCGCTTCCCTGGCTGCACAGCAGAGCTTTCAAAGGGAGCTTTAAAGACCCTGTTTCCCTGGGAGGAACAGCCCACTCACACTGCCCAGGCGGCAGAGCTCGCATCACGAAACAAACAGCAGCTCCCGTCCTTCATGCAGGGCTTTACTATTTATTTCTTTGGAGGTCTAATCACGAAGGTTACTGCAAAATGTTCACTCTGATGAAAAAATTTTCCCTGTTCAGCCATTTTCACTTCAGTTCACAGTCAAGATCTGACAGGCTCTGATAGCTTTGAACAGTAGCTGGTGGCATTTCAGCAATTGCTGGCTGTCAGTCCGTGCTCACCTATTGACGCTTGCAGATTTACTTTGAAGTGCACAGACAGGTTAAAATGACTATCAAACAGAAATCAAACATTCTGCACTATTTTAATAATCAGGTTGTTCAGTGAAGCCCTGCCAAGGGTGCAGACAACACTCTTTTCCTCATGTAAAACATACCATTTTTCCTCTAATCTGAAGAATGGTCTCTCTGATACTAAATGTCATTTCACACATTAGTAATGGATTTTATCAGCACATATCTCAGGTTTAGCTATTTTCCTTTTAGTTTGACTATGTACCTTTAAGTATTACCTAGTTAGCCAGAAGACTTGAAAAGAACAGCCTGTAGTAAAAAAATGCTTTAAAATGCTTTACAAAAATCAATTTTGTATAAATTATTATGTAAGTATTTGTAGACATACCTCTTCCCACTTACACCCAAAATTTTTTAGTGTAATGATTAATTCAAAACTACATTTGCCTCTATTTTCTCTTAAAAACTTAGCTATTTTCTCTTACAAAAGGGGAACTAAAGTCTTCATAATAACCCTGTGAATTGCTTACTCAGAATGTTGATGTTTTTTATGTTCTGCATTTTTATAGGCTAAATTCCTGCTTTAGGTCTGCATTACTGTGGCATTCAGTACAGTCAGGTCTGCTGTGAATCTGTTAAATTATTTCAAGTCTGTGAGGAATAATAATGTCTTGGATTAGTGTTCTGCTGATATTTAACCTTAAAGGCTATGTTTCTGAGAAAACACTGATATCATCCTCCCCCCCAATACATGGTGCTGCTTTTATGGGCATAACAAAGCAGCTGAAGATAAAACAACAGACAAATTCTGCAGTTTTTATATCTGACTTCTCTTCCTCAGCTCTGATTTCACCCACGCAAGTCTACCATCAGCACTATTTTGTCCTCTAAAGAGGCCTAACAGCTCTCAGTTTTTTCCTACTGACTTGCAAAAAACCCTCCCAGATTGTTGATTTACTGTATATTATTATTTAAATGTTTTTGTCACTAAAAAAAAAAGCCATAAAAATGGTGGTTTCTAGTTTTATCAGTTTTTTAAAATTCTACTTGCCATTTTCTTCAGAGGCTAGCATCATTCTCTGATAAGAATACCAAAACCTCCTAATGTATTTCATCACTATAATCTCCAGATCAACAGGTAGGCCAGACTGACTTTATTTATTTCCCTACTAGATTAAAAGGCAACGTATTACCTTGAAATGCTAAAAGTTATGCAATAAATCAAAGACCAAAATCATAATAATCATAACTCGAGTCCTCTGAAGATCAGAGTYATGAGCCATCTGAACTTCCCGACTGAAACCATGAGATTCCTCTGTAACTTTGTGCCGTGGTGTAAGCACAGATGGCAAATAAGTAGCACACAGTTGCTTGCTCACTTCTCCCCATCCCAGTTAGGACAGGGAAGAGAATCAGGAAAAAAAGGTAGAATTTGTAGGTTGAGATAACAACTTAATTATGGAAATAAAGTAGAATATACTACTACTCATAATAATARTAACAACAATAAAATGAATAATTGCAATGAGAAGGAGACAGAAAAAGGGAGAGAGGATTAAACCCCAAGAAAAACAAGTGATGCACAACAGTTGCTCATCACCTGCTGACAGATTCCTGAGCAGCAATCAGCCACCCTCCAGCCAACTCCCCCAGTTTAGATACTGGGCATGAYGTCCTGTGGTATGGAATATCCCTTTGGACAATTCAGATCAGCTGTCCTTGCTGTGTTCCCTCCCTTCCTATCCACCTCTGCAGTGGCAGAGCATGGGAAACTGAAAAGTCCTTGACATAGAGTAAGCACTACTCAGCAACAACCAAAACATCAGTGTGTTATCAACATTATTCTCATACTAAATCCAAAACACAGCACTGTACCAGCTACTAAGGAGAAAATTGTCCCAGCTAAAATCAGGACACCTAATTCAGTGCAATCTTAAATCTAGCCTTTCTCTGATTCTCTCCTACCTTAATGGTTTTATTTATTATGAGAGTCCACTTACATGCAAAATTAGGCAACCCTATTACAAATAATTCTCCATTCAGCCTTAGAATCATTGTGAAAAATAAGCCTTCAGTTGCAACAGCCTCTGGGAGACAAAATCCTGTATCATAACCATAACCCAGGTATGTCTGCAGAGCCATCAGGAAACACCCATCTGCATTCAGTTCCGGCACACACCTCCATGCAGGCCTTTATTTGCAGTGCTTCAGATCCCCATGCTAATTTGTTCTTGGTCATCCCTAAAACCATGTCCAGAAGGTCCGGGAGATCAGAATAACTTGCTAACCCCGGCAGAAGTCTGCACCCAGAGAGCACTGCAGAGTCCTGAATTTTAATGCTGATGTCTAACTGTGGTACCAGCAGGCACTCCAGAAAGCCTGTGGCAGATACAGGCTCCTGATTTTTTTGGCCAACTCTGTCAGATTTACATATTAATGTAGTAATTAGCAAGATAAAATGTTTACAGGTACCACTCACCTGGCAGCAAATACAGGGCAGTTTGCCTGGTGGACTTTAGGGCATGCTCAGGAGACACATAACTTGATACTACAAGCCCTGGCTACATTCTACGTGCAGGACCAGCACTCTGGCCTGGAGTATTTTTCTAGTACTCCTGAGTGACYAAAACTGAATTCTCACCTTAAGAGAACAAAAGATTTTTTCCATGTTTAGTCACTATTTAKGCTAGGTGATAAATGTCAACTTCTAGCAGATGCCATAAAACCTACAAACCCAGCTAGCGTGAAAGTTAATTTCAAAAATAATCCATGTTGAACAAATTCTTTACAGTGGTTGCTGTATCTTTCTATTCCATAAGTTGAGATCAACTAAGATAGGCTGAGTAACACAGTCTCTGTTTCTACAAGCCTAAAAATACCAATAATGTTTAAACGACAGCCCCCTAAATGATAGAATCATAGAATGGTTTGGGCTGGAAGGAACCTTAAAGATCATCTWGATCAAGCCTCCCTGCCATGGGCAGGGTCGACTTCCACTATACCGGGTTTTTCAAAGCCCCATCCAGCATGGTCTTGAAATAGGGATGRGGCATCCACCACTTCTCTAGGCAATYTGTTCCAGTGCCTCACTACCCTTCTTTATATCTAATGTAAACCTATTTTCTCTCAGTTTAAATTGACTACCCCTTGTCCTATCACTACATGCCCTTATAGCAAGTCCCTCTCCAGCTCTTCTGTAGGCCCCTTTAGATACTGGAAGGTGCTGTAAGGTCTCGCCAGAACCTTCTCTTCTCCAGGCTGAACAACTCCAATTCTCTCAGCCTGTCTGCACAGGAGAGGTGCTCCAGCCCTCTTGTCATCAAGATCAGGTAATTTCATAGAGATATTTCTCTCCAATCAGAAGTATCAAGCCTTTTATTTCTATAAGGCTTCATCAAAGAGAAGTGTTGAATTTCAACAGGCTTCTGTAAGTACTGTAGAAGCAGAGCTGTTCTCCAGCCACRTGGGCTGAGGTGCCCAGCGCTGGGGCTCCCCAGGCTCACAATGCTCACTGCCACATCAATCTCCCATCATTGGTCACCTAGGATTTGCTTTTCAGCCTAACCAAACACCACTAAAATTAGATCATCCCAGCTAACTGGAGTGCTGCTAATTTTTCATTTTCATATTCGTACTTTTTCTGAGAATGTATGTAAAGTAACATTTGGAGTTTTGGAGTTTTGCTTTTATGTTTTAGAAGAGATGAGAGTCCATCAAAATAGAAGTACATTTCCTCATGCTTTATTAGAAGTTCAATAAATTTTCATTAGTTCAATATCACTTTGATATCTCTGAAGTGCCAAAAAAAAAAAAAAAAAAGATATGTGCAAATCTCCAGAATAATGGAGATTACTATTAAAGATTATGGGGGGTTAATGTAAACTATGTTTTATCATCTCAAAAAGATGACATGCATGTCTCCTGAATCTCCCAAATTTATAAAATAAGATGATTAGAGCTGCATAGA
Source organism: Amblyornis subalaris (assembly GCA_018881555.1). Classification (NCBI taxonomy): domain Eukaryota; kingdom Metazoa; phylum Chordata; class Aves; order Passeriformes; family Ptilonorhynchidae; genus Amblyornis; species Amblyornis subalaris. The sequence goes on from JACAXG010000021.1 coordinate 1,790,515, forward strand.
TTCCAGACTAGGGAGAGGCTGGAATCTGAGCCACAGAGAAATAGCTCATATTGTACATTGACAGCTATTAATGATTATTGTTATTTTCAGCTGGAGATTACTCTTGAAGAATCAGTTCAGGATTCCCTTACAAGAATTGCTTGTGCCCAAATTATATGTGATCACACAGGCCAAAGAAGAGATTTTTGTTTCTCTTCTCAGACATTGAACCCAAATAAGTGTTGACAAACAGTTTTGCTTGTGTTGCTAACAAATCTATACTTGAGAGATGAAAAAAAAAATACTACAAACCTCACTAACAGGACACAAATGAAACAAAAATGCAGAGGAAAGGTAGAAATAAATTCTGTGCTGAAAGAAATTTAAATATTCATTGGAAAGAGAAAACAACATATTTACTCCTGGGTGCTTGTCTAGCTGTGGGTTCCCCGGGACACCGGATGCAGTGCAGCAGGAAGGACCACCAAGATGGGCTGGGGCCTGTGGGGCTCCAGGAGAGGCTGCAGGAGCTGGGCTTTACCTATACAAAGTAGAACTCCAGCAAGAAGAGAGAGAGTGTATGTTTGGACTGGCAGGTTCTCTGCCACTCTGCCAGCATGAACTGAGGTTCATGCTGCGCTCCAGCTTCTACTTAAACTCCTGTTTCTGTCCTCTAGAACCACCTCACTTTTGCCAGCCTGGTCTCTAAGGAACCTACCCGGTTTCAGACAGGAAAATCCGGGCACAAACCTCTATTGAGCTTCCACCTGAAAATAATTAAAAGCTCAAGGGTATTTTAATAAGAACATGCATTTTTTAGGCCCTCAGAGACAGCCTTAATTAGACTGATCTTTTGCAGGCACTCTTAGTTAAAGCAAATTGAGCAACAGCATCATCTTAGCTTGCAGTTCACGCTAAGATTTTTCTATAGTTTCAGCAGATACAAAACTCAGCCCACAAACTTATCCTCACAGTCAGCACAATCTGTTTGCAAGGGTCTGGGTTTGCTAAAGTGTTTCCACTTCATTTAAAATAGAAATCAATTTAAAAAACCAAAACAAACAAAAAAAAGCCCCAACTAAAACAGTGCTAAACTTAGGGTCTGTTCACAGAATGGAACAAAATGCTGTTTTAAATATCCTGGATCTAGATCTAAACAGGCTTMTACATTTATACACATGACCATACTSTCACACAGAGCTGTTGCAACCCCCTCAAAAACAGCAGAGCTGACAGTAGCACAGTTTGTGCCTTGGAGCATTTCACCATATACAGCACCTTCCCAGCACGTTGTACCAAATGTTTTAAGTGCAGCAAGTCGTCATATGCTACAACCATATCACGTTTACAAAATATCGAGGGCACTGCCGTATTTCAGACCTCCTCAGATTTCCTAAGTACAACTCCTGCAGAACCTTGGAAATGGATGGCACCATGACATCTAAAGAAGAGTTAAAAGTAAACAAAAACCTTTTCACAATCTTTGCTCAGCTGTTAGGGGTGTCTGGGGAGAAAAATTGGTCTTGGCCCTAAATCAGTTTAACCATGAACATATAAGCAAGAATCTGGCATGAGGTGTCACAACAGTGTGGGAACACCTTTGCTTGTTTTATCTGTGCTGAGTCTGCAGTCGTTCACAAAAAGTGAGCAGAATGTTGGATCAAGAGGAGAAGGTTCTTYGTGCACAACCATTCTCATCCTACCTCCAAGCAGGACCAGCTGTAAGCAGAGGATTAGAACAATAAAAATACAGTGAAAACAAAGTAATCCAGCGTCCTTCCAATGAGGAAAGCTAATTCTTTTGGACACTGTACTACACGGGCACTTCTATGGTGTTGCTACTTCTAAAAACATTCATCCAACACAAACTTTGGGATTGGATTGTCTACAAGTAACCCACAAAGCAGGTGCTTGCATAATTTTCTTGAACCCTCTTAGGTATTTTACATGCCAAATGCTCGTGCAGAAAGTAGTGTTAGGGCAATTCACACGTGAAAAACCTTGCCAGGCCAAATCTAAGATAAAAAACCTCACCTTTTTTTTATGGTTTCTACATTAACAACTCTCTGGGGACTTACTTCCTGGCTGACACAAGATGTATTTTGCATGTTGTACAGTTTAGCACATGTTAAACTGGAAATTCCAATTTCTAAAGAAATAGCAAAAATGAAAAGCGGTGCTTAACTCACAGAGCCACTACAGAGATTTTCTGGTTTTGCAAGCTAATGTCTTTCAGCACCCAGACTCTTGTGTGTGTGCATGCACTTCCCAACATATAATTTGTTTTGTGAAGAAGAAAAAAAAAGAGAACCCCCCAAACTTTCTGCTTTCTGCTGCCTTTATTTGGCTTATTTTGCATCTGTGCAATGTACAAGCCACATTCATGATCAGCATCACACTGTACTATGAACTGCACAAATGAAATATAATGAAAAATACTTCCTCCACCTTAAATAATTTATAATTTGAACCTGTAGGGCGAATGATAGTGAATGCTAAAGTATCTTGCTAGCCAAAAATGTAAACGACTGCAAATATGTTCAGTTCCAAATCATCTTATGTTTTCACTCATTCCTCATTTGATGAGAAAAACACTCCTGTTGCCATCACTGAGAACCCTTAACTAAATGAGGAGAGAGTTAATTTGCSTCCCCTCAAATCCCACACAGTTTGTGAACAAAATCAGGGCCATTTGTCTTGCTTGTCTCTRATGTCTGCCTGCTTTTCAAGGCTCTTTGCCTCTTTCCCTCAGCCTGTTTGAAGGAACTTTTCTTTAGGTGCTAGAAACTGGTTTAACTAATTTACACAGAAAACAAGTTGTTTGTGTGTGCCAAATCATAATCAGAATTGTTTGTACAATGAGAGGCAAGGTAGAAAATACTCCAACAGAYGAGGAAATAACTTGGAGTGAATGATGGAGGAGAAAGAACATTTTATGCACTATATAAAAAAAAGAAAGACAAAATGAGGTCAATGAGAAGTCAAGACTTGCTGGGAAACAGTGGTGTAAATATGCCTATGTGCAACATGTGAAGAAAAAACAAAGAGCTGCAGAGCAGGGGTGCTAATGAAGCCAGGTTTCCTATTGATTTCTGCCTTCTGCTTGCTGTCTTAGGTACAAGTTCTGACCAAACCTTTTGCTACTGGGGGGGAGTTTTTGAGGTCTCTCCTGTCTGGACTCCCTAATGAAGCACGAGCTTCAGCTAAGCAGTAGGAGAACCACAGTTAGTCTGCACCTTTATCTGCCTACCTGTTTTCATGGGCCTTAGAGAAACCTCACTATTAAATTGTATTGAAAGTAACTGATGGATTAAAAAAGCTACTAGGAAAGGAATGGATGCACAGACAAGCATATCAGTCCTGCACAGCAAGGTTAAGGCTTAGATAAGCCTCCTACTTCTCAGAGAGGTGAAGATGAAAAAAAAAAAATAAAAAGAAAGGAGAAAAGAAAAGAGAAAAAACCCCATGACTGGTAGAATAAAAATTACACAACATCAAATAAATTAGGTCATCCACATCACATCATGTAGAAAGGGACCCAGAAATTTTTTAAAGCACAGACATCCTCTGCTGCCCTATGTTCCACTTCACACTCATTTTCTTCTGCCCCTTGGTTACACAAAGATGCATGATTCCCAAAGACCATATGACACTTTGCATCTGGTGGCAATATGGGCTACCAAGCAAAAGCATTTGCTATGTAGATTACTTGAACTAAGCATTTTAACACAGGTAGGCATTTTGTCTTCTTTAAAAGATAGTGTGGTGAATCAATAAGTGCAAAATGTTATTACATTATAACAGCAGAAGGTATATGTAGCACTGTCTGAACTCTGTTAGAAAGTTTAAATTGTCATGTATTGGACATTATTAAAAGGACCTACACGCGAAGAAGAGCCCTTTTGCCAATATGCTGAATTAAACAGCCTTATGAACTGTCATTCGTTCTGTTCCAGCAAGCAGCACAGTTGCACAAGGAAAAGTCACCACTCAACCCCATTCTGCTGTTCCTGCCTCCTGCCACACTGCTTGCTCTAACCAGGGCAGTGACAGGAAACATACACACATCCCTATGTTTTAAGACACTGCTTTCTTTGTAATTTCTTCTTGGAAATCATATAAATGTGGCTCCTTTCACTGCTACAGTATATCTGCTTCTTCTTAGCCTGGGAAAGACATTCTGGATTTCCTGGTCTCCGAGGGAAGGCAGGAGCAAGCCAGCTGCCAAACTCCTGCAGGGATAGAAATGTTTATTTCAACACCGTGCTGGTGCTGCAGACACTGGGATGAACTATCTGTTTCTGTCCCACCCCTCCTAAAAATATGAAGGACAGGCAACAGCTGGGAGCTGCCCTCARCGTATTTCCTGACCAGGCTGCAAGCTCTGCAATGCAAGGTGGGCGAGCTGCAAGCTGGAAGGAGACCGCAGCATCGGAGAGGCTGGGCACATATTCCACCGGCATGCGGAAAACCACCAGCACTCCAAACATTAACTGGAATCAGAAACACCCACACACAGACATTCCTGAGTCAAGATAATGGAGTTCAAATAACTCAGAGGGTTTGTTTTGTGGGGATTTTTGTGTGTTTGTTTTTTGTTGTTTCTTTTTTAAAGGACTTTGACCTAGCACCTCAGCCTCTCTCCACTCTATACCACCTTGAAGCCCTCTCGTCTCTGCTCCTCAAAATGACAGCTGAACAGTAGCACAGAAGGAACTCTTCAGAAGAACCAGTTTTTCCTCTGGTTGTTTATGGGCTGTTATTGAGGCTTTCTCAAGTACATGCTACCAGCGGAATATGCAGACAGGCATTCTAGCAACACAGCTGATGCATTTGAAGCAGAAAAAGAAACGTGGAAAATGTAAAATCAGCCCTGCAAGCAGRTCCATTCGTACAGAAGACTTTCTTTTTCAGATTAAATCAATTGTAAGGTAATTATGTAACAAATACCTGAAATGTAGTACCTTGGCACTCAATTTTTGCAGTAAATTACCTGCCTGCTGTGCTTGACTTTAAGGATAATAATTTAGGCATTTTGTTGCTGGGTCAAGAGGACTAGGTTTGAACTGGTTCCCAGCACTAGGCAACAGCCCTGTGTCTGCTTGCAGGGTTCTGGGTCTCTCTTCTGACACAGGCTTACAAGCATTTTTGAGAAGACATTCAAACTTCAAACTTTGTACACTCATTCCTATGGAGAGCTGCCTTGCCACCTCATTTACTCTGAGTTGCAAGCAAGTTGACAGCATAAGACACATAGATGGCGTTGAGCAGTTACATTCTCTGATCTCTGGCTCCTTTGCCAAGTCACGTATCAGTCACAATATTGTGTATAAGCTTGCAGTGATTTTTTTTTCAAAACCTCTTCAATTCAGTCTATGCAAGATCAAAATCAGGAGAAGGAAGAGATCTCCTTTTTTTGTTTTCAATTTAAGAAAGTGCTGCATGATGGACAGCTCATTTACACTGCTGCCCATTGGCGAATTGTTATTACACTATTTAGACAAAATTGTCTTTTTGGCAGCTGTTCATTAGTGGTAACTGCATTACAAACAAAATAATTTGCTTTAGACCTTCTTATTTTATTTTTGAAGGAACTAAGGAACAGAAATGGTTCCAAATGAATCAGAGTATGGATAGCTAATTAGCAGTAATCGAAGTTCAACAGATTATCCAGTACTTCTTTGTCAGATGAGCTACAGTAACCAACAGTGTGGGCCCTCCTGGCAGCACACAAAATCCTCACAGCTCACATCTATCAAAGCCATGCAGCCTCACCACCTGTCTTCTTTACGATTTTCTCATCTCTGCACTCAGAAATCAGGACCTAACACAACCACTGCCAGCTCTCTGGACTGAGCAGAAAAGAAGAGCATGAGAGCCCTCTGACTCTCCCCTCAGCCACAGATCATCAGTGGAAACTGCCTTCAGCAGTCACAGGCGAACTCAGGAGCAGATCCCATCTCCTGCCCTCACCTTCTTCTGCCTCTGCTGGACCATTCCCAGCCCCTCAGGAGGTCCTGGTCTACAGCTGTGGTCACTAAGAGGTGCTGCCAGGCATGTAAACAGGCTCCTGAGTGCTGTTCTTCCACCCTTCTTAAATATGGAATAGGGTGGACTCATTCAGCTTTTACATTTTGGAGAGGGAAGTACAGCAACCAAAGAAAACCTGACATTACCCAAAAAAGTGGCCAAACAAAACTTCACCTCTCCATTTACACAGGGGCCTCATGTCATTGTCCTKGTTTCAGGAACTTACAGTACTAAGGGCTGGATTTTCCCCTGGTCGTTTCCCATGGGCCTCTCAGGACCTCTTTTTTCCCAGTTTTTATACACTTTCCATCAACAGTGCTCAATACTCAGCTACGAGAAACTTCTTTGGTAGGTTTCTTACTATATAAATTTTTCCTRGAGTTTTTTTTCTTGCTGCTCGCCTTGGTGACTAAGTGCTAGTTTTGGTTACACTTCATTTAAATCTCCAACAAGTTCTCTTGCACTTGTTTCGACAAAGGAAAAATTTACCCACTAATGTTTTCACTTTTCTAGACTAGCACAAGCTGTGTCTAACCACTTTGAACTTCTGTCTACAAACTCCATGGCCCAAATTGGCATTAAATAGAGGTAAATTTAACCATGGAGAAGGTAGAAGCTGACAGAGGTGGCAACTTTACATTAGAGAGAGTTGCAAAGCCAAAAGGGACTATTTGTAAAAGCATGATAAATTCTTGCTTCGAGGATGATCGATAGCTAAAAATATTGTTTTAGCATACTGTTTCTAATCTAGGACATCTGAAAGGGGGCATTATTAATGACATCTCTTGTGGTTCATTACTTCTGTGAGGAACAAAATTACTTTGTAATTTAAAGATGAGAAGATTCTGCACATATAAGCAATAGAGTAAGCCCGTTTAAAACTGTGAATCTTATACACCTGCTCACAGAGGAGCAGAGTTTCAGTRGATGAAGGGCTTTGTTCAACTCTGAGCCTACACTGAAGTTGGACATTCCTTAACAAAAAGCTCTGATATATTGTGTATATACAACATGTGGTTCTTGCACAGAATATATAGAAATGTGGGATAATTACAGGGGCCTTTGTAAATTATCTGGTCCAACCCCTGCTCACCAGGACTACCTCCAGAGTTTGATCAGGTTGCTTAGATCCTTGGCCAGACAAGTTTTGAGCATCTCCAGGTTCTGAGAGCCTTCCTGTCCTGCTCCCTGGCTTAGTGTCATTGGTGAGCTTGTAAAAGTTGACTCTGTCCCATCATCCAGGAGCAAAGACAATGCACATTACTGCCACTTCTAGTARAACTCAGAGTACCCCTAGTATCCAGGCAACAGCTGCCTTTTAACTGCTGACCATTCCTTCTGACGCCCAGCAGTCTGGCCAGTTTGTCACTCTCCTGGTCATTCACCCATCCACTCTGAGCACACAGAAACTATGGGAGACCTTGCTGCRAACTGTGCTAGAGTGAAGGTTTGCCCACTGCTCCCACCTCATCCACTGGAAYAGACACTTCATGATAAAAGGCAATGAGGTTTGACAAGCAACATTTTTCTTAGCAAATCCACATGGGCTCTTCCCAGACACCTTCTCCCTTGAAGAAGGGAGAGTTTGCTCTGTGATCTTCCCGGGGTAGTTCCCTGGCTTCTCCTTCTTCCTGTTTTTTGAACAGCGTTGTTATTTTCCACTGATGGGGAACATCCCCTGATTGCTACAACCTGTCTAGGACAATGGCAGTGGCCTCACAATGACATTGGCCATTTCCCATGGCACCCCACTTATGCGTCCTGCCTGCTCCCATGGCACYGAGCATGGCCACTCTGCCTCAGTGCTCCCTGCCTCACCTTTCTCTCCTACATCGCTCACCCAACACTGCCCCTAGGTGAGGGAACCAGAAAGAACAGGGTAYAGACAAAAGCAGGAGGATCCTTTTTGTCCCCCAAGGCTCCCATGTGATCCAGCAGCAGGGCTGCCCGTGCAGAACAGTTTCACATGCCCCAAAAAGGCCAGGCATGTCAATATAAGCACATAATCTTGTGGTGCTGGGAATCCTCCAGCAGACTTCTGCCAACTGGCTGCAGCAGCCTGCTCACTAAATCATGGGCCCCCATAAAACACAGGCAACACACAGCCCCTGCCTYTGTTTGCCAGTGCTGCCCAAGAAGCCCAAACAACTCCAATGAAATATGGTCTTGAAGTGTCGCTTTATATAACACTTCATTTTGAGTGAAAGGAAAGATGATGATTTTTTTTCCATTTTGACATAATTTCTTCATAATTTGRGACTCACATTTTTGATGGAAGTCTTAAGGTCTATGAGACTAAAGAAAACTGCAATCACAGATTACATAGATGTCAAAATTGGAGTCATAGAGCATGGAGTGATTTTATTGCTTATTTTTATCACTTATTCATACTTAGTCCAGACTTTTATCTCAAAGGAGTGCAAACACTACATTTTCAAAAGATATTAGTACTTTGTGTGAAATCTTGGAGACACTTGAGAACTTAAACTTTTAAGATGAAAAATATAAAAATTACTCTGAACAGGTAATCTGGCAGAACTGTACTCCTTTRTATCCAGCTTATACTAGAACACTTAATAATATGCACAAATGATGCATAATTATTTTATAAATTAATTAAAATTTTTGTGGAGATAAAGAGACAAAACAAGTATATAACTAAATCCTTACATAATTCGGACTTTGCCGTAGATGTAGAGAGGTGTAGCAGCAACCTGCTGCTAAACRGGGGCTACCAAGAAGACAGGGCTCCTCTTGGTGTTACAAAGAGAAAGAATGAGAGGCAATTTTTAAACACTGCAGCAAGGGAAATTCCAGATGGACATAAGAAAAAAGTTTTGGTTATAAGCCGTGAAACAAGATGCCCATCTTTGCAGATAACTGTGAGTTTAAAATTTCTTGTAGACTTTCAAGGACCACTTATGGACAGTATTGTTCTCTGCTGTATCTTGCCCTCAGCTCTGAGACACTGCATTTCTTGAACCTGGACCTGCATAAACCTTCAAGAGGTACCATCACATAGAAGTGGAATTTCACTCTAAATTATCCCCTGCTACCTGGGGAGAGAGAGAAGCATCCATCTGCAAACTGCAAAATAAAATGCTGGGTTTTTCAAGGAAATTGGTGGCAAGAAACATTCAAGTAGAATCTGTATGTCTGACTCCCTTTCAGGGTGGGGTTAGCTTTCTGTGCTGTTGGAAAGTGCTCTTGTCACTGTCTCGACAGTCCACAGGAGTGAGACATAGTGAAAGCATTTATATCACTGCTATGCTTAAAAATGTGAATTGTAATTGTTGACAGGATTGATCCTCATTTACACTTGGATCCCATTTTTATTTCACTTACAAATAAAGATGATCAAGCATTAAGAGCTGGAATTGATACATTTTTAATACACACTGGTACAGAAGGCCAGAAAAGGCCAAATGAGGTATTCAGAACATCCCTTCCCTCTGATATAAATCACGGTACCTCTGCCAGGATTAATCAGGCTTTGGCCCTCTAAACAAGAAATAGCAGCTAGCCTAGGGCTCAGAAAAGGGGCTAATTCTTCCTTTTACTGAGATTGCTGCTTGATCGGTACTTGAAATTGTATTGCTCTTCTTTTGTTTTCAATTTTGAATAGCTAGACTGAAAAGACACCACTCATTCATATTCTACGCTTCAAGGTTCTCCCAGCAATTGGGAGGATTGAAACTTGAAAGCAGCACATTTAAGGACATGGCTAAGGGTCCTGGATTTATTGCATTAAACTCTCATATACTTCATGTCCTATTACCTCTCGTGCTGTTATTACTGCTATTTTCAGGTTGTAGGGGTTTGGTTTTTTTCTTGTTTGTGTTTTGATTATGGTTATTCTCCTTCCTTCAAATAAATTATCATTATGTCTTGAAGTTCCTTCTAGCACATGGTTAGACTCTCCTGCCTCATTTTCTGTGAGAGACAATACATCAACAATGCAAATCACTGCTGACAGCATATGGACACACTTGCCTCTAAAGATCTTACTCCTTCTTGTTTTAAGCCCATGAGAAAGAAGTCTAATTAATCACTGTGGATAGAAGAGTCCTTTTCTTTCCCAGGAAAGAATTAAAGAACAAGTGCAATATACTTTTCACCTTGTGCCTCAGCCGTGCCTGGTACAGACTCATTCTGTGGTACAGACTTCTCCTAGTTTGATTTCATTCAGCCTTCCTGGTAAAAAAACTGTTAAAACCTTTCAGTTATTTATCATAGGTGTATTCACTCACTAAGGACTGGTTAAATATCTTCTGTACCTGTACAGTAGGGAGTCCCAACACTATTCTCAATCACACATATGTAAACACAGAATAAATTTTTAAATAAATAGAAGTACCTTCTGCATTTCATCTGTAACAAGGCTGGTATTGGATCTACTGATTTTTAATCAACATATGTAAGTTAAGAGGAATAATCCACAAATACCACAAAAGATATCAAGGTAGCAAATCCTGTTTCAGGTGAAAGTGACCTCCATATCAGAAATACCACACATTATTAGCAGTAACATCCAATTTTTGCCCAAATTGCTTCTACTCTGACATATGTTTCCTTAGTTTTGTCTTGGAGTGCTCTGGATTTGATTTCAAGGATTACAAAAGCAACATTATTTTATTTTAGTCTCATCCAAATTTCAAAACTTTTGTTCTGATATTTTTATTCTCCTACATGCTTAAAGAGAGGACGATTTTTCCCGAAGACAGGCATTTTAATCTGCCCATATTTGCCAACATATTCACCAGGACTCTCTGGTGGACATGTAAGTACAGAACTGGTTTAAAACTGCCCCCCAGATGCAATCTCTGCTTTGTGTTTGCTTTGGCTTGTCCTGCTGGCACTGCAGGACTGAATGGCTTAGGGTGCTGGAGATGAGCAGGAGGAAGCCTTCTACCTACAGCCGCTGAGCTGAGCTGCTTGCTGTCTCGTGTCAGCTGGAAGTCTCTTCCTAATCCACACAAAGTCCTAATTTACCCACACACCAACATCACTAAGTTTACATTCTTTTCACTCTTTCCACAAAGTAAACCTTTGTCCTGACTTCACCAGGTGTCACTGAGGGCTGTAATGACACCCCGAAGCTGGATAATATTTGTTAGATTTTTGGTGCCATGTTCAAGGTCTGAATAGCGCGGTGGTATTTGGGTTGGGCTACCCATCTCTCTCCCTTCTCAACACAGATTGGGTGTGACTGAGATGGAGGTAGAGCAACACATCATGCCACGCAAGGCAGCAGAATAGCACTGAGCGCTCCCATCAGATCCTAAGGGTTGATATCAAGCCAAGAAATCCTGAAAAACCACATGATGACTCAAAAGATAAATGTTTGCCACAGAAATGCAGAGGAAGATGGTTAGAGATATTTATAATATTACAGCCTTAACTTCATGCCCTAATGTTTATTTTTAAGCCATCCACAGTGAGATGTGAGCAATACAAAACCTTACTCACGAGTTATGGAAGTTTACCGTTTTCTACTAGTGACTGAGTAAGGAGTTTTTCTCCTGCATAATACTGGGGAGACTAATATTTCACCTAGGGTTTCAGTTCCCATTATAAAAACTGCACACCAACTCAAGCCCCCTTTTACTTTCCCCATACAGAACCTGGAAATACTCAGATGCAGTCCTGCTTTCAGAAACCTCCTTTCACTTAGGAAAGCAACATGGTCTACATTTTCCTGAAACAGGCATTCTCTCTGAATTTTGTCTACAGATTATTGATCCTCCAGATATCCTTTACAGGCTCCAAATTTTCCTGCTTTCAACCTCTAGGGATGTAAGCCAGATGAGATCTTCAGACGGCCTTACAACACCATTTTAAAAGAACTCAATGGTTTCTAGTTATGATTTGAAAGTCAGGCTGCTTACTGAAAATTAGCACAATATTTTGACTCATAAAAGGCATATAAAATCCGAAGAAGCCACTTTCATCTCTGAAATTCTTCTAACAGAAATATACTTGTTCCTGTTGTTGAATTACTTAATTTTGAAAACTACAGTGCATGGCCTTTTCATATAGTTCTCTAACCAGAAGTTTTTAATGAAACACATTTCATTATTTGGTTTCAAGCAGTCTGGTGGATGAATCACTGTGATTGACTGCAAAACCTGCAATAGCCTCACAAAGGTGAGGATTTCGCTTGATATGCTGCAAGTGAATGGAATATTCTTGATTATACTCTGGTACACTTAGGGACTCTTTTATGGCCTATTACTGCTGGTTAACACAAGGAAATACTGATTTCTGTTCTAGTAACTCCTTCTTTAAACGCCTAGAAACTGGTCCAAAACATTAATTTTGGGGTGAGAATTTGCATATATATCTAAAATCCATGTGATTTCACTGTTTTAATGAGTGTAAAGGTAGAAATTCTGCTGTCAACTTGGAGCAAAGTGTTCATAATTTCAGATATCTGTATGGAAAATGTCTCACGGTAGAGACGGGGCCTTTGTCGGTGTTGACAGTCTGCTTTCTACTTGATTATTAGCACTGATTCTGTTCTTAGAAGACCCTTAGCACAATGGTCAAAATATGAAAACATTTGGCAGTTAAACAGCTAAACCCAAGTAGTTCTCAGGGTTTGCTAAATCAGAAAGTAGAATTGTGTTATTGTTCATGGTAGCAATACATACTCAGTGTCTCTGGAACACATGGGATTGCAAGGTGTCAGCTAGGGACACAGTCCCTATTCTGGGGCATTTACTGTAAAAGCTACAAATGGCCACCTTGTCTCAGAAGGATAGATGCTATTAATCCATCAATGCACGATTGTTATGCATGGCCATAGGTCATGTTTAGTATTTAATTAGTGTACTGCGTGCTATCCTGGGCCACAGGCCTCATCCAACAATTGTTATGATTTACATTTCATTAACTGTAAAGAATTGCCAACACGACCATGGCCAAGAAGTAAGTAATGCATATTTTGGTGCAAGGAGAGTAGTTAAGAAAATGGGATTTGTGCTGGAACCTACATGAAAAATTAGAGGCTGAGAAGTAATCAAGTTTATTATTTTAGCTCCAATATACCCACACCATAGTTTTATCAGCTACAGTATCGTCAGCCAGTACTCTTAGAGAGGTGATTGAGCATCCTTTAATTATAAGATCCATTATTTATTTCCACAAAGACTAGATAAAGCACACTTTTTCACAGTTGTGTTAGTTATTTCCTAACAGAGTTAGACCCCAGATTTCTTAGGTGTTTTGAAAAGGTGCCTGCAGTATTATGACTACAAAGAAATAAGTTTATATGAACATAAAAACACAACAATGTGAAAAAAGATTACCCAGGATCTGGGTGGATTTTAACTCAAGCAAAACCTGAGCGAATTCTCTCTCATAAGACTCAGTGAAATCTGTGAGTTAACGAGAAAGTGACTAAAAGGTTCTGAACTGGTATGAATATACTTTCACTGCTCTTATGTCCTATGAAGGTTTAATTCTGCCCTGCAGATGTCCAATTATATTAATACTGGGTGCACTGCTTTCCCAGAAATGCAAAATTACTTGTTCACTCATGAGTTTTTCTTACTGCTTTTTAAAGAGAGCGGTATGAGACATTAATAAACATCGGATAGCCAAAACCAAAAAAACCCCAACTTGGCAACAAGGAATGTAATTGTCCTGATGTATCCAAGCTGACCCACCTGGCACTTCTGCTCTTTCCATACCAGGTGTTCCGGATATCTAAGGTGGATTATTAATAAGGACTGCCAATTACAAAATGGGAAAAAAACCATCTGTTTATGAGCTCTCAATGTCCAGGTGCAGGGCTTAAAGTGAAATGCTGCTTCTGCTTTATCACTGAGGAGCTTGATAGTGGTCAACAAGTCCCTTCCTGTTTGGAAAATTTCTGATAAAGCATTCATATCCTGGACCCTACAAGCTAAAGACCAGAGTGTCATGGATTAAATTTCCTCCCAGTAAAACAAGTGTTGTTAAAACATTTTCCACTGAGTTCTCTCACAAGCAGTAACAGCAGTTTTAGACCATGAAGGTATTGAGGCRAGCAGGCAGCTCAATAAACCTGATGGAGTGATGCAGGAAAAAAGTCTTCCTGGGGTTCTCTTGGAGATTTTCACATGGAAACATGGAAGACAGTCCTACAGGCTTTCACAGCACGTGCATCTACACTGATACATCTACAGTGTAAACCTGTAATACATTTTCATTATCCAGCATACTTGAGGAAAATAACTAAAGAAATAGCTAGGCAATAGCTCTCAAAACCAGTGCATAGGGAACATATTTCAAAGAAGCAGGATCTCAGAAGGACAGGCTACATCAGGAGACTATGAAATTAGTATTTCCCTAGTCAGGCTTACCCTATATTCAAGCGTAACAGAAAATTTTAGGCCCAAAATGAACAAAACATTTGAAAGGAGTTAATCTTATGCAAAGAAATAAGCCTCATTCAACATTTAGTGTTAGGCAAGTGCTTATATTTTATGCTATATCAGTATGTTTCGAGAAATCAATATATTCATGCTTTTGCTGTTTCAGAATTTTGTCAGGATTAAAACAAGACTAAATAACGTGATTTTCAGTAAGGCAAAACTTCCTTCCTGTTCATGCACAGAAATACTTTCAAGGACTCCTGTTAAACCTTCAAAATGCTCAAGGTCTGGCACAGAACCACGTGTCAAAAATATGTCCCCACCTCATACCTAATCAAAATTTGAACCTGTTTAGCTAGAGGATGGTCTATTGTTAGCAATCCACTTTCCCTTTCTCTTTGACCTCAGAGAGAGCCTCTGGCAAGTGTTTGGTTTTTTTTTTAGTATTATTGCCTACAAGACAAAAAGGTCAAGAGCTGTATAAAAAGATTTGCTTCTTGGAAAAATTCTTAGCACAGCTCACTGAGAGAGCTTTAAACTAGATTTGGAGGGGGTCGGGGACATAATCAGACTTGACAAAGTGTGCAAAGGGGAGAATGATAGTGACCACCCAAGGACCAAAAGGAGGTTTAAGAGGGGATACCTACAGCAAGTACAAGCACCCAAAGACATAACCACAAGACAGGACTGTGGGGCATCCCTTTGCACCCTTGCTGAGATATCGAGACGATCAAATTCTTCTGTGAAGTTCCTGTCCACCAGCACACGCAGTACGTGGAAAAAAGAGGAGAAACGAGAGATCTGTGTGCAGTCACAGGGCTTTGACACTGCGATTACAGAGACGTGGTGGGACAGCTCTCGTGACTGGAATGTTGTCACGAAGGGCTACACGCTGCTGAGGGGGGACAGAGCGGGAAGACACAGTGGTGGAGTTGCCCTCTATGTGAGGCAACACTTGGAATGTGCTGAGCTCTGTCTTGGGGTGGATGGTGAGTCAGTAGAGAGCTTATGGGTCAGGATAAAAGGGCTGACTAGGAAGGGAGACAGTGTGGGTGTTTGCTACAAGCTGCCTGAGCAGGAGGAAGACCTGACTGAGAACTCCTACAGGCAAATAGAAGCAGCTTCACAGCCACAGACACTGGTTTTTGTGGGGGACTTTAACTACCCTAACATCCGCTGRAGAAGCAACACAGTGAAGCACAAACCGTTCAGGATGTTCCTGGAAAGCACTGATGACAACTTCCTGTCACAGATAGTGGAGGATCACACAAGGAATGTGCATGACCTCATACTAACAAACAGGGAGGGCCTTGTTGGAGATGTGAAGTTTGGGGGCAGACTTGACTGTAGTGACCATGAGATTGTGGAGATCAGTGTTGGGTGAGGAGGAAGCAGGGCAGCAAGATTGTAACCATGGACTTCAGAAGAGTTAACTTTAGCCTCTTCAGGGATCTTCTTGGAAGAATCCCATGGGAAAAAGTCCTTCAGGGAAGAAAGGTGCAAGAGAGTTGGTTGATATTCAAGGATCACTTCCTCCAGACTCAAGAACGATGCATCCTGATAAGCAAGAAATTGCAAAAAGGGGGCAAGAGACCTGCATGGATGATAAAGAGCTCCTATTGTTACTCAAGTGCAAGAACTTCCACTCACCAGATCAGTCTGAATATAGGAACACTGAAAGCAAAAGGAGAAAACCTTAAAAGCTCTTTATCATGAGCACTTTATTAACTTACCACCTGTGTAGACAAGAACAAGTCTAAGACGTTCAACAAGTCAAAGCTTCAGAAACTAATTTCAGCTTGAAGCAAGACTGACACTTTTATATGTGGATACCATAACTTTTAAAGTTATTTCCAAATTTTAAATCACTGAAGCTGCCCGTCTAAACACAACCCGGGAAAATCAGGAATCAGGACTTCTCAGAGCTGATCCCTGGCCTCTGAAGCTCAGGGCTCAGGCCCTTGGTGCCCAAAACCCATCTGTTCAGACACTTTCCAGAGCTGATAGGAGAACCTGCTCAGCACAACTCATGCCACCCAGCATCTCTGTCAACCACAGCTCAAAGGACTTGGGCTCCTAAATCGGGCCCTCAGGTCAGTAGGATGAATTTTTAGCCAAATACACAAGCTTGGACATGATTCCTGACTTCTGCAGCCTTCTAACTGGAAAAAAATATTTCAATACTTTTTCATTATGATTTATTCCACCAAAAAAACGTTTTAAATGCCTGCCTGCTCTCTATCTCAATTTTCACAACACCAAATGCTGTTATATGATAGAAACTTTATTCATGCAAAGAAATAACGTTTAAAAAAGCAAAAAAACCCTTCAAAAAAACAGCCTTTGAACTTAAATTTTTCACCCATTTAAGTAGCCCCTTATTGAGAAAAAGCTTCCTATGAATGGACTTTCAATTCAATTTTGAAAAATACATCAGAAAACTGAAAGCAAACAACAATCTTCCTTTTGTCACCGAAATGGCTTACTTTGAAACTGCATTACTTTCTCCTGCTTTGTTTGATAATTTTTTTCCCCTCTACCTTTTACCAATGGAAACACAATTTCTTCATCTTTCTAGAAGAATAACAAATCATTTCCCTTGCACTTTCTAGTTGGCTTGTTCTATTTTCTTGTGACATATTTTCCAAACGTGTTCAAACCTGACCAAACATGCTTTGTATTGTATTTTCAAGCCTCAGTTATCACTCCATAAAAAGTTCCAACAATTAGACCTGTCACACTAATTGATTAATTAATTAATTTTCTATAGCACGAGAGATGGTTGAAGTATTTTAATAATGAATAGGAAAGTTTGAGTATCTCTAGGAAGAGATATAGTAACAATTCATTGATTTCAGTGTCCTGTTTTTGACAAGTTGAAAATTGAGTATCTTCAAAGACATCCTTGGTGCTTTTATGATATTTCTCTCCATAGTGAATGGTATGTTAATCCTAGTCCAGTAAGTTTTTTTCCAAATGCTCACCTTTGTTGAGAACACTCTGCTGAGGACGGTGTTTCTCCTTATGGAAAGGAGCAAGCGTTATCTACTTTGAACAAGCATTTAAGAATCTGGTCTGAGTTCAATTATTTCTGGGCCTCAGACTGGCTTGATATCTCATGCGAAGAGTGTTTAGGAACTAAGCTCGGTGGCTACATCCCATACTAATGGAAGCTGACAATGTGCAGGAGGGAGAAAACACCTTGAATTGTTCACAGGTGAAATGAAGATCRTGACAGGAACACAGGAGTCCCTTAGAAAGAGGGGGACACCAGCAGAGAAAGCCCGTGAAACTCAGTCAAACTGGGGTGGATTTGTGCATGCCAGAAACATCCCTAGATCTATGTTCTCAGTGTTCTTGAGCACTGCTATGCACATGCTGCAACAACTGAGATTGTTTTTATTTTTAAATAATCTGAACTTGAAATAAGGACTTTTGGGCTCCACTCTAATTCCTGCTGCATATAGGATTTGGACCATTTCTTTTCTTCCACTGCTTTTCACTTTAATTTCTTTTATAAAGTGAATTTCATAGTTTGTCAGTCTCAGTTCAGATTACATATTCTCCCTGCGTTTACAAGATGGTCTTTCACAGCATGCTCCTGTGACTTCAGCCTGTTTCTTCAGAGCCAGCAACGCATGAGATGTTGCCAAGTGTTAGCATTATTTCACTGTCATCCCTGTGATCTTTTGTACTTGCTGTTTCGCAGAGGGTTTGCAGAAGAATCTCAGTCCTCTCTCAAAGACTGTTCTAGTTTGTGTTGCTATAGAGGAGCAATCAAAGGATCAGAAAGCTAAAAAGTATGACTGAATATTGAATATCTTTTTCATTTAATAAATGTATAAGTTGACCCATAGGTGTTTAGCAGGTAGACATTACTGTAACTACCATCATAATCATCATCATCTCTCCTTGACCACCACAGGCTGGCAGTCAACATGCACATAAACAGAGGGGCTCAGGAACATGATGTGCACAACCAAGGTGGGGACCTTCCACACTTTCCACAGCGAGATGCAATAATGAGCGAGTATGATTGAGGGTCTTCAAGGCTCTCTCTGCCCCTCAGCCTTAAAGTCTTGCTGGTCTGCTCATAAAACACCCATAATTGCCCTTAGGCAATTTGTTCTGTTGGAAATAATTGAGATAAGAATAACAGGAAATTGGTAGATATTGGCAATTAAGACATTTATTGTAATTGATTGTATAGCTTGCCTTACGTTATTATAAGGTTTAATGATCAGAAGCCCATAACTAAGTCATCTCTGGCTGTGGAGAACTATGACCAATATGTGCCATAAAAATAGGAGCATCTGTGGTCATTGATGTTCTCTGATCTTCTAAATGCATAGTGGAAATTGTATTATCCAAGATAACAGAAAGGAAAATGTCTTGTTTCAGAAATAGTATGAACATAATCAGATTTGAGAAACCAAATGATTTTAGTAATAGGGGGCACTGTGCACTGAGAGCAGAGAAATGGGTTTGTGAATTGTAGCTTGCTACTCAGTAAACAACAGAAAATAAGCCACAGGGACTTCATCTTTCACTGGCAGCATGATTGCTACTTTTGACAATTCAATAAAAATTCAGTTTTCTCAGGTGCCACACATGGGAAACATGAAATGGGGAGAATGCTCAACTGAGTAGCTTCAGAGTAGCCACTTGCACTCTAAAGTTACTTTGGAGGGAAGAACTGTATGTAAATAAATCAAGTCAGTGCAAATCTGCTCTAGAAGTCCTGCCTTTCTTAATCAAGTCATTATATTCTTCTAATGCTTATATATGAATATTTTGTGTATTTTAAGTGCTCTCTTCGCAACCGTGGTTTTGTGTGTCATGTGTGTTCCCACACATCGCTGAGACTTACATCTCTCAATCAACATCTGCCGCCTTAAGACTTTTATATAGACATTAAACATTCTTGAGTAGAAAAAACCTCTTTATTCAATGTTTACAAAGCTCCTAACACAGCAAAAAGCTGGTCCATGACTGGTTTATATAGGCAATGTGGCAATTCAGATAATTAGTAATAAAAATGCTTACACAAACACTACATCTATAATTCAGTTGTAGTAAAAAGAATCAGCTGTTTCTACTCAAAGGTATATCTATCATAGCTACAACAGCCTGGAAGTCCAAGCATCAGGATAGCTACAGATTGTAGTGATGCTGTAGATTTAAGACTAATACAGAAGAAAACACTCTTCTTTATTGGAATACTCTCCTTTGAAGTAAGAAGAAATGACCCATCATAGGGGTAGGATGCCGGACAAAATGGATCCTGAGTCTCCTCCCTATATAATTACACATATGCAGAAAATTGCAACATGAACACAATTATAAGAGATGGCCAGGACATGCTCAGCAATGCTAAAAATACACAGCTTATGTTTTTATGTCAATCTAGTTTTGTCTAATATAGTTCTTACTAATTCCTTGTCCTCTTCGTTTAATAAAGCAGTGATCTAATGTTCATGCCAGTGAACACTGTATTTTCCAAGGAAAATATAGCATTCTTAGCTGCTTGGAAGATTAACAATTATACACCCCTGTATAATATTCATAAATATATTGAAATAATTGCCATATTAGAAGATTTAAATTAATCTGCAAGTTTATATAGTAATAATTTTATATTAGGCTGTTAAAACATACTTTCAAAGACCTTTTAGATCAAAGACCTTTTAGTCTATCAATTATAACCTTGATATGATTAAATCAGACTGCCTCCGAATTAGATGAAGTTAGTAGAGATATAAAAATCAGAATCTGGACTTGGAGCCAGGAATTGCAGTATACTACTGTTTATGTTCATGGCACGGAAAAAAAAAAAGAAGTCATTTCTGCAGTGACTGACTGCTCCAGCTAAAATATTTACAAGGCTATTTAGCAAAGAACCTCTTGATTAAGGTGGTATATTTTACATTCCCTTATCACACTTCATAGATTTTCTCAATTTGGTAAGACTTTCAACCAAGGGATTTAAGACAATAAATCCAGGAATTTGTATTTCTGTCTAGGTAAATATTTTCAGCTACTTCTTACCAGGTAAATTTCTCTTTTGTGTTTAAAACTGAACTCCTATGACAAATGGCCTTTCAGAAGATTATCTGGTTGAGAGACACTTAACACCCCCGTGTGCTGATGTTTCACTGAGCAGGCTTTCAAAACAGGTTTTAAATTGCATATTTTTCAACAAGCTGATTTATATGAAGGAACAGCTGGTGAGTAAAGAGAAGAATGAGTAACAGAAACAACGTGAAAATGTGGGAAAACTGGCAGCACACAGAACTGAAAACACTTTGGTGAATGCCACCACACCTCAAAGGACCCTCTTGTTGGTAAACAAATGTGTAGTTCCTCTCTTTGTTCTTTATGCATCAAAATATAGTTTCCCTAGTCTCTGCGCAAAAGTCATTTCAGCTCACAGTTTCAGCAGAAAAAGAATCAGGCAAATGCAGCGCAATTTTCTGCTGGATTTGTTAGCTGGTTCAGCCAGTCCAAGCAGCTTTAGGGAAGGCTCAGGTCCACAGAAAAGCACAGATTGTGCACAGGGAGAAGAGTTCTAAGGTCGGTTTGTGAAATCTCAGTCCAGTTCAAAGCCTGCTGAAGACTATGGAAGTCTACAGACAACTTCTTCCTAATTTTGTATATAAAGATTAGAACATCCTACAGTGCATCAACAGGTAACTTGCAAAGTAGTCACTGTACATTTCTCTAGGTGTACATGGACAAAGTTCCCCCTACAGTCACAGGAAATGGATACAATAAATAGCGTGAATGTTTTTTTTTCAGCTCTCCTATATTAGTATTTTTAAATTCGAGCAACTCTTGTCCAAAAGGTGGGGGCAAGGGTTGTGCTTTTTTGGGCAGAGTATGATTTTTGGTTTTCTGATTGTTTGTTGCTGTTGGGGGGGGTATTGCTTTGGGGGTTTGGGGGTTTTTTTGTAATTCCAACTTGGCTCAGAGATTTTTGTCACTAAATGAAATGACATGATGGTGAAATCCGTTGGAGAAGAGCAGCTGCTCAACTGAACAGTTTGCCTCACCATTCCCCAGCTACCCTGTGAGCAATCAGTCTTTTCCCACCATGGGTAACTGAGCAAGGGCAAGCTCTGATTTTAGGAACAGTAGCCATTTCTACAGACAGGTCAAAACACACCTTAGAAGTCTTTCCCCCAAAGCCACTTTGTGTCTTGGGTGTCAGAAGCCCCTCAAGGGAGATGGGAGAAAAGGGGTGCATGTGGTTTCTCCATCCTTGCACAGAGGGAAAGGTTCCATCTCCTCCCTCACCTTGCCCTGGCACAGCCACCATGCCAGGCAAGGGGCAGGTCACCATTTGGGGAGGGAGATTTAAAGCCAATCAACGTTCCTGGCTCATTACTAACTTCATGGCAAGGGAAGAGGGAAGGTGGAGGTTGTCAACCTTAATTAATGCCTGTTTTAAAAGCACTTTGCATTCCTTGCCTGACATGTGCTTCACAAAAGCCAAGAGCTGTTGTTGTTATTAACAACTTGCAATATAAACACACTTGGCCTGATTTTCCTCTCCCACACAAAAGGCTTCACGCTTGTTTAGGTCCTGACTGGGATGGAACAAGGAGGCTTTCTCCGGTCAGTGCAAGGGGAGGCCCCCAGAGGTGCCATACAAGAACCTCCAGAAGAAAAGCCAGCAGGAATAAAAAAAAAAAAATTATCTTGGTTAAGTGCTCCATTTCTTGAAGGCTGAGCATAGAATCAAAACAACATCGATTGTATAAGCCTTTGCCTCTGTGTGCTTCTTACTTGGTGGAGTGAAAAATTGTCTTGTTTGGAAAATTATTTTTTTCACAAATGCTTTTTTCCTTTTTACTCTGTCAAACTGCTTATGATACTGCTAGAGCGGGGAGACATCAAAGAAATTCTGCTGAGATGCTTTGATCAGGAAAAAAAAAAGAAGCCACAATAAAAATAGAAAAGAAAGGAGACAGGGCTCATCAGCTTGGATCCTAAAACACTTTTCTGTAAAGCATTAAGATATTTGGAGAGGGAAAAATCCCCACCAAACCCTCTCCAGTTCTTAGATCAGTCCCAGAGGTTATAAGCCTTAATGTTCTGCAGGTCACAGGAGACCCTTTAGTTTGTCCTTGATCCTTTCAAGTAGCTGGAAATGAAAACACGGTGCAGAAGCTGCGGCTTCAATTAGACATAATATCAAAAAAAGGTTGATGGCTCTTCCTTGCTAATGAGGAAAAAAACAAGTGCTCTGGAAGAACGCCACCCCACCCTGCCAGCTGACGTCAATAGAGCAATCACACACATCTAAATATCATAAGCCAGGGGAGCTCACAAACACATTTTACACCTTTTTCCTCTACTGACTTATTCCTTCAGAGATGAAGTTAAAGCTCTCTCTTTTCTAAGTTGAAGTTTTTAACGTTTTCTTCTCATCTTTTTAGCACTTCAGAAGAAAAAAAAAAATCAGTTAAGAAAGAAGGTGCTGGATTCTATTTTTTTTTTTCCTTTTTCATCTAATTTGCAAATTACACCAAGGAACCAAAACAGCTACCTCTGAAATCACTGTTATTCTGACAAGTATGCCCTAATATCAGAGAAGAGGTGTCTAAGCTTACACTGGAGAGATGCTATTAATTTTGGAGAGAAGATGGGTGAGGGAGCTTAAATATCAGTTTCAGTCCTCATTCTGATTAACATGGTTTGTTGTGTGTGAAGGTGTTTAGCACTACATAAAGCACCTGTGCCTTTACTTTTGTGCCTTTTTGCCTAAGTCAATTTATTGTTTAAAGAACAAGAGGAGATCAGGATTAAAAACAATACCAAACCAATCAACCAAACAGAAAAGCTATAGATCTGGAAAAGAGAATTACAGGGTCCTTTTACAGTTAGACCACATTTTAACGCTGCAGCAGCCATAACTCCTAAGTTAATACAGTGAATGACAATCATACCAGCTTCAGCCTTGGGATGGTCAGGCTCAATATCCGTAGGATAAGACGAAAAGCAAGGCTGATGTAATGATTGAGTCCTGAGGCTCCTTATGAAATATCTAAATGTTCTAGTCTGCAGCAAATACCTTGGAAACAGCCCTCCCCTGTGCAATGGAACTTGGAAAAAGACCAAGAATGTGAACATATTTGTGGGGGTTTTTTAATGATGATTACTGTAGCCCCAAGTAATCAAATCTCCTTCAGTAAAAAGATATTACCTTTCCTACATTCAATCAGAGAGTGTTAGATTCAGTTAAATTGCCCTTCTACATGTGCAAGAAGTCTTTTCTGAGCAGCAAGCATTAACAGCTGGGAAGAAATAGTGTATTTTCTCGGAAGCAATTTTGCTTTAAGTTACCTGCAATTTAAAACATGTATCAGCTACCTTTATATAGTATTACTATTTTAAATATAATGTAAAATATACAGGTTACAATGATTCCTTCAAACAGTAGCTCATAGCCAGCATTTCTCACATTGCTGTAGGGTGAAGTGCAATTTAATAGAAGGTGGGAAACTGAGCTCAGCTGTCCATCAACACCTTATGTGTTGCTCAATGATGAGATATGTCTTGAATGAGTCAGGTCTCTTTTTTGGAAGGCATTAGSTCCATCCCAGCCCTGCAGCAAAGTCTTACTCCTCTCCAGCGCTAGCCACTGTTGCTCTCTTCTCTGGTGACCAAAGAAGTGAGGGATCACAAAATGATTTACTAATGAGGCAAAATACTGGCAATTTCCTCAACTGAGACTAAACTAAAATAAAACAAACAACTTCTCAGAACATTATATATTTTAACTTCTTCAAACAGCTCTTTTTTTTCAAGAGTCTTAGCACTGTACATGTTTATTACAAGCGTCATAACCCAAACTGCTCATGGAATTGCATAGCTCTAGCTGTTAAAAATGGAAAGTGTCGAGAAACTTTCCTAAGACCCTACTTTTGGTTAGTTATGACTTTGTGAAACCCTAATCACTCTATGGATTTTGTGTCAAGGATGCAGGCTCGCTAGATCCTATTAAAAGTACCCTTGATAATCATTTGTTTGCAGATAATTAGTAGAGACTGGCTGGACCTTGACAGCTACGATGTTTAAAAGCCTTACTGAGTGTATAGTCACCATGCAGAGTTCTTCCTGTGGAAGAGCTCACACATTCATTAAGATAAAACCAAAGCTGAGCATGCCCTAACCCTTTAAAACCCCTTCATGTGGTCTTCCCAGAGTAGTGAAATGTTTGTGCAGTTTTCAGACTTCTTAAATTAACTTGCACTGTGCCTTGTCATGTAGATGTGCAACGAAAAACAAAAGTAGGAAAACTGGTTCTTTGGAAAGCTCCTCGTTCACAGCTTTCCAAGCACATTTATTCATCTCCATACCCTCCCCTGTGCCATCCAGAAGGTAGTGTAAGCACAGCAGTTCAGACTCAGAAATGGCACATTTTCCAGCATTTTTAATTGCTAAGACTTTGAAGAAAAAGTCTTTTTCCCACAAAACAAAGTCCCTTCTTTTGTACTACTTGCACCAAAAATAAGTTGTTATTATTGGCATTTTCACAAACCACCATGAAATTTTAGCATTACAGTCACTCATTTCAGGAACCATTACTTCAGAAATGTGATGACTACTACTACTACTACTACTACAAACCTCCCTCAATACATATCCCTTGCTTTTTATTCTTATGCATAAGAAGGTGGAGTGTTTCCAATCAGACATTTCAAAGTTTGCAGTCACCACTGCTCTGATGGTGTTCTTTGGGATGGACAAGAGCTACACAGGTATAGCGAGTACTGACAGTGCTTTTTCTCTTATTTAGAAAAGTGGAGACTGAATGGTAAGAAATCTCTTCGGGGTAGCTGTTCTTTGAGGGAGGAACGTTTAAATTCCAATTTAACTTCAGATACAATAACTGGAGCACTTCTACTGCTCCCTTTTCACCACTGTGTACGGCAGAAAAAGAGGACAATTATTAGATATTTTATTTCAGGAAAAATCTTGCAGAAGGTTGCTTGAAGTTGCACCTTAACTTTTTAACCCTAAGGATAATATCACTACCATCTGTAAAATATCTACATATATGTGGGTGGAAAACTCTGTAAATGAGTTTTAAAAATAAATCTGCTTTCAGAAATAATTAACCCTCCTCCATCATTCTTTCTTTTCTGGGTTAGAAGAGAAAAATAATAAAATGTTTTAGTTACCCTCAAGCAAAGGTGTGGGGTTATGCTGGTGGTATTCTCATATTTTGATCTTGACTGAATATCAGCAAACCTCAAAAAAATTAAAACTACAAGGACTGAAAATTATAGAAGACAGCAAGTTCATAAAGCCCTGGAGAGAAGCACATTCTCAGTTCATATGCTATAAAAGGCAAGCTCAGAATGCCTTTGATTAAGTCTGTCCTTAATTATTGAAGAACAATGTAATATAAATAAAATATATAAACATAAACCTGCAGCATTATTTATACCTTTCCTATCTAAACATTGTATGTTTAGTTCTTCAGATGACAATCAGATAACAGAAGTTATGGTCAACTCTGCAAAAGACTTACTAGCAAAAGAGCTGGGCAACTGGTTTGCAAAGGAGTTGTCAGCAACCAAGTAAATTGTCTGGAGGGGTTTTGGCAATTCAACAAGGAAAATAACTAGCTCGATTAAGTGGTCATCACTGAAGAACCTCAAGAAATACTACTTTAGCAAAAGAACATCAGAAGCAACACAGGCCCTGTCATCAGAAACATTTTAATTAGAAGCAGTCATGCGGCCTTTGAAAATTGTTCTGTATTTCAAGGAAAGCTCTAGAACTAGATCTGAAACACAATTTCATATTTGTGTAGTTTCAAAATTTGGAAGAATTCAAATTTGAAGCCAGACACAGCCAGGTAAGTTATCTATTGAAACAAAGCATGAACTTTTCTTTTCCCACAGAGTAACTGTGAAAGATAGGAATTTTAACTGAGTGAATGGGAGATAATTCTTGTCCTCTTGAGCAAACTAGAATATAGTATGTTTTATTTATACATACATTGCAGCAGTATTTCATGTTTTATTATAACTATGTAATGCATTGCATGTTGTGGATACATTACCCCGCAAACCAAAACAAAACAACTCACAATTGTAGCATAGAAGAGTACAGATAAAGTCGATAAAGTTTGCACTCAAGTCAATTTGATGTGTAGTTCCAAATAAGCATCTCCAGCAGATCAAAAGAAATCAAAGTAACTTTTGGATGAGTACAGCTACGAGCTAACCGCTATCTGATTTAATAATTACATGCGCAATAACCAACAGTGTCTTCCTGAGACCTTTTCCCTGCTTTCTTTCAGAGTCTCTTCCCTCTATGAAAAGACAAGACTTTTTTTTCAGTCCTTACTTCAAAATATGTAACATATCTTCAAAAACTTCATTTTTTTTAATAGTACTTGCATTTAAGATTAATATTGTAGCCTCATCTACTGTTAGATAAGCCTTGATCTAATTCTAGTGAATTGCTGGGAAACTGCTGTCTTCATGTACACGCCTGGAAGGAAAACTCCTTGTTAGGTCACAGCTCCTTCAGTGAGGTCCACAGCACAGAAATGGCTGTAGCCAATTTAGATACCAAAATCCCCTAATTTCTAACACAGTGGGACACTCGCCTCTTGCTCTTGCCGTCTTCCTCTGAAATCTCATGGGCAGATTGTTTGACTTTATGTATCTGTAATTTCATATCACAAACAGTGATCCAAAATACAATTTCCAAGAAATGAAACTTTCACTAAGTAAACTTCCATTTTCAGAAATAAGCAGCTAAAAATGTACTTGCTTAAAATTATTTCTAACAAGAACTAAAGCCTGTATCTAGGCTCCGTAACACTGATTTAGAAAGTTTTGATCATCTACCATTCCCAAAATGGCTGGAATAATTTGATTTCTTTGCAAAGCAAATAGAATATTTCCTTAATTGAAGAAAAAGGAGAGCATACATAGTTTAGTGGAAATGTATCTCCAGGGCACACTTCTAGAACTCAAACTAATTTTTTAACAAACAAATATAAATTATTCTACTGGCTACTTATGAAAGACAACAGAAAAAAATAAGTCATATGTAAAATTGTCAATACCCACTCAAGAGTTATATTCACAGTAATTAAATTTAGACTTCAAATGTTGAAGAAAAAGCCTGCATATTCTTGCAGAATCTAGTTCTTAACATTACCAACTATAAATATAAAAATAAAACCCCAAATTTAAATTGTACTGCTTGTCCCTACGACTAAATTAAAAGTGGAATCAGACACTGAATTTGTAAATCCAATGACATCAACATAAAGTCCCTAAGTTTAGTCAGAGACGATCATTAGGAGGCAGCAAATTATTTCCCATCTCAATAGAAACAGAAATGTTCTCCAACCTTTTTGTTTTTAACTGTCAGGGAGAATACCCCAAGATAAAAGAAAAAAAATTTAGGCATGAAAACTCTCTTAACCTTTCTAAAAGACCATGTATGTTCTGTTTTATCTTTAATTAAAACAGACATGCCATATGTGCTCCAGAGAAAGGTACATACTCTCAGCTGAACTTCCACCTCTTTGGTTCAAAGGATAATATCTTGACATTAACGAGGGAAATATAAAAACAAAACCAGTCAACAACAGCAAAAAGCCGTTGTCACTTCAGCATGATTTTCAAATAAGACAAGTTTGGCTGGCTGAGACCAAGCTACAGAAAGACACCTCTATTTGAAACACAAGGTGAGTATTGGGATTCTTTGCCACTACAACAGCAAAACAAATCCCGCTATGAATGACTGAGATGCTGCTGGTTTGAAGATAGAATTATGAAAGCATCTTAAGGAGCACTGATTGTTAGAATGGAAACAAAAAAAATCTCTGACTGGGTAAAGCAGCTATAAATGAGATCCAGAGGCCAACCAAATTTAGTGGGACCATGAGTTTTCCCCATTAAAAAAATGACCAGCATATCTGGATATTTTCACCTCATCAGGATACAACAGAATTAAGATCAGGTGAAGAAGTGACTGTTTTTAACCTGTGAAGAAAGAAGTGACTGTTTTTAACCTTAGCTTCGTTTTTGTTTCATCTAATATATAGTGGTAGGATGAAAGGATCAGGTACTTCTCCAGTTAGTGTTCCATCCAAGCATTTGCCATTTCATTTTCAGGAAAGTGGATGAACAGAGGTATGACTTGCATGCAAATGGATTGCTGCTTTTCAAGAGTCCTCTTCTGGTACTGGTTAACCTAAAAGTAGCTTCAAATGAAGGCATAGATTTCTCAAAGGCAGTGCCAAAAACCTGATGTGAAGCTCACAGATCTGAAAGATGTCTGGCACCTATTGACATTTGATCCACAAAATCCATAATGGATTTTATCAGCACTTTTGAATACCCAGAAATGCAGTATGTAACTGATCTCACATTTAACTTCTACCAACTTGTCTGCCTAAGCTAATTAAAACAAAAATTGGAAACCAGACTCAGCATGCCAGGACAGCAGCAAGCTGAGTATGTTTGCAGTTTTCAATTTTACTTGTAGTGAGTTCAACAGGATGATTATTCCAGAGCTTAAGAGTGTCACTGATGTTTGGATGAAACTCTGCCAAGCTTCAGGTTATACAACTAAAGAATTATTTGGATATAGTTTAGAAAATGAAGAGACCAAAGAGGATGTTGTTTACCAAAAGCTTCAATATTTCAATCTTGAATACCCTCTTCACTATTGGTAGAAATAGAACTATATAAAGCTACATTTAAGGGAGACTTTGTTTGCTGAAAATCTGATGGTTCCTTCAAACTGCAGCCTGTTATTATTTTGTTGCATTTTTCGTATTAAAGTACAATTACCCTCTTAGGTAGCTCAGTTACACCGATTTCTAGGTAATATTAGAGTTAGTGTAAAGCAGATACACTTAAAACAGCTGCAGCTCCTTTTGGAGCTGTACTCTTATTGAGACCATATGGTCATTTTGCTGATGGTGTTTCCTGTTTTATTCTCTCCTCTTGACAAAATATTTTGTGTTTAAATGTGTTAACACCCTTCAGAGCTGGCCGGAACACTGGTGTATTTTTATCCTGAGATGCTAACAACCTTACAAATAATCAAAAGTCAAAGGAAAAGAGCACAGGTGTTCCAGAGGTAAAACCTTAAAGTTCTCCATCAACCTCTCTTTTTCTTCATTAATATCAAGATTACAGCACAATTTGAAAATAAACAATACAAATTTTTATATATATCTTACATGTTTGCTGTTACACTTCCACCTTTTAGTGCTAGAGCATTGCCTGCTGCTTGGAATCACAGAGAAAACCATCATCTATCAGAGTCACCAAATTCAAAATTCAGGTTTTATTGTTTAACCTGACCCCGTTAATGGATTTGCCAATAAGGCTGTGCAAGTAATATGCAGAAATTTAATTCACTTAACTCCAAAACTAAGCTCTATATGACAACACAACCTAAAAATTTTTAACTAACTGATACACAGCTGGGGGGAAAGCAGCCTTGTGGATATCACAAAGCTGAAGGTGAAGGTTTCCTCAGGTCATCACTACTGAAGGACAGAGTCAACATACGGTTTAATTTCTTTACAGAGTGCAGCTCTGCATATCCTATTCGAAACAAYCTTGATTTAATTTTGAAGTCCTGTTTGCCAGTAGTTTGACTACATATTAAGCCTAATATATGTGTCCTGGTTTCCGCTGGGACAGAGTTAATTTTCTTCTTAGTAGCCGGTGCAGTGCTGTGTTTTGGATTTAGTAAGAGAATAATGTTGATAACACACGGATGGTTTAGTTGTTGCTGAGTAATGCTAAAAAATAGTGCCTAAAATACTTGTAAAAATAATCTAAATCAAGGACTTTTCACTTTCCCATGCTCTGCCAGTGAGGAGGTGCACAAGCGGCTGGGAGGGAGCACAGCCAGGACACCCAACCTGAACTGGCCAAAGGGATATTCCATTCCGTAGAATGTCATGCTGTGGTGGTGCATCCTTCACCCCTTCTCCTCATGCCTGCACTACAATCTCAGGAGACCCTGGCAGGCCTTGACTGAACCAGCTGAGCGATGAAGTACCCCTTTACCAGGCCATTTGGGCAGGGAAGCATTCCTGACCATACCATGAGCTCCTGTAGGATACACATGGAAACAACACTGACCGTAACAGGAACATCAGCTGCCCGACCAAGGTGGGGAATGAAGGATAATCAGTCATCCCCTGATAGCCTTGAGACATTCCCTGCCTGAATCGTAGCCCAAGTGGAACAGGACCACTGTTTCCAGTCGTTCCCAACTTGGGATGTGTTCAGGATGGAAATGTACTGATGACTAAAGCTAATCATCTTGCGATCTTATTAACAGCAGTCCCAAATGAGGCCCTTGGAGCTCTCCTGGATTGCAGCTGGCTGTGTCAGCACCTCCCCCTGAGTGGAACACCTCTCAGAACCCGTGAACCCTCAAGTCTGCAACACTCAAAAGACCAACACTGACAATGAGGAAAAGGCTGATACCCCTGCCACACACAGAGACTCCTCAAAGTGCATCCCATGCCTGTAGAGAAACACCAGGGGATTTGATGTGAGTATTCACTGAACCCTAGGGGAGTTTTTGATAGGTGCCTTTATCTTTATATAGATGTATACACATCTCTCTGCCTGTGAATTGATTACGGTTTGAATGTTGTTATTGTGAATCTATAATGGAGTCATTGTTGTAATTGTGGCAAATCCTACTGAATCACCTTTTTAAGTGTTAAATCAGTTGATGATTATGTGCTGATAAACCCTCTTGCAAGCTTACATTTTGGTACCCATATTCTTTGCACCCTTACCCTCTTGCATCCCTGGTCCTCATGTAAATCGTTCCAAATCGATTCTAATTCAATTTTCTAAATGTACGTTTCCTCTGTGAACTAAGTAACAAGGTGAGCCTTGCCATTGAACTCCACAAAAGTCAGATTCATAAATTCATATTAAGACCTGCTTTTTGCCAATACTTTTGATGGTGATTCTTTAAGCAGTCTAACTACTCATTTGTGAGATATTTCCAGTATATAAACTGGAGGGAGTTGGCCAGGAGACACTGATCACTATTGGGATGGGCTGGGCATCAGTCAGGGGGTGGTGAGCAACTGTATTGTCTCACTTGATTCTCTGGAGTTTTATTCCTCTCTTTATCTTCTTTTCATTATGATTATTATATTGCAATTTATTTCAATTATTAAGGTGTTCTAATCTCAATGCACAGTTTTACCCTTATGCCCCCTGATTCTCCTCTCCATCCCACTGGGGGCGGGGGAGTGAGTGAGTGGCTGCATGGTACTTTGTTGCTGGCTGGGATTAGACCAAAACAGAAATATACACACATATATATATTTATATATATTATATAAGATTAAGAAATTTGCCTGAAAAAGTATTGTAGACTAAGACCAGCTATCCAAAATCTACAATAGAAAAAACCTTCAGATCTTCTAAAATTAACAGGAGAAACATATACACAACTGCTAAATTTCTAAATATTTTTAAAATATTTGCATATTTTTAAGAAGAAGTCTAGTTTAAGTGGCTCAGTGGTGCAATCAAGCATCTTACATCTGCCCTGGAATGAGAGCACAGCACCATGCCAGAAAAACCAGCAAAATTTACTGTTCAAGGGTTTTCCTGATAAAGGCAGAGGGGGATATAGAAACGAATAAAAATTTAAAAAATGGAGGTGGTGAAAGAAAAGAAAGACGTGGAGCAAAAAAAAAGCAAAAAAGGCAGGGAGGGTGAGGAACTGCTTGTTTTATTGTTTGGCTGTCAGGGAAAAGAATGCCATATGCCTCCTGTTGTTAGGATCTTTCACCAAGGAGTCATCTGTGCTGTGGTCTTGCCAGCACAGTCACAACATAAAAAACTCTTTTCTCAGTTTTACTATTGGGAAAAGCAACCTGGCAGCAGAATGCTCCTTTCTGGGCACAGGCCATTCTTTTAGTCCTTAGTCTGATGCCTCTTTCCATGCTTTCATAGACAAGCTTCAACTCATATTTCATTCACGCCAAATGCAAAATTTCTTAGAAACCTCTACAGGTAGAGATAAGAACATGGTCAGACAATCAGCAAGGAGTGACCCCAGAAATATTTTGCAGGTTGACATAAATGTGAAGTGGCCGGTGGGTGACACACACATACGAGCTGTTCACAGACCGAGTGCAGTCCCACAACTCATGGCTACCTCAGCTCCCGACAGGGATGACGGTGGATAAGCTCAGTGATACATATGTCCAAGCAGACCACTTTGCACAGAGTGAGACTCTCAGGGAGAGATCTGCCTTGGGCTAGAGAGGAGCATTTGCAGCTCCCAAAGCAACAACAAACTAACGTGTAGTCAGGACAAAGAGAGCACCAGAGTGGAAGCAGGCTGAGCCAGGGTAGAATAAAGAGAGGAGGAAGTGTCTATTCCTCCTGAATGCAAAGAGGAAGATATTATTACCAAGCACACCAGCGTCTGGCAGATGCAAACCAGAACCTAGCAATGTTTGCTTTTTAATCCATTTCTCTGCAGGAAAAGTAAATAAAACATTTCTAACTCTATTYGCCCACAGTACCTCAGCTGACATCCCTGTGTGGCTGTCCAAAAGCCCTTGRTTCCAGACACTGTGGCCTCCTGTGCATGGCTTTCTGTGCCCTATTGCCACAGCTTGGTGACAATGTCAATAAAAGAGTCGATTCAAAGCCAGGACAGGAGCCTGCATGCAAACTTGAACAATGAGAGCTTGAGTGGTCTGAGTGAGGAGAGAAAACAGCCTCTCCCAGAAGGATGCAGGACAGAACCAGGGGACTAAACCAACACTGAAGGACAAAGTGATAAGCAACAGTTGTTTGTGGGGAAGTTTTAAACACCCTAGCTTATACGTTTGTTAATTATGACCATGTATCATGTTTTTATGGCAAGGTTTTGGTGTTGGGGAGGCTTCAGTGAGGAGTTTCTGAGACCTTCCCCTGTGTCCCACACAGCTAATGCCAGCCAGCTCTGCGATGGACACATGGCTGGCCAAGGCTGAGTCCATCAGCAACAGCAGTAGCACCTTGGGCATAATGTATTTAGGAAGGGAGGGGAAAAAACCTGTGCAACATCAACTGCAGCTGGAGAGAGGAGTGAGAATATGTGGGAGGAACAGATCTGCAGACACTGAGGTCAGTGAAGGAGGGGAAGAAGGTACTCCAGGCAGCAGAGCAGAGATTCCTGGGAGGAGGACCATGGTGAGGCAGCTGTGCACATGGCCCAAGAAGGTCCACAGAGGAGGAGAGATTTGCCTGCAGCCCATTCAGGAGTCCCACTCTGGAACAGGTGGATGCCTGAAAGAAGGCTGTGACCCTGTGAGAAGCCTGTGTCAGAGCAGGTTTGCTGGCAGGAYTTGTGACCCTGCAGAGATCCACACTGGAGCAGCCTGTTCCTGAAGGACTGCAGCCCGTGTGAGGGACCCACGCTGGAGCAGTTCATGAAGAACTGTAGCCTGTGGGGATGACACATGTTGGAGAAGTTTGACTCTTGTGGAGCAGGGGAAGAGTAGGAGGAGTACTCCCCCTGAGGAGGAAGGTGCAGCAGAGACAATGAGCGATGAACTGATCACAACCCCCATTCCCCATTCCCCAGAGCCACTGGTGGGGAGAAGGTAGACAAAATCAGGAGTAAGGTTGAGGCCAGTAAGAAGGGAGGGGTGGGGTGAGTGTTTTAAGATTTAGCTTTTATTTCTCATTATCCTGCTCTGATTTGATTGGCAATAAATTACATTAATTTTCGCTTGAGCCTGTTTTGCCTGTGACAGTAATTGCAGGGTGATCCCTCCCTGTCCTTCCTTATCTTGACCCACAAGCCTTTCAACATTCTTTCTCTCCCCTGTACAGCTTAGGAGGAGAGTGATAGAGTGAATTTGGTAGACACCTGGYATCCATCCAGAGCCAGCCCACCACAGTCCAGAAAGRCAGGCTTGCAGGGTGTTTTTTTTAAGCGCCAGAGCAACAAAGCCACCTAATATTTTGGTTGCTTGCAGTGATTTCTCCTGAATTATCTCAGTGTTGTCTCTGTATACCCAAACCTAGTGCCACTTTTTTCAAAACCATGTTTAGCATGCCCTTATTTGATAAATTCACCTGGCAGCCCTACCTTTTTTTATTTATTTAAAARACAACCAATCAACCAAACACAAACACACACAAAACCACGAAAAATTTCCCAGAAAACTGAAAAAACAAAACATGCAAACAGAGTTACAAAAATAAGACTGAGAATAATGATATATTTTTAGGTATTATTCTTCACACTGCATCAGTACAGATGAATTTGGGTCAAAGACAAAATAGAAAACAAAGGGCTAAGAGGGAGCTTAAAGAAAAGCTAACTTGCATAAGACTTCTTCCTTTTGGAAAATGGACTAAAATGTGGACTTGCTTGAGTSCTCTTCTGAAAAGCACTAGCACACRCTGATAATTACTTCATCATTTTAATTATATCTGGCAAAAGCCCACATTCATTAAGTAACCTTCAGCAATAAACTTGAAAAAACATTTTTTTCAGCAAGCTATCAACATAAAAACCATGAAGGGCTGTAACAGGCAACTCATCTGGTTTTGCACAGCGCATTTCCTTTCCCCCTAAGCATTTGATTAATGGGCTGTTTCTGCTCAATTTCTCTCTCTGCAGCGTGGTTGCTGCTGAATTCCCTAACATCTAGTTTACTCAATATCATTGGGACATTTCCTATAGCTCTTCAGGAATGCCACAATTGTAGGAAGAATATTAACTTGTCACCATCAGTCATAATATTTTCTGCAGCAGGCATCACTATCTTGGCTCAAGTACAAGGCAACATCAGACTTAAAAAAATTCTCACTTCTAGGTTGAGAGAAAAGTAGCAGTGTGGAGTATTAGAAAATATTAGTTTCTTTAACTGTGGAATAGTATAACTCCCCACTGCCTGTCCCTTGATTTCCCAACTGGATACAGTCCAGCTCTGGAAAAGCCCCTCTACTTGGCCAGCCACATGCACAAACCTACAATCCCTCCAGTCACAAACAATCTTAGTGGAAGCAAAACAGCAGCAAAACCTCACCCATCAATTTAAAACAAAAACCTACMAACAAACAGACAAACAAAAAACCAAAACAAACAAGGAGAAAAAACAA
Organism: Amblyornis subalaris; assembly: GCA_018881555.1. Classification (NCBI taxonomy): domain Eukaryota; kingdom Metazoa; phylum Chordata; class Aves; order Passeriformes; family Ptilonorhynchidae; genus Amblyornis; species Amblyornis subalaris. The sequence goes on from JACAXG010000021.1 coordinate 1,826,039, forward strand.
AGCAAAACACTATTATCAAGACAGAGCTTTAATCCCCTCCTCCAGTACAGCCTGAACTCAATGCCCCTTCAAAACGGGAGTGAGTGACCACACACAACCCTCCCCTCCAGTTTAGCTCACTCACCAGACTTTGTCTGGATGCACCAGTAATGATCCAAGGGAGTTTCAGATCCTCAGCCTTGGACCACATCTGCCTGCTCTGTGCAGGCTCGAGCTCTCTATGCAGCCCATTGACCAAAAGGCCTCACCACCACAGCCACCCTCACCCCCTGGTATCACCTCTACCGCCGCAATCACTTCCACCACCACGAACACCTGCACCACCTGATGCCACCTCCACCACCACAGCTGCCAGGGCAGAGAATGTTGAGGCCTCAGCCACACCTTGCTGTAGGTCACAATCCCACCATGTTTTACCAGAAAGTTTGGCTCAATCCTTTCAATCCCAGAGCACTGCATTTTCAGAATTAAGCTATTTTCCAGATGCAGCCTGACTCCTTAGGCTAGTACCCAGGGATGTCTCCCAGACTGGAGACTCTAGCTGCCAATCTCTGCCCCTAAAGCTGCTTAACTCTCCAACATCTTGCTTTACATGGGCAGTGAGTCAGCAGTAGGGCTCAGCTGTGTGGGACTCATTACCTTGCACCTGAGCTGCAGGGCTGCCAACTCTTCAGCTCCATGATTTGCCATTCTCCTCTTCAATTTCAAGCAGGAGAAGTTAAGTCTTACTTTGATGGCCCGACCTGTTGCCCCACGGTTTGGCTTCTCTTCAGGGATGTATGAACTCATCCACTCCAGCTAAAGAAATTCGATTTCCCGAAGAGCTCCAGGGTAAGAGCTATTGTGTGAAAAGGGGCAGTAGCAAAACCCACTTCAGCCTTCTCTGACTGAACGGTACAAAGTCCTGCAAAGTGTTTTGAGGGCCAAAAACCCCATTAAAACATCAGTTCAAGGACTGTGAAGAAGCATGTCCCAGCATCCTCAGATACATCTTGAATACAAGGCTTCCCTCTGCTTTTTTGGCGTTTCTATTGTTTAAACCAGGTCTAGACATGAGGATTCAATGGGGACCTGAAAGAAATGGCAATTTAGCAAACCTTGATGCTTTCTGTCGGAGGGCAGAAGAGATGAGTTGCTGCTCAGGCACCCCCCACCACCACATCCCCACATCATTAACAGTCACAACCATCCTGACTAATTGTGGGCAGGCTGAGGGCACCAACCTTAGTTTCTCTCTGATCATCTGAGAAATTTTCTTGGCTGCTTTGTTGCTCGAGGGCCTCGATAATACGCACGGGGTTCGGGGTCCCTATCTGGGGACCAAATGCTGGAAAATTAGGTTCTGCATTTACTATTTTTAGGAACATAAATTCTTTATAGGACCTAAATCTCAGAGCTATACTGAATGAAGGCATCAATTATTAAGTCTCACTTCAGTAATTAGTCTTTCATGTTAGCTGAAAAGCTTAGCATTCCCTCATTTGATCAGAGGTCTCTGTCTCTGTCATTTCAGATATATTTATGTCAAGCTTGATCTTTTAAACTTGAGGACTTATGAATTGGAAGGAAAATGTTCTGTAATATACTAAAAGTGAGGGCTAGAAGCTATTCTAATGTATGCTAATTAGCCATACATTTTATTCCAAAAAGCCTCAAACCCAACAGTTGATAGGTGCTTTTACATGTTGTAAGAATTCAGCTGCATAGAGGTCACTCAAAAATGGGGCAAGACTAAATGGATCAGTCCCATCACATGATATTCCAGCCTCATCTCTTGTGCTCGTCATCTCCATGTGATTTGGGAAGCAAAATTTAGACATACTGTGCTCTTTTCTTTATGAGTCTTAGATACATAAAGATTGCCTTAGAAAGTGTTTTTTCAGGGTGGGTGTTTTATTTTTTCCTTTTAGAAAAGTGGTATCACGACCTTTTTTTCCCCTCTACGTGCTTGTAGGCTTTGACGAGATCTTCAGGTGGTATGAGGAGTGACATTGCAGAAGGATGAAGATGAAGCTCAGTTCCTCCCCTTCATCCACTTCTTTTTCCTAGCTTAATTTGTTTTTAAAAAAACCTAGTTGGAACCTCATCTGTCAGCCTATCTATCCTCCTACATATGGAATAAACCAAGAGTGACAAAGATGGGACAAGTACTCCCTTGGGTGGAAAAAGCATCTTTAGGAGGTTTGGCTGCTCTGCAGAATAAAGAACCTCAAAAGAACATTGAGGCAGCTCTTCCCTCACCTCCAGACAGCTCAGGACACACACTGTCACTTGTTCAGAAATTTGCCAGTTGAAGTGGCAAGTTCCTGAACACCATGAAAATCTCCTAGGAGCTCAGGTGATTCGAAGTGCCACAGTAATGTGACTATTTTGCTTCCAGCCTGAATCCATGTTCGTCACTGAGATACACAGGGTGCATCTTTCCAGTAAAGAGCCAGGAGAAGAGGTCTGAAGGGAACAGAGGTTGCACAGCTTAGGACAGCTCTAGTCCAGTGCCCCTCATCACCGTAGGGATCAGCTGCGAGATGTCCACAACACCTTCTGGCCCTTCTGCCACCCAGCTGCATGGACAGTGGCTGCAGACCCCCACAGACCTAAAAGTGACCTGATCTTGTAGATTTGAGTGCCAAGCTGAATGAATATTCAGGCATATTAGCAATGTCATTACACTTAATTGCACTTGTATTAAGCTCCCACTCACTGCATAAATTGTGCTTTTGCAAATACTAAGACTTGGTGTTGATTTAGAACAAACCCTTTCCTGCAATGTCCTCGCTCTCCCACTTTTTTCTGAAGACAATATCCCTCTGTGGGTTATTGGAGCAGAAGCAGTTGCGATATTTTTATGCAAAGCTCAACTGCACTAGTAAATGAGAAGAAATTGCAAGAAAAGACTTTTGTTGTAGTTGCCCTTATTCAGAAACTACACAGTAGCATAATTTCAAAAACAGGATCAAAGAAAATGGTTCGAAAGACATTTTAACAACACATTTCATCCAAATTTTAGAACCCTAGACAGGCACACGACATTGAAATTCTCTTCACAAACATTGTATTCTCTTTTTTTTTCCCAGTCCTTCAGTTCCTTTGGGTGGGAACTACCCCGTTTTGCCCTACTTCAGGAGCAGACTGGGGGACAGAGTTAGTCAAAGAGGCACAGAGATGAGATTATGGCCTCACGTTCTGCCCAGATGGAAGGACATCCTTTTAAATAACTGCTTCCTATGAGAAGGCTCTCATGTTGCCTTTACTGACAGTTTATCTGACATGAAAAACAGGACTCTGCCTCCTGGGCTTTTGATTCTTGGAGGCAACACTCAAAGCAAAGCTCTCCTTTTATATTTTGTCTTGTATATTGTTTTATTTCATGTACCTGCCAATGGACTCAGATTTTTCACCTCTGAAGCACTCTACCAATCTGGCTGCCTCATTTATCAAAGCAGATTCATGTCTAGCATTTTACTGAAATTTGGCAGCATAGCTTTTAGTAAATTAATAATTGCTGTCCTCTCTCTAATGAAAGGGAATATGGAGGTAACCATTGTTCCAGCCTAAAGTATGGGTCCACAGTCTATTTCCCTTCATGCCCTTTCCAGGAGTCTGTAGTCAAAGGGTTGCCTATTTTGAAGCAAAATTAGGATATTTAACAATTACTGCTTTACAGCCTAACACTAGGAAGTTGCAGTGAGCCAGCAGTTCTGTTCCAGGGAGAAGTCCAGACCCCAAGTGSTGGTTTTAATTTTACATGCCTATCATTATGATGACTTGACAGATGTTTAGAGTGATCTCCAATAAACCTTACAAACAAAATTTACATATTTTCTGTGGTTCCCATATATKTCGCTAGCAATCCTATTTATTTATTACATAGGCACAAATCAATCTCAGTAAACTGCATTGGTTAAGAATTATAGTGTCATCCCAATTCCACGAACACACAGCAATTTGTTTTTAACATCCTAATTCAAAAATATTTCTACTATATGCAACAATTTTCCTTTCTTCAGAGTCACCCTGCACTTCACTAGATGTCCAAGGCAGTAAACACACCAAGGGACCAAGGGAGTATGAGAAGTTCCTGGCAGTCTGCACGATGAGGGTATTCAAGATGACTCATTTTCCTTGCCACAAGGAAGAAAGGAGGCATTTTGGTATCCTACCCAGCGAAAAGATACAACTRTAGGATCACACCATGAATCTGCACTTCTATAGTAGGAACAAAGACCCTCACTGTGCAGGGCAGAGAGTACAGCACAGAGCAAAGAGATGACCCTTGTCTCCAAATCCTAGGACAAGTACAAGAATACAGGCAGACATGGAATATCTCAGCAAAACAGAAACAAAATGAGTGACCACATCAAATTTGCTCTGAGCATGACAGCAGCCACAAAGGACTCTGTCTTTTTATCACTGTGAAAGAGAATTTGTTCAAGATTGAAGAGAAGGAGATAAAGTACTTTTAGAGAGCTTCTCTCAAGCATAAAGGGAAGCACGTGCTGGAGCTAAGACCCTGTGGTGAGTTCAGTTGCTTAGAGCATTGGCTAATAACACACAAGGCTGTGGATTCAATCCCCAAATGGGTCATCCATTTAAGAGATTAACTCAATGATCCTTGTAGGTCCCTTCCAAATCAGAATATTCTGTGATTCTGAAATCTGCAGCAACAAAAAGAAAACAAAAAGCAAAACCAGAATGTTTTACATATTAGTTTTTTTTGCAAGGTTGGTTGTTTTGTGGTTTTTTTCTTTTACAGAGATATCCCAATGCAATTGTTACCTATGCCAAAGAGGTTAATCTTGCTGCTCCCTGAATCAGCCACAAACTGGAATAGAGTACATAAACCTAGCTCTCAAACTCCTCTCTAACTRCTGGACAACAAAACAAATGTAAAATAAAATGGGAAAAGGGGAAAGATGGAAAAAGACACTTTATAGTAGGAGGAGATTGCAGGGAAATACTGAGGAAAGAAGGAATTTGCTGAATTGTTGGACTGTTTTGGCTTCGGGTTTTGTTGTCTGGGATTTTTGTAAGGAATTTTCAGGCTAACGATTTCTAATTCTGGTTTTTATCATTTTCTGTAAGACGTCAGAGGAACATAATGTCAGGTGTAAAGGACCTGACTTTAGAGTATCCTGATCTTTCATGCCAATTCATAATAATCACTTACTTCAGATATAGCTCAAATATAGACAGACCATCAAGAGCTCCCAAGATAATAACTGTCTCCAAAAAATTGCTATTACTTCTTTGAAATCATTTCTAGTTTCTTTATTTCAGAGTTAGTGGAAGCTTACAGACARTCTCAAGCCCAGGCTATATATCTGCAATGATGAGATAGCACTTCAATTGTCAAGGTATGTCTCTCACACGGCTCCCAAATAGCACAGGTGGTGAAAAGGGCACTTGAGAACTTGATTTAATCACCAGAACTATCCCAATTTTTCAGGTTAGTATCCCCTGTCTTTCTCTTCTTCCAACTTCAAAACATTTTTTTTTTTGCTGCACAACTACCAAACTGACAGGCAGACATGATGGAAGAGATAGGAAAAAGAGATTTATTCTGGTTGTATGCAATTCCAACAGCTATCCTAGGTACTGTAAGACATGGCAACCCGTGCTGATCAGCACATGATCATGTTGTCCTCTTCATGCATCATGTCACACCACAGTCTCCACAGCAACACTTTTTTTTCAAAATTTCTGGCATATTAATTGGGAAAACACGAATCAGATGCTTAGTCCATCATAACCATTTCTCATGYATGTTTTTCACAAATAGCCCTTTTTCACCTACACTGGAGATTGTTTTTTAACTTCTAATAGGACCAAAATGTGCAAACCAGGGGCGTACAGCACGTAAATTTGCTTCCATGAGTTACATTTATTATGCAAGATGCYACATTAAAATGTATGAAGTCTTTTAACTCCAGCCTACAGACATAAACAGAAACAACAACAAAAAGAACCGAAGGAAGATATCCTGACTTATCTTTGTAGCTAGTTGTGCTTTTCTGCACTCAGTTTTTTCTGTACAAGAAACCATCATAGATTTTGTAATCAAAAGGAAAAAAGGTTTATGGTGTGCTCTGTAGCTAAGGACTTTACATGTTTTCCATTGTAATCCTTTACTCTCAGAGCAGGAGGCTCTATTAAAGCACTGTGAGTATGGAGCAATGTGCAAATGCAGTCCCTCTGTACTGACAATAAAAGTTGGTTTCTGTTCTGAACCTGATTTCCCAGGTCACCAACCAGAAGCTTGAAGTTATAGGCATTTTTCATTAGTGATTCTCAAGGAACTGTGTTCTTGTATTTTCTGTCTACACAAGTAGAAACCAATTCCAGCACTAATTCTGTGCTAGTGTTGCTCATTTATAGACAAGCCAAGCTCAAAAGCAGTGTGCAGCTGCAGTGATTAACAAAACTGCAACCTCTGCTCTGATCTTGGTAGAGCGAATAGGAATCCATTTTTCCAAAAACCTTTCTCTGCATAGAACAGTTTTTAAGAGCTTCATATTAGAGAAAGTAGAATTCATGCAGCATTCAGCTGTATCCTGCCTCCTTCCGAAGGACAACACATTGTTCCCACAACAGCCAAACCCACCTCCTCTTACTCCGCCTGTGCCACATGAGCAAGAGAARGTTTACCCCTGTCAAGCCATCCCGTCATTGTCAGCCAAGCGGCACCCACAGTACCTCTACAGCTGGGGCACACTCAGAGCTTGCGAAAGAGCAAGAGCACACTGATATGATGCAGGCTACACTCTGACTCTTCTGACAGTCCCTGAGGACACTGAGAAATGAAAAGGTCTTTGTGTCTGTACCACCTCCACTTTATGAAGTGCACAATAGTATGTGACACGTTACTCCCACTTCGACTTCTCACAGCAGAGCCTAATTTTTTATGCTCCTTTTTGCCACAAACCTCTATGGTATTCTCTATTAAAAAAGCATTCAGACTTTGTGACTTATCAGTCTGTAGTTCAGAAGGGCCCAGGCTGCAACTCTTGGGATATTATTCTGTCCAAATGTGCAACATGATGCCTTTAAATCTGTAAAATTCCCTCTCTTCTGCTGCAGAACAAGCAAGGTAACAAATGGTCCTGAATGTCAATACATTACAGGGAAAGGTATGCTAAGAACAGCTGGGATAGTTAAAGCAGAACCTCTCTTTATCACATTTGCTACCAGATCTAGTGGGCTTTGCATGCTGGAGTGCATGAATGACGAACATTTTAATCTTTGCAGAAAAAGCAAAATTCACACAAAACAGACCAGTAGACCTGTGACTGGTTTAAAAGTCAGAATCAGCGGCATAGCAATGTATTCTTTCATGTTCCCATGAGAAAGTTTTCAACATATGTTTCATAATTTTAGTCACCCAGCAAAGTTAGTCTCRGTATCCCCCGAGCCAAACAAGACTAAAATACATCTTTCACAGTGAGTGTATTGCTTCAGCAAAACTTCTTAGAACTCCCTGTTTAATTTGAAGGATCAAATTAATAGTGAAAGAAAACAAAATGGAACTAATACTAAACTGCTGTTTAAGAAGTCATTTCAAGCTGTTGATTATCATCTGAAGAATACTGTTATTTATTACTAATGACAAATAGTACATTCCTATCAGGATCTCTATTATATGTGTGTTATATGCCTTTCTCTGGAGGATGAAGATCTGGCTGCATATAATTAGTCTTGAGAATTAGCTATTATTAACAGTTGAATTAATACAGTAAATCCTTCTAAAGAAGTTTCTCTCGAAGGACATTTGTTTGCCAAAGTCAGACTAGAGATGTCTATATAAACACTCTTGTGGCATTCCCAGAAAAATCAGTGCACCCAGAGCATTTAATGAATACTACTAATAATAATTAGTAACAGTGGAGACAGAACATATTATCCCAGTTTTAGCCACTAAGAATTCYAATATCAGCAGCCCAGTCATAGTGTATTGAAGACGAACCATAGAGATGATTTGCTTTCTTCATAATTATCTGTCTGCAGCTACTAGGGGAGGAAAACAGCTAACATTCAGAAATAACTAAAGCAGGCAATCAATAAGATACTATTTATTACATCACCACTGTAGATAGACTGTTATAATTCATAAAAAGTTGTGAAGTCTATTGATTTTCTAAGATACTGACTTAAAATTGAGCTATATTTTCAAATCACTGAGTTTACATGAACCAATAGYCATTATACCAAAATGGGTTTTTTAGTCAATTTAAGACGATACAATGTCAATACATATTGAAGGCACAAATATATCCGGGTCCAGAATTTAAAGCTGCACATGCTACTGGAGCAGTTGTTATATATAGAGGGTACCTACTGTTCTACAATAAGTAGAATATAAGTTCTACAATAACTTGTTTACAAGTTTGTTCAACATATTTCTCTGAAAGTTCATAAAAGCATGATAAGCAATGACCTAAAATTGAAGTKCTCAAGATTTTCAAGTATAATAAACCTACTCCTATGGATTCTCACACAGGCTCTTTACAATCATAGCAATAATTTGGCAAAGCAGAGAATGCTTGCTCAAATGAAAAAGGCATTTTTAATCTCCACGTAGCTCAACAGCTTGTTATTTCCAATARCAGTAAATCAGCACCCTGTCTACTTTTCCCAAAAGGAACACTTTATTCACTATAAGGTTATGTTGTTCATTTAAATCTGCCAGGCAACAGAAACAAAACATTTTATTCATTTTTTTAATGACAAAATAATTAACTCTGAAAGTCATGCAAAATGTGTATTTCTCTAAATATATAAAATCCTTTCCTTTCAAACAATTCTTCAGGGCAGGGAAGAAAAGGCAATTATCACATAACTGTATGACAGCAATTTATTAGAAGCATTACTGCTGTATTTCGACACTGGAGGTTGTTTCCCTGGCAGGAAAATSTCCTTCCCAGGAATTAGTTATTTATGTAGATCAACTCTTAGTGTGCATGTAGAGTTGACCAAGTAGAGCAGYCTCCCATTTCTTCTTTTGTAGAGTGTGTCGTGTTCCTCTTTAGAGGTCATTGGTGTAGAAACAATGCCAGAGGAGCAAGCACTCCAAAGATACAGACCAGATTTTCTCCCATCTGCCATCCTGGCCTTACAGTGTGACCTAAGCGACCTAAGGAAGGCTCATTTAGGGTCAAGGGTGGCACCTTTAGAGGTGTAGCTCTTCTAGGGGTTCCTGTGTTACTCTCTGTTCTTCCCTTTATGGAMACAGGAAGATGTGAAGAGAGGAAGACATGGCTGGGATGTTCATGAGATTCAGCAAGCTTCTGGGTTTGATCCTTCCATGTTTTTTGCTGCTCTGACAGTATCACTTCAAGGCTGCCTAAATATTAGAAAAAGGAGGACAGGCAGCCTGGAGCTACAAAGCACCTGGAGGGGATGCCAAAGAAAGCTCTAGCCGTGGTACTCAAGCAAGAATGGGGCATGGCACAAATTCTCTGCAACTCGATCTCCCTGCCTATCCAAATAGGGGTATCCAAAATTTGAGGCTTTGACCAACACAGACACTTTATCAGATACAGCACACCAAAGAATGCAAAGAGAAAGAAAGAAGGCAAGATTATCAGAGCCAACAGTAAACAATACAGACCACCTCTAGCTACCGCTTTAAGAGATTTCAATTTGGTTTTATTCCTGCAGTGTTTACTCTAATACTGAGAAATAAATTGTTCTGTTAGGTGGCACATGTGCCTTTACAGATTCTTATGTGCTACAACTTCTCTCTCATCCAGAACATTTTGCCAATGTCTTTTTTTTTTGGCAGTATAAAAGAAAGCAACCCCTTACCATTTTCATAAACTTGCGTAAGTACCAAGCATATTAGCAGTCTGAAATATTTCCATGTATGGGTGACAGAAAAGTGGGTACAAATGCATGCTAATTCATGCTTTTGTAGCTCCATATTTGGAAGGGAAAATGAGCTATGCAAAATTTCCAGAGGCAAGCAAGACAGGTTTTTTAATACAAAAATCTGCTCATATGGGAATGAAGAGAAAAACCCTTGATTCATCAAGTATTATAAATTAAGTGAGCCATCCTCAGYATTGCTGGTCTATCAGTATTTGTGGAGAGGAAGAAAAAGATTTTCCAATAACTTTAATGGTGCTGGACACATTTGGACTATAATAACTGAACCTATTTATACCATCTGGATGTGGCATCTTTTCTTCTTCAATTATGAAATTTACAAACAAAGGATTCTATTTGTTTATGCTTTGTTCATCACTGGCAAATCTAGTTTGATAAGGAAGGATAATTTAGATCTGTTACAGAAGTGAAAAAGAAACAGTGTCTTATATAAAAGTTATCAGGGGTTCTTTTCCCAGGGATCATATACAAAAGTCAAAGCAAATAAAAACTGAATGGATTTAACAAATATCCATACTTGTATCTCAAGCATTGCCACAGGATCTCCAAACAATGTACTCTTTTCAGCAGGTCCTGAGATGCCCAAAAGTTTCTTTAAAACGAGAGAAACCACAAAGCCACGCACTTCTGGTAAATAGAAACAGGCTGGTTAGTGTGATTCAAGGCTTCAACCTAAGGTATCCATCTCAGAGTACCAAAGACAAACTTTGAACCTTACCTGTGCCTTTGTGAAAAAATCAGCTCCAAAAGGCACTAAAACACATCCCACACAAATCAGGTTGAAACAATACAAAAAAACCCCAGTCTTCCTCACTTACCACCACGCTGGCGTGGGCTTTCATTCCCTTGGCCRATACCTAATTAAAGAGGCCACTGTGAAACATTCACCAACGAAACAACTGCTCCGGTGTGAAAGGCTGCTGCCCTTAGAGCTGCTTGTTCACACACTTCTGCAGAAAGGTACCAGCAACCACACGAGAACCACCAGGACAGAGACCCCTGCACCTCCCTTGGTGCAAAGATGGAGCAGTTGTCAGCAGCTCTGTAGCATATGACAGAACAAACTGCATCCTCATAAGTTTTTGAAACAAAATAGCAAGAAACACAACTTAAGGTATGGCAACCAAAGTGCGTTATTTTTAATATCAAGAAAAAAATAGTAATTTCTGTGCTGGGTGATTCAAGCCTTTATTGCTAAACCAGCTTAAATTAAAGCAGGTGGCAAACTGCTATACTCTGTAACCAATGAAAGCATAAAAATCAGGTTCACAAATTATTTCTTAGCATTCCAGTTGTAGCAAGCAGAAGATTCAGGAAAGCTTATTTTAATTAAAAACTTTATTTTTCATTACAATTCACAGTTTATACACGGCAAGAAGAACCCTTGCCATGTGGACATTCAGAACACTGTGCTGGGGAGACAAGGGTCTTTGTTATAAGAGCATTGCTCGGTGCTGTGTCATGGAACTTCTGTAGTTTTAAAAGCGTACTCTCTGTAAATGTTAATTGACTGATATTTACACTGAATTTACATATTAACTTATATTTATTAGAAAACAAGCTAAGCATCCAAAAAACATGAACATTCATATCTTGCATGTTATCTAATGGTCAGAGATGCTGTAAGATTTGCCACTTGAATCATGCCCAATCAGCAAAGTCCCATTCTTTTTTAATTTACAGAGCCTAAATTTTTCTTTAAGGCCTGTTCTATTTGTTTTATGTACAGCCAGGTTACAATAGACTAACATAAGAAAAAAAATGCAAAATTATCCATTCCATCCTGCATTTCTTCTGAATCTCATGTACACCTATAAGCAAAACAGAAGGTACAAAATTAATGTGTTTTCTTAAAACCAATAAAGAAAACCCATAGTCTGGTTTAGATCTGCTTCTTGTCAGCCTATCCTGTCTGAACAATCATCGGTATTCAGATTGTGCTATTTATCAGCTCTTCTTCATGTCTGCACTGATATTCAGAGCCATCTCTATTTGAAATGTAGAAAGTCACAGTGATACCAGTTTCAATTGCATTCCCACGTTAGCCACAGCTCCAGCACAGGCAGCCCACGTGACATTCAGGAAAGCACTCCACCAGGATTCCTGGGTAAAATATCATGTAGCCTCTGGTGTGACTTGATTTTAAAATTAAATTAAGAATCCTTTTGTTACCAAATATCTGGCAGAAGGTTTATGCTTATTAAAAAATAGCTGTATTCTTCTGCATTGTTTTTTGGATGTGATTATTAGAACACAGCAATTAAAAGCCTACCCCTGCCTCTCATCAAAACAGTAATTTTTATTTGCTCTTGTCATCTACCAAATAATTTAGTGATAGATAAGCTGCAGATTTTTTGGTACATCTGATGCAGAGAAAAACAACTGCTTGGAAAACTAAGACCTGAAAAGGGTCTGCAAATTCTACAAGTCAGGGTGAACAAGTATCAGCTGGACCTGAGTAAAACAAAATGCTTCTGGGGGACATGTTTGTAACTTTTGAAACTGCAGTGCCTTTAAATTTGGAGCTAAGAACATCAATTGATGATTGTTGAGTTTTGGCATTCATTCATGCTGGTTGGTATCTTCACAACAGACACCTTTGAAACACCATCATTTCCAGAAGAACAAAAGCTTAAATGAAATACACTTCTCATGCAAAAAACCCAAACAAACAAAAGTTGTACAGGAACTGTAGAGGTTCTGGTTCTTCAAAAGATAAGGCACTGACAAAAATTTCTTAGGTAAAAGGCTGCATAAGAATTTCTTGCCATTTACAAATGTGTTGTAGTCCAGAAATTGTCCATTCCTAGGCTCAGTAAGGTAGACCCTGAAATTTTAAGGACTGATCCCTCAAAGCTACATTGTTACCATAAACAAGTGAGATTCATTCGTGAGGCCGTATGGCACATTAGAAGTGAAAAACAGTCTGGGCAGATAAAGGCAGAAAACATTGCTTGTTCCAGCATCTTTCGGAAACAGAAGTGCCATTTGTCTTTGTGTCTCTGAAGAGATGCAATGGGAACTCTGGACTGTAGTTTTTCTGTGGAACTCATGCACACATATAAAATGCTGCTAGCACTGGTCATTGACAGGGTGGAGAAAAAAGGTGTATGGCTAGTCTAAGCCAAGAGCTTCCCAAGGGCTGGGATCCAAAGTCATGGCTACTTAATGTTTTCAATCACGGCTATCTCTTCTGCTGCACAGTGCGGCGTCAAACCATTCATGTAAATGCTGTCTGTCTTTGTCAGAGCTGGTAAGATGTCCTTCTCACTGGTCAGGTGGTTGACTGACAGTGTTCTCTTGCAGGGGGTCAGGTCTTGGTTGTGGTTGACAGCGAGCTCTGCAGAGAGCTTCCTTTTGATGGAGGTAGCCCGCTGGAACTTGTCGTAGATCTCCACGCTCAGGCGCCTTCGAGTTTCCTTGAACTCGGCGGTGACATTGGCTGTCCACTCTGCAGCGTGGGCCCTGAACTCCCCAACCTACAGAAAAAAGGGGGATAAAAAGGAAGCATTAGGGCACCAAGGACTTCAGACACTTTATCTTCAAGAGCCTGGTGAGAGTGCAGGGCTGCCAAAGAGCTGCCACTGCTGCCGGCACAAATTTCTCATGTCGAAGGCTCACTATTTTATTAATAGCAACTAAAAGAGAAATGTTGCACTAGTAAGAGTTAACAACAATTCCAAAACCACAGAAATCTTTTCTGCTGATTTTTTTTTTTTTAAATTATTATTATCACAGGCAGTCGGCAATACAAGGAAGATGCAGAGGCTTCACAGCTGCACAATACCCAGCTGGTCAAGGGATGCTGAAATCCCAGCAATCCAGGCTGTGTTATGTATTGTTACTAGGGTGAGGGGTTATTTATGAGCACTTTCACTGTCTCTGGAAACATCCTTGGGAGACTTGGCAAAGAATTTTCTAAATTTAGACAGAAAAGCGTTTTTGAAGGAAACCATCAGCTGTTTGCATTCTCTCTTTTCTGTGCTTGCTCAAACATAGCACCAACACAGCAACAGTTAATAGTCACCTCACGGGCATGTCTTCTTCCCACCCTGAATCCCAAATCRTCTTTATTTTTCCTCAGATATGGCATGAGATAGACTGAGCAGCTCCTCTAGATAATAGTCTGAGGTAAACTATAGCCTGTCATTTATTTACTATTTATGTTTTTGCTCTTGTATTTCAGCCAAACCACTGTTGCAATATTGAATAAGTTATATAGGTAACTAAAGCAGGCACCTTTTGAGATTATCTCATTATAACTGCAAATGAAATAAATTGTTTCTCTTTAAATCTCTGCTCCCCAGGCAGCTTAATACTGGGAAGGTATAGCACAGGGAAGATAGGTTAGTCATAAATATAACTCCAAAGTAAAGCATTTCAGGAGAATTTAACCCACATAAACAGATTACTCTAATTGGTACTGCTCAGTCCAGAATTTCAATCACTGGCAAGCAAACTCTGACTTGGTAAGCACAGAAATGAAAAAAGAATTAACACAGAGAATTATAGGGGGCAAACCATCAGAGAAAAAGCCACAAGCTTATTCATGCTTTGCAGTGCACTGAAAAACAGGAATATAATGAAGGTAAAAATTAATCAGCTCATCCAGGAGTGACAGGGTTTCAGGAAAACTTTCCCCTTCCAGAAACAAAACGAAAAGATCTCTTTACCCAGGGGTCATTTTATTACATTCATCTCCGCTTCAGTGAATTACACAGATGRCAAATGTGGACAAATGTATGTTTTCTAAAACAAGGATTATTATCTGCAATACACAGAGGACTCACCTAGCTGAATGATTATTAGTATTTAATTTGTGCAGCTAGGATCAGACACACTGTACTTCAGATCTGAAAATAACAAAATCTATAATGCTGAAACATTTTAGCTGCTCCAATATTTTTACTTGTAGTAAGCAAGTAATAAAAATATGATAAATAGTATCAGTGCACACCCTGGGGCAGTTTTCTCCTTTTCCTAAGCCTTACTAAAGGCAGGCTGCTCAGGGTCCTGGAGAACTCTTCTGTCTAGGGGAGCAAAGAGCCAGCACATGGGTTTCTGTTTTCCCGTATACATATTCCCTCACCAGCTGCGTAAGATTTACCAGACCAGTTCTTTTGCTCAGGCACACATCTCTGGCATTGCATATGGTCACATTCAAGAGATGCTATCAAGCTTTAAAATTGTGTCTTAGCAACTTAATGGGAGCTATAAACACCTTCAACTGTCTCCCCATAGTCTTTCAAATCATTTTTTTCCAGTTCCCACTTGTCTCATGTTTGTCCAGCAAAGAAAATCAACTGGCCTTGCTTCTGAAGAAAACAAGTCTATGTAACCCTTAGGACTGACTCAGAATGCTCCTGGTGATGGACCTGTCTCACACAGGTCAAGCTGCTATAGTCTAGGTCTTGGGCATGCAAGTTATTCAGGAGAATCTTAAAATTGTAGTTGTTGGGATATCTGATGACTGAATTCTCCCTAGATTTCTTTTKGGAAGCAAATTTGTGCAGCCAGTTGGAGAGCATCAACAAATCTGCCTTTGGAGACAGGCTCATTCCAGTTAAGGTGATGTGGAACATTGACATGGTGGACTCATTTCTATCCACCCATTGACCAAAGCTAGAATGTTGGTTTATATTAAAATCATAGGAAAAAATACAAATTGAGAAATGCAATGCTATTACTAAATAGAATCAACATGTATTAGTAGTAAAACAGAGGGAACTGGCACACATAAACTAGGAGTACAATGCTGTTTGAACTATTCATGCCCCAAATCTCTGCTTTCAGCCCCTACTTTTTGTGTGAAGTGCACTCAAAAATGTTACCTCTTCAGAATAAAATTTTTAATTCTGTAGCACTTAAAGACTGGAGCACAAAGTGTTATAAGAAATGTGYAGTTTTTAACTACCAGTGTACATTAGCAACTTGTTTATATATTTTTATCCCTCCTTGATCCATAGGGACATATTTTTATATGTTCAGGTTCTTTCTTTCTGTAGTTTATGACATTTTATCACACTGCATTACAGCTTCTCTTCATCTGGGTTCTGACAACCACAAAATGTCTTATGCAAAACCATTGAAATGCCAGCTGCCTGTGCTGCTCAAAAAAATTACATTCTTAGCATACCTACCTACTGTAACAACTGTTTACTTTTCTCCAGTTCTCTTGTCTCATTACAGCACAGCTCTGTAGACTCTGCAGCTGTCATAGTTGGGGGCAGTGTGACATGAGGACAAGGCCTCTTAGTCATAGAAATTATTGACAACTATGTACTTAACATAAGGCTGAATGTCACAAATTTTAAAAGCAATAGGAAAAGCATGTCACAGTGAAAGCACCTGACTCAGCCATACAAGAAGCAGCACCAATCTGGTGATTCTTCTCACTCTAACCTTCAGGGAATAGAAATGCCACCAGTAATGGGGACATGGTCCCTCACCCAGCTCCTGAATTGACTTCCTTCACATCAAAATCCAAATTTGACTGCAAGGTGTTAGACATATTTCACAAGGAGTATCAACTTATCTACATTAAACATCAACATCTAGTAAGTTTATTATGTATTTAAGAAGCAGGAAGCAGCACCCTACTGCCTTATGATTCCAGGGAAGACAAGTCTCAATAACAAGTTCTCAAGAATTATGGTATATAGTAACACAACTAAATATTCCACACAGCACACTTCACCACAAAGCAAAACCCAAAAAAAAAAAGCAAAAAAAATTCCAAACCAACCCAATAAACAGCACCCACAACTTTTCTAGCAAATAAACAGCATTGACTCTATTCCTTGCCCAGCACAGGTTGCCTGGCCTACAGCTACCACTGCCTGGATATCCCATATGGTCTGCACCATATCCAACAGCCCTACAGGGGATGTCTCAAATACCACGGGTCATCTGCAGTAGCATCTCCAAATGTCTGTGCCAAGGTACCTGTGTCTATCTGTGGTGGAAATGTCACATTTACTTTATTAGGATATAATGAGAAATTGCCTCTGAACGATTTTGAAGTGTGTTCTATTCATTGCTGTTAAAGTCGCTTTTAGGTTTTTTGGGGGGGTTGTGTAGTGAAAAACAAACAAACATCAAAAAATTACTGCATGAACTTGCTGAATGACCAAACAGCTCCCAGGCTGCACACATACACTATCACCAATATAACTTCAGGACAGATATATTGAATTTGACAGAACTAGGAAAAAAACATGGACATTAAGCAAACATTCCTTCCCCTACTTCTGCCAAAATCTATCTAAATGAATAATGTCCTAAACCAGGCTCTAAGTCACTATCTCTAGTAGGACCAAAAGTTCCCATTCATTTTCATTGCCACTGTGTTTTAGCTTTCTGTCTAGCTGAGCTCCAGACTTGGGTAGAGGCCAACAGCATAAGCCAGAATGTAAGTATGTCCAAGGGGATGCCACYGTTAAAACTAAAAAAAACATTTGAACTTACTGAAGCACCTGCTCCTTTCTTCAGTACATTTACTCTAATTCCTTATACTTGTCAATAGTTTGAGAGTCTTTCTGGACACTCACAAAATTATCTAAATACTTCTACAAGCAAATCCCACCATTCAGGAAGACCAYTCACCCTATTAAGTGTGTTCTGGAAAGCACTAGCCATGTAGCCATACACAAGTTATCTGTACTTTGAATTATGCCACATCTGTGGTCTAGTGGGAAAAAAAACAAACCAAAAAAAACCCAAAAAAAAGCATAATTAAGGACATCCTTAAATAGACTAAGACAAATGCACTTGCCTAAGTTTGCTTTACTTTTGCTCCTCTCTTTCAGGGAGATTCTTGAAAAACCCCAACATTACAATATAATCAGTTAATCTACTTCTATTTACAGAGGGGGAAGAAATATATCCTGCTTGGATGGAGCTCAGATATATGACATGAAAGTTATGATATACTCAGGAGGAGGTAAGCCACTGAGTAGCAAATAAGAAGAAAAATCGTGTTATATATATGTCATGCAAGAAAATGAAAACATATATTTCTAAATAATGTGTGCAGCTTTTTCTTTGGTAGCTGTGCTTTATGTTGTTTCCCTTTGGCATAGAGGGCTCATACATTTTATGATGAGCATGTTAGTGCAAGCCAAAAAAATTGAATTTAAAAAGCAAGTAGATGAGCTGGAGGTATCCATTTGATAACATTTTGGGGGGGGGAAAAAAAGTGGCCTTCCTTACAGATATTCTTAACGGTCTAGATGTTCCTCAGTATATAATTTCTAACATTTATCCCTAATGCATTCCCCGAATTTTCAKAGCTTCATTTTTCCTCTCCAGTGTACTTTATCCTGCTACTTAAAAATAACACATCCAATTAACCTCTCTATGATATGCTACTCAGACAAAACTAGAAAGAGCATTACATGTCACATTATGCAGGCAGCAGAGTACAGAACATAACATTTTGTCTTAGCTCTCAGGAAACTCACCCAGGGTTCACAGAAATTGTTCACAAAGTTCCTTTCAAAAAAAAAAAAAGTAAGTACAGAGAGGGTGGATGGGTTTAACAACTCTGCTGCTGGATGGGTTTATCCCTGCACGCATAGGAGGGTTTTTCTACCTGCCTTCTCACTTTCCTGCAGTTCTGGGCAAGCACATGCCACCTTTTCCCACCTGAGTTGCTGCTGGATACAAATTTATATTCACTACCTCAATTTTCTATAAGTTAGAGAAAACCAGAGTKCAAAAGAGAAAAAGAGAAGCTTCACAGACATTTTTAGTGAAACCTGTGCATTTCCTGTACATTAAGGGACTTTCATTTATAGTCCACCTAAAATTCCCAACCTAATGATCTGACTTTCAGTACTTCTGCTATTTTAGCATTATTAGTACATGCCCAAACACCCCATTGTGCTGTAACCTGTGGACAGGTATTTAGAGAAGAGTGTGCTCTACCTTAAAGGTAAACAGCCACAAAGTGTAAGAARTACTACAGGCACTAATGAGATATCTATGCTGAGCTTTCCCAGGTGTTTAACCACCATCTTCTATTCCTTCATCCTGTCAGGACCTCAGTTCTGTAGCAGARAACTCTTCTACACCAGGTCTTTAAGGTACCAGACTTTAATTTCAAAGTGAATGGCACACATGAAGCAAAAAGTGATGCCTTATTTGGTTTCACTGACTGGTATACACATCCCTCTGTTTTTCAGGCAACTATTAGAGGGGAAAAGATTCCATTTTGTGAAATTGTCATCTTCTGGAGTAAGGTTTCAATTACATAGACAATGATATTTTTGTAGCCAAGGTGGTCAGAAATGTTTTGGGAACAATGCTTTCCTGATGGAAACTGGATTATTCAGTCCTGTAATAAGCAATGCTCGCGAGTTCATTCTGGTGAGCAATGATTGTTTGGTTTCACCCACATAACTTCCATGAGCACATCTGATGCCTTGGATGAAATAAACTACATTCTCCAATGGGAATGCGGAGAGGCCATGAATTTTGATTATTTTATTTGTGGAGGAACATCTACGGTGGCAGCTGTGGGAATATGTTTTGTGGAGATGTGACAGATGGCAAATGCAAGAAATGGCCTTTTCCTCTATCATGGTCTGATTCRACAAAATCAAAACAGCCTAAAAATAATATAAAAAACCTCATGCCTACAAAACCAGAACGAGATATACTAAGAGTGAACACAGTCATTTTGTCTTACCTTTTGTTTTTCCATAAATATGAAGACTGCTATGCTAAGTATTTCTCCAGAACTATTACTGAATATTGCCCACCAGATACCTCTTCGCATAGAGCTGGATGTGTGTGTGTGTGTGTGTCAATACTGAAGACAAGTTATTGGTCTGATTATCTCACTCTCTAATGTTCTGCTTTATTTTTAACTTCCAAAGATAAAGATTAAAAAAAAAAAAAAAAAGATGTTGACATTTTCCTTTCAAAATCAACTGTTCTATTTAGTGGTTTCATCTGCCTCAGAGAGCCATCCAGCCCCTCTTTCAACATGGTGATAGTGAATGACATCCACCTGTATTAGCCAAAAGAAGCTACTTAGGTTTGCATGAAGCTCTACCAACTGAGCCTAAGGTGATTCAGGAGAACAGTGTGTGTTCTCTGCCTGTGCTACACAGCCAATGACTTGGCTGCAGCCAGGAATAGCAAACATTTTAAGAACTATACTAGAAGCATAATGAAACCCAAGCCGCAGGCTGTTGAAAGACTGCCTCAACTTGCTCCCAGAGGAAAGAGACAACAACTGTTTCATAAACTCATTGGACTTTTTTTAGCTTATAAAGATATACTGAAAAAAACCAAACTTAAAAAAAGGACTTTTAATTTTTACTTGGTACTGAGTAAGGAATGACTRTAGTAACTACATCATCTAGTCTCAGCAAAAACCATCTAATGACAGTTAACTTTCTAATGTCAATATCTGGAGTGATATTTGTAGGAAATATTAAAGCTCCACTTTGGCTGTTAAGCACTAGTATTACAACTGCACACATCCCTYGTGAAAGAAACTATTCCACAGCTCTTCAGTCCTTTTTATCCACAATTGCAAAGCATTTTCCTYAATGTCAACACACCTTCTTGCAAGGGCATTCTGCTGAACTGGCTTTGTCTGGGGACCCATCCATAAGACAGCKATCAAATTCATACACTCAGCATTAGTAACGTGTTCTGGGGTCTTTTCCTAACAATATCCAAGTACTGAGATTATCCTAAAAAAAAAGTAAAGTTTTCAGGAATGTTAATCATGAAGATGTCAGTGRTATTTAATCTGGAATCTGTTCAGCCCACAAGAAAGCAAACCACAGATATATTTGTTGCTGTAACAAAGGATCAATTACATCTTATCTCCAAAAAATAAGATTTCTTAATGTAGACCATCATAACACACAGTCTGGGAGTCTTTGTGGGTAATTAACTCCAAGAAATGCCATTGCTATAACTGATCTCTCTTTAATCAATTTCTCTTATTATGAAGTATAAGTCACTTGTAATTTTATTTTTGCAAATTCAATAGCTCTTGCCATCACTCCCTTGCTGCATGCAKCCCTCATTGGAGTAATTTTCTTCTTCCCTGAACACTGTGGGAGAGCAGGGCCAGGCACAGGGGCTGGCACAAGAGACACTGACAGTGTCCCCATGCCCCAGGCTGTGCTGCTCTTCATGGAAGTGTATTTGGCAGCACATCTTTTGTAATCAGCACCCCACCAGGACCTGGTACTCAATATGCAATAACAAAACCAGCAGTCTCTAAATGACTGGTATGCCCAGCTAAGAGGCATGATACAAATATAAATATAACCACAACAAAAAAAACCACTGTAGATGTTATCTATGCGTGTTTGTGTGCTGAATCTGAAGTTAAGCAGGCATCACATGCCCAAAGTACACAAAACTGCGAGGAAAGATCTCAAAAAAAGTGTCAAAAGCCATCAGCTGATTAGTTTTCCTGGAATTCTCAGATCAAGATGTTCTTTCCTATTCATTATTGCACATAGTACCGCAACAGATTTTTGAAAGACTGATCAATATAGAAACTCACTATTACAGACTGTTGCTAGGGCAGATTCAAGAACATCACCAGGATAACTTAAACTCACAGAAAGGAAGAGATCAAATTGCATTCAGAACCAGGTAAGTAATTTCTGCTTCCTCCTTACACGAATACTATTCTTTATACATCCTTGAGACTCTGCTGTTATAGAGAGACTGTACTCCCACCTTTTATTTTGGGTTTGTTTTGTTTGGGTTTTTTTTGTCCTGCTGCTAGTCAAATTTGACTGGAGACATACGGTGGCTTTTACTGTTGAAAGATTTTCTATTTCTCCCCATCTCATAGAAATTATTAGAAACAATCATCTTTTTGAATGTGGCTACTCCTTCTCAAATAGACTTTTCTGCACCTCTTGGATGTACTGGAAAAAAAAATCTCTTAATGCTAGACAGACTTATCTTCAAATGTTTCTCTTGCCGTTTTTGTAGCTCCCTGCATTTCTGCTGAAGTTTAGACCACAAATCTAGGGATTCTTTCCCAGTGATATACCTTTTAACAACGTCTGCAGCAGTAGCACCACTTTCCTACAGAAACTCAATGATCCCCTGCTCGCACATCTTAGAATTGTTACCCTTATTAATCACTGCCTTGCAAAATCACTTYGCACACAATGGCTTTCACATTATTTTTGTCTCCCACAAATATTTCCAATTCAGTGCTTTCTAGGAACAAACTTCCATCACCTCAGCCTGATYGATCCATTGAACTTGTGGATATAAAATTCTTAGAACTACTGCAGTTGGCTTTGGTTTTATGATTGTTTTGGTTGGGATGAACAGATTTTGTTTCTCAAAACAGTGAGAGCCAGATTAAGAGTTCATTATCACCGAACAACTTCCTCCTCGTTGGTCACACACCCCCACTAAACAGCCTCTGAGGCCAATCTGTTTGCCTGGAGGGGCAAAACCCTTCAAAACTGTTTCTCACTTGAGTCCACTCATTTTTTCCATCTTTTTCCATCTTGTAATGGGCTCAAGTTCTCTTTAGTCTGAGACCCTTATGCTGGGTGAGCACCTTTAGCCTGAAGCTAATAAAAAGACAACAAATATAGAGAGTGCAATAATCTCCATGGCATCATCATGACAAGCCTAATTCTGTTTTGACAAACTTGAGTGACAGCTCTGCCACTGGTGCCRAGAAGATTAAACTGAATGATGACTCAGATGAGTCAAATTTGTTGAATTTGTTTATAAATATCAAAGATAACAACTGCCTCTTGATTTTCCACAAGAAGTGGATGTGCTATTTCTCATGAAATTTTAGGCTTGGTCTTTAAAGCTGGATCCATATTGTTCAATTCAAAGGACAGACACACAACATAAAAAAAAAAATCACCTGTCCAAACTGAGCCAGTGTCTGACACAAGTCAGTCACCTGGACTTTTGATACACAGTGAAGAGAACAGACTCATCCAGGATGCAATTTGTCTAATATGGTAGATGCCTTAAAAAATTCATATGGATCATGCTAGAAACACTTGTTTTCTTCCACTGACTATATAGGAAATGTAGATGATGTAGGTCAGGTATTGATGTTCACACCGGAGACGAATCCCATCTTCACTGACTTGAATGGAGTGTGGAYTAGAGCTTAACAAAAAGAATATCGTGAGGTCAGGACTCAGGCACTTAATTTTAAAAACAGGAATTTGAAATCTATAGCCAAATGCCTAGGATTCTTGGTTGGGTAGGCATTTTTGCTGAAATTGCTGGAATTCAGAAGCTGCTGCATACAGAAGTAAAAGAAAAAATATGACAAGGAAAAAAATCCTGCTGAAAATTTACCTTTCAAAGAGACTAAAATCAGAAGACTTTAAATGTACTCTGAGTAATCAGAGTGTAGAGAATAATGAAGAGGAGGGAGTTTAAGGCAAGCTAGTACAGCTGAAGCTAAACTTCAGAGACAGATCGCCTACTTAAGATTACAGCACACAGCATGTTCCAGTGACTTTCTGACATTTCATCTATCTTACTGTATGAACTGCTTCCAGCAGCAGATCTATCCTTCTAAAACTCCCACTTCTGTCTCTACTTGTCTTTAACTTCCCTCCTCTTTTGATGCATTCAAAATTCTCAAGAGTGTTTCAGGAGACAAAAGCCACCTGAGCAACTGACTGATGTACTGGTTATCTGGATTTTCATATCAAAATACAGCATTATTGTGCATTAGTGCAGATCTGATCAGATTTTTAGTCTCAGATCCACTTGCACATGGCAAGCTTTCCTGGTAGCATACTSAAAAAGAGATAGATGTTTTATTTTGTTGAAACAGTGAAATGCATTATTACCTCAAAGTCTTTTGTAAACTGCTTCTAAGAACAATACAACTATAATAAAAATATATGAATAGAACTAYAGATATTAGGTGATATTCATTATCACCATGCTCCCTGCCTGGAATAAGGAGGACTTCCTTCATACCTTAAATATACTGATATTTATTTATTTATCGATACTTTTTACCTTAGACTACAGGAAAAGGTAAAAAAGAGATTCTGGCTGCCTATCAAAAGAGATATACCTCTGATAATACATAGATTTGGTAGYCAGGGGGAAGTAAAGAAGGCCTTTTCAACACTTGTAACCTCTCTGTCTTCATCCTGGACTCTAGCAACCTTCACTTCCTGCTTGGCCTTAGACTGTTGAAACAAGCACAGCTGATCACTACTGAATGATCTGCTCCCTCCTCTCTCTAAAACATGGTAGAGTACTACTTTTTTCATGAAAAGTAGGATACAATTCCCATACAAAATCTTGTTTACTTGTGCATGCTGATACCCAYAACAATCCCCATAATTTTCATGAGGCAAGATTCTCAGGATCCTATTTCCTAGGAAATATATTAARCTGCTTCGCTTCTTCAGAATGCATTAATTATGGTTCTGTAGGTTTTATCACAGCCTCTGTCTGTCAATAGGTTTTASTATATAACATTGTTTCTAACTTCAGAGGCTATCTTTAGGTAGGTAAGGAGCTATTTTCCCAATAGCTGACAGAATTACTGGCAGAATGTCCCCAAGACACCTAAAAAATTACACCCCTTWCTTAGAACTAGGGTTTTTCATTGCACTCGTGTCCATTGGAACTCCAGATAAGTTCCTCTGCTATAATCTGCATCTATGGAAGCTGGAACAGTCCACTGCAAACTTAGGGTTAAGTGGAAAAACAGACAAGAAATTCAGCCTCATCTGGCTTCTGCTGGCATAGAGGAGACTTGATAACTACATTTCCACTGAACTCCCTCAGCATCTTCACTCAGATTTTCCTAGGCAGATAGCAAGGATGAGCTAAGAGCAGCAGTTTTTATCATAAAATGAAACCTGTAAAAAGTGAATATTTGTATAATGTTTATAGCCAATTTTATAACAAAACACRATTTATTTATATAGCTTTCTTACTACAAAGTTTCATTAGCATAGAATACAGAAATTACTTTTTTGTGTATTTTCTAACTAACACACAATTTATGCTGTGCCATAATTCAATTCTCAAACTGGCCTCTGCCATGTTTAAAATTACAGCATTTTAAAATGCTAAAGCATTTTATTTCTCGTATGAATTCTCACACAGGCCTGAGCAATGCATTAAGAAGTAGGGAGGGAGATTTCTGAACAYCAGAGATATGATTAATTGGACAAATGATACCAATTATGTTATGTCTGTCTTTAATCTAACCTAACACACATGAGACTTGTATACAGCAAAAYTCTCAATACCTGCATCAGCCAAGAGAATTTGGCTATATCTGAAGAATGAGGTTTTCTTTTCTGTAGACAAAATGAATATGCTTGTTTAGGCTACAAAGGTGAGAAAGAATGAAAAGATGAAGTAGGTTATACATTCCTAGTGCCTGAGAAAAGAGAGTTCCACATTGCACTGTGCTGCATAACCTGGCAAACAATTTTACTTGATAAAAATAGGAATGCATTTGATGTGTTAGAGAAATCCTTGAGTTCGTTCAACTCACATGTGTTTAAGTCTTTTCCACAGTTACTCTATATTGAAATAGCTTCACAAGATACTACAAAATTCAAACATTMTTAATATATTATCATCATTATAAGATTAAAACCTCAATGTGCTATATAGTCAACTATATAGTCAAGATACTAAGATCTCTGGATGAGATGCTGTCTGGATGACAGAACGGAATATGAGAAAACTGAGGGTAAAGATCAGATTAATTGTAGAAAGTAGTGTGAAGAACTAAAATGTGTCAACAGTGTCTGAGAAAACACAGCAAAAACAAGCCTGAAGAATATTTTTACATAGTATGAAGTCATAGTGCCTCGGTCATATAATATTTTTTCCAAAACATCCWGAAACGAGTAACCCAGGGAAACTAAAGACAATTTAGGAAGTGCCCCAAATTGAGAACAGTTAGATACCAGGAGAGTGCACAGGGGAAACACCAACTGTGCTTGCCCAAYGCTTAGAGTCATAGAATATCCTGGGCTGGAAGGGACCTGCAAGGAACATCAAAGTCCAACATCTGGTCCTGCACAAAAATTCCAAAGTGTGCCTGAAAGCACTGTCCAAATGCTTCTTGAACTCTGGCAGGCTTGGTGCTGTGACCACCCTGGGAAGCCTGTTCCAGTGTTCTCTTGCTTCTTCCCAGGGCAGAGGGAAAAATGGGCGAGACCAACCTAATTCTGAAGTTCAAAATAACAAAATACAACCATGCAGGTTACTGGMATTTGAAGTGATGCTCTGGTTTCCCTGCAGCCAGTGTATGTCATGTAAGGTTGGCTGCTAAAGACACCCTCAGTGCTTTTCCAGAAAACAGAACTGTGATCCTACAAGCTGTTGAACCTGCAAATGAGAACACTCATGTGATACCTGCTGCTCACTATCTGTGGAGGACACTAGTGAAGCTCATTGTGTAAAGAAAGTCATAAATATCCTTTCCAATTTACAGCATATGACAAAAGATGACACTCTTGAACTGAAACTGTTCAAATAAATATTGTCCTGTGCTTCAGAGCTAAGTGCTTATGAATTGCCTGCTAAAAGTGTACTTAGAGCAGACCTGCCACGGTGCTGGCTCTAACTAGAGAGCCAGGAGCACAGCAAAGGCAATGCAAAAGGGCTGCCCACCCCATATTCCTCACAAAGTGGGCTTATTCCTGCCCAAGAGCCCAGCTCCCATCCTCCTTCCTGCTGCCAACATCACTCCTGCCCCCTGCTCAGAGGGTGGCAGGCACCCCGAGGGGCTGCAGTCAGTGAAAGTATATAAGGGTAAGCTGCTCTTCAGAGCAAAGTCTTTGGGAACTCAGGGATTGCCAGGAATACATCTAGCCATTGATGCCATGCCCTACAGCTAGGAAAACAATTTAAAACAATGTAAGTAGCAGGCCACTGCACAGTAGCCAACATATTCATTCCATCAAAAACAAATTAGAGTTTTTATGTTTGAGTAGCATAAATCAACTGATGCGTGCAAAGGAACTCAAGCTAAATTAGAGGGAAATAATATGTTGCTTCAGACAAAATTAATTTCTCAGACTTCCAGTAAAACCTGAACTATGCACGCTACAATCAAAGGAAATTTTATTTAACCTCTAACATTTTCAAAACCAGGACATTTTCTTAAATGACAAAATTTAATGTAAAATATTGTTGCATCATTGGAATAAGAAACACACATTTACAAGTGAACATATATTTGAATTGAAAGCAATATATCTGACTACAAATATCAAGGCATGCTGTGGAAGATATTATGGTAAAATACACCCATGGGTATTTAAATAACTCATTCCAATGTCTTGCATTATGCAAAACATTTATTTTTTTACCACCATAAAATACAGTATCTCAAATATAACTACTTAGTACTTTTCTTTACATACCTGCATCCCATATAGAAACAAAGCAGAACGATTTTTGCCTCAAAAATTAAGGCCTACATTCTACTGCCTAGAACAGTAGTGCAAGATATTTTTCCCCCCATAAATCAGGTGCAACTGTGTATACACATTTAATTTAATAATACATTTCTAATTTTATATGCAGACATGTGAAAATAAATCACTGTATGTTTGAATGGACTGCTACATAGTTTGCTGCAATTTGAGCTGCAGCATTTAGTTTATACATAAACAGTTTTGACCAATGTGCCCTTAGAGCAAAAGCAGCTATAAGCTCATCTGACTTCTATTCAAAGTTTTTAAAAAGGAGTATTTCTCCCCCTTTCAAAATATTCTTACCTCTTCCTTTGTCTTTTTTGATATGACCCTTAGCCAGTCTCCAATCATGCTGAGGACAGCTGCAAAGTAAGCAAGCCCAACAAGGATCCAGAACCACACCACTGGCTTATAAAAATCTAGGTATTCAATATCTGATCCCCCTGAAAAACAAAACAGTTAAAATTAAATCAGATTTAATAGCTATAGGTGTAAAGATGTTTTTAAATTAACTTTCCTAGAAAAAMAGGTACATTTCTTACAACTTCTGTTTGTTTACCCGTGCAAAAATTCCTAGCAAAATATTTTGTTGAATTTGAACAAGTTACATAAATTCATTCACTCTTGAAAGTAAAGTCTGGAGTATGCAAATTTTAGACAATGGCTAGCCATTCATAATAATTATTGAATGAACACAAAGTGATTCAACTTTTGATATGCTGTTATGCAAGATAGAGGTCATGGAAGACAGCTTGAATGAAATGACTTCCCACCTGCTCCAAATAAGGATGCTGTACCAGATTTTAAGTATTGTTCCAAAATATGCAATGTGTTCATATCCTGAGAAATCTGTTTTTGCAAGAACTTTAAAACATCTGAATACTTACATAAGTCCTTTAGCCTTAGTAAAGAAAGACTAGCACCTGCATTAACAAGTGTCCCTGCTGGGTAGGCAAACATTATCATCTCCATTTGCAGAGGGAAACCAGAGCGCAGGGACTTGAGTTGAAAAGATCATACCCAAAAGCAGGTGGATAAAATAGATGTCAGCTGAAGGCAGCTTTTTTGAATCCTACTGCCATAAGCACCAGCCACTTCTTTTCAGTGTTAAAGTAAAAAAGGATAAATTTCAGAGATGTCTGTGATGGAACTTTCAGGTATAATACAGCTATAGAGAACAGATGTCTTATTTCCACACAAAAAAGAGTTAYGTTCATCCAGAGCTCTTGACAACACCAAATAACTCACATTTCACACCTTGCCATACAATAAAACAGAAGCCTTAAACTTGTAATTCAGCTGTGTTAGAACAAATAAAACCAGACTTCTACTTTGGGCTGCTGCAAGAAGTTTGATGTGCATATCTGCCCACAAYTGAGGAGACTCTACAGTAAAACTCAGGCACATCAAAGTAGCCTGTACAGGTACGGAATGCTTTGCTTCATGTAGCTGCATCCTATACTGAAACAAATCAAAGGAAAATTGGCACCAAAATATCAAGCACCTTTCTACAGTAACAAGATTAACTGTCATGGAAAACAATGTTTTTACCCAGCTGTGTTATCACAGAGATTACATGTAAATAACAAAGAATTTTACTGATGGCTATCTTTGTATGCAAACCCTCACAGACAGAAATGTTGTTATTTTCATGTCAATTAAGCCCTTTCACCCAAAAGCCCGTAAACATTGAGATACGATGRTTTACTCAACTATCCAAGAGATAGTTTCCACATTGTGAAAACGGATATGCTTTGACACCTTTGTAGTTCCAAGCAGAGGTAGAAGACAGAGCTCTGTTTGGAACAGAAGACAGAGAGCCACCAAAGGGCTGGGTTTGTCACAGCACAAGACAAAGAAAACATCAAATTATTTGTTAACATCTATCTCATGTAAATCTAGTAAAACAGCATTTTAGGGATGATTCACTCAAAATTTGTTGYAATTCAAAAAATGGTTGATTACCACCATGTTTATGCTCTAGTACTGAGCCGCTCTTGGTGGTTCATCCCCTTYTTCAGCTGTTCATACAATACACAAGACAGTATCATAGAAAGYATCCACTCAGTTGGGTTTTCATTTTTGGTATGTTATGTTTATAAACCGAAACCTAACTGTGCCAGTCTGCAGGGAGCACTCCCTTCACAGTTAATACCTAATTTAYTTACAGTGAAGTTAATTACTGGGGCAGGAGTTAGGGCATATTCATGTTCAACCAAGTTTTCTGTACTGTCTGGCCAGGAGATGGCTCCATCTAGCCATGCCCAAGGGAGTTCAGCTTTCCTAAAATTAAAGGGACAAAAAGTATCCAAAGAAACAGTCTAGGATAAGGATTCATAGCTAAAACCTTTATTAGCAGTTGAGCCTCTGAATTTGAAGGACTCCTTGGGTGAATTCACAATTTAATCGAATCTCAAGGAGAGAGACATACCTAAGGATGTTTGCCCTGAGATAACTACTGTCTCCTGTGATGCTCAAACTGCCATAATGCAGTTACCCGGGAATGTCATTAAACAGGATTTCAAAGGGAAACATGATCACAAGTCAACTGTACTGAATTTAAACTAAAAGAATTCATTAACTATCAAATTACAATTCCCTTATATGTGTATGAATGTATTTGGATATGAGTATGCATAGCTAAATGTACTGAAGTATATGACATAATCTAATGATTTTACGGGTAACATTATAAAAAGCATATCAACRTGATACGCTATCATCTTTTGCAAAGCAAATTGGTTTATGTAGCCCTCTAGGAAGCAAAATGCTGAGAAGGCAGAAGCTGAGTTTTGTTGTTTGTTTGGCAAAACCGATTTTGTGGGCTGAGGGACAAAACTTTTTCCCAGCTTTCTTTAACCTCTATCCAAAATAGGTTAAAACCACAACAAAGAAGAATTCTCACAACTGGGTCGTGCTTACTCTTTAACTGGCGGTCTCACTGCCATAATTTGCTGCCAAGAGCAGCCATAGTTCACTGCCAAGATGTTTTGTGGTAAAGATTTTATGTAAGTAGCTTGAAATCTATRAGAAATCATTGAGTTTTCCCATCCATCTTCATCATAGGCTATTGTGTTTCTGCCACCACCATTCTTACATCTGCCAAGTAACTCTGAAGTATTYGGGATTTTCAACACTTTGGAAAGCATAGGTTGTTCTATGGCCCAAACATATTCCTTACTGAGGTGAAGAACTGTTTTAGTGAAGAAAGGCATTAAAGAATATTTCAGGGGTACTTTAGAACAGATTCTTGTTCTCAGGTAAGAGATCAAGATTACAGATGCATCTATTTTTTACTTATCTACATAAAACAAGTATCTTTAAAGTAAATAATTTTCTTTACTGTTGCCACTCTTTTCCCCACTATTTCTACAGCTAACTGGCTCAAAATAGAAACATGTAATTATCTCTAAAGTTGTTTGSCTTTGCATTTTTATTTCGTAAGTAAAAGGAAAGGATAGAAAGTGCTGTTGAGTTTGAGTATCTTAATTCCATAAGAGCAAAAATTTCTGGGTTATTCAAAAGTTGGCATTTCAAACAAGGAAATGTCTATGATTACTCTGGATATAGAAATATGATTTAATCCAGTTTTAACGGCAGAATAATGAGTAGCAGTCCATCATCCTGTTATGACAAACCTGGCAAACATGCTTTATCCAGAAATGTCATTTGTCCCACTCCAAAGAAATATGGAGGTTCAGTCCTGCAGCATGAAACRAATTACCTCCAAGGACTGCAAAAAAAGGGACAGAGAAAAAGACTGGCTTGTGTGGAGATGTGGAAAAGCAGAAGGCTTGGGACAAGATATTGCACTGTGAGAGAGGGAACATAAGTAGGCCACATGAGCCACTTCATACCACTCAGTGGAAAATAGAGAGCTACTTCAGAATACAAAGCACACATCTAAGACACTCCTTACACGCCGTCCTACACAGACATCAAGCAAGACGGCACTTTGACTTCAGCTTAAAGCATGGTTCACACCAGAGAGCCCCTATTACGGACACGAACTCCTGAGGGGACAAGGAGCACTTCCAAACACCAAAAAAAGACACAGAGCCTGTGGGAGAGCACACAGTTCTCCTCCGTGATGCTYGACACACCCTGGGCTCAGCACGACAGCGATTTCTCTTTGCTGGTGCGTGGTATCACACCGTGAGAGCAGATCAACTGGGCTRCTATGGCCACCGGGTCAAGTGCCCCAGTTTGGCAACATTAAATGAGACTAAAATATCTCAGTTGTCTACAAACTGGGTCTCAGGCCAAGCAACACAGTGGAGACCCAGGTATCCGTATTACAGTGGCAATACATCGGTCAATTACAGACTGAAACAGTGGAAGAGCAGTAAGTTAAAAATCAGCTGAAACATGGAAAACAAAACCAACAAGAAACCCCCCACAAAAATTACAAAATAGTTGGAATACATTTTTAAAGTACAACTTGAAAAATTCTGTGATCTGTTTCATTGAATCAACTGAGGCATAACCTTATATCATCATTATTCCTCAGTATCAAACAGACTGCTAGTGTGCTATTTATATTTCTGCCTTCTACTTAATTCAGTCAAGTTTTGGACGTCATCTAATTTAGATATGTAACCTTTTAGATTAACTCCATTAGAAATATTTTACCATACCTTCCAAACTGCACTGCAAGTTAAAGGATTTATCTGTACATGCGAACAATATATTGTCAATTATACATCTATTCATATGCCTCAGTGCTAACCTTAGTACCCAATATCTTTCATTGCACTAAAATCATGACACATTAAACATTTGAAGATTTCTTTTTCTCTTTCACAAGATATTCATAGTTTTGGCTGGGTTTTCTTCTGTCATGTTAAAGTCAATTGTTTCTCTTAAAAACAAGAAAAAGGATGTTTGACTATGTCTTGATACTCATAAGGCAGTGCAGGCAGTACAGTTTTTCTTTTTGTTTGTGAAAAGCTACAATAAGGTTTCTTCAATTAAAAAAATTATATCTCTCCCTACAAAAGAAATTCAACAACTCCAAAAATTAGAAAAAAATCAAATAATTTCATTGGACAAAGAAGCAGTTTATTTTTTTGGAATAAAGTCCATATATTTTCTTGAACATGCATTACAAGGGCTCTTCATCTTTTCCTACCTTGCATGCACCATGAGTGATCAGTCTTTTATGTTTACCTTAAGGCTTCTTTTGCTGATGGAAACCCCAGCTGAAATTTCYACAGGCTCCAAATAACAACTTAGACTCTGACTATCAAAGGGAATGCTCTGGCACTCTAGTTTCTGGGAACAAAGCACATAGTCTCCAGTACAAATAAGAAGAAACTTGTAAAAAAATTCTGGAGAACTAAAAGAATTTCTAATATAACAACCTGCACTGCAGCCAATGATACCATTATGTTCCTGAATCCCAGGTTCTTCTGCTGGCTTCCTTTTGGTACAGCTATCGAGTAACACACTGTCCTTTAGCTCCTAAAAGTTTTCAGGGCTTCTTTTCAGCTCTTACTTGCGGTGGCACCAGAAAGCAGCGAGTTTCACATTAGTGAAAAATGACAAATATTGTAAGAAACGTTTTTCTAAATGCCAGTGTATAAATTAACACAACCATAAGATTTGTACGTAGGGCTTACAAACTTAGGTTTTTTTCTCTGAGATGACAGTTCCCAGAAAAAAAAAAGATTTGAAAGTTTTCAAACATATAGCAATCTGGGGGGTTTGAGGGAACTTTATGGGCCAAAACTGACACACACTTTTGGATTATCACATGGGCCTCCGAAGTGCTAAAAGAATTGTCAATTTGACTTTTATTGCAGAAAGTGCACTCCAATACAATTGAAAATTGGAGCATCACTGCCTACCATTCTGTTTTAGATTTGACTATAATGCTAAGTGGAAGAAGGTAATTTTCACTCTAAGTATTATTCAAGAAAAACACCACTCTGGACAGAAAAAAAAAAAACCAACAACCAAACCAAACCCAAAACTGAAAAATTAATAAATTAATTCCAGTGTGAGGATTTTTACCAAAACCACCACGTTCTAGAGGGACAGTTTCAGATGCAATGCCTATATTCTATGACAACAGCCTCTCCTACAGCCTTATACAGCATTACATGCCTTAAGTCTCCATGTTTCTCCCCTATATATGACACCTAGCTTTCCTAAACTTCAAGGAGAGTGCTCTAGATGAGAACTACCACAAAAACATCAGTGRCCCTTAATGTCTGCTCAGTAGTTATGAGTTACCCAAAAGAAAAACAAGCAAACCAAAAAATCATGAAAAGTTACTGATTTGTTAAGAGTGCAAAAATTCCGCATACTTCCTCAAAATTAACAAGAAAGCCTAGTTCTAGGCCAGGCTTCTAATTAAAATTCTAAATTCTATCAGCTCCATTAAGAACTTGCAACGTCAGTTTTCTTCAAATAACCTAGTACTTATACACACACCGACGACTGTAAACTTCCACAATGCAAAACACAGTCAATGAACACCTTACCTCTTTGTCAGAATTTTTATTTAACCAGCCAATTATGTACTGCAAAGAAAACAAATGGACCTTTTGGAAAAATCCTTAAAGTCACCTGCCATAAACTGAGAATGTTAGTCCACCCAAAGATGATAATATTATCAACTTCATCTCTGACAAAATATAGTCCAGTGGAAATGTCAGCCTTCCAGTTACGATGGAGCCATCTAACCCTGTTCTCTTGAGCATTGTGTCTGCAAGTACAAATCCCATTCTCACATACTGAAACTAGGTAACAGATTGCAGTTCAAATACAAGTCTTATGCACGTTACCCAAAGAAACTAGAAAACATTTCTGATGCTTTGAAATAACAGATTTACAGTAGGATTTTAAAATAAATAAACATCTATCAAATGAACAATAAAAGTCCATCAGCTATAGAACAATTCAAGGACATTCTGTAGAAAGAGAAAGTATTTCCTGGTAAAATTAAAAAGCAGACAATGTAGGAACAAATTATGATATCAAATGGTCTACATAAATAGAAAAGTCTATGGAAATTTATAATGGGAGTAATGATGAATGTACTCACTGTTCTAGTTAGAGCCAAGTGGGCCATTTCACATAATGCTTTACAGTAAATATAACCAGGCCATTATACATTATCATTTTTATTCCCTGTCATRCATGTACCCTTCAGGAATGAAAGTCTAAAACACCCAGACTCTTGACTTGGAAAAAGCATCAATTTTTTATTTGGCACTAGTTATTATCTGACCGGAATCACAAAATCCTGAAGACAAAATGAAACTAAGAAAAAGAATAAGGGAAAGAAAAGGAAAAGAGAGAAGTCAGTGAGACACATACAGAGAGATATGGAAACATCACAAATAACTATGAAAAAGTCCAAATAAATTTGATTTGCTATTTTACAGCTCACTTCTATAATATACTAGAATATTTGGCAACTTCTCATACAGCCTTCATTTTTAGATTTCTTGCATAGCTGAGTATCTTCAATGATAACTAAATTTACTCCCATTTTACCCAGATCATTTACAAATGTCAAACAGTTCAGATACTTCAGAGGTCCTTGTTGGACCTCACCAACATGAAAAACTTTTGCCAGCCACAAGACCAGTCACATTACTGCCATCAAGACAAAACTTCAGGCACATCTTCAAGAGGAGTTACCCAACCTGAGACACTCAGCTTGGTACACTTGGACCCACACAACAGCCATGGGCACAGACAAGACACAGGAGGAACCCACAGCATGTGAATATCTGCTAGAAACACTTCCCTCCAGCAGAGTAGCTCACTGAGAGCAGACCAGCACAAAGGTCTTTCTCAGCCACCTTGCACAGAGTTCAGAGGTGGGAGAGAGGTGTTTCATGAAAGAGGTGATAGTGCTGCATCAGCAGAAGTATCAGATCAGGCCAAAGAAARCAAGTCTTAGAGCACAAAGCTCTGAACTTCTAATCCTCACCTCTACACATCACTGACTCAGATCCACAYGCTTTCTTGGCACAGACAGCATATACTTATTCAAATCTAAGAAGTGAACTAACATCTCTAACACCTTTTCAAGAAAAAAACTTGACACAAAACTGGCCCAAGCTTTTTTTAACTCAGTATGTCAAAGTTAATTGCAACCGATGCGGCTTAATAGGTCGATAAAAATTGGACATGTTATCTACAGGTTGTGTTAAAATTTCTCCTGACTTTACAAAAAACACATGGGCAAGTGTGTACTGACAAACAACGAATCACAGAAGTAGGATCCAGCAGCAATACAGACATTTCAATGGCAGAAACAGAGTTCTGGAAGATTTTGAAAGTAAGGGATGCACACAAAACCTTTTATGTAACTCCACAGGGTGAGACATTTTAAGCAACTCCAGATTAAAATGCTGTATTAATGCTTGCACTTCATAACCCATAAGAGAAAAAAACCCCAACACTCTACATAAAAGATATGCTACTTAATTTTTAATAGTATAGGAGGAGAAAAAACAGTAAGCAGAGACATGCACCATGTATTTCACTGCCCCACCTCCTGTSTCTAGCCTGCCACATCAACCAAAATGAGGGCAGGTGCCACCACACGCACCAGCACAAAAATGATAAAGGGTAAAATTGGGAGAGAGGCACCACAAGAGAGACATCTGTCCCAAAAACTAGAAAAAAAATGCAGAATAAATATCACTGTGCTAAATATTATAARATAAAGAATCATGAAAAAATCTTACCTGCAACATAGTCACCAAATCCAATGGTAGTTAAAGTGATAACCACAAAGTAAATTGCATCTARTGTGTTCCAGCCTTCTATGTGCTTGAATATAACTGCAGGAAGAGCAACAAACAGCACGCAGCCAAAGAGTATGAATATTATTGTTGARATTATGCGAATCTTTGTCTGACTCACATTCCATTTCTGGAAAGGGAAGGGGAAAGAGAGGAAACCCATTGTTAATAAAACTGCACCAGTGCACATCAGCACCCTTCATCCCCAGTGTGCACTACATTGCTCTAGAGGACAGTGCATTATAATTCTCAAACAAATAGGAAAATTCAAGCAGGATTTTATTCTGAAAGAGGTTKCAAAGCAAACATGACTATCCTAGGAAACATTTGCTAGCAATAAATGCAGAGCAGGGCTGGACTCTTGAAGGTGGTGTTCTGGGTGAGTGGCACATGTAGCATTCATTAATATTAACAGCTGATGATGAGAAAATTCTGAGGGGGATCTAGATATTCAAGTGAGCTACCAGTAATGCATGCACCTGCAATTTCTATAATTTTGTACATCCACAAGTAACCAGATCCATAAAGTCAATTTTAACCATACAGTTCTCTGTAACCAAGTAATCAGTTAAACAAAATCCTACAAAACAAAGCTGGAAGGTATGTAAGAGATCACCTTTTCCAAACCTGCCTGAAGACAGAAACCCCTAAACCTGAGCCACTATAAACACATTACTAGCCAGGCAACATGTGATCATGCTCTTGTCATGTGAGAGTTTTCCTAATGCTTAAACTACATCTCAGCTCCTTCAGTTTAAGTGTACTATGGTCTTCTCCAAGACAAATAAAGAAATTGTTAATTTTCTCTTTCCAGCAAACTTCCACAGGTATTCTCTTTCAGTCATATGTTCTCTAGACCAAATAAACTAATTTCTTTTTCGTCCGCTTCCT
Source organism: Amblyornis subalaris (assembly GCA_018881555.1). Lineage (NCBI taxonomy): Eukaryota > Metazoa > Chordata > Aves > Passeriformes > Ptilonorhynchidae > Amblyornis > Amblyornis subalaris. The sequence goes on from JACAXG010000021.1 coordinate 1,863,036, forward strand.
ATTTTTCTTGCTATCCCTTGGCACTAGCAAACTAATCCATGTTTAAATGTTGTAGTCAAAACCACATATGAAAAAMTAGCAAAAAATAGAATGGAGCGATCCTTTCTTATGCTTTGCCCATTTATAAYTTTAACTATGATGTATGCTTTTCCACAGTAGCATGACATTAACCCATGTTAGCACGAGCCCCTAGAGTTTGCAGAACATTTCCATAAAATTGCACCTAGACAGCTGTTTCCTGACATGTAGTTGCATTTTTTATTATTCTTTCATATAGTACTTTGAATTTGTCTTTCCTGAAKTTAATCCTACCTATTCAGGCTGCTTTTCAAAAATTTTAAGATTGTTTTGAGTGATAATTCTGTCCTCCAACTTTTAGTTCTCTCCCCAGCTTGAGACAATCTGCAGATTTAATGAACCAAGTCACTTAGCTATTGTGTATGTTTGTAACATTTTTTCGAAACTGTACCAAAGCTAGAACAGAGCCCTGTAAAGTCCCATTTTGCCTGCCCAGCCAATTTGACGTTTTTCATCCATCCAATGCATGTTGGTTCAATCTAAAAGAAGGGATTATACAAGAAACTTTCACAGAAATCGACTGAAAATGAAATCATGTTGTTCACAGGGGATGTTTTCTTGTTTTTAAGTTCAATGGAAACTGTGTTTACAGTCAGCATGACCAAGGTCAAGCTTTTGTAACCCAAATCACACTAACAGCTCGTGTTATGGCAACATAAAAATCCCTGCTCTGACCCATCAGCATCTCCCAGATCTTTAGGCAAACTAATAAACAGAATTAGGCAGTGTTCCAGACTGCAACATATASATCAGTGATTTCTTTCAGATATTGCCAACAGGGGGCAAGATACTGCTTTTTATGTTGGGGCRTTCTTGTTGTAGGAATACATCTGCTAAAAAAAAAAAAAAAAAAGGAAAATCATTATCCCTATGAGCAAAAAAGACACACAAATTGATTTCAGATCTTTTATACTTTTAAGAAAAAAAAAATTAGTCATAGAAACCCAGAAATCATAAAATGTTCTTATGAAATGTTCTTGCCTTTTTTAGACAAATCTCAATGGAAATCTGTGTTATTCACCAGTACCTTGTCTGGACCTGATGTTTCAAAGCCAAAAATACATGCCTTTTCTAAAAAAGCTTTCAAACATGTATTTGCCTTGCATAAGGCTACTCAGCACAGGCCCAGTTTGCTTTTCTTCAAAAATAAAGCCATGTCAGACCCTTTACCATACAGAAAAGGTGCCCTGCAAGATTAGGGCTTGTTGTAGAAAACCAGTCCTTAACACTTGCAGTGCTGATGCAAACAGCTACAAAGTTGGTTACTAAGTATTCACTGCTTCAAAAATCTCAGTGAATACATTTCTTAACACAATCTCTATAAAAACCTTTAAGGGTAAGTATCATAGCAAGCTTAGGAGTAACAAGGGCAAAGTAAAAATAAAATTCTTTGGTTCTTGTTCCTCTTCGCAATCATTATCACTGTAGGAAATGTTGGGCTTCACCCAATTCTCAGAGGTTTTCAACAGCAAGTTCAGACTGTGCCAAGTCCTTCCTACCTTTTGCTGTACACCTGATTGTAAAAATGAGCTGTASGCTGTTTTTCAGACTTTTACATTTCACTTGCTAAATTCAAAACAACAAGCAGCAAAAAAACGCAAACAGGGCAGTCACAGCATACTCACAACAAAGGTATCTTCTACTTTGGCAATTCCTTTTCCAAATATTGTCCCCAGTTGATCTCCAACACCAGCCAACAGAAAACCAAACAGAGGAATTCCCAATAAGGCATAGATGATACAGAATATCTTTCCACCTTGTGTGCGTGGGGAGATGTTTCCAAAGCCTAAATTGCAAACAACTTGAGATGTTTAAGATRTTACACATATTACATTTTACATTTTAAAAGAACTGCAGGAACAGAACAGTTAAAGACAGGCTAACCAGGTTAACCCTATGACACAGCAAACATTGTGAGAAATTAAATGAAAATGTAGGTCATACAATCACTTTGAGCTACTCTTTTCTTATCATGTAGTTAATAGCAATGGGTTGAGCTATGCCTTAACCTCTATTACCTGCCACTGTCTGTTCCTGGGTTTGTTACTGGCTGCAGTACCTGTAAACAACACACAACTTTCCTTCAGATGGACTGAGTTTCAAAGTGAAGCAGCCTAAAAGAACCCAAAACACTGAGGTAAGCAAAATAGGGATTTCTACCACAAATGGGACTGCTTCATTATCAAGGGCTTTGGTTCTTCMAAAGAGAGAAACAGTTCATGGCTCTGTCCATTTGAAAGTGGAAATCGTTTTCTGTTCACAGACTTGYGTAAAAGAGCAGCCCAAATTCCTGTGATGGCTCAATTGCTGCTGGTCCACTTAGAACAGAGAAAGTGAAATACAAAGAGAACAGACCCCAGCACCTGTGGAATGCCCTCAAATGCATCTCCCAGGATTAGTGTTTTAATGATTTGGACAAGGTCACACAGGCAGAACCCTACAGACAAGTTTCATGAGTTTCAATTCAAAAGTTTTTCTCCTCCAAAGGATCGCTCATGTTTTGGGGGAGCAGTAGCAGCAGTAACAACCCAGCATTTCTGACATTGTTTCAGTTTTCAGCACAACAACACGCCCTTGAAATGAGGCAAGAGGGAGAACTTGTCAGAAAAAGACTTATTTTTAGAAATTAGGAAAAAAGCTTTTTTTAAAATTATCTTTTTGTTAGAAAAGTAACTTGTAAATAAAAAGTGGTTTAGCACTCTACTTTTAGTAAAGAAATTTGTCTTAATGTCTTCTCTTTTGCATAGGAGATACATCATATACACACATCCTTCAATGGAAATCCAATTTTCCTGCAAAMAATCTGAGAGACAAATTTTATTTTTAAAGTTTTAAAGCTTAATATTTTTTTCACAGTGTGASTAAGTTCCTAAAATATAGAGCACACTTAATGAATATCCTAGCTATTTATCAGAATTTTAATTTAAATATTCTGAGCATGTTGGTTTAACATATAGATTTTCTTTATGAAACCTATTATCTTAATTTTTGTTTCTGCTCTCATGTAAGTAAGCTGCACCAAAGCTCTGTTGCCAAAACTACTTTTTCCTTTCAGAATACACAAGACAAAGCTGTCCCTCACTTAATTTGGAATAAATTGCTCAGAGAAGCTGTGGATGCCCCATCTCTGCCAGTGTTTAAGACCAGGCTGGATGGGCCTTTGAGCAACCTGGTCTAGTGAGAGGTGTCCCTGCCCATGGCAGGCAGGTTGGATCTAGATGATCTTTAAAATCCCTCCAACCCAGGCCACTCTATGATTCATTAAAATAAAAATAAATCACACTGGGAATCTATTTTGCTCCTAGATAATTTGCCCTAATATCAGTTTTTAGATAGTAATTATGTAAACAACAAATGCAATGTTGATAAGGTTCAGTTAAAGAACGTTGATATTAGAATTTTCCCCAAATCTTGTCTAATAAACCTTATTAAACTAAATAAAAGGAACAAAATTACAGGAAATATCAATTACAGGTTGCAGAGTCCTACAAGTTTGTAAATGTTCCCTACACTAATATAATGACAAAAAAGTCTGACTCAGAAAATTGGGAAAAAGTCACAGCAACTTCAGACCAAGCTAATATGCTTCCCTAAACCAGAGTCAGGGCTAAAATTACAATTCAGGACATTTCAGCTCCACTGAGTTCACTTTGTCCCTTTGTGCACCAAGGAGTAAAGACTCGAGTTTTAAAAGAAAATTAGCTCATCACCAATCAAAACAGGACAAACAGATCCAAACTACTCTGCTTTCGTAAACATGCCAGTTTATGCGTCAACAGAAGCTTGAATTGTTCCAGGGTATAATTCCTGGGAGGTCTTAATGCAATTCAGAATCGGGGGTCTGGATACACCAGATTTAGGAAACTCATACTAGGGGATTTGGAAATCACTTTTTATTTACTTCTCTACAAAAGTGATGTCTCGCAATGGTGACAAAACACCAGCCCAGCGGGGCACATGCCAAGCAGGCAGTTTTGCTTGGCTGGCCCCATAAAACCGGCAGGCATTCTGGGAGCATCCCACAGCTCTTACAGAGACTGTTGCTCTGCAGCATGCTTCTCATCTGCTGCTGATCGGTACGAGGACACCAAGTTCACGTTCAGCTCTGGGTACTCTCCTCCCTAAATCAGAGTTATGTCTTCCTTAAAGGAAGGGTGGTACTTCACTTTTACACTCAAATTCTTGTTTTTCATCCTAAAAACTGTCAAATGCTTTTCTCCCACAAACAACAGAAAAGGTATTGTATGATTAATAGTACTTTTTAAAATCTCACACATTACTGGATAAAATAATACTCCCAACAGGTAACAGTTTATTTCTGTCCAGCTGCTCACTGAACGTAACACAAACCATGGGTAGGAGCTGTACTTTAGTGACCTGATCTACCACGGGGTTTCCATCACACGTTAATCACATTTCCTACTGTGTCATGTTTTATAACAGTCTGCTGCTGTACACCACAGCCTACTTTGTGAGTTACACAAGTTGTCCTTAAATCCTACTCTCAGCTTCTCCAGTGAAAACCTAATCCATTATTTATACAACAGGAGAGGAAATGTATTTATAGTTCATATGGTTGATGTAATTCCCAAGAGGTTTGTGTCAGAAAAGTATTACTTCTTTCTTTAAATAATAATAATAAAAACAAAAAAGAAAGACTCTGTTGATAGGTAAAAACCAAGAAAAACTTAATTTTGGGCACTGTGCTGGGAGAGGAGAACATGGTCATAGGACTCCTGAGTACCACGCAGCTCTTCTCCACATGAAATGCAGGAATGCCTGGCCCCACTGCAGTAGCTCCCTGGCATGTTTTCACTTACGAGTTATCCCTTCCATTCAAGAGGCAGCATAAAGCCTGGCTATGACTGCCTCGCTCCCTGAGAAACCTCAGGGAATCAGCCACATCACAACATGGTCTGCTGCCTTTTCCCTGCCTAGGAGCTGCTTGCCTGGATGGGCTGCGAACAGGATATACACAGTGCAATTGCACAGGCAGCCTCAGTACCTTGCTTATTCTTCACACCTTCAGTCCTGTGCAGCTTATCCCTTCCTGTTTCTACTGAGGGAGTAGTTCCTAGAACCAGTTCCCCACCTCAACCAATATGCTTGGGTTTGATTGTGGAAATTAACAAATTGCTTGATTTAAACTTCTAGACTTATTGGAAAGTTTCCCTCAAAGCTTTTAACCAATGCTATCTGCCATAAACAGTACAGAGTACAAAATTTAACTTGCCAAATGGGATCAGTTTCATCCAAAATAGGGTCAGCATCCTTTTCAGACTGTCCTTCCTCAATGCACCATCCCCACTTCACTTTCATAACCAGGAGGATGATTTGCCTCCTAATTTCACCAAATCCTTTCATGTCGTGCTAAATTCTTAGTGTGCCTTTAGTGGACAAAGGACTTGTCTCTGACAAGCAGCTGTGGATAAGAAATGCATTTTAGAAGGAGCTTCCAGTAACCCCTGAGTGAATTAAGAATAAAAGGCCATTGTAAGTAGATTGTAAGTAATTGCTCCACTCAACAAAATAACATATTCCATGGTTTCAACTCCAAACCCCTAAGAGCCTCTGAGATTCAAATCAGATTCAAAGGCAATCTGAATCCCTTTGGTCAGTAATAGAGGTGGACACAGGGGTACGCTAAATGAGTAGGAAAAAAAGACAAAATGAGACTTTATAGAATTCTTTACTTTCATATTGTCTTTTTTTGATACATTTCTGTCAGAATGAAAGCATCTGTAACTTTCCCATGAGAAGCAGATTTGCTATGAAGCAGATATTAGTAACCTCAATAACTATAAATATATTACTGCTTTAGAGCAAAACAATGTTTGAAGTTTCAAATTCTAGTCGAGTCTTCCCCCCCATCACAGACAACAGATTATATTGCAAATATGGAAAAGTTTGAAATGCTATAAATTCTCATACAATTGGCAAGACGCTTTTGTTTAGATGATGAGTGTCCTTGCATTCAAACCTTCATATAAAGGAAGACYGAAAACTAATTAAAAAATATTTTTGTGTGTTTTAACTAGAGAAATAGATCCCTTTGCTTTCTAGCTAACCCGGATCATCAGAAAACTTTTGCAGATACACATTCTCAAAGTGGASTAAGAAACATAGAGTCCAAATGAGCATGTATTTTACATAAAATTCTTAGACAAAGCAAGGCATCTCCTGAAACTAGCTGCTGCAATTAAGTATTTCTCATGTGAGAGATTATAGGTGCTTTTGAGAGTTCCAAGACTAGATTTTACTTGCTAAATTTACTTGCTAAACTACTCCCAGAATTGAAAGTTCTGGGAAAGTTTGAAACATTTTCTTTCCAAATAAGGCAACGTAAATTCAAATACAAGTAAATACCTTCTCAGTGTCTTTGGCAAACTTCAGATTACACAAGGCCTCATTCACAAGGTATCAAATAAAAGAGATAATTATTCCAAATTAATGTCATATTTTTTGAGGTATGAGAAACTACTCTCATCAGTAGGTTTGGATATGCAGTCCATTGATGGAACAGCCCAATACTGAAGGATAAATGATTTGGTGAACAGGCACACTCTTAATTACACAAAAATGGATTACAGAAAGTTGATATTGAGAAAATTTCATAGAGTCAGAGAAAAGCCRGAGCTGCTGGCTGCTGAATCCCAGGAGGCTGGAGCCACAGGAAGCAGCTGCCATGGCCTTGGCCTCAGCCACTAAACTCTGTGCCATTGACAGGGGTATTATTGTGGGTTCACATCCACCCTGAGTACCCAGCTCAATTACAATGATTACCCTTTTTAAAGGGCAAACATGTGTTTTGATACTGAATGTCAAATTGATTTTAAGAGATCAAAAGATGCTTTTTCCAGGCCCTGAGGAGATATCTGACAAAATCTTCACAAAAGGTATCTCATTGAATTTCTAGAGGATAAAATGCTTTTTTCCCCTACGGATCACCACTTGGGCTCAGGAGATTAGCATTAAATACATCCCTGCCCAACACTGCCAAAGCAAAGATACACACTTAATCACAGATAATAAGATATCCCTTTTAGCATAAATAATGGCCTAGACATAATCATTAAACGAAAAGGCAATGTTTGTATCCATACTGACTATGGGGAAATCCCTGCATACATTGCAGAAATAGCGAAACTTACATGTTTGTGTCCATTGTGTGGAAAAAAAATCCACATTTTTACACTGATCCCTTTTCCTTTCCTCTTCTTAACTCTGTCCTACACTCCCAGTTTCATGTGCTTGTGTATGTCTGTGTGATATATTTACATATTTACAAACAAATATTTCATGTGGTTTTGTGGCTTTGGATACTACTAGGATAAGGGCTTTTCAGTTCGCCAGGTGAGTTCCCTCCCAACACTGCAAAGTAGCTAGAAAATTCTTATTCCCCTTTTTACAAGCAGGTAACTGAAGCACAGAGGGAAAGTCCAAAATTCTCTAGGTCCACAACTCACACCAAATCTGTGGCTGAGGACTGTGTATTACATTGACCCTTAACTAACAAAAGTTTGTCATCTGAAGCCCTCAAAGACCCTCAATAAGGCTTGCTCAAGACCAAAGAGAAATATGTGGTCAAAAATCTTGGACTACCCTCCTGTCAGGGCCAACACATGTTCACACACATACATTTCTGAACATAAAGCAAGAGAATTTGAAGGTTGAATAAGTTCAAGGAGTATTTTAAAATCTAAATCCCTAGATGAATTGAATATGAATACTCTTGCTTTGAAAGTACGATATTCCTGTATCACATATATGCATATACAGCTTGCTCACAAGCTGTCGCCTGTGGATCCCATCATGAGTATGCAGATTATGTTTCTCCTTCAAGCTAATTCATCAACTGCATGTACAGAAACTAATTGAACTTTTAAAATTAAGAAATCCCTGCATGAATTCTGCTGAAGGAAGAGCCCTGTGCAATAACAGAGGTGAAGATCTCTTGTTTAAACCAATGTCTGCTACGAAACCGAAAATCTCTGCTTTACAGAAGCTTGGCACAATTTCTTCATATAATTTTTTAGGCTGGGAAAGACCTTTAAAGATGGAGTTCAGCCATTAACCTAACACTGCCAAGACAACCACTAAACCATGTCCTTAAGTGCCACATCTACACATCATTTATATGCCTCCAGGGTTGGTGACTCAACCACTTCACTCACCCACTCCAGCTTCTAGAAGCCAACTCTCATAGTTTTAGTCAGTGATTTGGGAACCATGTTGTCACAAATTACTCCTGTTTATTGAGTGTTTGGTATTCTCTGGATTCCAACCCACAAGATTCTGATTTTTAGCACTAGTCCATAATTCTGTGCCACAAAACTGCAAATAGATTATTTAGAAGGTTATGATGTTCTGTCTCAAGCCTGAAAAAAAGACATTACCAATACCTTTCTTATAACTAGTGATAATAACAGGAAAGCCTAGACTGACATTAATAATGTGTGCAATATTCAAGAACTGACAAGACAGAGGTTGATCTCCTTTCAATGATTTCTTTTCATCTGTGTTCTGTGGGAGCACTAATCAAGTCAATAAAACTTCTTGCAAAAGAACAGGCTATAAATATTCATAGAAAATAAGTTTCCTTCAAGTCAAAGTGCAGTGCTGGGGAGGTGAAAGAGTATTCCAAGAAAGGTCTCTGTATGGATACAGAAGCTGTGGCAGTATTCAATAGCTCACATTGAGTTGCTAAGGCAATTTCTAAAGGAACTGGGTAATGATTGTTAAAATACTTTCAGAAGCTTAAACATCGACTCAGGTGGCTCTGTCTCCCAGTACAGGTTCTGCATTTCATTCAGCTGTCATTTGGCCCAGTAAAGAGTATCTACATCTCATCAGTAGTAGGACTTCTGTGCCCTTTTCAATTATTTCCTTATTTTTTTTGTTGTGGTTATTGCTTGCATTAATTTTACCTCTAATTCTTATTCTAGACAAATTGAATCAGCTCCAAAACCCAAAAACTCTCCCACGTGCTTATTTCCTCTAAGTGAGATTTCTTTATGGAAGCAAGATGCCAAGCTACCACAGCTAGCAAAAACATGATGTACTTTAAAGAAGTTAATACTTCACAATACCATGAAACTTTTACTAGCCACATATTCTTATCAAGTGTAAACACATAACAAATGTGACAAAGCAACACTCATTCTGCAAGAATATTCATTAGCAATACATTAATGTGTCGATAAAATACATTGTTCCACGCAGTCTACAGAAAATCAAAAATGGTGAATTTTAGATGTACTGACAAAACTAACCTGATGCTACAACTTTAATGGTAATCTGAAACAATTTTTTTCTAGAGATTGGTGGCTTTCTTTCAATACCTTTTCTTTTTGTTCCCTATAAGTAACTGAAGAAACAGGTTTGCATTTTTGTTTACAAATAAATCAATTCTCAATGCTGGGTAAAACAAGCTTTTGCTGGCCTTTGCATCCTAGGGGCAAAGCAACCCATATGCCTTCCTGCAGAGTGGAAAACAACTCTGTCTGTACATGTTTCTGTCTTCCCTACAAATACTAAAATGTAGCAAAAGTGTTTCCCAATTAAAGCTATGGCAGACTTAGAGTAACAAACAGTAAACATGTCTTGGTTTCAGTGAAGTTGCAGATTTCAAACAAGAACTAAAAATCACATAATCCTACAATCAGCAGACTTGGATCTAAGATCGTGGTAAGCTGACACAAGTGGTCAAAATGAGTGCAGGTACCCTGAGCTATTAGGTAAGCTTTTTTTTCCTGGTTTTAAACTTTTCTTCATGCACCCTATTTCACTTCAAGAGGCCTTTCCCCAGGTCAGTGTTCAAAATTGCAATTATTTGGCCTCATCAGTTTTTTCTTCCTGTATCTATTCTTGCTTATAAGCTGCACATACACAGCCCATGTATCCAGACCATTTACCCTGAATCAGAGAGGCAGGGAAATTCTGGCAAAGAGAGCAGTCCAGGGAAGCAAGGAACTGCCAGGAAAGAGAAGTTCCTCATTTGAACAAACTTAAATACACAGTTGCTTGCGATCTTTGTAAGACAGGTAGGAAGAAGGGCTCTTCAACAGAAAATATATACACAGACATTATTTTGCACATAATGTGAAATAGTTGAGTATTTTATTACTAATAAAAATGCTTCTTGATGCAGTCCTAACATATACCAGCATATTATAAAACAAAAATGTTTAAAGTTCAAAAAAGAAGGAATACTACTACTTTAGAAGTTTCTAAAATAAAATGCTCTGAAGATTTTTATTCATAGCATTATTTTCTTTAAAAATAAAATTAATTTTTTGTCAGTTAGGCTCACCAAGTGCGTGGAAGTGTGAAGTTAGTCTCCTATTTCTTGTTATTCTCTTTTTCCCCCTCCAGCAATCTTCGGAATTAGGACTAATACAGAATCTTGCAAACAGAAAAAAAAATGAACCACCATGCCTAAATAACTTCTACAGAATTTACACTTTGACTTCTAGTTGCTTATGTGTTATATTCCTCATTCAACAAAGCAAGTAACATGTTTAACAATGTTTAAATTTATCTCTGTTCAGGTAACATTTAAATAGCTGTAAGCATACTCACTCTTTCAGCATATACACCTGCAGAGATGAACAAGCACATACTTTGTCAAGTGAAATTCTTAACAGATTTTCAACTGATTTTTCAACACTGTCACGATGGAAATCACACTGTCACTAGCTCTTTAATTTCACAGAATTCCACGTCATGTAACAAAAGGCTTTTGATAAAATGTCATTACCCAACTAATTCAAGAAAGTGAAAATACAAGACTGCAGAAATATTTTAGATCCTTCCAAGGAACAAGAATTAATTTCTGCTTCCACAGTTTTCAGGCTTTAGTGACTCAAAACTGTACAGGTGTGTGGGCTTTTCCTCTGCAGTGCGAGAGCTTCAGAAGACAGGGGAAGATGAGCTCTCTGTGGCTCACCAGCATCCTACCAATGCCTTCTTCATTGAAAGAAGGATCTTAGCAGGCCTGCTCCATGCCTTCACCCAAGTCACTTAGTGAGTGCTATCACTCTAGAGATTCTCACTTGATTCTTTGGCAAAGAGAACAGTCTAAAGATAGGGATCTACAGAAGAGAAGTTTCTTATAAAACTTTGTGGTTCTAAACAGAAGTTCCTAACAGAGTAGTAATTGAACGTAAAATTATCTCTGTGCTTGCTGTAAAGCCATTAAAATTATTATTGTCAGGCAGTGCAAAATAAATTCCAAATTTTGTGCTTTTAGTACACTGAAGTATTTTGTTTATATTCCCAGCTTGCTTTTGAAAAAAGCCAGTGTGATTTACAGTRGACAGGAATTTCAGCACGTAGTAGAATTGTGAGCATTATTTCCTTCACATCTCTTTTTAAGTATATAGGCTATGATTTTTCTTTTACAAAGTAAGAGGAATCTTTTAGAAATCTCTAATCACCTCACCTGCACATTGGAAAGTAATTCAAACTGGAATAGAATGCTTCACGAGAGAGAATTAAGCTTTCAGCTAAAGATCTTATATTTATATTATCTTGTATTTCAGTTCACAGGGGGAAAGAAACACCAAAACAAAATTATATAAAAATTAGCTACATATAAAGATACTTCTCAAACATTATTTCACTTCTTTCACTACCCTCCAAAGCCCTGAGCTGGAATACAAATAGCTAAGTTAGTGTAGACTGAGCCATCTACCTCTACAAACACAGCTCTGAGGCTTGCTTGGACTCTGGGATATGTATATACCCTCCTGTAGTCAGGTGTGAAATGTGGTCTCAGACCAATCACACCAACCTAGAGTAAAAGAAATATATCTATTAGGCAAAAGGAAAATCAAAAGGAAAATAACTTGAGCATTTGACATCTAAAAAGCTCAAATCATCAGCTCACACATTTAATGCTTCTCACCCTCATGGCTGTGAGGCACAAGGCACAACCTGTCTCTTCCCTGGTCTTCCCAAAAGGCCCCCAGGTATTCCCCCAAACTTTAGATCCCAGTGGAGATTATCAGCCTTCTGTCCTATTTAAATCTAAGGTACTTGAAGGTATTTCACACTGTCAAAGTCTGACAGCCCACATGAAAGCAAACGATGACCCAAGGGAGATACCAGAAGCAAACTAAGTCCTGGATTGCAGTACCGCTGAAAAACAGTAAAATGGAGTCAGAAAAGCAAAGGGAACAGCCTTTGGGGAGTGCATATTGATGTCTTTCAATATTAAAGTTTTAGGTTAAATGGATGAAGGTTTGATCTAGTTTCTACTTTGAATAAACATCTTCGCCAATTTCAAAACACAAAAGCCTCCGTTTACTTTTCTTTCCTCTGTCTCTCATGAAGTGACRCTACATGTTCTGAAAGCAACAGCTCCCTTTTCATCAAAAGCACAATATCTCTTTGAACTGAAAGAAAAGTAAAACTTTTTCTTGAATAAAACAATATTGTTTCTCTTCCCCTAAAACATGAAAGCATATAGAGATATGGACAGCACAGCAGTTATGCAAGCTGAGGACAGTAAATCTTACTGACTTTTAAATAGAACTGTTCCTGGACTGAGAAGAAGACACGTTAATTAAAGCATACCCCATGCTCTTATCCAGCCTTAAAAATTAAATGATGGAGGTAACAAGACTAATATTCTTAATAGCATTATTAGCAGATAGCATATATTGATATAAATTTTTCTATTGTCATTATCGAATTCTGAAATGCAATGCAGAAAACAATGTGCCAAATAGCCTCCCTGAGGGTCACTACTACTCCATTACTACCAGCATAAGGAAATAGTAGCTAAGGCTCATCCTTACTTATAGGGAAAGTTTCATTAAGGTTTTAGCTGCTGTGAATTCCATATTAGGTCAGTTTGAAAAACCACATGTGTAGAATTTAAAATTCCTAGGCTAAATTTCAGGAAAAAATCCTATATAGAGAAGGAAATCTGAACTAATTTTCTTGCATTTTGTGCTTTCACACAGAAAATAATATTTGCCAGAAAAAAAATTTAGATGTTATCTACTCCATCTGAAGATTTCCATTTTTATTTAGGAATATATGATCCTGAAAATCACACCAACATAAGTGAGGCTGTCTATCCTGAAGGGTTTTTAAGAAGTCAAATGTTGTAAATTAGTTTCTTCAATTATTTTTGGCAGATAATAACATCTGATTTTGCAGAAGCCTGAATAACAATTGCAAAAAGGGAAAAGAATGCAATATATACTTCACCAATATTACTTGCTTTATATTCAGCTTGAACAGGGATGTTAGAGTTACTAGTCTGTGTCCAAATACAAAACCAAAATTGCCTCCTATTTTATTTAAATGGAATTAGCATGGAAAGATATTACTCAAAACATTCTGTAACTCCAGCTGTTTTTGCTGACAGGATCTCGTTTTCCTCAAGCAACCAGAATGGAACCTAAGTGGTATAACTGGGAAAACAGTGACTGTTTTAAAAATATCCCACCCAAAGCCTACATTAATTTGTTTATGGTACAATTGTCTGATTCTACTGGAGACTATTCATCAACAGAATACCATAATCCTCAGATTATAAGAATTAATTTTGCAGCAAGGAATTAAGATAAACTGAAGCATAACAATTTTTAGCTTGCTTTAACCAGGACTTTTTTTAGGATCAGAAATATTTGTGAGTGCATTCTGTGTCAGTTTGGTATATCTTGCAGCTTCATCTGTCAACACAAAAATGGGGGGAAAAAAAATGTTGCCGTTTGCTTTTTCAGTATGGCTCTGTGACTCTTGGTAGAAAAAGAACCATCGAATGAATTATTTATGTTTACACACAAGCAGATGGAAGCTAAATGACCTAGCAATATGTCAGCTCAGAAAGCCAACCATATCCTGGGCTGCATCAAAAGAAGTGTGACCAGCACCAGAATGATTCTCCCCCTCTACTCTGCTCTGGTGAGACCCCATCTGAAGTGCTGCATCCACCTCTGAGGTTCCCAACCGGGGGGTGTGAAAGGGCTGGTGCAAATCTAGAGGAGGCCATGATCAGCGGGCTGGAGCACCTCTCCTATGTAAACACGCTGAGAGAGTTGGGATTATTCAGCCTGGAGAAGAGAAGGCCTGAGGAGACCTTACAGCACCTTCCAATACCTAAAGGGAGTCTAAAAGAGAGATGGAGATCAACTTTCTATAAGGGCATGTAGGACATATAGGACAAGGGGGAACAGCTTTAAACTGACAGAGGGCAGGTTTAGATTAGATATTGGGAAGATGTTCTTTGCTGTGAGGGTGGTGTGGCACTGGAACAGGTTGCCCAGAGGAGCTGTTGATGACCCATTCCTGGAAGTGTCCAAGGCCAGGTTGGACGGGGCTCTGAGCAACCTGGTCTAGTGAAAGATGTCTCTGTCCATGGTGGTGGGGGTCAGAACCAGATGATCTTTAAGGTCCCTTCCAACCCAGGCCATTCTATAATTCTGTAAGCTATATGTCTACTCATATTCCCAAAGTGGGATTCAGTAGTGTAAGTTTTCTGATTCCTTTCTTTAAGTGATCATGTACAATCATTACAGTATTTATCATGTGGCATTTTAAATTTTTCCACACCAAAAAAAATATATTTAGGCTCCAAACTGGCTACTAAGACATTAGTGAAAACCCTACTGCATTCCAGGTGTTTAAGTTAAAAGAACTTAGGCACCAAATTTCCACAYCCCCCCTCCCAAAAAAAAAAAAAAAAATACTACAAAGTTAACTGCATGTGTTTCTGTGGTCCAACATACACTAGGCTCCAATCAAAAGGATGAAACCCGGGACCCAAGGGTTTTCCATACTATCGTTTCTGAAATCAATCTACAGTAGTACTTTTGTATTCAGAACATAACAAAAGAAAGAAAAAAAGGAGAACATCCCATAGTGCAAGAATCACAAATGCACAAATGGCCATAATAGTTCTTCCAGAAGGGACTGTTGGCAGTTTGGGTTACTTGGTAGCTGAAGACTAGAGCACTACATACATTAAAATTATGAACAATCAGACTAGAAATATTTTTTCTAAACAATGCTATGTACAGTTAATTTATACTTAGTTTTACAATTCAGAAGGGCCAAAACAGATAAAAGGTTTTGAACCTAAATAAATCCCTAATGAAATGCCTATAGATGGAACCTATTCTCAAAAGAAATACTGTTCCCAAATTCATCCTTGAGTAGAATAAAAAGGTTATAGATGCCTACTAGAGGAAGGCACACAAGTACAGCCGAATAATTCTAAGCTGCCTCTAATTGAAATAGCCATTATGAGAGTAAGGAGACATAGGACCCGCATACAACCACACTCAGGGATCACAGAGAACATAAAAAGAGTCTACATAATGGTATGGCATTCTTTTCATGTCTTCAATTACACTAATGTAGCATACACACTCAAAAATTAATTAGGTGCAACAGATGTGCCTCTCCTTCTTGTTACTTGCGTCGAGAAAATTGCTCCAGAAATTAGCTCGTGCTAAATCAAAGTGTTCCAGAAATACAGTAACAGTAACTCTCATGAATCCATATTGATGCATTTATTTAAGCAAACAAGAAATATCCTTCCAAAAAGATATTAAGACTAAGCTTTGAACACTCTTGCCAGCAGGATTCACATATACAGGTTACAAATATGTGCAGACAATAATGGAAATAGACCAAATCATGAGTATCCATAGAAAGAGTCAGTCTTCTATCTCTTGAAGTGAAAAAGAGGAATCAATTTTAAAAATCAGAATCCTCAATGGTATATAAAAAAACTCAAAAACACATGGAGTGGACACAGATTTCTGGAAGTAAAATTTCAGGTTACCTGTGCTGATGAGATGCCCAAGTACTCGGGCATCACAAGATGTTGACCATGAAACACAAACCACCTTCCTTATCTTGAGAAGGGTTTTGCCAATTAAAACACAAATCAACTACCAGAACAATACAACAACTATCAACAAATAGCTCTAGAAATATAATCTACCTTTGAGGTTTAAATATATTTTCTGATATGTATTGACAAAAATAAAAAGTTAAAACCATTTTAATTATATGTTTAACCATTTCAAAATAGGCAATGTCTCTTCCAATGCTTCTCCAAGCGAAGAACACTGTGACTTGAAAATAAGCGTATGCAATGCTAAGAGAGAGTAACTGGCTGTATATACCAAAATTATTTCCCTGCACATCTTTGAAAAGGCTACTGCATATGACTAAGCCACTTGATGCTACCTCCTCTATCCTGAACAATAGCCTCCAGATGCTCATTTTCATATATATCAGTAGAACCAGAGGGGAAAAAATATCAATCTGATGTCTGCAGCGGAGAAATAGAGGCTAGAATAGAGCTTTCCAGTGCAGCCCTCTTCAGCTGAAAACTGCATGGTGTGCTTCAGCTGTGTCATCCAACCCTGGGCTCATAAACCCTTGGTAAACACTACAGAGTCCTAATAAACATGTAGTGCATTGCCAGTCTTCCCTACTGCTTCCCACTGTTAACCACAATTTTGATCAACTGAGAATCTAGAAACTACCACACAAACTGAACATTCAATTGAGAAATTTAGACTAGAAAATGCAGGTTTCCACATAAAAAATATCCGTGAATCCAAAGCTTTCTCCAGCCAGTATATAATCTTGGCATACGGCAGCATTTAGCCAACAAAAAAATAATTTCTTACTTGGCATCAGTATTCTTGGATGCAGGCTTGCCTGTAACAATGGTGGAAGACTAGGAGAAACCAGGCAAGCTTTGTTCTCAAATCAGCTTGAGAGAGAAGGAAATACGAAATTCAAATTGATTTTTTAGGATTGAACTAAAAGCTACACATTTCTTGAAGTGGCTAATGTTTCCTTTTTACTATCACTCATTTTAACTCCTACCATTCTCAATCTGATTTGAGAATGAATATCTCCCTGCAAAGTTAATGTCATGCATATGAAAAATACAGAGCTCAAAAGCGAATATATACCCTGGCCTTTGGACAGTCATGTAATAAAATTAAGAATATAAATTATAATGCAACTTCTTTCTGTAAGAGCTGCCCTGATGAACAAAATCAGCTATTCAAAATTTCTCCACGTTCTTCATGACAAAAAGTAAGGCAGACACACTGCTAACTCAATTCTTCTTTTTCAGGGAAGCCACAAGTGGTGTCCTTTTGCCCCACTGCATTTCTAAGCTGGTCCAAAGGTTACATCTGCTCACTCACTATCCTCAGGATTTTACTCTCCACAACTGTTTCTGGCCCCGGCTACCATCTACCGCTATGCTGCTTGTTATCTTCTATAACATGGAGGTGGAATTGCATCTTTTATACAAGTGACATGAGAGGTCCCAGGTGAGGAGCCTTGAAACCTCAGAACATGAAAAGCAGAAAAAAAAAAAAGGCAGAAGGGTTTTTTTTCACCCACAGTTACTGAGTTAATTTTCTTTTCTCCCACACTTTTTTCATAACACCCCCTGCAGAGAAGGTTGACAAACACTTGAGCCCCACAGAATTTAGCTCAAATAAAACCTCTCTGACCAGAAACAAAACCAGGATCCAGGGCTCAGCTGGAGGCTCTGACGACAGTGTGAATCCTCAG
The DNA here is from genome assembly GCA_018881555.1 of Amblyornis subalaris. NCBI lineage: Eukaryota > Metazoa > Chordata > Aves > Passeriformes > Ptilonorhynchidae > Amblyornis > Amblyornis subalaris. The sequence goes on from JACAXG010000021.1 coordinate 1,880,685, forward strand.
CAAAGTTGCTAAGACAGTACCTTCTAGAATATGAATATATTTAGTTTTTCTACCAGAGATTAGACCTGCATAAACTAGATCCTTGCTCAGGCCTCCCCAAACTCTTGAGAAATCGTCAGAGTCATTGCATAACACTGCACTATTCTCAAAGGGACTGATTATATGCATCCAAGATCACTGCTGCTATCACTCAAAACCAGAAAGCAGAAACTCAAGCTTACCTGTCAGCCAAGAGCTTCGGAAAGGACAAAACTGCAGAGCATGAAGTGCCACAGACCCCTCCCACCAGGCAGGGAAGTATCAGAGCAAAGAGAAGAGGACCAAAGTGTCACCACATCAACGCCACAACCTACTGGGTCTCACAGCATTGGTACAGCCTTTTGGCTGTGAAAACATCTGTTAACCCAGTTCAGACTGGAACTTCAGATACCAGAGGTTTCAAATCAGTGTCTACTTATATATACACACCAGTTGAGGGGATCATTTTTGTCTTTGCATCCCTGAGACAAATACATTCAATAGACTTTATACAGCAATTATCACGGTATATCCGCTGCATGCGAAGCAACACATAAAACACCATCAAAAGGACAATTTTAGGCACAAAATATATATAAGAGATTTCTCACAGCTGGTCAGCCTCTCTCCTCTTTGCATCAATTTGAAGAGAAATTCTCTATGAACAGAAGTTGTTAACATACACTTACTTGTCTGGAGGTGGGAACAATTACTGACTAGTAAAAGGTAAAGCCATATACTTCTTGTAGGGATGCCAACATATGTATATATTTAAAAGACCTCGATGCAAATACATATGTGTAAACATATGCTCATATCTTTAAATATACATTATTTGTGCAGTTAGGGAATAAAGAATTTTATCATACAGAGATTCTGTCATACTGTTCTTCCTATGGCATGGCTGAGCCATGGTAGCCAAATACCAGGAAGTCTTCGTATTCTTACATACAGCATTTTTCTGGAGGACTTTCACTGTTCCAGTCAAGTTGTTTTAACCCCCATTAGCTCTGAGCAAGCTGGGGTAAATTATGGGAAAATCTGCATCTGCCCTACAACACAGTTACCACAAATTCAACTGTTCCACCGTTAGAATAGGTAAGAGAATCTCCAAAACCTCTCAGTGCAGGAGTACCTTACCAGGCTGGACTTAAAACCTTTCTGTATGAAGGGACAAGAATTGGCAGAGAATACTTTAGCAGCATCAAAATAAACTCATTAAAATCTAATGTATAAACAAAAGAAAATGAGAATGGCACAGATTTGAGGAAATAAAGAATATATGTAGCCAAGAAACTTAGGAGTAGTTTCAGTAAAACTACTTTTACACTGGACCCTGGTGGTATTCCCTAGACTGAAGGAAAAAAACCTAATACTATTTTTTGCAGCATATTTGAATTAATATTACTGGAGTGCCTCACAGGAAGAACAAAATTTTATGACTACAGAAAGACTCAAGAAACATATGTCTACCACAGATCAAAACAGAAGAGTGGAAAATTCTGGGGTTAGACATCACTGAACCCAGAAATACTGAATCCAGGTGTACCACCACATACATGTTGTGTTTTAGCCTCAAAATCATCCCTTTTCCACAAGAGTCCTCCAAGGCTGTGACCCACAGAGAGCTCCCTCATGCCTCTCAAACCAGTCATACACATAGATGTTTGTAGGCTCAGGACCCAGCATTTTAACAACACCACATGTCACACAGGCATTATTTTTAAGTTTTCATGGTTGGCTATGATTCCATCTGACTCATGTTTAGCTTTACTAGCTGCATGCATCAATACTGTCAAATGCTGTCAAATCTGCTTTTCTCCTCGGAATCTTTTGATTTTAATTTCTCTAGAAATTTCTTTGTGTTTTAGTATTTAGCTATACTTAATGCCAGTGCCATATGCAGTGTATTTGGTGACAGATTTATTACTAGGGGCTCACCACCATTCTAGCCCAAAAACTAAGTGATAAAAGTCATAAAGAGAAGTAGAGGGCAGATTGAAAGGGAGACAAGGTGGTTATAAATGAACCAACACAAAAAGGATGTTATCAAAAATGGGAAGAGAAGGAAAGAGGCTGGAATAAGCAGTTAGCACAGGATGATGAACACAAACTTGGGCTTCCAGATAACTCAGAGGAACATCCCAGCTTTGCTGCTTACGGTACGTGTATCCTCTTTAGAATTTATCCAGAGGCCATATACCAGACAGAGGCATAACATCCCCAGAAACAGAACACACTTTGCACTACTGTCCAATGGTCCCTCGTCAATAAAGCATTCACCATCCCAGCTGCTTTATCAGCTTCCCTTGCTATGAATTTTTGGTGTTAGTTAACAAGCAGATCTCCGTGGGAGCATTTTCACAGAGGGCTGCAGTTGAAGTTTCCATCCTGTCTCTGTGTGACGACTTAGCAACATGCTGTTCTAGCAGGCATCTGGCAATCTTTCACGTCTTCCAACAGCTTTCAATACTTCCTTCCTCTATCCCATCATTAGACAGGTGCTTTAAGTAGATCATAAAAGTTTATCTTTTGAAAAATCTTGAACTTTCTGGGTGAGAGTGAGAACGAAGTAGTGCAATCTTTGCACCTGGCAAATGAACCATCTTGCAACTGCAGGAGGGCATGGCCAGACATGGCAAGTTGCCATGACATATTTATCACCCATCTGAAACACATCACAGCACGTGTCCTCAGCAAAGACATGCTGCTCACTGTTGCATGCATCCCTATTGGCAGGAAGCACACCATGCCCAAGACTGACAAGCTACTTCCACAGTGGATAACTTTATATATTCATATACATGCACATGCATTCAGATGTCTGTCAAACTTAGGGTTTACAAAGCCCCACAGTGTAAAGCCTCCCACTCAAACATGCTGGGTTGTTTTTTCTCAAAGTCAAATATAAAACTTCTTGATGCTAATGAGAGCTGAATATAGGTTCCTTCATATCATCGATCTCGTATTTCTAGTTCTGTGGTTTTTCCTTTGATTCCCACCTCTATTGCCCTATGAAGGCTGCAGAGCACAGTACAGGACTTGTTCAGCCAGGCAGAGCCTGGAGAGAGGATGTCTCTAAAATGAAACCAACATATTACGAATTATTTTATTGACTGACAAATAATTTTGACTGCTTCATTACCTATCATATCTCTAAATTCATTTATCCTAAACCTGATCTTTTATTTTCAGCATATTACAGAAAGGATAATTGCTTTTAATTAGTCTCTATGAGTTACCACCCAGAGAAGAATTAGACAAGGAATATATAATGTTGGGGTGCTCTAAATATCAAACATGGTGGGAGAAAAAAAATTAGTAGCACAGATGGGTCTTTACACTTCCACTGTCAGTTCTGTACTTGCTATTTTTATGATGATACAGTAGCATGTCATTATGGAAATCTGATTTTAAAAATTAAGTGAGAACAATACACATTTTAAAACGTTTTGTTGTGAGAATGGAGACATAAGCCTCTCCATATCTGCAAGATTATTCAAACAATTCATAGGGAGGCCTTTTAGAATAAGGATGGTAAAAGAACATAAGTGGAGTAAAGTGATAGGAAAGCAAAGTGTCTTTGAGTAGAACATTGGATACAACTAGAAAAACAACAGTATTTTGGGTAAATTAGGCCTTCCTCGGCTAAGCCCAAAAAGCTTATCTGTTCTTCCAGCTGTTTTGAGTGGCTCTAGTAAAAGATAGTCCTTTTTCCTACAAATTATACCTCTTCTGACAAAATAATCACCTGTTAGTGAATTCTAGTCATATTACAGCCATTTTTCTCAATCATAATTTGCTGTGTTTCTTATCAGTATGTAGTAAGGCTTGCTCATAAAAGAACAAATCCCTAAAAAACACATTCTTCCAAACTCTTAATAGATCACAAAGTAAAAGTGATCATACCCTACTACAATCTACTCCTGCCTACAACCATTTCCATGTTTATGAGCTGCCTTCACTAGACTAATCTGAGAAGTCTCTTAATTTTAAAGAAAATTTCAAATTTAATTTTAAATTAACTTTTTAGATTACCAATTTCTTTCTTGTTTCTTTCTCCTCTCCTATTGTTATCATTGATCTCCAAAAGTGTTTTAAACTCTATAACTCTCTCTAGTGTACAGGATTGAATATTTTCCATATTACATTATCATGTATGTTAATCAGGCTGACTACCACTGAGGCAACTGCCAGGGCTGGTTAACTTGAAGGATGGCAAAACATGACATAAAACATGGAAAACAATCCTTGGTCTCTGCAACACACCGATGTTCCTTCATACAAAAAACCCTACTGCACAAAGCCCCAGACAAACTGACAATGTACACTTGGACACGAAAGCAACTCATGTTTCTCACCACAGCAGTGGGGTACTCCATGCAAACATTTGTCTCTCCTACAAGTGACTTAAGAAAATGAAAAGAAAGAAGGAAAAGTTGGTATCTTACCCTGTACGCTAACGCATAATCAACGGGGATCCTAGCATTTTTTTTCCTGTTTATGCTAGACCTACAAAAACCACTCTGCAGCTTTGGAGGTACTTGTGAATCTACATATTTAACAAGACACTTAGCGATGAAATCTTTAATTCTTGCATTTCAGTATCTTCACTCCCATCTGACACTGTTTTGAGTTTAATATTCTACTTGCAGCAATTGCTTAGTTATAAAGTGTGTGCATTTCTGATAGCACTGACTCATTTCTTCTCCAATTATTGCTGCAGAACCACACTGGCTACTGCTCCTGTTACCCCAATCATAAGTACAGCACAGCTTGAAAATTGAAGATAAAAACACAGAGGTAAGAATACAGAACAACAATCTCTCCAAGTCTTCACTGACCTAATAGTGGACAAAAGAGTCTATCAGTTTAATAGAACAATCAAATCTACCTTTCATACTTGTCTGGAGACATGAAAATTCTGAACAATTTAACAGCAATGACTAATTAACAGTCAAAAGTTCAGACAAGAGCATGCAATGCTTGCAAGTACAGATTTGAAAGCTATTTACTAGCGTGAAAAATATATATTAATAGGAATCCTTCATAAGTCATTACAAATTTATAGATGTCTCTTCACAAGATGATCTACAAACCATTTCACAGCAAAATAAGACATTTTAGGCAAATGCAAACCTAAATTACATTTTTACGTAGCCTAAGAAAGCATCACTTCAGGGCTCAACTGAAGCTCAATAAATCCCATAATGAGACACAAAAATTAAAAATTTCTCATTCTGGGTGGTCTATAATGGAACAGTGAATGAGATAATGGATGCTTGTTCTGGTAAGCACATTTTCTCTGGCCAGTTCTTAACTAGACCGTAGACAGACATACAGTCAGAGAAGTTCTTTCTCAGGCTGTTGAAATACACTTTCCAATTATACTGTCCAAAGCATGGAGCAAAGTTTACAGCCCCTAATACTTGTCCTTTCATACCCACCATCCTTTCTTCCACCAGAGAAAAACCAAAGCAAGCCAGAGAGAAAGAGTTTCTTGCCCTTCACAAGGACCACTGCCATGACTCTTGGTGCCCTAACACTTGCCAAATTCCGGCAAATGTATTTTCATGCAACCATAATTGTTCAACATGCTCAAATGCTGGCCTTTTTACAAATAATCTGTGCTTTTCTGACCAGAGTGAAGTTTATCAATGTGTGGTGCAAAAAAAGCATGCATTGGTATCTGCAGGTCAGTAGGAAGAGGAAAACCAGTTTAACCCAGCAATGACGCTGGCAGATTTCTAAAAGCATTTGATGACAACCAGTGGGTTTCAGCATATGCTGGTCAAGAACTGGAACGGGCTGCTCAGGGAAGTGATGCAATTACTGTCCTTGAAAGCCTTTAAAAAACATGTAGATGTGGCACTTGAGGACATGGTTTAGTAGTGAACATGGCAGTACTAGGTTAACAGCTGGACTAGATTTTTTCCAATCTTAACCATTCTATAATTATATGATTCTGTATTTATGTCCAAATCGAAGACTATGTTCAGACTGCCAACAGAACTTTAGAGTAGGTGCCAACAATATATAATCAAAGACCTTTTTAAGCCATTAAAACTAACGGAGTTATTTCCTATAGAGGATGTTACCTACTTAAAAATTGAAATGAGAGGCTCTAATAGCCTCTGACATTACTTCATCTTGTTTAACTAAAAGATTATAGAGTAAGAATAAAAGATCTGCCACTACAGTGGAAAAAGAAGTTCCAGTCTTTTTAAGTTAGTCTGTTGTGGAATTTTTATAGTATTTAAATATAACATAAAATGAAATTATGTGAACTAAAAGTAGTACAGATCCTTAATCTGAGAGAACTTAGATGCCAAAATATTTTTTGATTGCAGACCTAGAAGTAAAAATTAGCAGTCTTAACTGCATAATGCAAGATCTCTAAAGTCATCTGTTAAACTGAGCAATACAGACACTTGGGATGCTTGACCATGTTGTTACCCTCATGACCCAAAATACTTGCTTCCAAGAGTTTGTTATCTAAATAAAAAAGACAGAGAAAACAACACAACAGCACAGAGACGAGCACAGTGGATGGCAAGCACCATGCATCACACAGTAAAAAAGCCTCAAGGACCTGTGAACCAAAGTCATCCATCCATACCTGGTTTTCCCTGATACCTGTTTTGTGCCACACTATCCTAAGAATGCAGCTAAACTGAGCAAGTCACCACTAATACCTGATCCAGTGATATAACTTCAGAGTCAAAGTCCACAAAAATTATAGGCGAATGAATAATCCTCATTATGGCTGATTCTGGTGGCTGAAAAGCCAAAATAGACAACTAAAATATTCTGGATTTGTTAAAGAAACAGCAACTGCATAAGAGAGGAAGGAACTTCCCTCTTGTGCAGTCTCTTCAGACAGTAAAAGTTTTCACAGGTTAACAAAATGCTAATGTATACTAAATGCAACCTGATCCTTCAAGTATATATCTTTACCAAAAAGAAAAATCTTTCCTGAACTAAAATAACTTGCACAGCTAACCCCAGTGACAGAGAAGAGTTTATTTGTTAGGCCCACAAGTAGTGAGTGTCATCAATCCATTCTTGAGAGGCATTTAATTCAGATTATGTGCCCGGAGAAAGGAAGTGAGATGAAAAATCTATACAACAAAAGGTGATGACAGCAAGGAAGCAACTATTCAGAAGTCACAGCTGGAGCCTGGCTATCAGAAACAGGAAAGGACTAAGCCAACATACCTAATTCTTCCTTCTGGTTACAACTTCAGAAATCCTCGTGATTCTGGCAGATACAAAACATCACCAATGTCTTCAAATCATATCACCTTTAACCAGATATTGGTTTAAAACTGGATACTAGAACTTAAAACATACATTTTATAAAGAATACCAAGTTCTGTGGAATGAAAACCGTGCTTATATTCAAAGCATTAAAAGCCACCTCAGCATAGATGGATTTTCTAAAGTATTTAAATTCCCAAGATTGCAATCCTTTTTCCTATTTATATTGCTTAATACTTTTCACCTATTCATCTAAATATTACAGTAGTGCTCCCATACCCACAGTATCTGTGCATATCAAATTACTGGTTTCAGATGGATAACTGGTTTTGAGCAAGAATCCCTGCAGGTAAGGGAGACTAACTGAAAACATGATCAAATTTCTGTCCAGTGAGTCTTGAATTTACACAGTTTGTGTTGCTGCTACAAAGCAACCACAGCAAAGATGTCCAGATGAAGTAGTGTCTTGTCTTTAATTACGCTTGGCTTTCTCCATGCTCTGGTTACTGGTCCAGCAAAACTCATCAGAATCCCACGCAAGTGCAGAAAAGGGAGGAAAGCACATCTCCAGTGAAGCCACAAAGGAGAAACGATCAGCAGATTTGTCCCCACAGAACRAAAAATCAAAATACTTAGGATGCTAATTTCTTACAAGCATCAAAGAGTATTTCTAACTGCTCTTAAAAAAAACCCAACCAAACAAAAACAAACAAATTAAAAAAATCAGAGACTGCCTCACCTAGAAGGGGATGATTTTCACAAAGTAAACTAGCTAGAAGGAAAAAGATGTTATTCTCCCCAATCCTGCTGTGCAAGCCCAGACTAAAATTGTAACCACTAGTACTCAATATAAGAACATCTAGCAAAACAGAGTAACTCATCATATGTTTTACAGACTAATAGCTATACTACCACCAATTTATTTGCTTTTAACTAGTATGTAGCAGACAATTATCCTTCCTTTAGCTTACATCACTTTTTTTTTCACACCTGGAAAAGTATCTATTCATTGCTGAGACTCAGCATGATCAGGAGAAGATAGATGATACACATATAGGAATTTTCTACACTGTTACCTAAATTATGCATTCCCCAAGTCTTCTTTACTACCTGTCTTACTCTTAACTTGCAATTAACATGTGCCTTCTGTAACTGTCTGCTTCTGCCAAATGAAAAACTAAACTCATCAGACTGTAATATTGTACTGAAAAATTACACTTACATTGCAGTTCAAATCAGTTTTTATCAATTTTTATCCTCTATCTTGTGCGTATATCTGCATATGCGATGCTTGTTACTGTAGAAATGAATTTGTACTCCTGAAAAATGTGGATTTTTAATACGCACTGAGATATCAACTACAACTTTGCTTGCAGTGGTAGCAGCTCATACAGCTCTTACAAAAGGATGACACCAGAGGGTGAGATTTTCCAAATCACAAGAGGATTCAATACAGAAAAAAAATCACTGAAAAAAGTTAATGGATTTTGTTAATTTCCCCTTTGCCTGTATTTCTACCCAGCTTCCCTTCTTGTTTTCAGGGGTTTTTTTTAATGGAATCAAGCTGCTGGCAGTAATGAGAAACCTATAAAATATAGAGAGCTCTCATTGTATAAAAAAGAAACACTTTCATAAAATGTTAATGGATATTCCCATGCACTGTAGTGATACTTGAATGATATTTTACTCTTTAATGCTAGTGGCACAAGACAGCAGATTTTACACTGGTGGCAGTTTGCTTCAAGAAATCCTTATGGTCTTCTAGGCTATCAGTATAACATCCTTTCTATATTCTTTGGGGAAAAAAAAGTCATCTTTTTGATATCATTGAAATAGAATCAGCTGTTAATTTTAGCTGTTAGGAATGGTACAGCCAAGTTCGCATTAAAACATTTGGGTGAGTAGAGGTCAAAGAGCCTATCTTGGCCAACTGACCCCTTTCTTAAGCAGATCTTAGCTCTCCAATTCAGCACACCACTGGAATATCAAGGCCCAGCTATGCCCCATGAGCACTAATCCCTGTCCTGCTCCAACCAGCCAGAGTGCCAAGGGGCATTGCAGGGACTGGGGAGATGTGCAGATGATGTGTGCATCAACCAAAGCCTCGACACAAGAAACCTTCTTCAGATCTTAGTTGTCAGGAAGAAAAACTGCCTCATCCTACATTCAAATCAACGTGACAGGCAAACAGAGGATGATGTATATCAGACAGGTTCTTACCAGGTATAAAAACCACATACTATTTGGCCAGATCTGAAAAAACTGCTCAACAACAGGCCTTCAAACTCCAGAACTAAAGGTACCTGAAAAGTGCATACTTTCTATGATGACCAGTAGGCAGGAATTCCAGCTGAGATATTCAGCTTTGCTTTCAAAAGAGGTTACATCACCCCATGCTAGTCTTGTACTGTTAGTCCCCACCTAAACAAAAAAACCACCAAAACAAAAACAACACACAAAAAAAAATCAAAACCACCAAATCCATAACAATAAGAAAAGCAAGTGCAATGGATCACAGCTGCCATTCCCTCTTTAAAAGCTGCTCCTGCTTAGCAGCTCAACTGAACAAACTGGAAACAGCTGTGAATAAAGCAGCACATAAAGATAAACAACTTAGCAGGGTCAAAACTTACCAAAAGAGCATCCTAAGGGGATACACACACTATGAACAGGTCCTTTTATTTTGGCCTCTAAACCCTACCCACTCAGTGACCCCGACATGGAAGCAAAGCACAAAACATTCACTTTTTTCTGTGTTTTCCAAAATCCTGTGCCTCTGTTTGCTTATAGGATTTGAGGTTCTCATGGTTGGTTGCACCACGCCTGATCCAATTACAAAAATAAACAAAAAGGGAAGCAGGAAATAATTTCATTCATCCTAGCATTCTGCAAACAGTGTAACCATACTCGACAACTCTTCCTTGCATCCTTTCCTTTATTGATAACGGCAAGATTTTGTAACCTGGGAATTGAAACGGACATGACCAGGAGGCTCAGAAACCCTGTTCTGATCAGCCAGTGATGAGAAATCTGAATAAAGAACACAAAATCCAGTTTCATTAGCACACCAGCACTAACAGAGTAAGCTGTGAAAACTTCACTGCTCATTTGCAGTGCAAATTGGGGACTGTCACAAGTGACAAGTTGACACTTTCACTCCACAGCAAGACCTGAAGTTCCAAGCAGAACTGCTTTAAGCATAGTCTCTTGTTTAGGAAATTACCAAAGGTAATGGAGTGATGGAAAGCTGCAAACGTGGCAATTTGTTTTAACACAACTATTTTCAGGTTTTGAGACAAAAGGAAGATAAAAGCTCAGAAAGTGCAAGTACATCAAACTGCAAAAATGGTACGTCTTCCCCCTTGCTTTGCAAGATCCAGCAATAACTAGACACCACACCAAAATAAAACTGTCAGTGCTGCCTAACAGGAAGCTTATCAAAGACATTAAAAAGGCTTCTTTATGACAAAACCAATTTCAATGAAGGCACATCAGTGTTGAAAAACATTCAAGGTGGTCAGAAAAAATATTCCAGTCAGAAACTCAGAGTTACAAGCAAAGTCAGTAGTTGGCAGAGCTCTGATTCTAAATTCTAAAAGAATAAAAATGTGTAAAAACAAAAAAAGATCAGGTCAAAAATGATATGAAAAGTGATATGAAAGTCACTGATGCCACCACCTTTTCTAAAAGGACTGCATCCCTTAATACCATCCATTGCCAATTTTCTTGTCCAGAAATCAGAACTTACCAGATAAACAAATCTCCTTTGTACTTTCACACAACTAAGAGGCTACATCACTCTAACCTTTTCTAATATGGCTGATAACTTAAAGTAACAATATCACCAGAAATATCAGACCCTCAATATGGCCCACAGAACACGCAAATACTTGCAGTTTACCATATACCTGCCCATCAGATTCCTGTGTAACAAAACAGAGCTGGTAGGAAAAAATCACTTCTGTCTGTAATTAAAGCTGTGTATCATCCCATAAACTTGCACTTCTTCAATTTCAGAGCTACCCTTGGCATTGCTGAGTATTTTCTTAGTCTCAGTCACTTTTGTCAGTGAGGCTCAATTCCTTTTCTCTGATTTGCTCATTGAATTTAATTCAATTTTTCTGATACACAAGCCCTCAATGTCTCTAACTGAGCTCTTCATCTAATATAATTTCCTTTCAGCTCTTCACCATCGTCCTTCCTCCACCACTGTCCCAGGTTCCCTAGCTCTCAGCAGTCTTGTCCTAATTATTGCTTCTGTATCTTGTACAGTCCAAGTATTATTTCTTCAGCATTCTAGTCAGATAAGCCCTCTTTCCTGCTGCCTGAGCAAATGCAGAAGAAAATTGAGGGCATAGTGGTAATACACTTTCAACTCACTGTTCCTGGGAGAAATAATTACGGAGGAAATCTTGTTTAGTCGCTACTGCCCTAGGAGAGAGTATGCTCAGTTCAGATGAAATATTTGGAGAATTTCCTTGCCAAAGCCTCCAGAGCTCTCCAGAGCACAATTGAAGCACTATTTGTCAACAGCCAATAACTGGGTCAAAGTCAGACACTTTTTCAAAAGTGCAACAAAAGAAGCAAAGGAAATAAATTAGAATGGAGCAAATAGAGACTAAAAACCTAATTTAGTTCCAACATCTCTTAAAAACAGCAGCACAGGGATGGGAAGGTAAGCGTAACACTAACCTGGAGGAAAGACAATTCTGAAGAGATCTCAGGGGGATTTTTTTTTTTAAACAAAAAAGTTCTTTCTGTTGACATCTTATCAGATGAGATATACATGTTTAACACACTTTGAGAGTCAATGTGACTCTCAGGACAATCGTGGGAGTTTTCAATGCAGTCCTCTGCAGAGTAAGAGATGGAAGGAGCGTTTCCACTTCGTTCCCCAGTGACCTCTGTAGCATGTGTCTCACCACCACATTTTCACAGACCATAAATTTTAACCACTTTTTTTTCTGCATTGCTCTGCAGCTGGTCTTATCAGCTAGTTATACTCAGCCTTGCACACACATACCCCTGCTAGAAGCTCTATGAAATCTGGACACGTGCATCCAGGCTATTAGGGGAGGCTGAGATCCACAATTCCCCCTTGATGAAGAAGATTATTTCTAGTTGAGGAGCCCTGAAAGAGACAGGTCCTCAAAAGCCATATACTTCAACGTCCACCGAGTAGTCAAGCTCATTTAAGTCATTAGACCCAAATGCAGAGTTGATTACTGATATGATGGAGAAAAGACACATATCAGAATATTTTTCAGGCAAATGTAATTTATGTTTTTTAATATCAGTTTTTCTTCAATCTCCTCTTCAATCACCTTAGCATTTGCACTTCACTTTCTCTTGCTTGCTTCTTCTCTCTTCCTTTACAAAAACACAAACAGAAATCCAAGTATTTATACTCCGATAAGCTGCAAACTCTTAAAATGAAACTTTTATGTTCATCCTCAATAACTCTGTTTCTTCTTTGGTGGCACGAACAAACAAAAAAAGAAACACATTCTAACCTAAGGTTGTGATGCTTCTTTTCTGAAGTAGGGGAAAAGATTTTTCAATGTCATTTGCAATTTTTTATCTTTATCTGACCTAATAGGTAACACGTCTGATTATCAACAATATTTGTCTTTTTATAACATCGAAAGTATTTTGTGTATTTTAGTTGTCAGCACATTATTCTGTTACCTTGTATTTCAAAAATGCAGTGGAATGGTGCCAGAAGGGACAGTTTTAGCAGCAGGATTTTATTATTGTTTCAAATCAATAAGCAATGTAATAAGACTTTTTAAAATACCCTGCCTTCACAAGCCAAGCTTGTGTCCAGGCAGTGGGAAAATGACAGAAGGAATGATTCCTTACAGTGAAATTGCATTTGAAGCTACATAACTAATTGCAGCTTTAAAAATGACAAACCAGTTTCAAATTTCTTGTCAAAAATATAAATATTTTTTCAGTATCTTAGCTGCTTGCTCTTCACACCTGTTCCCTAAGGTGTAAATACTTATGATTTGTTTCTTTTTTTTCTCTCTTTTTTTAAATATTCACATTCCTTTGTGCTCTTTAATAATAGTTGCTATGCTTTTGGACCCCAAAAAACCACATTAACATAGTTAGCTGCATGGACCTAAATTAAAGACTTTATTCATGAGCAAACTCCTCAAGAGGTTCAGTTTCCAGTGAACATGAGAAGTTTGGGTTCGAAAATCGAGGGCTGGTGAAAATGAAAGTGGAAAAGGACAAAAAGAAATAATGTGTTCTTCCTTTTTGGATTTGTAGACACAGTTATTAGTAGCTACAGGATTTGGACATCGATATGGCTGCCATGCATCCTGGAGTGCTACAGCATTAAAGGAGCTCTGTTTGAAAGGATGCACTCTGGCAAACCACAGCTTCCAGCCAGGTTGCTGGCACTCCCAACATGCTCACAACTGCCGTCCAAAACACTCCATCTTCCAGGAGGCTGAATAAATTCTCTTCCCACCATATGTCTACGTGCAGTGCTTGAAAAAAATCATTATAATCTGGCTGGAATAACAGTGGAAATAATGCAGCTATTTTAGATGAAGATCCACAGCAGTCTAGTAGACGTTCTCATGATGCAGTTTCTGATATTACAGAGGACACCACATTTTTTATGTCCTGAGACACCAGTCATTTGAAAAATTTGGGAAAGCAACTGCTGAGCTCAAGGTCTTCGCATATCTACTTTGTTTTTTCATTTTTCTAGATACAGGCCTCAAGCTTCAGGATGAAAAGTCTGCTTTTCTACCCTGCTGCCAATATAAAACTTTCCCAGCCCCTAAAATACAAGTCTGGGGTGAAATGAGGTATGTACAGTTTGTGTTTTTATGCCCATTTCTGAGTTCAGCTACCTATTGAAGGAAATTATCTCGAGGTTACAAATAATGCACAGTGCCAGCAGAGAGCTCTCAGACTACAAAGAGAAGACAAAAAGTTTATTTTCCCCTCCTCCTCAGGACTATCTCAAGCTTTATGATTAAGTTAGCATTTTTCTTGCTTTTCTCCTCAACCCTCTTTTTTCTTTTCTTTGGTCATGTGGTCTTAGAACAGGACTGACTGGATAATGACATTTTCAGGTAGACAAAAAGAGGTTCTTTTGTATTTTGCAGCATGCACAGTATGCCAGGGAATAATGCAACAATATTTTTCATAGATAATTTATATTCATATTTCCCTCGGTTACCCTTTTCCCTCTTAGAAACTGTCTGAAACCATTCCATATGCACAGACTAATAATTATCCAATTTCACATTTCTTTGTTGAGATGAGGCATATTTGTTCTGGAAACATATTCACAAGCAAGAACACCTAACTAAGCCAGTCAAACCTTCCTGAAACATGTTCTATGCTGTAGCACAGTAGTAAATGCAAAGCTGAAACCAAGAATCTGCTCTAAATAAAGCCTTGTGAAATTGTTAGATCCTGACTCTCCACTAAATCTTAGGAAAGATCTAGTAGCAGTATGACATTATATTCTATTCAAATTGATTTTACCAACTTTATATTATGCATTGTAACATTTATTGGGTAGCATGAAGGATTTTAAGAGAATTCAAAACATGTTAAATAAATACCAAGCCGTGTTTTCTGTAGTGTTAGTTCTGCTTTTGTGAGCTGGCTTTGAAACTCTATGGACATACATGGCACCGTCAGAGTGCCTTTCAGCAGCCTACAGGAGATCCAGAAGATGGTTCCAGTTTGCTGCCAACAGCCACCAAAACAGACAGTCAATATTTTTCATGTCAATGTTCAACACTACTGGGATACAATAACAATAGTAACTGCAAAACAATAACTTATTGCTTGGGCAGATGCTAAAGGCTTTATTGATTGTCCTCTCTCCCCAGAAACCAAATATTTGTAGGATGCAAGTGCTACTGTCAATAAAGAAAGGCTTTGCTTTCATTAAAGAAAGGTTTTGGAAACTCTATTCATAAACAGACTATTGGTTCCATTTGAATGTCTTAGGTTATGAGATATCACCAGAAAGAGTGTGAGCTAAATGATGTGGTAAAATTATAGTAATAAGAGGTTTGGAAAGCTACAAAATCTGCTGTGACACTGGAAAGCTATCATTGTCTCTAAATATAGTAATCCCTTTCTCTTGTATTCAAGTACGTCTTAAGGCATACAGACTAAATGACATAATATTTATAAATTTTATTCATATTTATCAGATCTCATTTACAAATTATTTCTGTAAAGTGTTTCATAAATTTATAAGGTCCTGTCTGTGTCCACAGAGAATATCTGTAGCATTTGTCTGAAACCTATGGCAGCTCTCTGGAGATGCTCATAAACCACATTTTGACTCTCTTGAGAAATTAAATTATTATTACCATATGCCCCCTAATTGGAGGGAACACCTTCATTTTCAAAAAGTTACTCATACGCAAAAAGATACTGTTCTGAACACAAAATCACATGCTGGCACATAATAATACAAAGAGTAAGGGAAAGCACACCCAACTGTTATGCTCGACACCATCTTCCCAGGTAATTCGCTTTTCCAAGCGCTTTTTACCACAGCTCCACCTCCTGTCACACCACAAGCCCTGTGAACCATGGGAGGGGTGGTTCACAGCATTAAGTCAATGCCAACCACACTACAGCTTTCACATAAACATGCTGTCCTTGGATCCTGAGAAACAATGCTCAAAACTGCAACTGACTGGGAGCTTCCCATCAGAAAGGGTCTCTGATGAAAAAAACCCAGTCACTCCAAAGTCAAAATATTTTATGTGAGGGTTTTTTTGCCCATTTTTTCTCAGGTTTCTAACACAGAACCTGAAACAAATATTTACTGTTGCCTAGTTTGACCTGCTTCTGAGAACTCTGCTTTGCAGAAATGACCTGAAATAATAATCTTCAAATGTATTTCCTATTGGGTTATGTTGCCTCTTGGGAAGAGTGGATCAGAGGTCTGGATGCCTTTGCAGATCCCCTGCTCTCTTCTAAGCTGGACTCACACACGTTTCAGTAGAATCAGGTCGATAAATTAAATCAGGAAACATTTTGATTTAGAAAAGCCTAAGTTTTACATGGAAAAAAGATGGTGAGACAAAATGTTCCACTGCTTTAAAATAATTTTTGAACTTTTAATTCCTTGAACACTATTCATATTTTAGCTTTTCTCCTTATTGTGAAGCAAAACAACTATTATGCACTTTCTACAGGACCATGGATGCTTACAACATAAAGCTTAGTGCTGTCAGAAGAGGATAACATAAGACTGATCACAAAGCTATCCTTTCAAGGTTCTTACTTTTTTTGGTTATAATCTGTTAAAATTACACTTTTCAATACTTGCTTTTTTATCACCTTGTGGACTAACTACTATAAAATAAGTGAGTTTGCGAGGTAAGAATTTCACTGTTTGTCTTCTCTATATCTGTGTTTCAGTTACTCTAGACATGGAAAAATATTACATAGGCACAATATTTATACATATACATATACACTTGTAGACACTTAAACATACAAAAAATATGGTACTTATGCACTTCCACATAAAGAAAGAACAAAGGTACAGACAACACTTGAAAAGAACCTCCTCTACCATCACAATACGCAATAAATATTATGCAGTGGTAATTATTGCAATGATGCTACAATTCCTGATACATTACTCTCATAATGCCTGTCTCCATTTTTTTTCTCACTATTTTTTTCTTCAAATTTCCATCCATCTTTGTGAATGGCCCTTTGCGAGCTGGGAGCTACACTACATTTTTTATCTGTATACAAGAAGTACTATATTGCAGTCAAAGGGAAGAAACCGAAATACCAAATGCTGCTTCTTTTTACACCTGCTCAGAGGTACAGTGGCTCTTCCAGAATTTAGATAAAATAACAATATCAAATGGGAGTATACAGACTTTAAATTCCATACATCTCAGTCAAGGTTTAATGCACGTGTACTTTAAATCATGCCCTATTTAACACTTGTGACTGTACAGTTGACCAAATTCCCCCAAGAAAATGTTTTCACAGCCTCTTCCTGTCACCTGACAGAAATATACAGCATTATTTTTTTTTCTACAGAAAAATCACTCACTCAGCTCGGGCTCCTTACGGACAGCTGTTATTTCTGCCCCTGCAGCTAGAAAGTAACTCTCTACTTTAAAATAGAAGATTTGGAAGATTTGCCATTAACAAATATATGCACACACTGGAAATCAAAAGAGTTTCAGCTCATTGACTATAAAAAGATAATAAGCTGTGTCCTACCTATGGTGGTAATAACAGTGCCAGCAAAGAAGAAGGAACTTCCCAAGTCCCAGTGACTGATCTGAGCAGATGTGTTTCCTAAGGGTATGATTCCTGCATTTATTGCTGCCACTACTTGCTGCAAGGTTAAAAAGATTTTTGTCAATATTCATGAAACAATTATATTCATATACATTATACAGTAAACTGATTAAATCACTTATTTGACCCAAGCACTGAACCAGAAAAGGATCTGTTTGCTTTGCTCGAGCTTTGTCACTCAGTCAGGCTACGATTTATTCTTCAGCAGCCACTCCAGGCAATTCAGCAGAGCTGTGAAGTCCAGACCACTAAGGAGAATGCAAAATCCACAATATCTGTAACATTATTATCTTAGTTAGAAGGAAAACACAATTATTTTTACCCCTGCAACTGTTTGGTGAAGAAAAACATGCATTAGACAAAATTTATAATGAGAGTTTCCCACAATGTTCCTGTGTTGAGTTAGGCAAGCAAATGGACTTCTTGAAATAGTCATTTTAAAACACCAAGAAAAAATGCCCATGCATTGTTCTGTATCAAATTAGCTACAATTAAAGAAAACACTTTTGTATAACAGATACTTCAATAATTAAAGTAATTACACTTACAATTATAGAACTTCCACTATAGCAACAAAAAATTCAGTCAAATATCAAATGTGTATCTCTTAGTTTATACAACTACATACTTTATAAACGTTGTTCTTGAAAAATTCAAGATTAGCAGCTAAAATCAGCAAGCTTGCCACTAGTGACATTTTCATAGACTCAAGAAATACGAAACATTTCCTACTTCAGCAGTCACCTACTGTAAATTCTTATTACAAAACGTATTCCTGTTTAGTCATATAATGATTGCATATATATACTGGTGTTTGAGTTAAAGAGTACACATCAAGGAAAAGTATTTTTAAACTTGCAATAAATATTACAAAGAATGTAAGTTTTCATTTCATTTGGAAACTTTAAAACGGGATTTATTTCTAATCATGATGCTTATAATAATTACTACAATCTGACAAAAGAACAATAGACGAAGCAACATCACAAAGCAAAAATGAGCATTTTAACTAACTAATAGTTCCCGCTCAGCAAGTTGTCCAACAATCATTACGTACACAAATATATTCAGTGATAGGATGGACCAGAACAATTTTGCATGTGGGCAGTCTGTTGCAGAGGAACAGTGTTGTACAGTAGTAATAATTTTTTCCATCCCAAAATACATTGATAATTTGGAAATTAAAACTAAACAGTGGCCACAGAAGTCACTTGGTCTGGACAGAAATTACAAAGTAACAATTCTGGATTAACTAGGACATCTATTTTTTATTATGGGACTTAAATCCAACATTAAATCCAACTTAAACCCAACATTTCCAGTTTGCCATTTTCAAAGCTCAGATGCACAAAATAACCATTTTGAAGTCCACTGCTGTACCTCTGCAGCTACAGGGATCTTGCTGCCAAACCTGAACCATTTCCACCATCCAGGGTTGCCAACAGAAAACCCGCTGGGGTATGTTTAAAAAGGCTTTTAACTGCTTTCATTTTAACTTTTTTTTTCTTTTTCTAAAATAACAGCAAGGAGTGGAATTTTCAATCCTGCTGAAGAAGAAGAAAGGATGGGGAAAGTGAGGGGGAAGAGAGTTTAATTTTTCTTTGTGTTGGAAGAATAAATCATCTTCTACATTTGTACACGATGTACAACTTGGCAACAGCAAATACAGCAGCACTGATACTGACAGGTGTTTCCATCAGTGTAGGAAGGGACACATCACACTAAGGAGCATGTGAAAGCCATCCCTTGAATTGATTTTGTAATTTACACAACACAGATATTCCTTTGACTTACAAACCCCAGTGTGCTGCATTATACAGAGCCTACTGAACACATCTTCAGCACTGTTACATTTCAGTGGGCTAAGAACTGCCATCACAAGTCCTTGTACCTGCAAATGCGAACATGCTCTCCAGTGAGGATATCATATGATACAGCACTGGATCAATATAATTTTTTTGGAACCATTCCTGTTTTATTACAGTTTCTTCTACTGGATGAAGGCAATACCCAGAGCAACACACCTGCTTAGACAGTCTAGCAGGACCAAGTTTTATAGAAATCCAGATGTAAAACGTTTTCAGGGCTTTTCTCATCACTGCACATTTTTGAAGCCATATGCACCTCAACGCTTTTTATATGAAAGGTGTGCCAATCTAAACTGCTCAAAGATCCATTACAGCTGTGCATTTCCTGACTTCATATACCATTCCTACATCCTTCCAGGAAAAAAACTGAAACTTAACCCAAAAGTGCCCAAAGCACAACAGATGGCTACAAAAGACAATTAGCCGCTATTATTATGTCTCCGATCTTATCCAACTGCTAATCAGGAAAATAATCAGGGCTGCTTTCAGAGATGCTTCCTTTTCGTACAGCCTCCTAAGTTCTGACTATGCACACTTTTAGGGACTTTCTGAGTAGGAGGCTGCATCTGCATCGTGGTGTTCATATTGGCTTGGGTGAATTGCTTTACCATTAATTTATCTAACTACTTTTGGAGCTCACTTGTATTTTGGGAGCCAAGTCATTCTGTGGCACTAAGATCTGCAAATTACTTGTGGATCATTTAAAAAGCATTTCCCTTTTGAGAGTTTGTATGTGCTTCAAAGTAATTTTGTAAGTTCTTACGTTATGAGGAACACTTGAATAGCAATTTCTAATTTGTCTCCTTCAAGAAATTAATGATCTTACAGACCCATCAGCTTCCTCTTTCTTTCTAAATTGAAGACTTTCTTATTAAATAATATATCCACCTATTTAAACAAATCTGTTGTATATAAGTAATTCTTTTTTTATTGCCAGTATTTCTCATTGACTTTTTTTGTACATTTACTGATTCACCTTATTGATTGTTTTAAGCATAGTTTTAGTCATAAAGGGCCAGATTGTGCCTTCATCGTCACCAAGTTGTTGTTTCCAAACACACACTATTATGCTTTCTCCTGGGATGTAACCATGTTTGCGAGAAGCCAGACTTGGATACTAACAAATCAGCCGCATTTTATTCCTTCAGAGTTGTCTGTAAGAGTCTTCCTTACTAACAAGGTGACAGGTGGGTAAGGCCGTTGGTTTACCGAGATCAAAACTACTGTCTCATAAAGATCACAAATGTTGCCTGCAGATTTTTCAGGATGGGTATTTTCAGTTCTTTGGATCAGAGGACGGATTTTCTTCTTAGTTTGGTCAGCAACTATAACAAGATCCTCATCCAAGACTATTCTCAAGAATAATTTTAAAAGAAAACAATACATTGCATAATTCCTAACATACATACATTTGAGAGCACTAATTTCAGGGTAGCATCTTCTTCCTGACTATGTCCACTGCACAAACTTACCCGGAATACTGGATATTAACACTTCGCTAGCCTGGAATAAAAACACAGGCTCACGCAGTTAGTTTCCACTAACTTTACTAGGGGCCGGGATCTCAGTCTTAGCATTTAAGTAAGTTGCTATTATTCACTGTCAGAGCTGTCACACAGTTCTCTGCCACTTCAGTTCTTGGTATTCAGTCTTTTTTCTTGACTGATGCCTTACCAGTAGAGCAAACACAGCCACTTCACTTGCTGTAAGTTTGACATCTCGCTCCCTTCCTTCCTAACTAACTAACTAACTAACTAACTAACTAACTCCCTAACTTCCTTCCTAACTTCTTTTTGTCACTTGAGACATTTGGCTTGACTGACACAATAGTGACAGTAACTCTGTGCATTTTGAATCTTGAAGCTGCATCACAAAAGCTCTATATGATCTGTACAGTCATCGTATGTTGCAGCCTTTAGACACTTTGTGTGATCTTAACATGGGAACTTCTTGACTTATAAAAATTGTTTTCCAGTGTTAAAGTTAACTGACCTCCTCAGTGGTAATTTTCCTAGTTTTTCTCTTTTTTATCCCACATACAAAATAAATTGACTTAAAAATCAGTTTTGCTTCAGCACTACAGAACTGGTCAGCATTAGAACAAGGATGTGGACAGACTAAAGTCTTAAATTACGTAGATTATTTCACTTCCCTTACTTTCTTCCAGAGCCTTTGTCTAGTACTTGTTTCATACGAGATGACCAAGGACTGAGCCGAGATGGTCACCCAGCACATGGCACCCAATCAAGGCCTCTATGTGCAATGATTTTAAGAATAATACTATATGGTTACACTCATAATAATATTTTTCTTCTTCAATTATCTTTATAATGGTGAAAAAAATCGGCCTTTTTTCGACAATGAAGAGAATTGATACAAAATTTTGAAATATTTCAAAATTTTAGAAAATTCCCATTTTTTAAGTTAGGTGAATTCTTAGGTTAGCTCAGTACTATATCTTAGCATAGACATGAAGTATGTCTGAGTGCAAGTCCTCAGTTGTACTACACCCACACATCCAAACTACCTGACTTTGCAGCCACATTTGGAAACGAACTTTGGTAGAGAATCAGAGAAAAGAGTCAGAGATGATTGAGCATAGAGTGGATAGGCCAGGCATCAGCTGCCTTTCTTCCAAAGACAGGACCTGAGCTCCAAAAGCACATAAACGTTGCTTTCACACCATACATTTTCTGCTTGAAATCAGAACACTGGGAAAAGGAGAGTGAGAATACAAATCACATTTTAATTAAACGCCAGTTTTTAATTTCCTATATAATTTAGAAACACTTTCTGGTAAATACATTGTGTAATTTACTTTTATCATATCCCTGTGTTCACGCAGGCATCTCTCTGTAGAGGCCATGCTGAATTTTGCTTTGCAGAACAAGGCATAGAATATTGTGGCTTTTCTACTGTCAAAACAAGAGATAAATTCGTCTTTCAAACAGCACAGTCATTTTCTGAAAACAGAATACAATTCTACGTCAGGGATTTCATCCTCTGGTGCTCTGACCCTGCGAGGAGTCAATGGCATTGACTGACAAAAGCCAGAGAGCTACATCCACTAAGTGGGTCTGCAGAGACACAAGAAAATAAGGAGAGGTTATAAAGTGTGAAGGCTGGCCTCTGGTAGTCAACTCTTGTCTCACATGGAAATCAGGCAGAAATAAGTATGTGTCAAACCAGTCACTCCAATGCTCATCTCCTTGTTCCACACCACGTTCTGAATACATGTTTTTGTACCATCTTCCAGTCACTTCACTTCTATGAAATGATGTAACACAACACTTCATGACTCTCAGCTCTTCTATTGAAAGATTAAAATGGAAGCACCTCAAATTATGCTTCTGATAAAATCCAGAGCGTGCTTTCTTTCTTTACCCAGCTTGTCAGGAGTTAGCTTGTGCTTCCTGGCAATCACTTAACAAGTGATGTCAGAAAGTCGGATGCACCTCAAAGTTTCTGAAAACCATTTCTCAGCCTGGATTTCTTCCTCCACTGTTCTGCTGCCATTTGACAAGGGCACTCTCCCTTTATAGTAAAAAGATCCATCTCATGTAGCCCAGCTACTGCACAAGTCCTGTGTTTTCATTTCAGCTTTGGTTTACAAAGAATGGAAATCCTAGTTCTTAGTTCAAAGGCACACCAGGATGCTTTTAACACTTAGCAAACAATTCTCCAGCCTCCAAATCACACGTTTTTGGGCCTTGATGTTGAAAGAGATTGCAATAATGTTTGTATTATAGTTCTGTGACTCCTTGTTTTTCTTTTTAGCTTGTATAACATATGAGCGTACTCTACACTGGAGACTGGTACCCAATGTGTTGAAAAACTGAAGAAGTCTTTTCACCCTTTTTCACAACTACTTAAACTAAAAACATGTAGAAACATAATGAAAAACATTTTTATTTCTAAATATGCATTACAAACCCCATGAGATTCTATGTATATAAATTCTCTGCGTGTACATACATACATACATATATATGTATGTATGTATACATATACATTCAGGGAAGAAGGCTTTTCTTTGCTTCCTGAGATTACAGACTGGAAGAATTATGCAAACAGCTGTTCAGCAGAACTGACTTACTAATGAGTCATATCTGCCACCCTTTCTAAGACAAAAGCTGGCATTCAGATGCAATCAGGCTAAGCTAAGTTCTAGGTCCTATAAAACTGTTCATCTGAAGGAAATGTAATCTCTAAGGGCCTCAACACCGGAACCAGCAAAAAAAGTTTGAAACTAATCTGCTTCAACAAAGCAGTGACAAAGGCAGTTAGAATTTATTTTTCTCCCCTCAAAAAATGCTCGTGAGGGATAAAAACTTCTTTAAAAAAATCCTTTTGGTTAAACCACCGTGTAGAAAATGACTACAGAAAAGGGAGCTGTCCTGTCCCTGGAGGAAATGCTCCCAGGCAACAGAAAGTTTGTCAAAAAAATCCCTCCTTCCAGGATCTGAGTACAGAGCCAGAAGAAGGGATGTGGTTCTAAGAGGACAGCAGGAACCTAAGCAAGGAGTACACACAACCCAGGGGCTTCTGCGACCCATCCAGACTCAGCCACAGCAGGCGAGTGTCTGTGTGGAGGACAGGTCTGGGTATGGTTGTGATCAAAGGTCTTTCACAGAGATATTTCATTTAATAAATATTTCTCTGATCTGAGAATATAGGTAGAATTTGGGGGGTGGCTTTACCGTGGAAGGAGACAACTGCATTTGAACATTTATTTCTGACAAGAGCGAAGCAGAAAGGAAACACAGACACAGCAAGAGGAAAAGAGAAGCAGGATGGTACTGCACGAATTAGGACTGCCAGGACACTTAGTGCTAAGAGTACATAAGCCCAAGTGCTCTGATGGGCAGACACCTTATTAAGGACATACATACACAGGCCAACAACTCAAAATACTGTTCCTGTGCCTCATGTTTTAACTACTTTAAAAGTCCTTCATTTTTTTTCATTGCTTTGAAAACATCATTAACAGGCAGCTCTACTACTGGTGTTTGCAATCTGTCATAAGCTTCATGTCTGAAATGCAGATGGCACATTAAAAAACTGATGCAATGGTATTTTGGATCCTCAGATAAATAAATAAAATATACTGCAGCACCAATTTCTTTTATGCGGGTCTATCAATCTTTTCAAGGCTTTAAGTTTTACAAAGCATAAACGTTGTTCCCAGGCTAAGATCCAGACATGGCATGGTTCCTGCTTTCTTTTGGAGAGGGTGGAAGGAATTGCAAAAGGAAGGGAATAAGAATATCTAGGGTTTAAGCTGGTACATTCAAACTACCTTAAAAAGGTCCTGCTTAGAGAAGCCATAAGCTACAGCTCACAGGACTGAAAATGTCTACAAATACTGTGATTCAAGGAATTAATAAAATGTGATGCAAGATTAATAGGTTTAGCTAATAAATTTTAATTTTGTCTAAATAATTTTTGGATTTGTCTGAAAACAAAAAACATGCATCTGTGTTTTACTATCTACAAAAATTATACAGCAAACAGATACCTTGTAATGTCTGGGAGAAAGAATTTACACTTCTTTAACAATTTTCTACATAATCAGTGAGGTGGTGGCTCAAGGAGCTTATCTGGTTGAAGTTAAACAATATATTCCTGAAAAGTTATTTTCTTCAAAATAATTTTCTTGAGGGTACAATGCAAGTTGTAAAAAAGCATATGAAAGAGACAAAATCAGCTACTGGTGGAGATGCAACTTAATGTAGCTACCTACCTTCAACTATAAAAATGAAGCCGCAGCAAAACACATATTTTAAAGTAAAATATTTTTATGAGAAATTAGCACATAAGAAGCCATGATGACTTTCTTGTGATGCCAGTTTGAAGAAAGAAATACTGCTCTCATGTCATTCATAATTATGTCAGGCTTCCCTCAAGAGAGAGAGATAAACTAAAAAAAGCATTTTTCCTCAAGGGAAATTAAAAAAAAAATTCCCATTTTGGTCTCATTCATGATCTAAGAGATGAATGGAAAGAAAAGGGGCAATGCAGCTGACACAAATGTGAGATTTTCACATGCGTGGCATATAACTGTGGATCCCTGCGTGGAGAGCTGTTCTCCCCGTGTTAACCACAAGCCCACAGAGAACCCAAGGAGCTCAGCTTGTGGGATCCAGGTCAATTCGGCTAATCCTGGTGGTTCATTAATACTTTGTTTGTCTGATTGTTTGTTTGTTTGTTTGTTTGTTTTAAATGCAAGCACATTTTTGTGGGCATTCAGTTTTCAGAATAAGCCATGTACCCTGAAAAGGGCTGGATTTGAAACTCTATAAAAGTATTACTGCTGAGACAGCTTGGTGCAGCACCCTGAAAACTTGCTCAGATTTCAAAATGAAGGCTTTATAGGAAAAGAACTACCACACACAGCACTTGGAACACATTAAACGATTATGCTGTTTAGTGTAATAGTATTTATTCCACTTGTGAGGGTTTCAGAATAAATATATTTGAAGGATCTTTCTGCTAAAGGAACAGGAAATTAACTATGTTCTATTATTAACTTATGTTCCATTGTACCTTTACTTGAAAACTCGTTATTAATTTCCAGAATTAACTCGCTAAGATAATTATAATAATTCACACCACATTCTAGATATTTAAAATAATATAACTGAAATTTTTCTTACTTCCCATTTTTGTATGCAAAAACAATACATTAAACAACTTGCTTGGATATTAAAAGGAATTTTTTTTTCCATTTTGGTTTAAAAAGGTCAATATAAACAAATAACTGATGAACAATACATAATTAGGTGGTATTTACATAAAAAGCTCTTCTCCTTTTTTTTCTAATCAGCTTTTTCTTTGGCAGGGGGACAAACATTTGCTTCTCATTGCCAAGACATCCCACAATGTGAAATAGTGGTCACATCCTTATGGTCCTAGGAACAACACGAGTTCTGGGAAAGGGGAAAGCATATTCACTGTTTTTTCATGCACCTTATTTCCTCTGTAAGATCTTCAGGATCCTGTAGAGGGAATGAGGTGTATGAAACAACAATAATGACAGTTTTATGAACTTGCTGAATATCACATTCAGTCAGGCTCACCTGTTCCTAGAGACAACTCCAGGAGATGTCATGAAGGTAGATGCAAGAATCTTGTGGCTGCATAGCACTACATGAGGACAGGAGTGCAACCTGAACATTAGCAATGTAACCTAAAGTCTCTTTACATTTGCTTTCACAGGTGCACAAATACAGCAGGACATTTTTCTAGGTTCTTGGCAATACATTTTGTGCATCTGAGTTTGGAAGCTCTCTCTAATATTTTAAATGCCTAGTGGCAAGCTTGCTATAGGAAACAGTCAACAAACTAAAAGAAAATTAGAATTAGATTGAAATAATTAGATACAAGTGCTCTGGTTAGAGAATTATTTCATTCTTTAATGCTTATTGTTGTATGTGTATAGTTGGGTTAATCCCAGGTTTCTATCAGCTTCTACCAATCAAAAGCTCAGTGGAGAGGGAAAAACTGTTGGACACAAGACATAAAAATCCTTATTGTAAATGAAGATCAGGTTTATATATTTTGTCACATATACATTAAATCCACACAGTCTGAACTACTTTTACTCTTTTATTCTGTCACCTGACAGTGACTTCGCATTGCGTGGCAGGGCCAAGTTGAGAGCAGGCATTGACAGAGAAACCAAAACACCATTCCTGATGAATTGTAGTGTTCTTCTTCCAAAAGAAGAAATAGTAGCAAATTACCTGGCTACATTCCTTTCTACAGCTTTATAATGTATTAGATACCACACATATCCTTTACCAAACCAGTGCTTTCTCATCTGTTAATAAGTGAAATCCTTTTAAGACCTTCCAACTGAAACTTTTCAAGAACGAAGTTTACCATCAGACCATGCACAGCTTGCTGCTCTCATTAGACTCACCCAGGTAGTGTTTGTGCTTTCACAAGCCTCCTTCCTGGGATATTTCTTAGTTGTATATTTAGATACACCACCACTGAGTGCTGTGCACTGCCCACCTCAGCACCGTTGGGGACAGCATCCAGTGATCCACTGAATGCTGTTGTTAATACTGGCTTCAGGCTACAGCAAAAGGAGCTGAAACTGCCTGGAAAAACTGGCCTCTTGGGTGTGCAGATATGCTCTGCGTGACTTCTGCACATTTTTAATATGGTACTAAATAGAAGTGCTCACGAAATACCAAAGGAATTATGTACCTGGATAGACCTCTCAACCTCCTGTTGTTCATTGCGGGTATATTTTGTTACAGTGAGGCAAAGAGTAACTAAAGCGGTTTAGACTGAAAGAGATTTGCAACACTGGACCATGGAAGCCAGAGACAGAGGAGGTCATGAAGACCATCTCTGTCAGCACAGGAACAACGCTGCTGGACTAGGTTGAAACATTATGAGAAAACACAGGTTGTTTTTCTGAGGCAGTTGAAGCTACTTGGTTGCCATCATCACAGCACTCTATTTCACTAACTTTGCACATTTTCTAGGCTGCATAGCAGCTCTCCATTGCCCCATATTTTACATCTATATAAAATATATGATGGCTATAAAAGTATAATTCTCACCTAGTACACCTAGAGGAACCACATGATCAATGTGACAATACAAAGTTTCAGGAAATTGAAACCCAAGGGAATAAAACTGTGTGTGCTGAAAAGCTGACAACAGTATATATTTTTGTACAGGGAGAGGTTTTGGTGATTGGTGAGATAAAATAAGGATGGAGAAGACAGGAAGGGAAAAATCCCTATCCTGTGTGTATTTATAAGAATATTCAACACTGTTGTAAACAGCTTTGTGACAAAAGAAAGATTTTAGCAAAGGTGCTGAAAACTCCATGGGTCCTGGGTGCTAGCAAACTGGACTGTCATTCCACTTGTACTCTTTTTTTAGCTAAATTTGTGCTCTCCAGCTAATGTGTAAGGTGCTCACCTGAATGAGCTACCACATATTGTACTGCCCGTGGACAGTCTTGGGGTAGTCAAGCCTGCTTCAGAGTAAAGAATAAATTACAGAGAAGTAGTTTGTAAAGACTGAAAAAGCCTAGCATGATAAGTACCTTGAGCAATGACTAGCATGAAAGAGCCAAAACAGTTTCCGGATTCCCAGAACACTAAGTTCAAAAGGAAAAGTTATAATGAATTTCATCATAGTTTGACTCAAGGTAAATACTTGATTAAAGAAGACATTACAGTCGGTAAGCTCTGTAATTTTGTTCACACAAACTAATCATTCCAGCTCCCTTCTACTCTAGTACATGTTAATTTTCAGTTTTATAGCTTTCAGTGAATTCTTAAATAACATTTACTTTTTCCTTGCACGCACTATTTATTTTTATTCACACAGACATCCAACGAAAACTGAAGAAACACTGCATTATATTGTAATAGCAGTCAGACATAATCCCAGAGAGATAAAATGTATTCCAGTAATTTAGTTTCTGTGACAAAGTGGTAACTAGAGAAGAAATATGATCCAATGTTTAAGATAGCAGCCTAGACCTGGAAAAATGAATATGAGACTCTTTTTACCATTACTTGCCCGTTTTACTTTGGGCAAGTAGAATTTCTCAACCCTTAAACAACTTGATGTCATTCACTAACACTTACTCTGCATAAAGAAAGGCACCCAAATGGGCTCCCTGTGACCCAGCTCTGCTCCTATAAAAGAAGTGTAACAGCACATTTCTACCTCCGTGTCGTGGTGTTCTTTACAGAGAAGCAGAAGGGAACAAGGAGAAATTAAGTTTTCCATTTATCCCAACAACAAGCAGAGCAAACTCTTCCACAATTATCTCTCATCCACGTGCTGTGGGAGGCTGTGTCACCTCCCCATGGTTCACACACCTATGTTTTTCTGGTCGTGGCAAGGTTGTTAGCAGAAATGGAAGGTAATGCTGATATGGTTATCTGTGCTCTGATTGTTGTATTGAAACTCATTTATTTTACACAGGACATCAAATGGGTGTTGAATGCTGATGAAGTGGTTTTTTATTATCAATCTGTGCTTCTGGGTAAAGAATCATAAATGCTAAAATACCTAAGTACTCCAGAGCAAACTTCAACAGTTTTTGCCTTAAGGTCCATCTCACAGATGATGTAAGATAAAATTGCTTCAAAATTTCTTTTTTTATCTTCACAAGTACAGTATCTGACCTAAAAATTTCATATGAGGATATTTATAGCTGCTACAAGAGATATTTTTCATCAAAATGTGCTTGTATATTTCTCTGAAAGATTATCTCACATTCTGCTGGTAAAACCACTGAAACAGAGTTATTACACAGCATCTAAATCACTATCAACAGCATTTCCTCGGGCATGCCTAGTCAAGACTCATGGAGATAGGAACTGTCTGACAGCCATTTAAAGGCTACCAGTTTTGGAACACATTTTAGCAGCAAGACAGGGAAGAAATCACAAAATAAAAGATGTTTTCCCAGCTTACCTTTAAAATTCAGAAGTAGTGTACCATAAAAATAACTCGATACATCAGAACTCTGTTTTTAAAATTGAATAAACTCACTTCGATACTGATGCTCAAGGCAGGTCAGTCTAGAGAGGTAAAATCAACTTCTAAACTCCCAGCCATATCTGCTGCCAAAAAACACCTCCAGAAATCTTTGCTGCCCATGCATCATGGCTTCAGAGCTCCTGCTTGCCATGGTCTGGATGCCCACCACCCTCTCCTGCTCTCCGTGTCCCATCTCAGGCTCTGTAGACTCAGACAGCTACTGTTAAGGAAGGAGCCAATCCTTGCCAACTCATGACTGTTCACTCCAGTCTCCTGTTTCATTGTCTTATCCCCAGAACTGACGTTATTTGGCAGCCCCCTGCTATTCCCTCCAGTGCCACTGGATATTCATAACAACATGGGATTTAAGTTGGAACGGGATTCATAATGCTCCGGATCTAGTTCTGTGCTACTGCAAATAAATATTTCCTATGGTTCTGATGCAGGTGACCTGCAAGGGTAAAGTCACGTTAGTAGGAACATACCAATGTGCATCATTTGTGGATGTGCCTTTAAGAAGCAGAGAAAATTGAGATTTAAGATCAAAATAGGAAGTCCATGGTACTTTCCTGTACTTAAAACAAAATCAATATAAAGAAACATACAGCTGGAAGGAAAGCTAGCTTGATAAAATCACAGTAAATTAGAAGTCCTTTAAGGCAATGGATGGTGTAGCTTCTTCCTCAGAGCTAGGCACTTCAAATATTGACAGAACTTGTAAGGCACAATCAATACACCAATTCCTTTGTGAACTATTAATTATATATATTGCTGATGAATAATCATTTAATTAGCATAATGGGAGGCTTCGGTGAAAAGGCTGTCTACCAAGCATACTGGACCTAAAAATAGCAATAGCTTTTCAACCATGAGGTTTTGCATGAAAATGCAAATGCTCAGCTTCTGGTCTTAACACTTGTTACATTCCTTGGCCAATACAGAGCTTTGCTTATAAAGGTTTTGCCCCTTATCACTGCAGTACTGCCATATATAATTTGTTCCTCTAAGGCAAGGTGACAAGGGGTTTGGTATGGATTACCTGAATCAGTTCATCAAGCTCTGTTGCATTCACACAGGAATGCTGAGATACAAACGTCTGCTTCTGAATCACAATGGTGGTTCTCTGGGAGGTCTCATGAGGCTGCTCCAGGGCTTTAAATACTGTTGCTCCAATTATTAAATACACGACTACCACCAGAAAAATTGTTGAGACTGTCTTCCATTTCATAACATTAATAGCCGAATCACTTTCCTCCCGTGAAGCGAGCACGGTAGGCTTGGTGGAAAATGATAATCTTGGTTTGGAGTTCTGAGTGGCCGATTTGGGATCCAGCAAGTCAGGTGCCGCCACTGGCAAAAACAGAAAAAGAAAGTTAATGTTTACAGTGCCACTCAGATTTCGGTAAGTAAACTTCTTGCCAAGAGATTACATAAATTCTGTTGCTTCTAAATGGAATTCTTTAACTGTTGAATCTTTCTCTTAATTCCATGACACCTTACAATAAATCTGATGCTCTGAGTAGTTGTATCCATTGTACATACATATGCACATTTGCAACATTTTCTATGTCTGTCTCCTTATGATATTCAATGATTTCCAAAAGCAGATCTCCCCTACACTCTTGCATTTCATTAAATTATTGCAAGGCAGTATTTTGATACAGAGATTCTTTATGTCCGCTGCTCTCTCAAGCACTGCTAAACAGCTTTCCAGCTGTGTTTTACCTCAGCATTACAGAAGTAGCAGAAAAATACAAAACCTTTTCTCTCCCACCTATTGGTCCTATGCTCCAACAAATGCTCTCGGAGAACAGTTGCATGATCATTTCCTAACTCCCCAGACACAACCATAAAAATAAGACATTGCTCATCATACCAGTCTTAAAGGGCTAATTGCATATTGATTACACCTTTCAGAAATCTAGTACAACACATTTGTGCTTACTGGAAAACTCACATATTTGTTAGAGGAGGTATTTCTATTTACAGCTACAAAAACCCATCGGTTTAGGAGAAGAGCAGCTGAGTGTGTTATCAAGTACTTGGATAACTCATGTGACTACCAGCAACTACATGGGCACTAAAAAAAAGTCCTCCACACCAAGTGCAGGTAAAGGTCTCCTGCGGGAAGATGGCCACAGCAGTGACCGCAAAAGCTATATTTAAATTGTTTTGAATTACAAGTACGTTTTGAATGGCCAAGACAGCTCTTCCAGCTGCTGGTGGGAAAAGCCCAGGTCTAAATCTAGAGGAAAGTCTCCCTCAGGACGGCGGAGACGGGACGAGTCCCTGCAGGAGAGGCGGTGGCACTTGGCGGAGTCACTGACTGGGAACCCGCCGGGCTCTGGCACACACCTCGGCGCCGGGAGAAGGGGTCGGGAGGAGAGTGGCAGCCCCAGCCCGGGCCGAGCGGGCACCCGGGGCACCCCTCAGAGCCCGCGGGGTGGGCGCCGGGCACTCCACGCGCGCCGCGGTCACGCCTCCCACTGCCCCGGCCCCCGCCCCACGGGCACCCGGCGGTCGGGCACAGCCCCCCCGGCCCACATCTTGGCGGCGGGAGCCCCTTTCCGGCCGCCACCTTCTCTCCCGCCGCAGCCCCCGAGCCCCTCCGAGCCCCCAGGGACGGTGCCGGGAGCGCTCCCCGCGCGGCCGGGGCCACCGAGCCCGGCGCCCGCCCGCCCGGAGCAGCGCGGACCCGCCGCGGCCGCCGGCGGCGAACAAAGGAGCGGGCACCGGGCACCGCCGCTCCGCTCCGCGCCGGCCCCGCCGCCCCCTCCCCGCGGCCGGTGCAATGTGCCGGGGGACGCCCGCCGCCCCCGCGGGGTGCAGCCCCGGTAGCCCCGGGAAGCTGCCGCCAGCTGGGATGCTCCGCCGCGGGGAGCGGCGCGGGGGCGAGGCGGCCGGCGGCGGAGCCGGGGCGCGGCGCGAGCGGGGCCGGGAAGGGAAGGGAAAGGAGCCAGGCAAGGTACAAAGGAGCCCCCGGGCCGCCGCGGGGAGCATCCCGGGGTCCGGCGCGGGGGAAGCAGGGGCGCATGCAGCATCCGCAGGGCTGGGAGCGGGGAGGCACGCCATTGTGCTCGTACTCACTTCTTATTTACCGACCCGGTGCCCTCTCCTCGCTCCACGGGCAGGCATTTTTTCAGGGCTTGGGTAAATACAGTTAGAGCAAATTTAAAAAAAAATTAAAAATTAAAAAAAAAAAAAGGGAAAATAAAAGAAAGGCAGGAGCAGACCGACAGGAAGAGGCTGATGGATGGGTCTGGAGGAGAGGGAGCGGCAGGGGCGGGCGGGCTGGCAACGCGGATCCCGCCGGCTCCCCCCGGCCCCGGGGCGTGCGAGGTGCCTCACGTCGCGCATCGCGCATCGCACATCGCGGCGCTCCCGTGTGTGCGAGTGCGTGCGAGTGTGTCCGTGTGCGCCTCTGTGTGTGTGTGTGTGTGTGCGTGTGTCCGTGCGCGCTCCGGTGCGCGGGGCGTGCGGAGCAGCCCGAGCCCGGCGGTGCCTTTTGTGGGGCAGCGAGCAGCCGCACCGCTGGTTGCCCCCCCCCCCCCGCCACTCCGCGCCCCCTTCCGCGCCCCCCGCCGGCGGGGGGGGCAGCCGCTCCCCGCCGCTCCCGGCCCGCCGGGGCTGCGCGCCCCTCCGCGCAGGCTGCCCGGCTGGGCGGCCGGCAGATGCTGCAGGGGCGCCGGGAAAAGATGAAGGGGGAGGCGGGGGGAGGCACAGCGGTACCTGCGGAGACCAAGGTCTAGCCTGGAAAGAAGCGAGGAGAGAGGCGGGAGGGAAGGAGGAGAAGGCACTGGCCAACCCCGCCAGCGAGGCAGGACCTGCCGGCGGTCCCCGCTCCAGCCCCACACCCGGCAGCCTCGCCAGAGCCTCCCCGTGAACTTTTGAACTGTCCGAAATGTCACGGCATTAGCAGAGCGGGGGACAAGCGGGGACACCTCGGCCCTCGCCGGGGAGCGGCGCGGGGCTGAAGGGCCAGGCGGCTCCGTCCTTCCCGGTTCGGCCTGATTTTAACCCGGTGCTCGGCAGCGTGGTGTGTTGCTGCAAGGAGTTAACTAGGTGGGATCTAGGAGTCAGGGATGGTAGCTGCTCTCCTATCGCACGCACCGCCTGCGCACCGCCTTCTCCCATTTCAGTCTGATAGATAAATCAGAAATGCTGCTTCAAAACTGTGCTTTCTGCCACTAAAAAGCCTGAAATTATCCTTGCTATCTTTGCCGCGGGCTAACTCCCCTTTTTCCCGGTCATCTGTCATCCGTGACACTATCCATGGGTCAGTTGTTCACACGGAGGTGATGAACGTCTACACTCACCTAAAAGACAGAACAGGATTTACCAACAGAAATCAAAAACTGCTCCCGCAACCACTCTAAAAAGTCAAAAAAATTACTCACTATAACAAATGGGTATAAGTCACAAGCATTTAAAGCCAGAGGCTGTATCTGTAAAATGGCCAAAGACAGTCATACATCGGGTGTTTAATGGGCTATAATCCCGCTTAAATCAGCAGCACCATCAGCAAACACTTTAGAAGTCACTTATTTTAACGCTTCTCCATATCAACGTGACATAATACAAATGAGTGTAATATTGAGTTCCTTAGGACTCCAATTTCAGCAACATCAATCACACCACTCTCCCCCAGCGCGTCCACACGTCTCCAGGAGATGCAGCACAGGGCAGGAAGCTGCCTCGGCTGTCTCAGTGTGAGCTGTAGCTCATTGCTGCCCATCGCTGGGAACCAGCAGAGCACTTGTGGAGTAACGAGAGCCACTTGGCCCAGGCCAACAAACCCTTGCAAGCAAACCTTCAGTCACACGGTTGGCTTCATCGACACAGTCCCAATCCTCAGACAGAAGTGCTTCTGCTGCTTCTGACTATTGATACTCCCTCGCTCAAGGAATTCTCGAGGATGAAAATATTTTCACACCTGAATCTTTTTAATACCAAAAAAAATCCCCAAAACATCATCTTTCCCCCTTTCTCTCTAGCAGATTTCTTAATCATCAGCCTATGTAAACACTGCCTGTTCCTATCTCATGGAAAATAATCATTTCACGGGATTTCTTTGAACATCCTATGGGAAAACAGGTGTGAAAATTTTCCTCCATGCTGACCTGTGTCTCTGTAAAATACTGTGGAAAATAGTACTACATGCCTTTCTTTAGCAGTCTAAATATTTGGAATGAGATTTTGTTTTTCCTTGAGTGAAGGAATTATTATTAAAAGCTTAAAAAAGGTCATACTTATTGCCCACAAACTGAAATCCATGGAAAGCTTTCCAATAGCTTCAGGAGGGTTTGGAGCAGGCCTTAAATTTAGGCATTCCACCTAATGGGCAGAAAACATTTTGAGATCCGCTCCAGGAGTGACTGCATCGGTGCCTTAAGAGCTATCTCTGTGAAAGTAGTTATTTTCATTAATTACCTAGTAAATATCCCCAATGTCTACTTTCAGTTGGCTGATATTTTCCACCTATTGTGATCCCAGATGCAATCCTCAGCTGGAGCTTACTACTTACTTAGAGTGGACTTGAGCTGTGCATTCTCCTTTCTACAGGGATATAAACACTCCACGTACAGCAGTGACAGATGTCTTCAAATCCAGCAAGAAAACCAGTAATTCTTTTTGCGGTCTATAACAAAAACTATTGTGYACAGCAACTCCGGTTTTCTGGAGGCCTTATATAGCATCAGCATTTACTCTATGGAGTTGTGCCCTCCAATTTTTTTTTTTTTCTGTAATGTACACCACATATTGTTTGAATATTGTGTGTGACCATTTTGCCCTCAAATCTGGAACTGACACTTGACCAGCTTGACGCATCAGGCCTGAGCTTTAGTAAATAAAAACACTTAAATGTAGTGTATCACTGAAAAAGCTTCCCACTAACCAACACAGAAAAAACTAAATAGTAAAAGGGGTTGCAACACAGCTCCAGCCTTGCAAGTGAGCTAAGGAAATTTATCTCAACAAGCTGAAACAAAAAATGTTTCTAAGATTAAGTATAAGCAGATTTTTCTATTTCATGCTAACATGAAAAAAACTCACAAAGTACAGGACTGTCAAATGCTGTCTAAAAATGTATCGGTGTGAGTTTGGGATGACCACAATACAGACGGTGGCTGCTGGAAGCTGCTCAAATCTCTGAAATGTTAAAAGTAGGCTCAGCCAAGACAGGCATACAGCATGCAGAGGAAGTCAAAGTTGCATGATAAACATAGCAATCCCATATTCATGGAAATAACAGCTGGAGATGATCTAAATGTAGCTTTGATAGGACAGCAGGTCACTTGTAAGGAAATAGTTATTCCAGAAAAGTATTACCGTAGAAAGACCAATTTAAAAATCACAAGTAAAAAGTACTCTTACCTGTCACTAACACTTTCTTTTCCTCTTTCCAATTACAGGAGCCACCCACTCCAGTAGGTCATGAAGAACGTTTGCTCTGTGCCCAGAACAAGAGACTTGTGCGAAGCCCCCACCTTTAGGAGCAGTAAA
This sequence comes from Amblyornis subalaris, assembly GCA_018881555.1. Lineage (NCBI taxonomy): Eukaryota > Metazoa > Chordata > Aves > Passeriformes > Ptilonorhynchidae > Amblyornis > Amblyornis subalaris. The sequence continues at coordinate 1,917,197 of JACAXG010000021.1, forward strand.
TGCTCTTCTCCTTTAACCAGCTGTGTAGTGAGAGGTACAACAGGTTCCAGCCTTCTTCAATCTTAGTTAGTTGCCAAGGATTTCTACATTCCCAAGAGACTGTTATGACAAGGGTTCCAGTGAGGGCATTTGCCTTGCTGAATTCAACAGCAGCTTATTCATATGGGCACCTGTTTAATTGGCCACAGGGGACCTGTGCCTTTGATCAAACAATGCATTGCTATAGGCTTTGGGCCCTGTTGAACACAGCATCCTCCCCTCTTCCTCATCACATGACAGCAAGAAACCTCTGCCTCTCTTTAGAGTTTGGCCAAACCATACAGCCCGTTAAAATCAAGGATAAACCTCTGCTACTGCTAAGTTTTACTACAAGAAAGCTTTGCAGAAACACTACTGGACTTAAACAGTAAGTTAGTTTTAAGGCTCGTTTTACTTACTCAGCGGGACTTACAAATGACTTGTCTCTTGACTTCTTTGGAGACATTAAAAGATCTCTGTCAGTTCTTTACGGATAATTATGACATTAAGGCCATGCCATGTCACTGCATTTCGCCGTTAAACCATTAGTCGTATCCTGCTATGGGAATTTAATCGAGGAACTAATGGCATGCAGCCTGCTTCTCTTTTGAGAAAATGAGAAGACAGACCAGTTCTTCGCAGGCAATAAGGACACCAGGCTGCTCCGAGTGACCGTGCTGAAAACATACCCTCCCAGTGCTAGGAGCACAAAGAGAAGGCAACAGGCAGGAGTCACTTGCAGCTGAGGGATACGCAGCCCTCCTCTGCCTCTGAAAATGGTAAAGCCTTAAAACAGTTCCATTGAAAAATACATGATCACTTTTAATTCACATTTTGAAATGAGTTAAGCATACTCAGTGCAACTAGAATATGTATTACAGAATCATGGGATCATAGAATGTTAAGGATTGGAAGGGACCTTAAAGACCATGCAGTCCCAACCCCCCTACCATGGCCAGGGACACCTCCCACTAGACGAGGTTGATCAAGGGTGTATCCAACCTGGCCTTGAACAGCTCCAGGATTGGGGCATCCACAACCTCCCTGGGCAACCTGTTCCAGTGTCTTATCATCCTCACAGTAAAGAATTTCTTCCTAATATCTAAATTAAATTTCCCCTCTTTCTAAATTGTACCTATTCTCTCTTGTCCTATCACTTCAGTTCCTGACAGAGTCTCTCTCCAGCTTCCCTGTAGCCCCCCTTCAGATACTGGAGGGTTGCTGTGGAGTCTCAACACAACCTTCTCTTCTCCAGGCTGAACAGCCCCAACTATTTCAGCCTGTCTTTTTAGGTGAGGTGCTCCAGTCCTCTTATCAACTTCGTGGCTTCCTCTGGACTTCCTCCAACAGTTCCATGTTCTCCTTACGTTGGGGTCCCCAGAGTTGGATGCAGCACTGCAGGTGGGATCTCACCAGAGCAGAGGGTGAGAATCACCTCCCTCGCCCTGCTGGCCATGCTCCTTTGGATGCAGCCCAGGATTTGGTTGGCTTTCTGGGATGTGAGTGCACATTGCCAGCTCATGTTGAGTGACACCCCTCAGGCATGTCAGGGTCCCTCTGGAGGGCATCCCTTCCTTCCAGCGTGTCGATGGCACCACACAATATTAATGAGTTCTACCTCACTAGCAAGTTATTATATCTACCACGAGTGTCTGTCGTACAATGTGACAAATTATTTATTCAGCAGAAAAGCCATTGTTTCTCACCTCATCAATTACTAGAAAAAGTGTTTACATGTGCTCATCTATTTTCATACAGCTCAGTTGTCAGTTTTAATTAGATTCTAATTCTTTCCATTGCTAGTAAACCTTATCTATTTATCCACTTGCAGCAAGAAGGAAGTTGCTTTAGAACCCATAAAGAATTCAGTGTTGTAATTAATATAGTGAATGTGTATTTTCCCTTACTGACTTGCAAATCTCCCAGTGGGTTTCCTCCCTGCCTGTGTCGTGTTACTGAACCTAATGGGATTTATTTATCACATGTTCTGCCACTGTTTTTTCATATTTGTTTTCACAAATCTATTATGCTTGGACAGCTTCAGAAGCAATGATTATAACTAACTTTCAGTACTATTCTCATCAATGATAAATGTGAATTGCCATATGTCACCTTTATTATGGATTATTTATGCACAAGAAAAACTTACTACTACTTTGAATTACTGATCTCCTTGAGGGACGGCTAGCAATGCTTTGGGATTATTACAAAACGCTTTTCTGTAATCACCAAAATGTTCTACAGAATTGCTGGTTTCTAATTTGTTTTCCATTTTTGCAGTTGTGGTCTCTTCAAAACAGGAGACTGACAATGGGAATATCTAGATTTCATGTCTGTCTGTCCACACCCATTAGTACCAATCATGCAACTGATTTTCGTGGTGCTACTGGATGACATATGAGATGGAAACCTAATCTCTGTATTGTCTTTGCAGACTGGAAAAAGCAGGGAGAAATTTGAAAGAAGAAGAACATACATGTGACTGCACACCTCAGACCTGATGAGAATGGCTAAAGTTTGTGCTGACTCTAAAGGACGTTTTCCTTGATTAAGTAAGCTTGCTTTTAAACCATGTCTTGAGGAGCTGAGGACTTTTTATATTTCTAAAGTACTATATCCACATTTCAGGGAACTCTGGAATTAGCGACACAGACCTATGACACAACAATCTGTAAATAAAATAAAATACTGACAGAGGACACTGGAAATCACCTAAAATAGCATTAGTGCTTTTCTTTTAGAATAATCCACAAATAAGATTTGGAAGAAACAAAACAAACCAAACAAAGAGAAAAGAAGACAAAATAGCCCTGGCAATACTAAATAAGTATCATGCAGGGATAATGAAAGAACTTGCTGGCAGAAATAAAGAATACAAATGAGGAGATGAAAAAAGAGAATATTAAGTATCATCTATGTTTTAAAACCACCAGACTCTACTCTACCTGGCTTTAGCCGTAAAAGTGTAATGAAATCTATGAAGTATTTTCAAATATGCACAAGAGACTGTTTTCTGGCAAACTCTGTGTTCAGCTACATAGAGATATGTCTGGAAAGGATGTTACAGATTTTTTTAGAGAAAGATAGCATTTGGTAGTCTTTTTTAATATATTTTTTTTATTCAGTAGCTTGTTCTAAGGCTTGTTCTTTCTGCTGTGATAAAGATGCCACTAACACCATGCAGGCAGAAAGCTGGGTGAGCAGGCCCAGTTTTCATAAGGTACTTGGGCTGCAAGAAGCATAAATTGCTGCCATTCAGAGGCATCGTGCAGTGGCATTGCTCAGCACTTCCATCCTTGAACACACTTCCTTTTATTTTCTTTAAAGTGTAATCTTGAAATTCAGGGCTTGGTGATTTAATCTTTGACTGGCAGTTATAGACTGTGTTGGCAGGAGAACAGGCTACAGGTTCATACTCATCTTTCCAGCTTTAAAGTGTCTGCAAATCTATATACTTTTGCTAGAAGAAAGGCCTTTCTGTTGTGTCCTGCCACTGATGTTAAGCATGCAGGGAAACTCARCCACAGGTTTATGTTTCATTGTCTGTTGGTAGAGGGAACATTAAAATCTAGGCTCCAGCTCCAAGGAAAATATAGGTAGAAAATACAGGAGAAGATTGGCCCATATTTTCCCCTTTGCGCAGCAAATATAAATATACCCCAGATGTAATACCCCAGGCACCAAATAGAACCAGATGCACTTAGGGCTGTGACTGGTGACAAAGTTATTTTGTATGATCCCTTCACATAAAACAGCTAAAATTAATATTATGAAATTTCCATTACATTTTAGCAGCCTGGACATAAAAGCTGCTCTATTTCTAAAATTCTCAGCAGCTTAATATTTTTGTAATCATTTGTCCAAAAAGATTAATTGCCCCATCACATAAATGGGCAAGTAAAATTGTAAAAAAATCATTACATTAGTGTAAAAGGTACTCTTCAATAAAAATAATTATTTTTCTAAATTATTTATATTGGCCACAAATATAGCTTAAGTGACCCCCTATAACAATTTATGTAAACTTTCTGTGATTTTTTTGTGTGTATGTTAAAAAGGGGAGTATACCAAAGTAATGAGCCAGATTGCCAGGAAAAAGTTAATAGAAAAGCCGTAAAGAAACCAATTCCTGAAATTATTACTTTCTTAGCTTTTCATGTTCTCTCTCATAACAATTTCGGATATTAAGGGGATTATGACTTGAAAAATTTACCTAAGGCTTTATCCAGTAAGAGTATCTCAATGAAAGAAATGCAACAAAAGCAGTGAGTAAGAAAGCCTCAGGCTGAATATTTGCACCAGATTCTTGGGAACTCATTGGCTGTTTTTTATTTTAGAGGGAAGATCTGGTGATTTTACTAACTCATAAAAATTGCCTAGAATATTTTGGAAAGTCAGCTCTGATCACAATATTGTAACTAGTAAAGTAGATTTGTGGGAAAAAAACATCCCTTATTCCTAACTTACAGGGTCACAGGGAGTGTGTCCTTCATCCTGCTAGCAAATCTACGAAAATACATGTAATCTAGATGTGAAGGATATCCCGGGTTTATCTGCTGTACATCACAGCAGAACCCCACACAAGGAACCATATGGGAATTCAGAGCAAGCTGCTGCATGCAAAAGATTGTGCAGCATAACACAGAAGTATTGCCAGCTTCCGAAGGTAGGGCAGGTATGGTCTTCCCAGCAACAGACTCAAACTGGGAGCTCTGACCCTTCAGCATGGCCAACTGGCTTAATTATGGTACTTCGATGGCAGGTATGTCTTGCCTCCAGTTGTGGAGTTACCTTTTAGTCAGCTACTTGRGGGGATTTTATTTCATTTTGCAGGTGAAAGACATAACATCTGACCTGGACAGAAGTGTCTGTATATAATATAGTGATCCTGAAAAAGCTATTTAATTTCTGCATGGCTCAGTTTTCACCACTGGTGTTCTTTAACAAGCTTTCTGTCTCTGGACACAAACACACTTCCCACCATGCTGTTCAACATTAATGGCATTCTTATGCCAAACTGATCCAGAAAATAACCCTTCCTTACCTATCTCCTCAGGAGAGTTCATTTGGCCTTTCTGGAAGGCTAGCAGAACAAACTTTGTGCAAAAGGTAGAGAATAAATAAAATAAATGAAATAAATAAAAGAAAAGCCTCCAGATTTTACATAATAGTGCAATGATTGCGAGACTCTCTCAGGATAAGGAAAAAGGACTCTAATTATTTTTTTCTACATAAAGGCATTTTTTCTGCATAAAGGCATTTAAATCCACATCTTTAAACTTCCTGGACAGAGCCTATTACTCCAGTGTTCAAGCAAGCCCAGTTCAAGCAAGCCACACTTGGAGATCACTGATCCTAACACATTACTGGACTCCAGTGCACTGTCCTTTAATTTTATCTGATCCCTAGGAAATATTACTGAGCTGCATTTGGTGTTCCCACTTACATATTTATGCAAAAGAGGTTTTACACTTCAATGTTATAAATGGTACTATACTCACATGGGTGCTTAGCAAGTTTAACCTCCCTCACCATCAGCAGAAAGAATTTTACTGAAAACAGGTAAATGACCTGTTTACCCCCAGAGCAAGGACTGAGCTTGTCATGATGTTTTGCCTTCCTATTGCATAAAGGGTTTCTTCAGAGTCAATTAGCTGCTGACTTCCAGCTGAGCTACAGTGTCACAGAAGGGCACTCCAAAGGCATCTCTATAGAGCAGGGACTAACCTGTGTCAGCCAGGATGCAAAAGAACTGGATCCCAGCACCAGAGCGCTGTGGCATCTATTTTGGAAACTATTTCGGCTTAAGTGCCTACTAGCTATATGGGAAAGACAAACCACTTTGAAGCTTAACTAGAATAAGATCTACCTACAACACCTTTTATTGTTTCATTTCCCATACCTCTCTCCAGCAATACTCACTGATTTTTTTAAAAATAATAACTTTTTAGCATAATAAATTCATTTTCTTTTTCACTGAAAGCTAGATAGAGCAAAGATGGATTTCAGGATGGCAGACAAACCTTAAGCAGCCATGTCCTCCATATGTGGCAAATCCTTCAGTGTATGTCAGTCTATCCGTACAGTCCCAAGCACCCCAAATACCTCCTCTAGCTCATAAGATTCAGTCTGCTAACTGGAAAAAAACAGATTCCAGTTAGGAGGTTAGTTCTGCACTATTAATGTTAATTGGAACCTTCCCAGCAGGCATCAGGAATAAGGAGATGGCATGAAACTTGAGGGACCTCCCTAAGTTTATGACAATCCCATAATCCATCAGGCATTACAGAACTCTAATGTAATCCTAGTTCTTCCTGTAGAAGTAAGGATTCATGAGGTGTGAAAAGGACAGAGGGAGAAGGAGTGAAAATATTCCTAGCTTAGTGATTATGCACTTACTTGGCAGAAGAATTCATGAGTTCCTGCTCCAAGGACTGTTTATGTATTTTAACCAATGACAGTTTTAATAAAAAACCCAAGTACAGAAACAAATTATATCTGATCATTTCTACAGATATTTATCACTGATAGTCATTATCAGTCTCAGTCAGCAAACACTAAGTTGACATCCTCGCCTTTCAAATTCTTCACCAAGTTTACTTGTAAACTTGGCATGCAAGAAGGCAAACCATCAAGGATGCTGCAACACGCAGAAAATTCCTGCTAACTCAGTTCAAACAGAGTAATTAACAGAATTAATCAATTTCAATTGAATGAGATCAAAGAAATCTCTTATCAGTTGACTGTTTAGAATAAATCAAGGAAGATTAATTTCTATCCCAGTGTTCTCTTGATCCCAATAGGTTGTTGATGACAGGAGAGTAGAAAGCAAGCTTTTTATCATCAATCGCTTTCATTATTACTTGACTACCTGCTGTGTACAAGGATCTACACATTCCTCTATTTTTAGACAAGAAAGCTACCTGTCAGTAACTGCTGAACTGCTCGCCATTCAAAATGACCACTTAGGGAAGAACATAAGCATAGTGGCTGCTGTGTAGAATATTTAACAGCAAGCTATATATGGAAGAAACACAACTTTTATTTAAAATGTCACAGCCAGCCATGTTTCTCTTAAAGTAACATTAAAGCTGTATGTAACAACTACTTATGTTCTAAGAGAAATGCATCCTTCCATATAGCACTTGCACATACAAGACATCTATTTTATCTGCATACACTACGCTTACACCCTAGCTATAAGCTCTACTTATTGCTGCTACAGACTGTATTATGTCAACCTGGAGGCTGGAGGGTCACCAGCTTGTGAAAGGAATTACATGGTCTAGTTGCCTCCAATAGGGGAGGACAAGGGTAAGTGACCCTGTCTTTCTCCCAGTCCAGATTCAGATCTCATCAGTTACTGTGTATTGATGCAGCATATTTTATTTACATCACTAAATAAAATCAGCCATCATTATCTCTCTCTTATGGTCATTATCTCTTGTGATTTCACCTCAGCTCTTCTGAGCTTTGGGCTTAGTCAACACACTGATTTGAGTCACCATGCTCTGCTCTGATGCACTGAGCTTTAGTTTAACACAGCAGATGCAGACCAAAGTTAGAGTGTGAGTTCCCTGTGTGGGGAAAGTCAGTCACCCACGAGAGGAACTCACAGTGGTCTTCCAGAAACTTCTATCAGCCAGGTACTGAGCAACACTAAGGAAAGGAAGTGTACTAAATTCTGTCAAGCTCTGGGATTTAAATCTCTCGAGGGAGGAACTGTCCACGCTTCAGATTCCAGATGCTGTTTTGGTGGGCTTTTTTTAAGTGCTAGACAAGGACAGAGTAAAAAATGGGAAGAGAAGGCAGAAAAAGGGAGAGAACAAAGTTACCACTTGGTGCAAGTCAGTAGCTGCAACATCCTGAGACAGGAGAGGACAGCTAGACTCACATTTTCTACCCCTGTGAATGCTTTAACCAGCAAGCCATTGGGTGGAGCATTCTTAAGCCCCAAATATTTAGCAAGCTGCTGCTTATGATTTCAGCAATAAAGCATTTTCTATTGGCACCCATGTCCTAACAGGCCAAAACTGAACACTTTTATTCCATTTTTATGTGTACCTTATTCAGGCAAATTCCCATCGACTTCAAAGGAAGCCTGAAAACTCCGAGCAGTCGGTTCTCACATTCCCTATGTCAGTGCCTATACTTATGCTCCCCTGCAAGCCTTGGCACGCCCCAGGGTCCTGCTCCACAGAGCGTTCAGACCAACGCCCGGCTACAGCGTGCCGTGGCTCATGTTCTAGCTCTGGGCTTGGGCTTTCCTTGGCATGGGAACCGGGTCTGAGAGATGCAGGGATGAGGGATTGATGCACGCCTGGGTCTCGCCCCAGCACAGCAGTGACCGTCAGCCTGCACCTACTTCTGAGCTCAAGGGAATGGGAAGCACTCCCACACGCCATGACACAGGAGTAGCCTACCCACTTAAGAAGTCGCCATGGGTGTTCAGCAGAGCACAGCTCTCAGAAGATACTCACTGCAGGAAAGCACCAACAAAAACTGTGCCTGAAAAATGTATGCATCTTGGGTTTGGATAAACTGGAAACATGATAGAAACCACTTACCCATCATATTCAAAAACAGTGTATGAACCAAGCCAAAACACAGTCACGTTAATTTAGAATGTAGGGCATGCCAATTATTCAAAGTGACTTATTCATTTAGTCCATAACATAGATTTTCTCTCTAGTACAGGCTACCAAGTTTAGCTAGGTAAGGTGTGTGTGCTGGCCTCATTACAATATCATATATATGTTAAACATTGTGTGCTCTCTATTTCAGTAATTCTTTGAGGTGAGAAAGTGTTGTTATGTCCAACATAACAGTAGAAAACGTTGACTTGAGAACATTAGATAGGGAGTTTCCTGWGGACAAGAAATGTTTAACAAGTTGTGGTTTATCTATTTGCGTGGTAAACGTGCACTGAAAGAACTGGGCCATTTTTTTCCTTCATAATGGATATTTGTTTCTAAAATCTCTAAAACATATAATGGATATCATGATCATTGAGAGAAAGTTTCTCTTATCATGCACGTGTTTAAACAYGTGTGATTTTTGTTCTACGTTTTCCTCAGTGTTCTTTTACAACTGTAATTACTATTTCAATTTTCCTTTTTTGTGTGTGTATATGTGTAAAATTTCCCTCCTGATTTTTCATTTGCTGTCTATATCTTAATTTAGTTTTTTAATCTGTTTTTCTTTCTATCCCCAAGTGCTTCTGGCCATCTAGCTTCTACATTCTCCCAGAGAGAAGAAGCATCACACACATTTCCAGCTTCTGTCTTCCTCAATAATAAGTAAAATTCCATGTTTTCAAGAGACCGCCTTGCAGTTGCATTTAGTTTGTATACAGCTGTTATTGAGCTGACTTTGTCACTGTAGAACCTGGGCTTTTTTCTTTGTATTCAACTTGATTTAAGGTTTTGTATTGATCTGGGTATCGATATCCAACTTATAAGCAACAATACCATTCATGTTCAAGGGCACATTTGAGTCATCCCAAATAGGGTTGTATCTGAGCAATCTCCATGGAAAAATCTTCTTTGCTGTGCAGAATACTTATACTTAATTTCCTTTTAGGTACAGCTTCCCATAGATAGCTTAGTTTCTTGACAAAATAGTAGCTCTATCAAAGGCCAGGCATTGCTTTGTTCGCCATTTTTTCTGACAAGTGGAAACTTTCACATTACTTTTAATAAATTTGCTGCATGTGAGAACTGAGTTGTTGAAGGGGTTTTTTTATTATTTTGTCAATCCTCTTTTTTTTTTTCCCCCTCAGACTTGTTTGGCAGCCCAATCTATTTTACCATCACTTCTTTTCTTTCTAAACCTTGTATTCTCATCCAAAAGTGTTCTCCAGCCTGGCACACTAACACAGCTGCTTCTAAATGTAAGTCAGAATCTCATATGATGTTTCTCTCTCAATTTTGGTCTCTCTACTGCAATCTGATCTCTAAATTATGATCCCATAAACAGCAAAAATCATGGTATTTTTTTACAATACTAAATAAATAAATTTCTCTTTTGGGTATTTCACTTGCAATTAATCCTCTCAGAATTTCATTCTTTCAAAGAGTGTGACTCTCTTGACATTTTTTTTAGCACAAACTGGTAATTAGACTGCTCGTCTTTAATTGTAGGTTATAAAATAACATCCACTGCCTCTGGCCTGAGGTTAATGGGGAAAAAAAAAAAAAGAGTAGCTAGCTTTTGCCCACCTTGCTCTTTAGAAACTTTTCTTTTTGAAGGGAAAAAACAGTCCTTTAATCCCTCTGCCTGATGAATTTCATGAGAAGCCCAGATGCAATAGCTGTAGTCCTTACCTACTGTTCCAGGTCCTTCATCCCTCACATTTTCCTTTGCTTTTCTGACACTGACTGCATGTTACTTTTCCTGTTTCTTCTTCAGATACTATAGAGTGCTCTTAGTGGTAATTAATGCAAGTGCCTGGGTTGGATCTTGTAACCCTGATGAATCTTTCTAAAGGTTAACACGTAAACTAAAAAAATGTGTATTGGAGATATGTAACACTGGAGCTTGAGAGAAAGGGAAGCTGATATTGGTTCCATCATGCTTAAACCCTTGCTTCAGCCCGAATCTAAGATAAGTTTTGTGGTCACTGGTGACAGGAAAGAAAATTTACAAGCAGTAAGTCTCCAGTAAGTGAATAGGGCGAGTTAGTACGTTACGAATGGAACACAAAGCGGCCAACCCCTTGAACAGAAAGCCACCAAACATTACACGTTTGTGGTACTGATGCGTTCAGATGACCTACAAATAGCACCACCTGTGTGGGCCACTGTGTTCTGTTTCTTGATCCTTGTGTTAGCACTGTATGAATACAAAGGTGTGCTGCATTATAAGCTCAGCCCTTCTAGTTCGTTTCAGCCAAATTTATTAGAGGTTCTGTTAAATCCACCATTTTGTTCATACTGATTATTTTTGCTAGTATCAACAATACATACGAGGTGAAGTGCTATCAGAGTGCTGCATGCCAACCCACAGGCCATGGTGAAGCATCAGTTGGAAAAGTGCACTTAATTCTAGTCATTGGCAATCCACAAAAATTAATCCAAAGAGGAACAGTAAATATTTCTAGATGAATCATGTCAGAGGAAACTGGAAGAGCTCAGCTCACTTAGTCTGGCAAAATGAAGGCTGAGAAGACATCTGATTGCTGTGTGTAGATCAATCAAGGAGTCTTTTTTGAGCTAAGCAACCATGTTGGCAACAAAATCAGAATTTATTCTGTGAATAAATTTTGGCTGGAAATCACAAAAAGCAAGGGAAGAGCCAACTTCTGGAGCAATCTCTCAATAAGGAGGATGAGAACAAAAACTTAACATTGTAAAATAGAGGGTGGCCAATTTACAAAAAAATATTTATCTGATATGCAGCCTGCAAAAACAGGAATTTGGTCTCAGAGGCTCAGTGGAAAGATGGTCAACTTTCTTGAACCCATAAATCACATTCTCTAGTCATCACAGAGCCACACAGACTTCAACGAGCTGTGGGGAGAGTAGATAGGTCAGCAAGTTCCAGATCTTTTACTGTTCCCTGGTGGATTTGGGCTGGATGGCCTCTGTTCCCCAGCAGCCTCCAAACCAATGCAGCCCAGTGCCACATGAGTGCTCTAACCCCAGCAAGGGAGTTCATCTGGCATGCAGCTCAAAAAAAACCCCAAGTCCTTCATCCCAAACCCTGCCAGCCACACATGGAGATGTAACATTCTTCCAACCCACAGCTCTCAGGTACCAGACTGTCTCTTCTCCCGACTGAGAAGAAAAATCATCTGGAAGAATGTCTTTTGGAATAACATTTTTTTTAAGCACTTGTTCTCTGATCTCCTGTAATTTTAGCAACGGTAGCATTAAGAACTACAGTGAAGACATTTTTATGCTAAATTATTATCATCAGGGTTAAACGTTGTACTGATAATTTAAGAAGATTTGAGATTTAAGATGCAATAACAGTGTCCTGAACTGCATGTTCTACCAAAGCCAAAACACTCACAGCAAGTAAGTGTCAAAGCCAAGGATTTGTGCCATTTATTAATAGAAGATGAAGCTATTCCTGGGTTAAGAAGTAGCCTCAAGTTACTAGTATAATTAAAAACTGTGATTAAATATTAAGACGAATGAAAAAATTTAAATTGTGAGCTGTCAAAGTGCCAAGTAAATTATTTTTGAGACAGATTTAAAAAGCAGTGTGAACACCCTTTTACTCCTTTTTCTACTTCTTCATATTGCTAACCCTTTTTTACACTTCCTAATCTAATCCTCACATTCTTCTCTAATATTTGCATAGGTTAGCAAGGTTGTTTTCTCCTACCATATATTTCTGTTTGTAGTATGTGCTCGTAAACTGCAGAAGAGGCTATGTGAAGTAGTAAAAAACTGTCATTGGGAATAGGAGAATAAGCCCTTCTGGGGCACTCCCAGGGAACAAAATATATGTTTGTGGATAGAGCAAGGAAAATGGTTCAGAAGAGTGGGCATGGGCTGACTGCTAGTTGTTTGGGCTGATTGCTAGATATTGAAGTGGTTTATTTTCAGGATTTTTCCATCTCTATTTTTTTGCCGTTAGGAGTTATTTTTCTTACTTTGGATAAATAATACCCTTTTTCTGTTTCATCAAAGGGCTTCAGAGGCTGATGCTGATGAAGAGGAAATAAAAAGGAAGGCAATTGCTGATGCTAAACTAAGAAGAAAGTGTGTGCGCTGACTGCAGAGGTAGTCAGGTGGTCAGAAGATGGATTTCCAACATATGTGAATGCCCTCTTCCACATATTGTGAGAATAAAAACTTTTTAAACTTTTTTTTTTTTGAGAATTAAAAGATCCTCACACATCCCACAATAAGAGCTAAACTGCAGGTCAGGGCCCTCACCTGGAATATTGAATAGTCAAGAGACAGTATTAATCTGCTTGATCTAGCACCTTAGCTAGCCTGGCAGTATCAAGTAGCTGCAATATTATGTCCATGGTGGAGCTGAAATGCAGGTTCCCATGGGAAGCTTCAGATAGACCATCGCTTTTCTGTGAGCAAAGTTGGGTTTTTTTTCCTTGAAAAACTGGCTTCTGTCATCAAAGATATTTTAATACACCTCAAAAAAAACTTCTCACCATCTCCAACTTATGGTAGCGAAGAACAGAAACAGAGCCTTGTTCCCTCTATGCCAGATGTGCATTCCTGATGCCATGTTCTGTCTGCCACCAACCTGGACGGTCCTTAGTCTTTCATGAGTGTCCTACATCCCTATGTGCTCTCTCTGCAGAGAGGAATACACACCCATAGCTAAAATACAGGGTATAATTACATTCATGCAGAAAAACTGTGCGTGGCTAAGGCACTCTGCAATGTTGAATAAACTCAGTACAAGCAAAGTTCCCACCCCATAGTTTTTCCCACAGAGTATGGGAAACAGACCTCTGAAGCACATTTTAATGTTAGCTTAAGACTAAAAGTGCACAGTGCCCAATGGATCAGTAAATACATTTTTTGAGAAGCCAAAACAGAGGTTTCCAGACAAATGCCTACCCAGCTGTAGTATTTTGAAAGAATGTTTGACAGTTAAGTAGAGAAAACACTGGACTTTCCCTCATTCTTAACTCTAAGGACTGCCAACCTGTTCAAGGAACGATCCTCTGCTGAAGAACTGGTGATTTTTTGCCTAGAGATCTGTCATAGAGGCTGCTTTACAGCACACTCTCAAGTTATACAGCTGAAGGCATCCACAGTTCTGCCATTGCTGTCCCTTCACAGTTCTGTCTGACTATACCTTTAAATATACTTGAGGTTTATTGTGGAGAAGCTGTTTTCCACTCACACCTAAAACCAAGATTTCTGGAGGGTTTTTACTAGGAATCTCAAATACTTTAGCAAAGCCTGTTGATAAGCATGTTTCCTGGATATAGAGGCATTTTTCTTTCCTGTCATTATATCTCTATTGAGAGACATTTTATATCCGCTGGTTTTAAGTATGATCTTTTAAGCCACCCTACTCCGTGGCTTTGCACTTGTGAAGATGATGTTCTCTTCCTTGCACAAGTGCTCAGTTTTCTATAGAAGCAGTAGCATCTGTAACTTATAGAAAACTTCTATACAGAACTTCATTCCTCATCTGCGTGCCTTCTTTTTACCACACAATAGCAGTCTGGGTGAGCGTTTCATGGTGGTGTCCCCTTCTGCTGGATACTTATCGTAGTTGAACAGAAACCTGAATTGGATGCTTGAATATAAGGATCCCAGTCTCCTTACAGTCTGCATAAAGACAAGATTAATGGAATGAAACATATAAAAGACAAAAAAATGTGTATTTTTCAAGGTCGGTAACATATGGTTTCTTCTCTCTGAGGATTTTACTTATGCTAAAACAGTTTTTTCTTCTTATACACAGGAAGGATAGGCTTTTCAGGTGCAATTTTTTCTATATCATGTCTTTTTGATTAATACCAGGAATATGCCAATTGCTACAAATTCCTTGTTCATTAAATTAATCTTTTATTACCTTTGGTAAAAAGGCACGGGTTATATATCACCTTCTTTTGGATTTTTTAGTATCAGTCTGTATTTATTTAGCAAGAGAACCAATACTCTTGCAGCAGTTGTAAGTAAGATTCCCAGAACTCTTGCTGTACAGGCAAATGGCAACGGAGTATAATATGGTGTATTATGATGTATTATAAACTGAGTGTCTGTTAATACCAGAAAAAAATGTTTCTTGTGCAGGGCCCATGTGCAATGACAAAAGAAAACTGCCTAGTTAAATACTTCTAGTGAAGTACTGGTTTCACTGAGCTTCAGCATTGATTTCAATTGAGATTTACGTTTAACTTTACTTTTGTATCATACACTTTGGTAAAGGCAAATCCTGCCCCACCTCGAAGAGGACAAGTACTGTCACTTTCTCCTTTGGTTCAGTGGCCTTTATTGCACAGGCTGAGGGTGGCCCTTTCTCAGTAACTCACAGAATCACTGTAAAGCCATAGTTGCCCCTTTGGGTAGTAATTGTCACAGTCTCAAAAAGGACTCAGCTCCAAGCAGCACATACAAAGAACAAGGGAAGCAGTAGTGTGTGGCATCTCCTGAGCATCTTGCCTTTCTGTTTGCTGAAGGTATGAAGATGGTGGCAAAAGTATGAGGATAGCTATCATTTTTCATCATGTTATTTCTGTATGTGCATCTTTCCACTTCAGTCACAGGCCAGATTATTTATGCAACTGTGTTTTTTATACTCTTGTTGACCAGTGGTTTTCAAAATTCCTTAAAACAATTACAATAACATTTGAAAGTAGTCAATGTCTTATCTGAAGCACGACAGCATTCTAAAAAAGGCCTCAAACAAACTTGGGAAACCTTTTCCTAAATAAAGTAGTAGTAGATATCATTCCATAGAATCATAGAATGGCCTGGGTTGGAGGAGGCCTTAAAGACCATTTAGTTCCAACCCCCCTGCCAYGGTCAGAGACAACTTCCACTAGACCAGGTTGCTCAGAGCTCCATCCAGCCTGGCCTTGAACACTTCCAGGGATGAGGCATCCACCACTTTTCTGGGCGACCTGTTTCAGTGTCTCACCATCCCCCCAGTAAAGAATTTCTTCCTAATATCTAATCTAATCCTACTCTGTTTCAGTTTGAAGCAGTTCCCCCTTCTCCTGTCTCTACATGCCTTTGTAAACAGACTCTGTTCATCTTTCTTGTAGGCTCCCTTCAGGTGCAGGATGCAATTAGGACACTCCAAAGCCTTCTCTTTTTCAGACTGAACAAACCCAATTCTCTCCACCTTTCCTTCTACAAGGGGTGCTCCACCCCTCTTATCAGCTTGGTAGCCTCCTCTGGACTCGCTGCAACAGGTCCATGTCCTTCCTGTGCTGGAGACCCCAGAACTGGATGCAGCACTCCAGGTGAGGACTCACCAGAGTAGAGCAAACAGGCAGAATCACCTTCCTCAATCTGCAAATTTGATTTGGTTCTTTGCAATAGCCAAGGTTACTCTGGATGCCGCACATCTTTATAAAAACTTGGGSACATGATCTGAGCTCCTGTCTGCCATATGAGAAAGATCAACCTGCACAGCCCCTGCATTCCTCYTGTCACTTCTAGTCTGGTGGTAACATCCCTGTATCTATCCTTGTCAACCAAGGGATGGGACAGAAGAAGACTTTGAAGGGATCCTGCAGCAGTCTCCTAGGAGTCCTTTAGAGGTAAAGTTACAAGTCTGAGAAAACAGAGCATGGTGCCAGCACTTGCTTTACCATTCTACCAGCTTTCCTGTGTGTACATAATGCTCACAATATGCTAAGTTGTTTTGTGAGCAAATATAAAGCAAATGGTAGGTGGGAAAATTGAAAGATCTATTTGAGGGAATAATGGCAATATTAGCAAGATGAAG
Source organism: Amblyornis subalaris (assembly GCA_018881555.1). Classification (NCBI taxonomy): domain Eukaryota; kingdom Metazoa; phylum Chordata; class Aves; order Passeriformes; family Ptilonorhynchidae; genus Amblyornis; species Amblyornis subalaris. The sequence continues at coordinate 1,933,610 of JACAXG010000021.1, forward strand.
TCATTATGTAGGCATGTCTCCCCGTGAGGAGCTTTTGTTTTGTACATGTATTTTTGTTAAGAGTGGGAACAAATAAAAAAGATATTAGAAACAGCAGAGGAAATCCAAACAGATGCCCTTACCTCAACCAAACCAGAATCCAGCACACATCTAAAGGCAAGTTAATGGGAATTTTGCCTTATTCATGAGTGCTACAGTCCCAGGCACCCTTAATGATAACATTCTTCATTTTATAAATTATACTACAACCCATACATTGTTTATCTCTGGTCATATAATGTGGTTTCTATTTAAATTTAAGTTATGTGTTTCACCAGTTTGCAAGAGATTTGACCTTTCACTTGCCTTTCTCTATTACCTACCAACATATTTTTTAGACAGTGATACGTTTCTGGTTTGGAACATGACGAAAATGAAAACAGAACAACACAACATCAAGCATTTCTCAGTGACATAAAGGATAATAAAACTGGAGATTCTGTGATTACCATGCAACTCAATGAGTTTTCCAATGAACAGTTCAGCAAGCAACACTCCATTATTCAAATGATTGTTAAGAAACATTTTTTTCTGGTATTAACAGACACTCAGTTTATAATATGATACACCATCTATTACTCCAAATGGGTTAGGGAGAGAACGACACAAAATAATATTTCTCTTAAACAATCTACACATAACATTTTTTAGTACAAACAATTTTATTTCTTTTTAGCTTTGGTGCAAGGTTTGGTCCCTGTTAAATACAGAAATAAGCAACATATTTTGGCTTAGAACACAGCATTGGCAGGGTTTCTTCTATTTGTCAGTCAATTCTGAGCTGCTTGTTATGTTGGTACAGAATCACTGTACTGATTTTATATATGGAGACTTATATACTTATCAGGCAGCAGGAAACAGTGAGGTTATGAGCTCCTTTAAGTTGCTTTCCAGCTGATCTRTCTGTGTCCAATACATTGTTCCAGTACAACTACAACAACTAAAACTACTAATTCATTGTGTGGAAAAAATGTTATTCTTCTCTGGGCTTCTCTTCTCACCACATACCATCAGTAAAAAACATCATATTATAATCTGAATTCTGATCCCAAAGTAAATAAAATAGTTTCCTAGTTTTGCCATCAAGCTCTTAAATATGTGACTGTTTTAACTTGTGAAGAGTCCAAGACTAAGATAAAAATTTAATTGAGATGCAAAGAGATGTTTGGATGTATTTGGGCCTTTTAAATTGCTTTATATCCAGACTCAAAATTAAAAGGAAATAGTGGGGGGGTTGTTACATGTAACCAGCAACAGGCATTCTTCATCCAGAGGTCAGGTTAATGTTTAAACAAGTTGTGTGGGATCTACTGATCTCCCAAAAAATGCCCTGACTAAGGACACTCTAAATGATGGTAATAGCCTTTAATTTGACCCCAAAACCAAACCTGTTGTTTTTGATGACTATCATTTTACTGACATATATTTAATTTCCAGGGATCATAATTCTTTTGGGTATTGATTCAAAGGACAAATATCCTGTAGCAATGAAAACAACCTTTGACTCTTCATGACAGTCAATTTTAAACATGTTTCAAAGAAGCTTTTTCATTCAGTTGGAAAGTGATGTTTATGGATCTATAAATGCATTAAAAACAGTGTCTTGAAAATACACTCATTTTCACCCCAAACAGGCAGAGCATATGAACCAGGCTTGCATGGCCCTTTGCTGTTCACTCTTTCTGGCACTAGAGAGTTACCAGCCCTGTGGCCTCACACTTGAGCAAAGCCCAACATRGACAACACGATTCTAGAGCACAGCCCTACATAGACAACACACTTCTAGAGCACAGTTTCTTGCTTGCTGGGAGCAGATTTCAAGGTAGACTTTTGCCATTGTCGCTTGTTTGTAAATCGATTTCCTAAGCCAGAATCAAAGATACTGCTCCATACTTAACAGCAGAAAGCTTTCGGCTACTTTGTGGCCCCTGGCCACAATGCCAAGTTGTCTGCTACAAAAGGACTATGGGACTATTCTTTGAGGAAAATAATGAAGCTCTGCAGTTTTAGCTTCAATTAAAGGAAAAAAGAGGCACTTCATCTACTTGCTATTTATTATGTCTGCTAGGTAAGGGGAAAATGTATTCCTTTTAACTTAGACATTAGTTAAAGCATTTCAGACACTACAGAGCAAAGAAGTGATGTTCTTTTTCTTTTTTAAAAACATACTGATTTTTTTTTCAATTTATTTTAACTAGAAATTCACAAAATTTTATGCTTCAAGCTCACTAGCTGGCAATTTAATGTTTTTTCTGTTTCATGTAGATTCATGCATCCTGAGTTTTGTTTTTAGTTTCATATTTTTTCTGCAGTAAATGTAGCCATTAAAATGGATTTCTGGTTGAAACATTATGGACTGGCAAAGGAATTTTGCTTTTATGCCTAAGAACAGCCTGTCTTTACAGTTCTGAGAGTACAGATTCTGGGAAAATGTGTGTGTTAAAGCATATTTTAGACTGTAATTATTAAAACCTCTTTCAGTGTTTCATAACATAGAACATATGAGTTAAAAAAAAACCCCAAAACATTGATTACTTAGATTGCAGTGTCCCTGCAATGCAATGGATTTATTTCAAGAATTAAAAGACAACCTTCCTTTTGGACGTCTGATTTCACTAGAGTTTAATAAAGAAAAAAGCTTACTGTTAATAATGCTCTGTAAATTATCGGCATTTCAGCAAAATGGATTAAAGTCAAAATTCAGAGCTCTTTCTTCCACAATTTTCTCTTATTTTACTGAAGGGGGGTTGCTTTACTTTAAGCACAGAAAATATACAGGAGTGGAAAGTTGCAGAGCTGTACAAAGGTCAGTTTAGTGTAGTTGGATAGASCCAAGAGTTAAAAAGTTCTCCCCTGAAAGCTCTGTCTCCAGGCACCCTCTTTCTGACAGCACAGATCAGTTTCCCTAGATTAGCTCTCTGTTCTTTCTTTTCCCCCAGACCATACAGAGTGAGCACTATATGTCACAGCCTTGTCACTGCTGTTTCTGGGCCACTCAACTTGTGGMAATAACCAGAAATAAGCACGTTTTGGGTCAAACATTCTGACCGTTACAGCAGGAAAAATGTAATTGGAGGAGAGAGYCCCACAGCACACTGCTCTGAGCCTGCTTATCTTGAGACTCATGGTCAGTTCACCCCCCTCAGCTCACTTCCTGGAGGAGGGCTCAAAGGGCTGGCTGTGTATGGGTGAACAAAATGAATGAAAAACCTAGTTTGCATAAGAGGTGTGCATCAGGTTAAATCTAAAAGGAAATGGATTGGACCCTCTTGCTCTCTTTTTCTTTTGTTTTCTCTGTCTCGCAACCTCAGCTCCGGACCATCCACATGGCAGGATCAACGCAGGATATAAGGACTGGCGATATTCTTTGTTTTCTCTCTCCCTTTTCTGTCTTTATTTCTCTCCTCCCCTGCTTTGCCTGGGCCATGCATGGCTATCATATTCTACTCCGTGCTCCATACTGAAGTTTGTTGTGGAAGTGTGGAGCTTGTGAGCCCACACCTTTGAGTGGTGGTGGTGTGGCTTGTGAGCCAGCACCTTTAAGAAGTTTGTTGTGGGAGTTGAGAACTTATTGAAGTGTACTGTACAAAATCCAAGGGCTTGTAAGCCACCTCCACTTTTGGAAATCTACTGTAGAATTTAAGGGCTTGTTAGCCAACACCTTTTCAGTCTAAAACACTGGGCTGGGTGCTGGAGTTATKGCGACAATAAAGCACAAGAGTTCCCTGACACATGGTCCAGTGTCTTTGTTCAAAGTGATGAGTGTTTATAATGTCACAGTCCCTACTGATGGATCAAGACAYCTTGGTCCCAGCACTAGAACCCCTTGCTTTGACACTGTAAACAGAATAAACAGTGGCCATAGAAAGCCAAATTCCATCTCCTTTCAAAGCACTTGACCTGAAGCTGAGCACTGTAAGTAGGTTGATGTTCTGCAGCTTTTACTACTGATTTTGGTTTAGGACAGTGCATTTCYAACAATGCTTCTGGAGGCCAAAAACTCAAAAGTCACAGGCAATTTTTACTCAGTATTTATTCTGAAAAGTCACACTGGACAATTTTGCCCAAACGTTTTGGATTGTTTGGATCAACAGGAAGAAGATCCTGCCCAAACTGTATGGGTTTTATTAGTCAACATGTGCAGACAGAATAGTTAGGAAAGGAATTCTTAGATCTTGGCCTCAACTCCTGGGGATGTGAAAGAGGAAGTAGAAAAAAACTCAGCCAAGTTGTGCTCTGAAGTCCTGAACTACAGTGTATTACGTGTCACTGGGAACCTGCGTTTTATCGTTACAGGAAAAACTGCAGGAATAAAAATATCCCTCTTCCAGCCCACTCTGGCCTCCGTTTAGAAAGATASGCTCTCTTTGAGTAATGCAAAAAATCATAGATGGACAACTCTATGCATTTACCGTAATGTTTCATGTAGCAAGTATTGTCTCAAAACATGAAACCACTTAAAAATGGTYGTGACTACTTTAAATAATGTATTTTTTTTTTCCTTTCCACCAGTGAAAAATAAAGAAGAGAGTTATAAATAAAACAGTGGAAGGAAGCGAAAAAGGTATTTGTCTTCATGTTATTTTGTGGCTTACCACATCATACTGAAGATTTCAGCATTATACCATGTTGAATGTTATGTGAATTTGCCTGCCAGCATAGAGTGGTTCCTTCTCTTCCAAAAGTGGATGTAGGAAGTAAATAGTCTCTTTTAATTACAGATTAATTTAAATGGGAAATGGTTCYACATACATGAAAATTAAACTACCATCTATTTTATCTATGTCAATCAATCACATTAAAATAAAAGTATGAAGAGTCTACTTAATCTCAACACGATGCCTCTCAGATTCTCAAACATGCTTTGTCAATACTGCAGATCTTTTTGACTTCATACTTGACAGGCACTGGGAATTAATTTCCATCTGTTTTTTTTCTCTACTTTTTCCACACCCTGACATATTATCTTCTTCCAGACATTTTGCCTCTTTCTCCTGTTCCTGCACTTGGTATACTTCCAAATTCAAGATCTTGACCAAGTAGAATTCTCACCAAGGGCCAGGAGAGACATACATACTAAGCATACATAAATTTAAATAATCTTTGCAAACTAGGTCATTACAGCTTTCTCCCCCACTTTAAAACATAATACCTATTTCTAAGGTATTTAGAAATACCAGAAATATTCTTTCTTTCCATTGTCTCAAAAAACTTCCGCCTCAACTTCTCCAGCATCTTCAGAGAAAGATGTTGAGCTGCCGTTTGTGCTGTTACGCTGTTTATGATTTTTTCCTTATTTCTATTTTTAGTTCACCTTTCTCATTTTAGATTATGGCTTTTCTGGCAACTGTCATGCAAATACTGAAATAGCATCAATAACCCTAAAGATGTACATATTAAATGTTCATTACACACAACCTTCAAAGCAAATCCCATCTGATCTTGTTGGCTTGTTTGCATTATGTTTTGGTTCTCATATTTAAAGGGTTTTGTGGTATTTACCCCCACATTCCTCCCCTATGGTGCAGCAACTCTCTTTTGAGATGTACTCTAATGTACCCTTCATATTTAGTGCCACATATAGATACAGAAAAGGCCTATGTTCTACTAATCCAAGCTCCTACATGACATTTCCATTTCAGGGAAGACAGAGTTGCAACTTCCTTCACTTTACTTTTGAAAAGTACTTTTTGTTTTTGAATATTAAATTGGTACAATTTCCYGCAATAGACAGCAAATAACTGAATTTATATTCAACATTCTATAAAATGCAGGTTGCGTAATATAGCGTGATGGCTCTATTCCATTATGCTTCGTTGGAAATTACTGACACAGTACGTTTTTCTCTTTAGTAGTCTATCATTCTAAATAATGACTGCACTGTAGATTACTCTATGTAGTAAATAATCTAAATACAATTCCTGCCTGGCACCCTGCTAACAGTGAGCAACATCTTCCTTCCCCTGTGGTCCTGGGGCCTTAGTTAAATTCTAGCTAGGTAATTACATTCTACCTGCCTGAGGTCTCCTTTAGACTTTGCAAATGTATTCTTCATTTGTCATGATTTTATAGTGGTGCCTCAGGCTATGGAACAGCTGCACTTGGATGCTACGGCAAACTTGGTACTTCAGTATAACTTACCTCAGCTGTTTTCCTACTCTTTAGAATCATGGGATAGAAAACTGATGGAAAATAACTTGGTGGCGGTGGTGGTGTTTTTTTCAGTATTTAAAAATAAATGATTGAGTTCATCAGCTTCCTAAAGACGCAAAACTGGTCGTTCTTCAGCTGTAAYGCCCAGGGTTGACAGGTTATCTAAGGCCTCTAACATTGCTCCAGAAAGCAATGTTAAAGTAAATCTAGAGAAAAGTATGTAATCATTGATAACTCCAAGAAAGCAGAGCAGGGAAGGAAGTAAAACAAGGAGAAATCACCAGAAGGCTGGGACTTTTCCATCAGTAATTCCAGATTGAACATCCACCTCCATGGTACACACCTTAAAGCAGTAAAAGTAGTATAAAATAAAGGATTCAATCATTTCAAGGAAAAGTGGTCCTTCARTTAAGAGGGTTAAGTATTTTAGAAGGCATCATTTCAGCATGATTAAACATCTAAAAGAAAGACAAATTTGATTCACTTGCAGAAATATTGAACAGTAGACAGTGATTCAAAGGAGACACAAAACCCTGCAAATAACAGAACGGCATCAGAGAATAAAGTTCTGTTACATGGCACTAAATGTTCTAGTATGAAGGTAGTAAGTTGTTTATGCCAAATCCAACACTATTACTCAAGACTGTTTTTACCCTTATGCTCTGTGAGGACTACAGACAACCAAATAAAAGGAGAAAATTCCTGCTTACAAAGAAAGACCTCATATATCACATTGAAAAGGAGCAGATATTTTACAATTTTTGAGGGATAAAAAAAAGGCAAAAAAAACCCACAAAAGCAAGGGAAGTATTCTGAGCCCAGTTCCTTTTTCTGGTAGCTCAAGAGACTCATCTCTAATTCAGAAACCTACAGTGCAAGTCCCTTTCCCATCTCTGATAGAGATCTGCAAACAGGTTTTCTTCTTTCATGTGGTCTAGGCACTGAAGCATTAATTTTTTCTTTCTAGGATTTTGACTGAGATTTCCTCAGGGCCTGAGAAAACTTACCAGTCAAAACTTACATACCTGCTGATAATCTGCAAATAAAAACACAAGGACTTCCAATATCTGACTGCGGTAGGGATTATTTACAGTAATGTGTTTAAGTGAAAGCATTGTTTTAAGTGTCATTTTTTAGATAAAGATCACTCTATTCACCAGGCTCTTCATTTCCAAGCTCTAAATTTATCATCACATTGTTATATGTAAATAAATATGCACAGTATATAAGTGATGTTTGTGATGAGAGCAAATTTAAGGATATCTCCAGGTCCCTAAATAAGCATTTTCAGTAATAACGTACTGAATAACTGATCTAATTTTCCTAAATTACACCATGCAGATATAGCAAATCTTCAATACATACACAAGTGTGGTGTCTAAACGGACCTTCCTACCAAAYTGACATTTCAAAAAAAGGCCATTAACTAAAATAAGACACCCTGATTTAAAATGGATATATGTGTCATTCAGGCATTTTCTCCAATTTAATTCTTAATCAATTAATCTAATTCTACATTCTAGTTCACCATCTCAAGTAATGGAAACTGATTACAACCTGTAAAGCTTAACTAAATAAAGTATTTGTCTTTAGTAGTGGTACTTACAGTAAAAATTATGTCTTGCTTGTGGGTTCCTCATTTGGTGATGTAATATTCAGAAGTCACCATGCTTTTGTTCTAAGAAAAAGCATTTTCCTTATTGCTGTCTTTAAGAAGTCTGAACAAGACATTTCGTCACAACATATTCTCTTCCAAAGTACACAGGTGTTTTCTCTCTGTATTTCCTGTCCAAAATATTAAATGCACAAATAAAAGTAAACTGATACCTTAGTAATTATGACAATTAATATGGCATTTATATAATATTTTGAATTTTCATAGTACTTTACAAAGGGCAGCTGATTGAACAGGCTAGGAAGTGCTTACAAACCTGAACCAAAATTACTTGAGTCTCTTAAAAGATCGAATAATTGTATCTGAAATGTTCCAGAAGGTCTAAGAAGAACATAGCTTCTTTAAATTAATTGATGAAAACTAGTGTTCCCATTAAATCTTCTTCTTTTTAGAATCTTTTACATGAACCATGCATATGAAGCATGCAGTCTAATTGCTGCTGAAAAACTCCCAGGATGTTTTAGAGTCAGATGTAACTCAAAGCATAAAATTTGTTCCATTGTTCAAAGAAGGAAGATTTRTATTGCTACAATTCCTTTTCTTATTTATGAATTTCCTAAGGAGCAGTCGCAAAACAGGGTGTTAAGCATCTTTTCTCAACTGTATCAATAGTTATTGATTAGGACATTGATGAGGAGTTCCTGGTCTTAAGGAAGGAATAAGACAATCGTTAGAGTTAATTTTATTTTGCATAACCATTTTCAAAGTTTAATCGTCTCTCCATCCCTCCTTCTTCCCCATGTGCTGCAATATTATGAATATGTCCAGATACACATTTTGAAAAAGGATCCTGATTCATTTAGTTCCTTACCTTCAGTTGCACACAGACTTGCCAAGTTCAGATGTCATTAATTTGAGGCATACTGCTTATAGTTTCATTGAATTCCTTAAAAGAAAATAATATGCCGCAGTTATTCCATATTCCAGAAAATCATATCACAGAGGAATATCACACAGAAAATCTGGTCTGTTAGTCAGAATATTTATGAAAATATAATTGTCACAACAGTCACCTAACAAAGAATAGTATTTTAAGTAATGTGGTGATATTGGCAGTCATATAATCTTATTCTTAAATTTCTGATATATCATTTAAAATATTTGAAGATATGGTAAGGGATTGAGAGAATAAATGTAACCATTTTTCTGTCTTAAATATTCTATATTGTCCATTTGTAAATATATGCATCCACAAACAAAGAAATGTCTCCATCAGCAAAAGAAAGACTAGCTTGACCTCTGTGACTTTAAAGTGTAGCCAAATAATTGTGCATGCTTCATTTTCAAGCCACTGTGTATTATCCCAACTCTTTTTTGGCCAATACATGAACTTCTCGAGACAAAATAATACTATCTGAAAAAAATAAAAAAGCAAATGTTTCTGAAGGCTGTGTTAGAGACAACTCATTCCCACTCCTATTCAATGAAAAATGAACTTTTTCTCACAAATTTCACAGGTTGGTAATCTGGACCCAGACTCCAGAAACAGAAGCATATGTGATAGCATTAAAACATAGTGCTCATGGCCAGTCATAKTATGTAATTTCAGATAGGTACTTCAGTAGTTTCACATACCTAACTTTCACAACTTTCCACCAGCAGCTCTAAAAATAGCTAATATTTTGCTTAAAGCCCTGAAGTCAGGCAAACATTTTAGACCACCAGGTTTTTCTTTCTTTGATTCTTAGTCTTTTTCTTGTAGTTAGAAGTTGGAAATATGAGTTGTAGTTGACAAAGACCAAACAAAATAAGAACATAATAGTATTTTTTATTAACTTTGAAACTTTATACTTACCAAGACCCTCACAGCTATGGTGGAGATATACGTRCAAATTAAAGAAAAATCTGCCTTTCAGTAAGACTTAGCTATGTGTTATTGGTTACTAATCACTAGTGCAAGAAGTTCTTTAAATTAGAGAATGTTTTCTATTTTTGTGCATTGATAGTACAGGATCCCAGCTACTCTGTAAGCAGCTTAACAGTTCTCATAGACACTGCTCTTCTGCTCCCATTTAATTTGAAATTATACAGATCTTTTGATCCAGCCTTCTGTCTCTCTGTGAAAACAAACATGTACATGCTACCATCTAAGAACGAACAAAAATCAATCCCACAGAAAATCAAGCCCCAGGAACTTTAGGTAAAAAATAAACATGAAGTCCTTAGAACTAAAAGAAGAATCAAAGGTGGTCAAAGCAAGCCTGAAAGCATAAATGATCATGAGAGATTTTGCACATAGAATGTGTTTGGGCTCTAATTCCGTTTTGATTGCTTAGGGATTTTTTCTACAGGCAAAACCATTTGTCTGGTGTGTATGTTTATAAAAACACTTTCAGATGATCAATTCTCTTTATTGAGGCCATTTTTGATCATTTGCTTATTACACAAGCACACAAATTGCCTGGTCTCATTTCTCATTTCTGTTAAATTGTGTGAACAACTGCCACAACTCCCTGTAAATCTTGTGCACCTGCACTTGGGTACTGACAATAATTAGGAGAGTATGAATTGGGTTCACTTCATATGAGTCAGTTAATGAAAATCTTCATGTGTAAATCCAGAGTAGGAGAAGAGTTAGACTCTATGAATCAGAGACTAATTGACAGGTTTTCTTGGAATTCCTAAGGGAATGGAATCTCTGCTGGGTTTTCCACTGAGAATTAAGGCAGACCAAATTATCTTTTCTTTGATAAAATAATGCAAATCTCATTCGTAGTCTAAGATTATACAGCCATAACTCTGATATCATGTCTCTTCATGGTCTTCAATTGTAGTAATTTGAATTGTAGTAATTAGAAACTGAAAAAAGTATTAGAGCTAGTAGATCTTAAATTAATTTCAATTTTGTCCTTATTGTCTATTTTCTTCCCTTCTTTTCCCTACCCTTTTCTCTCCAACTCTGTCACCAAAAACATTTTTTCAGTATCTCTTTAGTCTCTTCTGTAGAATACATTTAGATGGCCCAGAAGGTYTTCATGTCAGATAGAGAAATTTTAGGTTTAACAATCCCCCAATTTCCATAAGTTTCTCTGCTTTATGAAATGGTTTGAGCATATTTTTTTTTCTTTATTCTGCATTTTTGTCCATTTACCTGTGATTTTTTTCCTGTGCTGATTGCAGTTTGCAGTTGTGAATATATTCCCCCAAAAATCCAAATTATGCATTTCAAGAGAGTTCAAGAATATTCTTAACCCCCCAAAATTGCTTTACCTCTCCCTCCTTTTCCATCAAAATCTCCATGAATCAATTCCAAGTTGCTCTTGCTGGAATTTGAGAACATGAAAATAGAGTCAGTTTTGACTGGTGGCTCACAAAAAACCACGGTGCATATGCACAACAATCTAGGCTTTGGAACACAGCAGCAAAATGCACCTAAGCTTGGAACAGACCCCAGAATCATTTTCCTTAATGTATCAGAGAAAGTTTTCTGTGCTATACCAGCTGAAAGAAGACAGAAAACATTCAAAGTTTCAAATGCTTTCTACCATAACAGGCATAGACCTGATGACATATTGTATTTTAACAAATAAAACAAATTACGCAAATTGCCCTCCTCTGATGCAGGTAATAAAAGACTTTCCTGCTGACAAAGTTCAGCAAAGTTCAGATGCTTGCCTCACACCTAASGCATGGAAAGCTACCAAAACAGATGAAGAGGAAACGCTTCTCCCACAAGACAATTAACACCAGCCAGTTACTAAAAATACAGGGCTAAAGACATCCACTTATTTCCTCATCTGGAATTACTGGCCTCAATTCCCAGTATCTCAGAAAATGGGCCAATTCCAAACATAGCCCAGGTTCAAAGCCAGTGCACAGAGACACCTGAGCACATGGGGAAGTTGCTCACTCAAAGTTTCATCCCATGGGCACTCTTAGTCCATTTCAGAGGGGAAAAAAACCCTATAATCAGTCCTCACAATCTTCCTACAGCCTCTCTCTCTCTTGCACCTGTAGGTATGTTGTTCTCCTGCTTGACCACGAACAGATGAGTTTCAGGAGTTGCTGGTGTTGATTTTAACCAAACTGTCTGACTTTGTGCTGAAATAGAGAGGAGAGTGCTCACACCCTACCTTACARTGAATCAACTTTTAGTAAGCTGTTGTTTGCTACCTCTTAGCTTCTAGCTATTACTTCTTACATCAGCCACAATGCCTGAAAATTGTCCTACAGGTAGGCTGTAAACCTGCTAACCCTTGAAATGGGCAGGTTTAGCATTTCAGTAAGCCCTAAATGAGTTATTTACCCTGGTAAATAAATCAGTAGTGCACTCTTTGACTGAATATGTGGCTGTCTTTGCTTAAATGAAAAACATTCTCCTTATTTAAATAAAGACATCAACTATCTTGTCTTGTGAAGATATAACTTTCCTAAAAGTGTATCATTTTATATATTCATACCAGATATGCCATTTAAAGGGATGAAGTGTACAATTGAAAGAGTGACATCATTATCTTAACAATAAAATATTCAAAGTAAGTATTTTTCTTAGCAAATCTTATCAGATTAATATAATGCCCTTTGAAATCAGTGAAAAAGAGCACTTTGGAAAATTCCCACATACAACTCTTCGGAGTTAGAAATGTAAACTCTTTTTCTAAATAAAAATTTGTCTCCTCTCAAAGACACATGGATCCTGTCTAACCAATCCTCTATATACAGGTTCATAATGCTTCTCTATTCAATCTCATATCATTTTACTGAGGCAATATTGACTCTATTCTTTTGTACAGATACAAATACTTAGGCAAAATAAGATAATTTAACTGTGCCAGAACTGGAATAATAAGGGGTAAAACTGCTCCTGTGTAATACTTTAGTCCCTGAATTACACAACAATTAGAGAAAAGTCATTCAATGTCTACAAAATGCTGATCTACTGATAATGTTGTACCTCCAACAGCACCACAGGTAGAGCTGTATTATTGACACAATTGATTTCAGGTATAAATAAAATATTTGAAATGATGGTTTTGTTTTCATCTAAGAAATAGGAAACAGATCCAAAGGAACCAAACTGTGAATTTTAGATGCAAAATCATATTTTTATAGACATAGTCATCTATGTGCACCTGTTGGCACAAAAAGTACTATTACACAGTAAGAATATTTTTAGTGTTTTTCTATTACATATTACACTCACACACAACCACAGCTGCAGTGAAAGTAAAAGGTGATGAACCCAAAACTGAGGAGAAAATTCTTTTCGGTCAGTATGACAGGAATTTAAAAGATCCAAATGAGTATAAGCATTTATGTGACTATTTTTATGTAGAAGAATATCCAGAATTATGTACTTGTTATGAAAGTTGCAAAAGAAATTAATATTCTGTATCAATTCTTAATAAAATTTATCTTCACTGATTTAAATATCTACTAATATTAAAGATGAGGAATCTTATAAAAAGTGTGAGAAAGCCACAGGTTGAATACGGAAAAATATCACAAGAATGAATATGGAAAAATAGCACAAGAATGCAATAACAGAATCAGAAAGACTAAGTAGCAAAATGAGTTTTAAAAGCAATGCTTGATACAAAAAAAAAAAAAAGCAGGCAAAGATAGGTTCTATTAATGCTTCAAAATTTAGTGAAAAACAAAGGAAAGTACGGATTCATTACTTTACAAGGGAAAAAGCAAATAACAGATGACTCAGAAAAGGTTAAAGCCTAACGAAATAAGGAAGACTGTGCAATTAACGTAGTCTTACTCACCTTGCTAAGCTGGAGTTCCCCCCAAGAATAAGATACCCCATGTCTGCATGGAACAGCTATGTAACCGCAAGGCAAGTTATTGGCAGTCACCACGTTGGTGTTAAATTAACATTTATGCTGTGGCCATAAAAGTCTGGGAAGGAAAAATGAACCATTATGGCCATTTTACAGGGAGCAGTGTGGCATAAGAATGTATTTGGCTTTTAGGGGAAAGGATAAGAGTATGACAACTTGTGTTTCTAAGAAAAGCACTCTCATCTTGAATGATATTGCATCAGCCTTAGAAATGGCCTCTTAGCCAAGAGTTAGGGGAAGGAATGAGTGTTCATGAAAAGGCTGCCAATTTGGAGGAGAGAATGGAGTATGAAAAGGGAGAAATTTGGGAAACCAACAATCCAATTCTGTCCTGCTTTAATTTGGCACAGCTTTCAGCTATTTACTGTATTCATTTTTTCTTATAAGATCATCCTCCTCCAAAGAACAGAGAAACAGCCTTTCCTTTAGCAGATGATCTCTTCATACATGCTCACAAACTGCCAATTTCAGCCCAGCCAAGGATGGATTTTAAGAGCTGGATTCTGTTCCTCCTGGATGAACAGAATCAGATGGATGCTGTCTGCAGCTAGATCTGCAGTAATTYGCTATGCCCAACAGGTCTGTAGAGACAGGATTAATTTGAAGACTGTGAGACTGTATCACTAGAAAGAGACAGCATAAATCCATATCCCTAGCATGAAAATGGAGTTATTTACTGTCACTTTTCAGAAACTGACTAAAACTTTGTTTCAATTATACAAGAGTACATTTCAGTTTTAGAAAATATGGGTGCTTTTGTATATTTGAGGCAGATGGATGGCTGCTCTGTCTTAGAAAAACAGAGCTGCATGTTAGAAAAACAATACCCCATAAGATAATATTTCAATATTTATATGTAAAATAGGTGACGCCAGACACTCAAACATCTCGCACATGTCGTTTGCATTCAATTAAGCTGTTTTTTTGGATGATGGCAATGTGACATTAGGAAATTGTAATGAGCCTTTCTGATGAGTCTGACTGCCATCYGAGTAGCATCTCTGGAGCAACACTGGCTTCAGAAGTTGCCCACATCCCCACCAACCACTCAGCATTTCTGCCATAAGTCTCAAATCTACATTGCTACAGTAGAGAGATGAAAAATCTTACCCAAGAAACATCAACATATAAAGGGTTTGAAACAAGACCTAGTCTAATATCTACATTTCTCTTGCAGTGCTGCTGGGCAGTGKATTCCAGATGGTGGGGGTGCTGTGAACATCTCCAATTGCCTTCATCTGAAGGAAGGCAAAAGCTCCATAGTCCTTTGAAAAGGTCAATATTAGTAACTCTCTCAGTAACAGCGTTAAGAAAATCCAAGCCTGCAAGTTGCCTATTATTAAATACAATAATTATATTAATGGACATCCATTACAGATGTACCTCATCCTTTCTAATGATTTCATAACCAYGAGGAACAAAACAATTTCTATTTCCCATGGAGCACATATGTCAGATTTAATGGTCTGAAAGATGAATAAGAACTGAGCTGCTAAATCCATACCAGCATCCATGAAAATCAAAATGTTCTCCATTGCACTTAAACAGAGGGCATTAGATATTTTCCAGTCATGATCTGAAACATAATATAATCTTTGCCCAAAAGGCAAAAGGAGTAAACAGAAATATTTCCAGTCATTTCTGTACAAAGTACAGACAACCACTACCAAAAAGTGAATCTGTTTAAATCTGTATCCAAATTACTCCAACTGACGAGGTACTTCAGGGTTGCTGTGAACTGTATTGTTCTTCCATGGACTTATAGACAACTGGGCCTTGTGGATATTTGGGTTCTATAAATAGATTGTTGAAAGCATGCATTTTCTCCTACAGCAATACAGGGAGATGCTGCTAACTGGTGTCCTTGAGAAAGAGAATTTATTCTTCACCAATTCACCAGGTGAGGGAAGAGTCGTATCAAAAATGGATCCTATTCCTATTTCCTTGTGTCATGTTGGTTCAACAGTCAAGAAAAATCTTATAAGGATACAGAGGTGTCCTCCTACTCCTGTGACAAATAAACTTACATTTCAAGGCCAGCAACAATCAGACTAAAAGGGAAAAAAGAAATACAGGCAAGSACGAATAAAGGAGAGAACTCCATCTCTACTACATGGACTGCAGCAACTTGGAAAAGCAAGCTGAAGACAGGGACAGGAAAACTGCAGAAGCTTTCATACCTTTTGTCTATGCCAAAGCCTTTATAAGCTAAGGTGGTTTCAATTGTCCCAGGGAGAGTTAAGGAATAATTTGACAAGGCAATGTAAGTAACCAAACTCAACTCAATTTTCTTGCCACCACTTACAATCATGACAGGAGCGGTTAACCCAATTCCAGCCGTACCCTCAACCATTAACTTTTGCAACAGAAATAAGTGTTCCTTCCCACATTACTGGAAATCTTTGCAGCAGCTCTGTCACAACACAAGTAGTAAGAGAAAAACTGTTTGACAACCTTGTTTAGCCTGTATCTTCCCCTTGATGTGGAAATTATATCTCTCTGACCTTTCTTCTCACCAGTCTGTCATTTTACATGTTGTTTCTGCATTTCATCCAAATGTTGCCAGTTACCAGAAGARAAAACAAATCATCACACATATCCCTAAATCCAGCTGAAGGCACTAAATGTAACAATGTGATAAAATGGTACCAATTACATTACATTAAAAATCCAGGCACCTAAAAGCAKGAAAATGAATAATTAAGAACATCAGTCTGCTGTTGATGATGCCCATGATATTGCCACATTATGCCTATTTCAACATTATGCCATTAACTGTCACACCTTGATTGTTTTAAAAATGTATAATTTTGTTTTCTTGATGTCAGTAGTTAAATGTGTTCACTGAAAAGAGTGGGTTCTGGGTGGAAGGTACATAGAAACAAAAAAAAAAAAGGAAACATGACTTAGCTGTTAGAAATAAGTTGTATTGAATACTGCTCGTTGGCTTTTACTGTCTAATGGGGAATGAAAGACATGAAGTAAATGTAATGGAGATCTAGCAGAACCAGAAAAAGTAAGCTCAAAATACAAAGACTATCAAATTCAAGATGGCCATTTAGTCCAGGGATTGGAATGCTATAGAAGAACAGCTTCTCCAGCAAAGACATTCGAAACTTGCAAATGACCATTCCCACCCCTAAATCTCAGCATTTCCCACCAAGTTTATATTGCATCTAACCAGTCAGGCCATGCTTTTGGAAGGGGGAGTGAAACATCTGTTATTATTTTACACCAGGTCATTCAAAATAGAAAACTTAATCTGACCTAATTAATGTAAGATTATTGTATTTTGATCATACCAACCTGAACTTTTCTGCATAAAACTGATATAAAAGAGTTTGAATAATCATTCATACAAATATTTACAATGCAATCGCAGTTATCCTTGTATTTTCTTTCTTTAAACTGACAAGAGACATTTCATAGAGCTGACATGGAAAACACATTTCAAAACTGCATTCACAACTCTGAATTTCACATTCTCACATGCAGGAACTGAGACCTAATCTGAAACCTGTCTCTTTTACAAGTCCATGGGAACTGTGCCATTCACTTCACCACTGTTGGAATATCACCTATGATGTACCCATTTAACTCAGGGACTAAAACATCAGGGCTGAATTTTGCAGGTTTGCTGTTGCACGACATTATTTATTTGTTGCTGTTTAAGCAGAACTCCTTCCAGAACTGAGATACTGCTCATGTTGTTGGAACCATTATCCTAAAGGGACACAAGAACAGCTTTGAAAGGATTCAGGTAGTATCTGGATAAATACATGAGAGAGATGAAACCTGAAGATGGATTTCACAAGCTGAAAGAGAATAGATCATACTGAATTATTCATCCAGCTCCAAACATTGATTAAATCCATAGCTGGTGGCTGAGGGCTCAAGCCAACACAGATTTACAACTGAAAGAAATTTAGTACCAGAAATAGTTCCATCCGTAGTGTTGCAGAGCAAGCTGCAGTTTCTCTTCTCATTTTTGAAATACACTCAGTTAAGATCTTATTATCATGCTTATATAAGAGAGGGGGAGAAGAGGACTTACATTTTTCTAACTTGCAGATCAAAGACAATAGATGCCTCCTTGCTTTATAAAAAGAGATTTTTCTATAACATTTTTTTTAATAACAGAAGGATATAAGTTCAGGCAATATTTGGAGCTGTTTTTAAGACAATGTTAACTATTAATCAATGAATATGGATAGTTTGTTTAAATTCTTGAAGCTATGACAGGAGCAGACAGAAGTTACTTTCTGTCTTTAAGTTGGCCACATCTGAGTAGTTGCTATTTGCAACTGTGAAGTATTGGGTCATGGCCATCGTAGGAAGCAGGATATCTGACTTGATCAGTCAATAGTTTAATGTGATTCAGAAAKTCATATGTCCCTATCTCCTCTAAAACTCATAGAAATATAAATGTTGCACAAGTAGGCCTGATAAAATCAACTACTCTCATGGTCTCTTTCTGATGCACAAGGCAGACCACTGTTGGTGTACCAAGCATAAATTCAATCATATCAAATGGTTCTTGGGAGATACACCTTGTCGTTTGTGTTCTGCCTATTGAGGGTTTTGTTAAGAGAAGCCAAGTACTGATGACATGCCATGGTTTTGCAGGTTCCCTTTTTCCTGATGACTATTCCTTCTGAAGTTTGGTCTGTCAAACTGGAGGAGTAAGAGGCAGCACAATGCCCTACAAAGTGCCATGATTTCTGTACCAGCTGAGTGCATGCGCACATGTAACTCATACTGAAATGACATTCGGCATCCATACGCTTTCCTGTGTTGTTTACAGCACAAAAATAAACAAAGGGGAGGCATCTTCTTTTTATTTTTTTCAACAGAGAAATTAGAAAATGTCAGACTTGACTTGTGCATAATGCTTTCAAAGGATTCTGTAGGTTGGTTCTCCTCCTATTTCATTTGTTTTTCTATTGGCAGAATTATATTTGCTTGAATGGAATCGCTCGTGATCTACTCAAGTGTGAGAACACAACAATCTAATTCCTTTGTCTTTTCCAAATCAGCATTGTTGTAATACTCCCAGTTCTTTCAACACTTCTATGATTTTCAAAAAATATCATGGTACAAAACTTAGTCTTCTTTAATCTGTTATCTTGGTCAAATTCCAAGCTTCATGTCATTTTTGTTGCTAATATTACCTCATTTCAAAATAAGGCTTTGTACATTTTTTCAGCTCATAACTTTCCTTAATATAATTGCTATAATTGTACTTTAGCAAGAGCACTTGAATGGTTGAGAAAAATACCTTATTAAATCTATGATAAAGTAGAGACTGAGCAATTATATGCTGGAACGGGAAAAAATACACCAGCAACTGCACATTACAAAGGTTGCAAAGTGCCTTGATGATCTGACTGTGGCTCTGATTGATGAACAGCAGTAGATATGCATAAAAGAGAGTGGGTGCCTCGAGCGTGTGTCTCTGCCTTCAGAGAAGCCCAAGAAAAGGAAAAACAAAGTGCTTTGCAGAAACYCACTCTCTTGCCTGGACTGATATGCATACAAAATAAAGAATATGCATTAAACATGAGTAAGTGGAATGCAGAAAGTATATGTCCTCATATATACTCTGTTTCAGCATATTCATCCAAATTAATCTCCTGTGCTATTTCTGTGCAGCCATTTAGCACAGGACAAATGTGGCTCGCTATTGACTTGTGTTCTGACATGAACCAAACCAGAGACAATAACTGTGTGAGAAACTGGGACTGAGATCCAGTCGTTTAATCACTTGGGGAGAAGTGGCAGTGTCAGGTGAAAGGGTAKCCAGCCACTCTGCCAGAATTGATCAGGGAGATTACTACAAATAGCAGAAAACATGCAGTGCCAATGGCAGAAGACACCAACAATGACCTATCTGCAACTCTGTGGCCTTTGCCRAGGCAAGGACTCCACCTCTTCCTAGACTCAGTGAGACAAACAGATATCAAGCTCACACAACTTCAGCTGCCACAAATGTGGAATAAACTTAATCATAGGAATTCAGCAGGAAAGGAGAGCTTTGAGATACTGCAGAACACAAGAACGACAGCAAAACACATCTCTCTCTTTGTAATATCTGTATGCAACAGCGCCTACCCTGGAAAACACTCATAAAGAGCATTCCCTAGGGATGGCATTGGTAYCTGCACTTTCTAGTAGAGTACCCACCTTTGCAGCTGGTGTTTTTTGAAGGGCTGCATAGCAAATATGAGTACAACTTTTTGCTAGTATGAGAAGGAGATGTGAAAAACAACAGCATTCAATTCTGTAAGCTTTAGGGAAATAAAATTTTGCAGAATTTTGGAGGGGACAGGGTTTTGTTTGTTTGTCTGTTTGTTTGTCTTGGTAATTAGTAAAATTAGATGATGGAGAATTTATGTTTGAATCCTTTGGTGTTAAACTTTTAAAGAAAGTACCCACTGACTTCTTACCTACATTCTGCTGTTTCATAGAAATCCCATGCCAATGGAATTCATCTGTAGAGGACTACATTTTACCCACTGTTATAGGAATAAGTGTCCCAATTTTCTCTCCTCCAAAAATTCCTAGAAGRAATCATAATTTTTGGCAACACATAGTTGTTTTCTATAGTTACAACCATGGATCATACTAATTACATGCTGCATCAATGGCAAAACTCCACTGACTGGAAAACAAGGTACTGAATTCACTGGACAAAAATCCACATTCGTGCTGGTAAAAAAATAATTACGTCCAGTGTCTGTAGCTAAGTCAATACTATTCCTTGCTACTATATTACACAGAAATTTCTACAAATAATTCCTCTGTCTTAAAATGTAAACTTTATGGTGACTAAGGAAATGGAGGATAACTTTTCACACCTGTTATATATCAGCAATGGAAGACCTATTCCTGACAGTTTTTTGATCCATATCTTTCCACTACCGTGTCCTTCTGAAATTATAAATAAATCTCTGTGAAAAAATACACATCAAATACTGGTTCTTTTGGATTTTCCTATTTGCAATGCTGTACATAAGATTCATTTCTTTTTAGCCCAAGCTGTTTCAGTGTTTTATTTTTATCTGACCCAAATATCCCAAAATCTAAAAGTAGCTGCTTTTATCAACACACAGTCATTAAGAAGAATCACACCAAAATAAACAGCATGCTTTCAGTTGCATCCTACCTTAAAACTCAAGACCCAAAGCAACTTCTAGACCATCGCAATTTAGTGGCCAACTTTTGTTCTTTTGCATTCTCTACTTCTTGCTTCCTTCTGTATGACCTGGAAGATGTTCCCACAGGAAGTTATCCTAGAGCAAGTCAACTGTCATCTAGGAACTTATATCTAGAACGTGGCCCTTTTGTGCATGGATACAGTTCAAGGAGATCAGCACACTGTAGTGCAGCCCTGTCATCAAAGAAGCTCTTCTGCCTGCAATGAGATCAAAGGTATCTTGACTTTGGCATTTAGAAATCTAGAGGCCGATTAAAATTCTGGAATATTGTGACAACAGCTGCTTTAAGCAGAAGTTACCAGATGGTAATATTTGTGTGGGTACCACGTCATCTGGCAAGGAACAAGCAAATGATGCACAAAATGCTTTGATGCACAGCCTTCAAGCAGTAAACTTAAAGGGATATGAGGCCATACAAGGACTCATCTACACTGCTCTGCAATTATGTGTGATATGAATAATTTTTACCAATACAAGTGTGCAGGTAAGGAGACACAAAGTTATTCGGCACATAATGGCTGTTGGTATTAAAATGAGCGTCATTCCTCAGAATGACTAATATTTCTGAACTTCTATGTAAATTTGCAGGAAGCTATAGATCATATTTTAGATATATTGCAGTTGGGATGGTGGGTGTTCAGAACATAACAATCAGCAGTCACATGGAGATTAGAGCACAGGCCTCTCTCAGTCGTGTTTTGGAAATGGAACACAAGGACAACCTAAAACCCCCAAACCAAGCAAGCCTGTCAAGTTTAAGGAAAACCACTGGAAAGCTCAGGAAATACTATTTATATAGGAATATCCAGAACATAGACAAGACTAGAGCTGTTCCCTGCAACAAACAACTTTGCATTTCAAGGCAGCAGGTTTCAGAGTTATCTGCTCTATGTATATGTATAAGAGGCTCTGATTCAACTCCTTTGATATGAATTGCATGATTGATAACAGAAAAATGACAGAAAGAGTAAGTGGATTTCTTGCATTGGTGCAAGGATGTGTGAAGGCTCTGAAGGCTCAAAGCATCARTATCCTGGGGTTTTTATTTACTGAAGAAATTCACAGAGCATTGTTCATGCAGAAGTATCAGTATATGTTTAACCATGTGCTATTTCAAGAAATACATGGTTGTGGTCTGCATTTCAATTCTTGCTCCAGAGTTCACACATCCTATTTGTAACCAACCTGGCTATCCAAAATGCAAAACTAAAAATAGACCTTCACATGCACCTTGATTTCACTCTTTCATTTGATCCTTGAGCACTTGCACTACAAAAATGAGAACCTGTTTAAAATATAGACTTTTACAGATCAGGGCTCAGTTGGAATCTCTCTGAAAATCATGTTGAACAGGTATCCTGCTGATCTAAATTGCAGTGTTGAAACCTTTATAAAAGAACACAAAATAATACTGAGTGATTAGTTCAACATTTTTGTGTGCTTGAAAGCTCTGAATTTGGGTTTTTTTTTTTTTGTTTTACTGAAAAACATAGCAGGCTTGCTTTAAATTAAATAATTTATTTTTCATAAAATACATTTTTTCATAAAATACAAGAAGTCTTCTGACATAAAACCAAAGTTTGGCCAAGGTCAGATAAATTATGTTCATGAATAGATATCTCTGTAAAGCACAAATATATTACTCATTACTGTTATTACTTCTCTTAGGAAAGAGCCCCTTAGCTATGCATATGCTGTACAATCAACTGGTTAAAATAAACCAGAGCAAAATTCACTATAGATGGTCTAAGTCAGTTACTAGTCTGTGACTCTGGTGGTCATCCTTTGCTCCTCTATCCTGCTATTTAGGACTTCTGAGAAAGTAATTAGAGTGATAATTGTTGTCCGTAGAAATTTAAGACAGAATAATCACATCAAATCATATCAACTATTTATGGGGTTTTTTATTTGTTCTGTTGGACGATTTCTCCAGGACAAYGATTATATTCAATATCCTCAGTATATTAGCATCCTGCAGTAATGTATTTAAGTTGGGCATGTTTATTATATTTATTAACCAAAGGACAAAAATAAGAGAATGAGATGTAATAGAACACATACATCTTCTGTGTAGTTAGCAAGCAATGTATTTAATTGTTTCTCCTTCATGTTTGTTGATTTAACTGGAAGTCAACAACAGATTCTAAATTCAATACAATTTACTTAGTACAGACTAAATTCTGTTCCAGAGGTCTGAGCAACCCTGAACTTTAAGTACTTCCGTAGCCCTATAAGCTTCTGCAGCAATGGTGAGGAATTCCCACTAGAATGCATCTGTACATCTGCATTGGMAAGAGAGAAGTGTCCTGCACAGGCTTGAGTCCATCAACAAGGTCACATAATGTCCTGCCTACSTGTTGATTGAGACACTGACACATAAAGAAACCTGGCCCATGTTCCTCATTTTCCCAGCACCTGAAGTGTGAGAGAAGCTCTTGTGCAASAGTATGAAGCCAGAGTGCATGTGTGCTGTTTGGAACGAGATGGGGAGTAGACAAGAGTAAGCAAGAGCTACAACTCACCCAAAATGCCGATGGCAGGCCAGGAGCTCAGCACCAGCTGAGGCAACAAGCACCTGAGGTCACCACCGTTGCTACCACTCCTGAAGTGAAGCTATCAGGCCAAGGATGTGGAAGAGTGCCATACTGCATAGCCTATTCCCATATGCAGAGGGGAATGGATGCAACTCCCAAAAGCTTCTATATCCACCCATGCTAATGATACAGTCAGCTCAGTACCTGAGTACCTGTCTGAGAATGGACACAAGTATGCACATGGTACASAGTACGAGAACAGCATAAACAAAAATAATCTCTCTTGGCAGACCCTCACAGATTTATCTCACAGATTTTTCTGTCATCATTTTACCATGACTTACTTCATCAACACTTCTACTTTCCCCAGAGCTGGGTCTAAACCACCAATTTCACATACAGCTCTAAATTCCTCTGAATATACAGATTAAGAGATATACCAGAAATTTTGAGTTTATTTTCCTATAGCCAGGAAATTATTCTTACAAAACAACAGTCCTCTCCTGTCCAAACACAGTAAGTGAGCACACAATTGATTTTTCTGTCTGCAATTGTACAATTATGCTTTTCCTATGCTGTTTAATTGTCATGATTTCACTTTGATCACATCCTTATACTGGAGTATTCAGCTGATGGAACCACCGACTTTTCTTTTGAAGAGTGGATAATGAGCGATGRAAGTAGAGAAAATGTGCATCTGACATAATGCTGGAATTTAGATACATAATAAAATACCTAAAATGCTAAAAGATCTTATAGCCTAAGTAGCTGTTTTGTCTCCTGAATCATCATAAGACTTTAAGTGCTACATGGAACTGGGGTTGGAGACAACACAGTCATTTAGACCAGGCATTGCAGTCTTCAGACAAAATGTGGATGAAAATTGTAAAAACTCTGGAGGTCATCCTACYGTCATTAAAACAAATTGCAAAATTGTTGCAAGAGAGAGGGAGCAGGAGCCAGCTATAGGTTATTAAATACTGAGCGGTATTTTAAAGTATGTAATTTCTTCAATACTCAATCTCCAAAACAATTTGTCATACACTATCTGGTTAACCTTCGTAATATAAGAATTATTTTTACATTTTGAAAATACAGTAACCAGGGGTGAATTAGTGATCCTCTAGCAAAAGTGGGGTAACTGTGCCTCAGGAGCTGCCTCATTCTTTCTGGCTCTGAGTAAATGTCAGTATCAGGATTTAAAAACAGAATTTCTTGGCTTTTCTTCTCAAGACAATATCCAAAACACTGTGTCACTTTCTATGCCGCATGAAAACAGACTTAAAATAACACCAGTCTCTTCCACCTTGTACTATGTATATCCCTTCATTTTAAAAATATTTCATGTAACTCTATCCAAGCTCAACAAAAAGAACCCATGATCTGAATCAGAAAGTACCAAGTATAGTACTCCCCAAGGTTATACCCCCACCAGCATTTTTACACCTGCACTACACTGCCTGCAAAAATAGTTACCCTATAGGCTAACTTCTGGAGAAATTCCTGCTTTTGCAGATCTATTGTTGTTAGTATGCAACAATATCAAAGTCATATAAGGCTTGCCAATTGTTTGATAATTTCTTTACACCCTGTGGGCAGAAAACAAGTACAATTAATGCAACTCAATCCCTTAAGTCAAAACTGCAGAGATCCAAGAATTTCATAGTTTTCTAATAGCGAATCTGCCTTTAACCCACAGTACTGCAACAGGAGTTGAATACAGAATAGACATAATGCCCTAGCAAATACCCTAGATTAACATTTCAATTACTTTTACTCCCTTAATAACAAAGAAAAAATTAATAAAATAACTGCAGGATTAAGTAGTTACTGTCTAATGTTTCCAGTCTTATTATGATTTGTTCAAACCCATTACAGGTACTCACACATCCCAGTTCTCAGAGAAGGCAAGTGAAACCTATCTTTATTCAAAACCAACATATTATAACACATTCCTAGTGATGCACAGGTCCTAACAAAATCAGCAGTTGGAGAGAAGAGAGGCAGTGTGGTCCTAAAAGACATTTAGCAAATGGGATTTTCATGTCAATCTGGGCCTGCCATTTTTAAATTACACCTCCTAACCCTCTGCAAGATTGGGCAAATGGTGTTGGACGTTTCCTAGATTTTTTGACACAAGTCAAAAGCCGTTCTTACCTTCAGGTTAACATAACCATGCAAATCACRTTGCTTCTATCATGCTAATATAAAAACATGATCCTCATTGATTTTATAAAGATGCTCACCGGCTTTTTTATTTTACTTATCTCTGTTATCAAGTACAAACTCAACTTCAAAATGAAGCTGCTATGGCCAAATTAGGCAATGATAATTCTCCTTTAAATTACTTGTTTTATGCTCTGTTTACACCAATAAGTTGCATTAAAATATGTCCTTCAAGTTGGTGTATTCCATGTCTCGTTTAAAGCCTCTGATTCTAATAACTTTATCCACTTCAAGATCCTTTCATAGCTTCCTGTGTAGGTAAGCAGGATTTAGCACAAAGGAGAGTCCAACTCCAAATATAGACGGTTGTGTTTAGCCCTGTGTTTGTTACCACATTAATTTCCTGCATTCCTGTTCCAACATGAATATAATTTCCCAGTGCAGAGAAACCTCAGTTGAAGACAGTTTACAGAGATCAGCCTCAGGCCACTAGTACTCTGGAACAGAAATGTTATTTTTTCCTTGGAGACTCATGCCTTCTGGAGACCTTCTGGAAGGAAGGGTGATTTGTCAGCATACAAACGAGGATGCTAAGTATACTTCCTGGAGCAGGCATACCTGAAATTTTCCCAGGGATAGGAAAAATTATACTTTCTCTGGTACAGTACTGGAATTACATATTTTCAGAAGCAAGGGAATGAGGAATGATCACACTTTGAGGCGTGATCAATTCTTCTCCTTCTTACTATCACCAAACAGTTCCAGACACTTTCCCTTGCTCTTGTCAGGCTGATCACTCTCTTTATTCCCCCTATTTAAACTTGTGAGCAAGGAATGAATGTTTTATCACTGTCATGAAGGAGTGGTTGCACAGGGAATAGGGAAGGGAACACAAATGAAGGAAAAAATGTGTGTGGGTAGGTTTGGGTTTGGTTCCCTATCTACACAATAGTCCATAAAGTTTTATGCCACTGCAGCATTTCATAGCACACACTGCCTTGTGTAGAGTTAAATCAATTTTTTAATTTGGAAACTTAACAATCAGCAAGAATGCTAGCTGGCAGTACACAGCAGCTCCTTCATCCAAGGAAGAATTCACATCTCCAAGAAGGACATATTCCTTCTGCTGTCAGTGAGCCATTTCCTACTTTGTGCCAAAATGTCTGCAGAAGTCTGTCAGTCAAGACAAAACACATACACTCAAAAACTTGGCCGCGCCATTCCTCACAGTCTGCTATGGAACTGAGAGCAAACCAGAAAACATCTGTGGAGGACACAGGAGGAAAGGTGAGCTCCAGTTCACCAGCAGGTGTGAACAGATAGGAGAGATGTATAGATTCTGCTATTCCGGATACGCCTCACCCCCACGCCCACGTTCACACACATCCATACAAAACGTTGCTGAAACCCCCAACGCAACGTGTTGCATTGCATCCTTTGCACATTCATTCAGGACACTCCAAGGATGATGCCTATCCATCCTCCTTGTACAGCATCCTACATGGGACCGTGCCTCTCTCACATTGCCATTGCTACAGTTCCAGCCTTTCCTCAGCTCTCCTGCTTTTCTCAGTCCCTGTGCAGATATCATTGTATCATTGCAATTGCCCCAAGGCAGCCGTTCTTACCTTCACATCTTGCACCAGGGTCCTCACTAGCAGCAGCTGACATAGATCGTGTGATTCATGGTCACAAGCCTATGTATATCCTATGTAGTGCTGGTTTGGTTGGGAAGAAGCTTTGGTTGGAAACTGAAGAGCGAAGAGACAAAGATGGATGTACCATTCATCTCTCAGATATGACTGGAGGTACATGTTGCTGCAACAGATTTACAAGTAGACCAACACTTTTTTTCAATTTGTTTTCAGCGCTCAGAGTTATTTTTGGCCAAGAATGCTATTCTTTGAGTGTCTGAGCTTCTCTGGAGGCTTCTTCTTCCTATGAACCGTGGACTGGTTCACTGAGCAGCCTCCAAGTCCTGTGTGGTAAGCTATCAGTTCCAAGAAGAATGAGTCAAGTGTTTGCCCACATGAAATTCATTCCCTGTTATTTTAGGAAGAGGCAGAGAGGCTCATAACTCATTCTCATCATTGCTGGGAAGCAGTCACCAGGTCTCTTGCACAATGCAGTGAACTGAGCTTTCATAGTGATTTAGGCAACATAATGTTACAGCCAAGGTAGCACATGACATGACAATGCCATGGAATTTACCCTTGTAACACAAATTAAATATTTCAGCAGATATCCCTGCACTACAACAAGGATCATTCATCTACATCCAGATTGAGATTTGTTGAAAATATTATAAACCAGATTCATCTAATTATTTTTATACTTGTTAATGAAATAATTGCATTACTAAAAATGACAGTAATAATTTGAATTCTTACCAATACCATGAATTAAATCTCATATATGTCCATCAGCATTTATATTGCTTGTTTTTCCTTTGAATGTGAAGGGCGTGGAATCTCTGGATCATGAGTATTATTTTGGAAGAATGAAGCTCAGTCTGCAAATCTATATTTGATCTTGCTTTTTTCTAAAATAGACTGAATTTATGTTCATCCTTCCTTTCACTGTGCAGATGTATCTTCTGCAATGAACACAGAAAAGCAATACTCAGCAGGGTCTCAGGTGAAGATTTTAAATCCTCTACTCCAAGCCTAACTTGACACAGGGCCTAAAGATACGCTCCTTTATCAGACTGAGCATTTCTATATTGAGTGCCACTCCAGAGACAAAATTCCTGCAGTGCTCCATATGGCTGGTGGATGGGTTCATCCACACCGAGGTACTTCATCACTGTAGTGCCTAATTAGCTCCATGGCTTCAGGACCTGTAGAATCTACCAGCCCTGCCTACAAAGCCCATATCACGAGTGAAGGTAGTGATGGTGTACCCTCAAACAGGCTTAGAGAACAGACTTCTTGCACCAGCTCCCAAATCCTGCCTTCTCTTATGGTGCTGCATTCAGCTGTGTATTTTCCTGTGAAGGCTCAAGGCACAGTGTCTGCTCTTCAGATGTGTGATGAACCAGTAAATAGCACAGAATACAATGTCATGCAAAAACAGAGTGGCAAGTGGTCACTGTAGCTGAGATTGAGGTTAAATTTACTTCTAAAGCTTCTCTGTCAACAAGTTATTTAAGGCTTGTCTGTATATTTTTATCCTTCCTGCTGGTTTGAGTTTCTGGATCATTACTGCAAATTAATGATAAATATATTAGTAAGATAGACTTCCTCCCAGTGGTTGGAAATATGTATTTTAGAAATCTGTTCCTCTACCAGTTTATTGCAGCAAGAATTAAGGTTTCCAAGAAACAAATCAGGCTATTTATATATTAGACGAGAAGCACAAAGGATAGATTTCACTTTTCAAATTTCAGCAAAACCAAGAGTAACTTATGTGCCACTATGATGTAGTCTGGAGATAAATGAGCAGATGTAAGTACATTTCTAAGTTTAGCTTGGTTATGATAGAGAATGCAGATTTCTACATTCCATATAAAAAAGAAGATGCTGGAATAATCTCATCAGCATCTTAATTCTGCATTCTAATTTTATGGTGTGCTTGAAGTTGCAACATGCACAATTTCCAATGATGTTCACAGGCTAGTGTAAGCATTGACAGTTGGTATGTTCCCTACAGAAGCAAAACTTGTGTTTTAGGGAGCCCCTTCAGAGAAAAGTCTCCTCCCAGAGTGATAATTGTATATGGCAATCACAGTCAATAATACTTTTCAATTCTAATGGTTTGAATCTCACTTTGACTCAAATGTGACCCCATGCTAATGTGACCACTTCGCAATGTGAGAGGTATGTTGGTTAAACTCATGTGACTGCAGCTTCCTGGAAAGAAAATTTAGAATAATAAAGCCACAGACAACTGCAGAGAAAACTCCAAACACATTACGGTACACTCAGCTTTTAACAATATCCACTGAAAGAAACACAGAGAGAAAGAAAGCAGAGAACCAAAGGATAACATTAAGATTGCCAAAGGTTGGGAATATATATCAGTTAGGTCTGATACTTATGGTTCTGAAAATTAGGCTCTAAAGCCTCTAGGGAATTTTGCAGCACAACTGCATTTGAAGTCTTAGTCTTGATGGCTTTTTTTTACTCCAGGATTGTTCTTCATGTTTGGATTAGCCCTAAAAACCAAGATGGTGACTAACAAATGCAGTAAGACAGATAGAAAAGCTCTTAAGACCCCTTTTGGTAATTCAGCAAGAGGGAGACTGACATAGATTGGTTTACAATTTAAAGTGGAATGACATCTCACTTTTGCCTTCCTTACCAATTCTTTTGGATGCACCATTTGCAAGTAGGGAAAAATTCTGTCGTATTGATCTGCTTGTGCTTTTAAGAAAGAAGTTGGGAGGAGATGGAAGCAGATAGGAGGGAGGGAGGGAGTGAGGAGGGAGGGAAGGGGGGAGAAAGGGAGAAAGGGCAAGCTGGTTAATGTTTTTCTTTCAGCTTGTTTTTTATGAGTCACACCACCAAGTATTTGCATTAGCAGGTCTCCTGCTGCTGCTAGATCATTCAACTGTTTGTTTAGTTGCTGTGCCTCTTGAAAAGTCCAGCAACACTGAATTTTTATACATCTTCCTTGTATTTTACTAATTCATTAAATCTTTAAGAAACAAAATGTTCCCATTACTGTGCTACCTGTAGTAGTAGCAGTCCCTCCAGTCTCAGTGCTATTACTCACTCAAGTAAAAAGTTACAGAACCAGACCAGTATTTGTTATTGCTTTTTTATATGTTGTCTCCTGACCAAATTATATCAGAAAAAGTGAAAATAACAACATAACTGGAATGTCACAATAATCAAGTTTAAATTTCAAAGCTTTTTATTCCCACTTGTGAATTGAAATAAAAAAGTTGCTTTATCTTGAACAACGTTTGCAAACCGAAACACCGAGTATAACTTTGACCAAATCACTTTGAAAGACTCATATTTCTTTAGGTATGATACAAACATTGCTCAGAAACATATCAAATCAGAAGCTATATATAGTAAGATTAAGAYTGCCTTATTCCTTCAGAATAGGGTCTTCAAAAAAATCTTGTCACTGAGTTTATCAAAAGTAGGGTTGTAAGCAAAACTCTGTCATGGTCAGCATGAAGAGAAGCTTCTAAGTCTAATTAAAGAAAAGGAAGAAAGAACAGCAGAGAGTTTATTTTGTCTTTATGTGGATAACCAGCAATTTTCTGTTTGATCGCCTCTCTTGCTTATTTCTCAGCTTTCTGAATTTCTTTAATAGTTTGTTTTCAACAACCCTCTTTTTTTTCATTTTCAACAGTGCCAGCATAAGATATGCTAATTAAATACAAGCTACAAACCTGTCCTTGATTAAAAGGTAATAAAAGCATACAAACTTACCTGTTCACAGAGAAGGATAGTTCAGGCTAGAGATCCACTTTGTGTGAGACACAGGGTCCAAAGAGGACCATTTGTAAAGGAAGCTCTGCAAAATAGTTCTATATCTTCTACATAAGGTGTTTGTTTTGGTTTTCCTTCTTTTTAATCAAAACAATGACTGATGGGAGAAAAGTAGGTGTTTAAAGGATGTAAAAGCCTTGTCTTTGTTATAAAAGAAACAGCACATTAAGAGCAACTTTTCTTGATTTCAGGCATGTGATCTATGCAACTTTCTCTTGGTTCAACCCCAAACAGCGACTGTGGATAAAAGATATCTTCTTACTTATGACATCTGTTCCCTGTGTGAATTCGGACATGCGTGTCCTGACTTCAATAACAAAAATGCTTTTTTTTAAGCTACTTGTTATTCTTGCTACACCAACATAGCTGAGAGAGTATGAGCTATAGCTCTTGTCTATCATCAACATAACTATGGCATAATTAAAGGACTACTCCATTATTTCTGTGCAAATTAACTGCCTAGGTGAAATTTAAAACATAGCTTGCTCTTCAGAAGATTTGTCACTTGTAGTGATCTGCTAGAAGACAAGAAGTTAAAAGACAAAAACATTTAGTTGCCTGATTTAATTAATCTGAAGGCTTTTAGGTAAAGAAAGTCTGTCTTGCACTTGCCATCTGGGCATATTTTTTGAAGTGACTGAAAACACTGAACAATGCTCTGAAGCTGGAAGTTTAATCTCCCTCCTGTACAGCTATTGCTTTATTCTAGATCCATTCTTGCCCTAGATGCCACTTGGGTTCAAGACAGCCTTCGGAGAGGGAACTTCTAGGATTACTTTGGAACAGCAGTGTCACTCTCTAAATAGAACTTCACGGCAAGACACTGCAACAATTTGTGATCTACAACTTTTACTATTTTCTGGAGCATGGTATTGATGTTTAAACCTCTTTAAATATACACAAGGCGCACCAATGATCAGTATATTCTCAGAGTGCCCTTCCTCACCTCTTACTCTACAGTGGGTGAAACCCACTGGCTCAAACAAAGCTGTTCCTCTGCAGTGGCTAGGGCACAATGAATAAGAGTGTACTACAACTGCCAGTTAATTAAAATACTCCTTCAGGTGAAGTGCTAAAACACTTGAAAATGCTAGGTTTAGTCCCTGCTAATAACCCCGTGAAGAATTTGTTTCAAATTTACATTAGCCTATGCAGTTGCTTTGCTTATKGTATAATCTTTTTGCCTGATCTCTGTACTGAAACTGAACTGTACTGATACTGAACCTGTATTCTCCCYCTGAGGTTTCCTCAGCTCCAGCTCTGTGCTGTCACACGGATTCTTAACAGCTTCTTCGGGAGCTGCATGATCTGAAAGGGAGTGGACGCAGAGTTCTGGATAAAGACATTTTTTAAAAACTGCAGGAAATACCAGGGTAGTGCTCACATGAGGTCTAATTTATCCTCTGGTCACTTCGTGCAGATAATGGAGGCCGGTGATAGAGTGTGCGTGCCCTGGGCTACGCGCTGGTTCATTACACACACGTGGCTCCCTTACGTTTAATGTGAGTWTAACGCACCAAGGAAAGAGAGGACAAACCCGCCAGGGTGAGCGCACATCCTCGAAACAGCTTCTGAACTCCCACAATAATGCCTGTTTGTAAGATAGCTCTAAAGACCAAATATTGATAACTAAGCACTTTTAGACTGATACCTACGCTTCAGGTGTTCATGTCAATCAACAGCTCTTTACCCATTAACATCGCTCTGAACATTAAATGTGTGGGGAGCATTCTTGCTTCCCAGATCTCATTTTTTTGTGACACCTTCAAAGAGACGCCCAGTTCAGAAGGGCACCAAGGCACAGCCCCTCACAGGCCCTGCTGACCGTCAATATCGTGCTTCTGGTCGCTTCGGCCTTGCTCCCACCTCAGACCCACGGCGCGGGTGCCCCTCTGGGCCTGCCCCGGGCCAGCCTGAGCGGCCCCAACCCCGCGTTGAAGCCCCGAATGTTTAATCTGAGGAGCCGCCGCCTTCCCCCCGCGTCCCTGGGCCGCCCGTGTGCCTGACAGCGCTCGCAGCCGCACACGCTTCGCCAGCCTCTGCTGCCGAGACCCGCGCTCGGCTCTAAAAATAGCGCGGCAGAGCTATAAATAGCAGCGCCTCAGGCGGCTCCAAAGTGCCCCCGCGAACGCCGCGGCTGCGGCGGGGGGAGAGCGCCCGAGGGAAGGGCCCCGAGGGGAGGCCCCCGAGGGGAGGGCCCCGAGGGGAGGGAGGGAGGGAGGGATGGGTGGATGGATGGATGCATGGATGGATGGACGGA
Source organism: Amblyornis subalaris (assembly GCA_018881555.1). Lineage (NCBI taxonomy): Eukaryota > Metazoa > Chordata > Aves > Passeriformes > Ptilonorhynchidae > Amblyornis > Amblyornis subalaris. The sequence goes on from JACAXG010000021.1 coordinate 1,966,893, forward strand.
TGGATGGACGGACAGACAGACGGACGGGAGGGCATGGATGGCCGCGGGGCAGCGAGCCAGGGTAGTGGGGTAGCGAGCCAGGAGCCAGGGTAGGGAGGCGGTGGCGGGCACGGCCGAGGCAGGGCACGGGACTCCTCCCCGGGCGGATCCCCGGGCCAAGGGTGCTGCTGTGCGGGGCTGGGGCCGCGGCACCTCGGCGGGGTCCCTCCCTGCCTCCCTACTTCCCTGCCTCCCTCGGCCTGCGAGGTAACGCGGCACCTGGGCAGCGAGGGGACGGGGGGGCTCCCCGGGGCTGCGGGAGGGCAGCGGGCGGCGCGGTGCCAGGAGCAGAGGCCAGGGGCATGCACGGAGGCCAGTCGGGACTCTCTGAACACCGGGAATCCCTTCCCCCTGTGAGGGTGACAGACCACTGGCACAGGTCTCCCGGTGAAGGGTCCCTCCTAGGAGACCTTCAAAAGCCGTCTGTACACGTCTGGGCCACCAGCTCTGGGGTGGCCCTGCTTGAACAGGCTGGACCAGATCACCTCCAGAGCTCCCTTCCCACCTCAGCTGCCCTCTGGTCCTGCGAAATCCTGTAGGGGTCCGCTCAGAAATAGCAGAACCGAGGATCGTCCTTCACGTAAAGCTTCCAGGACTGTGCTAAAATTTAATAAGAGCTTTCTAGTCTGGTATGTTGCTGGTGCTTATGGCTTTATGGTGGAGAAGGTCTCTTAGGGCAAACTTTGATTGCAGCTAGCAGGCCTCCAGTGGAGAGCTGCCAGTGCCRAGAGAGAGCAAGCAGCAGGGAATTGCATTTAATACCTCCTCCTTTCAGTTCTGACGTTCTTTCTGCAAGGAACAGCAGGGCTCCCCTACTATGCTGTATGATCTCGCTCTGTTAACTAATTTCGCCTTGTAACAGGAATGCTCTTGCTTGCAAAACGAAAAAAATCCTGTGTCAGTAAAGCCTACTAGCTTCATGGTGCTGTAGTTTTAAACAATGTTGTTTTCTCCTACTGAATGCTCTGCTTGCATTCTGATCTAACCTGTGTCTTGCACCGTTKGAGAGGATAAGAAAGGGCGAATGAAAATCGGAAAACTGTCCCACTTCACYGTAGGTCATTTACTGAGAAGAAGAGCTGAGTGTCCATGATGAAGCCAGCCAGTGTTTTGCTGTAGTAGCTTAGTCAGTGCTCTGCTGCAAATGTATATGCACCTGAAGATACTCAGACCTGCTTCAGAGGCATTCATTGTAATMGGGAACTTTTTTTTTTTCAATTAACTGCTAGCAGAAAGTGGCTTTTTTTCAGCAAATAAGTTTAATTGCGGTAGTCTAGTACTGCTGCACATTTTGGAGACTTAATTTTATTAAGTCTTTAGCAGTCAACAAAGTCCCTTTCAGCCAAGCCCTCATGTTATTTGAAGAAACTAGTTGAGTACATAGTTTTGGAATACAAGACAGAGGTGTGGCCTCTCTGTTGCTCTGACAAACATGCACATACCTGCCCACATTTCTTCATACCTTCTGCTTGAAAAAAACCTATGAACTTCTAAAGGATTGAATTGTGACTTTATTGAGGTCAATGTCAACATCATTGTGGACTTTAGTAGGGGCCAGATCTGGAACCAAATTTACATTGCTGCTTGAAAATCACAAATAAAATGTACTTGTCCATTACAGTCTTTATACATTTGTTAAGTGTTTTATTGGGCCAATTGTAAATAATAAAAATGGGAAGTGGATTTTATGGGGGTTTTTTCCCTATTCTTTTTTTTAATGAATTACAAAGACATTAAAATATGTAAAAAGGTGTCCTGATGATTTCTTGAGTAGCATAATATGAAAATATTAAGAAATTACAACAAAATAAAGAAGTTCTCACCTAAATCAATGAAACAGTTATGAAGTTATAGAAACATGCTTATTCATACATGAGGAGCTGTCAGTTGCCAAAAAGTGTAGAGACCGAAGACCTTTTTTAAGGCATGCCAAGGAATATACAGGTACAGGTAGATAAATAAAGACTTCAAGATCTGGCTGGTGCTGGCAGCCTGATCCATTAAGATAATGAGAAAGTCTTAACTCTTTTAGTTATTTACAACAGTTTGGCTCCATTCTGCATGGGAAGTGAATTCTTASTGAAAGCTTTTATGTTTGTTACTCAGGAAAGAATTATTAAAATATCATTCTGTTCATCCTGCAATATGTGATTAGTTAAGGCAAAATCTCACAAACATATGATGATAAGTGATTTACCACTTATAATTCTCCCAAAATTTTGCTGGTCTCAGCCTTGGCTGCGTTTATCATTAATATCTGACAGCATATTTTTCCCTGTCCTTCAATACACATTAACTTTGTGACTGTAACTTTAGGGAATTTGGGTGTAAATCACAAGTTTAATTTTATCTCAGCATATTTAGACATCAGTAGCTGTCTTTAGTTCTTTAATTTAAAACTTTGAAGTTGTTAATTTGTCCTCATTAGTTGAAGTGTCACAGTATACATTTCACAGGAGTATTTGGAAAATTTGAAAATGCTGAGTTAATATTACTTGCCAATTTAGGGGAATTGAAATGCTTTCAAGGCAGCTGCTGAAGTGTTTGCTAGTACTAAAATACATTGATAAACACTGAGATCTTGTTTCTCATCCTCTTAATTGTTCTTAAAGATGGCACAAACTGATTTATCAACTACTCTGTAACAAAGTAATAGATTTACTGGGAAGAATAATTAATCTCTTCCTTTATTCAGAAGGCAACTTMTGGGTATTAGAAGATGTAGTATGAGGACAAGAACAGATTGGGTTATACATACGCTTGTTGAAGGGTTTTTTTCAGATGATTCAAAGGCACTGTCCTGGTGTTGGGATGCTGAACTAGATGGACTGCAGTTCTGATACAAAGGAACAATCTTTTTATTGGCATATATCATTAAAAAGTTACAGAAAGCTCAGCTTCTTGAACGGATGGTATTCATACCCTCGTACTTGTACTGGCTCTGTAGTTATCCCCTGAATCGTGCCTCGTACATCCTCATGTGGTTTTTTTTTCCTTGGCATTTAGGAGCAGAAGCATCGCTGTTCCTGCTGTCCTTATGCTAGAGGCTTTATGACTAGATGGAGCAGAACAGTTGTATTGGCTTTTGGCCACCGGGATCTTTTTGCCTGCTCTGGAGAAATTTCCAGTTTGCGAGCATCCCGTGCTTGACCCTCCCATGTCACTGCTGTGGCCACGCTTGTGGCTGATCGGGACTTTGCTTTGTGACACCTGACACTGATTGGGCCTCACCAGCGCCGAAGGTGCTGGACTGAGCTTCCTGGCCACCCTGCCAAGTGCACAGCATGCCCCTGACATGACATAAGGAAAAGAAGAAGTTCCCAGTTTTTTCTTTCTCCTCTTCAACCATCAGTCTGTTATTTCTATCTGGTGCAGCTGCTGCAGGAAGAGGCCGTATTACCTCTGTGAACTGCGGAAACTTGTAGCTTACTGCTGTGAGCCAGCAGGTTTCAAATGTGAACTGCAGTTCCTTGTGAAGATCTTATGTTCAAGATGGTCACCTTTGACCTACCACATGGCACATCAGTGATGGTTTATAGTTCTGGAGGTTGAAAAATGGAAAATAGAAATAATACTATAATAATAAATAGCATGACAATGTAAAGGGATGAAATTATTTTCTTGTCGAAATCCTAACAATATCAATGATTGACTTATTCATGTAGTTCATTCATGCAATACTGTAGTTTCAGCAATTGTTCTGAACACTTCTTGTACCTTACAATGCATTATACCTGACAAAAAGAGGGAAAATTCAGGAATTCCTCACTGTATAGAGCAGAGGTAGATTTCAAAATTTCTTGCTTTGTCAAGCAATAACATTCCAATGTCATGTCATGTAGAAAAAGTCAAAGCATGTGCATGAGCACAGGAAATCCATTCAAGTAAAGAAAAAAATATCTAAAACTCGAGGGAGAAGAGACAGCAATTAGCAGCTGCTCAAGTTAAATATTCTTTTCTGTGCTCTCTTTCAACCTTTTGATTTAGTTTCTTTTTTTATGGGACATTCTTAATTCTAAATTAATGTAGTTTACAGATGTCCTTCCATTCCTTGGTATTTAAACACTAGGATAAAATTAACAGAATATGTTGCATGAAGGCCTGTCAATTAAGAGTGCTTTTGCTCTGTCTGGTTTCTTGGGGTTTTTTTCCACTAGGCATTAGTTCCAGTTTCAGCCTTTATGGGCAAAAGAAGACCAAGTGGTAAATAAAACATGCAAGTCTGGTAGAGTTGGGGGTTCTTCTGTCTGTAGGTCGTAGTGCCAATGCTGCCTGTGGCTTTATCTTGCTCAAAACAATGGAGAAGAGTTATCAGCCAAGCTATACTGACAGAAGAAACTGAGACTGAATAGTTTTTCCTGACTTATAACTTACATTGTATATAATATCATTTATAGGAAGGCTGTAAAGTGGCAAAATGCTTTACCAGTGCTGCCCTGCATCTGACTAGAAGCTTATTTAGTCAAATATGTCTCCAATACTGACCATAAGTAGATGCCTGGGAAAGTCTAAGAACAGTACAAGAACACAGTACTTTCCCCTAACAGTCTCCCTCCTCTCTTTTTCCTTTCTCAGCCCTTTGGGGAAAAATGGCCTTCAATCTTTGGCTGACCACTGTGGTGGACACACAAACCTCAGGGTTTTCCAACAGCACCCATCTCATGTTTCAGTGCTTATTTGTACTTAAGATTGTTTCTCGTGACTTGCTGGCTGTGCTGTTTTAGTATTTAAATGTGGAAGACCAAGACTCATTTTGTGATGCACATGTCTGCACAGAGTGAAGGACAACTATTGCCCTGAGAAACTTTAAACCTCTAGTTTAACTAGGTAAGACAGATTGGAAGGGGGAAAGGTACACATCATGGTCTTTGATTCTCCAAGTGAGGCACTAATTATAAATATATTCCTAAAGTCTGGCACACAGTACATTGCTGCAGAGTCATGACAGCAGAACCCTTCATAGCAATTTGAAGATCAAGGAAATTTCCRCTGCTACAGCACTCGACCTTCTTCACAGGGAATAGGGAGAAAACGTTTGCTTGCTCTGGGGAAGAGCAGAGTATGCTGGTGGAGTAGGCTGCACATCCTTGGCTGGATGCTGCCACAGACCTCTCAGTCAGTAGAGAAAGGGATACTCCAAGGTGTAGACCATGTCCAAGGTGACTCTTGGGCATTGATAGAAGGGTGAGACTGTATTGCACCCATCCTGCTAAATTCAGTGTGCTTTCTACTAAGAAGAAGAGAAATACATTTTTGGAAGGAAAGAGGGGGTATATGTGATTTTAGGGCTTGAATTTTCAAAGGAGTCTAAAATAACTGAAGTCAACTGCCAGCAGCAGGTTCATATCCATCAGCAGAAACTGCATAAATTTATTAATACTTGCTTTTACCTGCCCAGGAAGGGACCATATTTCTTGTTGATAAATGTGAAGTGCTTCACTTACAGCGTGCTTATTTTAGAAACCCAAAAAAGAGTTTCTGATTTTAGTAAAATAAGTACTTGACTGTGTTGCCCACTGAAATCCATGATCTTCCACAGCATGGCTGCATACTTGAGAGGTAGCTCAGTTACTTTCTGAGGCAATCACGTAATTTGTTCTTCATCAACTACAGTTTATATATTAATGAATAGGCACCTTGCTGTCAAGTTCTTTCATTTGGATGCTGTGTAAATGATAACAATTTGCAGATGAGCTCTGGCCCATGAGAAGCCCAATAAGAGTGATTCTTTATCCTGCAGGGCAAGAGTCTGGGCTAATCAGTACTTGAGCAGCCCACAGATGTTTAATTGAGATAAAAGGACTGATACAATTATGGTGCTCTTTCTATTTATTTCAGAATCTTGAAAGTGTTACTAGGAAATTATGAATCTGTCCTGAATGAGAAGAAATCATTGATCTGTATGCAGCCGCCCAGAAATGACATGCAGAAGTGAGTGAAAATGTCTGAGCACTTATAAAAAGAAAGACAACCTTCTAAAATATATCACTAGTTAAGCCAGGTTCTGTTTTACTAATGACAAGACATAGAGAATAAAGAGCAGAGTAATAATTTTTCCACATGCTTTTAAGGTTTTCTTATTATTTGTCTTCACTTCTTATTCTTCTGCCTGCATAGACACCCAAACTGTAACATCTCCCTTATACATCAAAGGAATTTGATGAAGGAGTGCCTTGATCTTTCTTGCTTTCATCTGTCTCTCATTGCTTCTCCATGTTTTCTCTGTAGCTACGAGTGGATACCACCCAGTGATAGCAAAGGCATTTGAAGAGGAGTGTCTTTGCTGTGTTGAGGGGCCTTGCAACTGACAGGCACACTGCTAAAATTGGATCCCACTGATCAGTGGGAGGATGGCCTGGGTTTGGGTTCATACATATCTTCATAGGGGCTCTCCACAGTATCACTTATGTAACTGAAACAGTTGCTTAATTTGCCTCCAGCTCTTAACAGTTAATCATGTGGTTTAAGACATTGAACAAATAAATACCACAAAATACAATTATCAGAGTGTTCATCCCATACAAGGATGATAAGCTTTAGCAGAGGCAGTTGAGTGACAGAACTGTTCCACAGGGAGTTCCAAAATTAAGGAAAAAAAACAGGGCCTTATTAGAATATATATTAGAACCCTTCTGCTCATGCTTTTGCATTCTTTTTTTTTTTTAACTAATTGAATCTGGAGGGTCTGTCTTGTAGGTTCCCACATGCCAGGGCTTTCACAATTTTTAGCAATTTGTTCTGGAGTGAGCCCCAAGAAGCACAGGGGAGGATCTCCCAGGGCTTCAAGACTCAGAGATTGGGCATAAGCCAAGTTCTCAAAGGTCTCAGGTTTCTAGCACCTCAAGGGTAAAGCCAAATGTAGTGTGTAGTTATTGGGGTTCACAAGAGAGAAAGGATGGCCCTGCTGCTTCCACAAAGCTGGTGGGCCGGGAAACAGCAAGTGTTGGACTGGCAGCAGACCCAACAGAGGGGACACCATATGGCGTGGCTGAGTCCTGGGAGCCTCTGCTCTCCTGCAGCTGGCAGGATTCCTTGCAGGCCTTGGTTGTGAATTTCAGTGAAACCTTGTTCTTTCTTTGCAAAATATTTCTGTTTTGACGAACTGACAAATGATGCCACAAAAATCATGTTTTTCTGGAAATTTTTTGACCACTTTTAAAGTACTGCGCAAACAATAGTCAAGTTGGGTTTGTTCTAATGTTCCAGATTCAGTTTGTAAATGCTGCTTCTATATCTGATGCCTGACAGGGGATTCGGCTTTCTGCAGGCATTGAGATATGGGCCCAGAGTGATTCAATGGAATGGCCTCATATATGGCCAATTTTTAGCCCACTGTAGCATGTGGAGATAAATCCTAAAGTGTGACTATGTGAAAGAGGATATTTTGTCAACAGTGAATAATAGCACAGGCGACTAGACTGATATTGGAACCTTCTTAAAAACTGTACTTSCCACTAACTTTCACACTGAGAGCCAAATTTTTCAACACACAAAGCCCTCAAATCTGGTAGCTGATGCTGCTCAGCAGCTTACTGGAGACAAGTACAAAGCTGCAAAATCAAATCCCTTGTTTTTGGAGAATGATCCTCTCACAGCAGCAAATGCTTAGCTGTATGTTTTAATCTATTTCTTTGTAGATCATTCAAAATATTCAGAAAGAGTCTGTCTTATGTTTTCTGTGAATGTCAATAGCAATGTCATGTTGTATCTGTGCATTTTAATTAGTGAAGATGTAAAAAAGCATCTCCTTTTTCTCTAATTTCCATTCAGCACTGTTACTGTCACCTCTTTAGGTATGCTGTGGTTTATATTCAATACCTAAAATTCCTATAGGATAAAAACCAATAGATAAAACATTTCAGCATCTGTCTGCTATAAGAAAGACCTGATTTTTCTTACATGTAATTTACAGCCTGTGTCTCCTGTTGAAAGAACTGTGCATTAATGTAAAATAGCAAAGTATAACACTAACCAATTGAATTGATTTATTATAATCCAGTGAAATTAAAGCAGTTTGGCACAAATGAAAGTTACTGCTACAGCATTTCTGTAGGGAAACAGATCGAGGTGTTATAGAAATGCAGAAAATACAAAGAAATTGAAGAGACTATGTTGACAGCAAAACACATCATTAAATAGAAATGAGCCCCTGCTACATCTGGATCTTGTTCCCTGACCTAATGGCTGCAAAGCTCAGGGCTTAATTTATAGTTGGGTAGGTAACTACTGTGTGTGTGGTATAGATTCCCTACTGTGTCTTATACGGGTTTAACAGAGGTRGTCATAAATTGTGATGGATTAAGGAAATTCCTCCATTCTGAAATTATACCAGAACACAACAGCTTCTGTTGCTATACCTGAGTTTAATCACAGGTGAGGCAGAAGCTTTGCTCTCTCTCAGTCTGCTATGGCTCAAATTAAAAGCTTCACAAAAATTAACACAATTCCTTCAAACGCTGTATGCTACTTGTTTTCATTCTAAGAAAAGATACAAATAATAGCATCTGAATAGGTGCTGAGTTATTTTAAAGATAGTACTAAAGCATAGTTTTACAAAGTATAAATCCCACAGGACTTTAACTTGTAAGGAACATTGACAAATAATAGCCCTTAAGAGACTGAACCTTTTGCATTCAGAAACTCTGCCAGACAGTTCCCATGTTTCACTATCAGACACTTGGCTCTGGAAAAGGGTGTCCATCATTGAAGGCCTGATCTGGCAGCGAACTGGAGTATATTGCTAGTGGCAGCACCTTGCATATGCTCTGCCTCCCTGCAAGGTATTGGACCATCCCAATGGATCTTCASAACTGGAACACAGTAGGTTTTATGCTATCATCTCATTAGTTTTTAAAATACTTCTTGCCAAAATCATTTCCTTTTTGTATGAATTTCTATGGGGAAACACACCATTCCTAGAAGTTTGTAGGGCTCCATAAGTAAAAAATGGCTTTCTTYTGCAGCTACAGAAACTATGCAGTGTTTCTTCTCATTAGAATGAAAACTCTGCATATTTCAACAAAGTTAAAAGTAGATGTCCTGAGATTTAGGCACGGGTCTGATACTCAGAAAATCAAGCTGTATTTTCTTGCAATTAAATCTTTTCTTCTCGTTACAATGAACAAAGCCACCTTTTTCAGCCTCAAAAAGAAAGACAATGCTTTTTTCCCCAACTGCTATTTATCTGGTTTGCAAATTTCAGTTATAAACTTTTTGGGTCTGTTAATGAGTGCCTGACTGTTTGCACAGAGCCTGGGACAACGATCTGATTGAGACTTCAGGAAGTCACCAGAGTTCAGACAGCATCAGCAACGTTCTGGCATGAGTCAACTGCTGCAAATGCTCCTGTAAGGGACTAGTTAATTAAAGATCTGCCATTATTGTGACTTTGTTCCATCACAACAACTGTTTAGTGCCTGCGTCATGTGTTACACATAGCACACACTTATTAAATTAAGCATCCTTTTGCCAAACAGTTACAATTTTTGATACATGCTYGTCCCATTTTATCTGTCCTCACTCAGAGCAGTTTCCCACTGATGTTTTTCTACTTCAAATAAGAGTAGAGTAATTGTTGAGCTAAAATGGTAGGACTGGACACAAGAAGATAAAGAATTACTCTGCTCTAAAGTTGCACATGATTAAGAGCTCTTTTCAATATAATATCCTTCTATCTTTCATGCCTTTCACAGATGTTTGACATAAAAAACCAAAAGAAATTAAGCCAGAGATAATTTCTATTTCAAAATAAAGAGTCAAAATGATTACTAGTAATATATGGTGAGATGTAACTAGACTAATTTGTTTTTAAATCTTTAGCTGGTATATATGAAGCTATGATTAAGTTCCACCATTTTCCAAAACATGACTAAAAATGCTTAAGGAATACAACTAAATAAATAACATTTGAAAAAATAACCAAATGTTTTGATGTGTTACCTTGGATTTGAGAGCAGTAACTTCCTCTGCCCATATCCTGTTGTGACTACAGAAGGATGTTTTCAAAAGACAAAAAAAAAGCTGACCTTTTGATGATTTTATTAACTTAGGGACCCATGACAATTAGAAATATGAGCACAGAGGAAAAGCAATAAAGTTTACTCAGATCCCATTTATTTCACAGCGCTTTTATTTTAAGTTTAAGGTGGCAGAGCATCTGATACAAAAAATAAGCACTGCTCACAATCTTTCCAGCCTTTGTTGTCTCAGAACACTGCTTAATACTCTCTGTTACCTGCATCCTTTTATCTTTAAGAAGGCAGTCCCAAACAGGCGATGTTGCCAAAAACTAAGCTCCCAATGTGAGGCCTGAATTTCAGAACCAGKAGAAAGTGCACTCTCTGAAAGAAACAGCCTCTTTTTCAGGTGTCATCAAATAAAGATCCAAAACCTCTTATCACTTTCTGAAGTCTCTGCCCTTGGAGTTTGGTTAAAGGTATAAACACATGGTTTGTGAGCTTGCAGCATTGCCTTTGAAACCAAAAGTTATACTGAAATAAGTTTTTGAGAACAAAAGTAAAGGTTTCATTGTTTAAGAGTCAGACACTCCTGGATCCTCCCCCAGATTACAATGTTGCCTTGAAACCAAAGAAAGAATTGTATTGATTTTTCCAGTTCTGATGGCACTTGGTATGTCCTTTGACATTCAGGATCATCTCTAAGGAGATATTTCCTTTACAACTGTCAAATCTAATCAGGCAAATCTGAGTTCACAATTAAGCAACTTCTGCTGCCAGACAACCCTTTGGACTATAAAGCTACTGAGCTCTAGGTTCCTGTATGCCAGTTGACTTATCTGCTTAAGAAGCATGGAATTTTATGTGTGGATTTAAAGTAACAAGATTTATCTGGTGGAGAAGATTATGTATGCATATTGCAGTGCTGACTCGCTTGCTTCACATTAACCAGGAGTAGGTTTAAAATGAATCAAAATAAGYCTTTAAACTGAAGAAAATCTATTTAAATTACAGTTAAAATTATTGCTGGAACTTTTGCATATAGACAAATAGTTTCACTAAGATATAAGTAGGTTAAAACTGAGGACTGAGGTTTAGTCTCCATGATCAGACTTGCAAATTAAGGTACCAGCTTGTCCAGCTTTTCCTTGATTTTAGTGGGAGTTAGGAACATGGTCATGTTGAAAACCATACCACTGGACAGGTAGGGACTGAAATCTTCTGGATTTCCTATGAATCTATGTCAGTCTGACTCCTGTGAACTTACGTGGCTTTGGAASTTGAGACTTGGACCTTCCAGCTGGTAAATTTTACCTGTTAGCTATAAAATTCACCCTGTTACTTGTTTGAGATAAATTCATCTGTCAGCAGTGGGACATATCTTCATAAAATAGGTGGAATTCTGTGTATTTGGARTTTGTCTTCTCGCAACTTGCCCTTAATTCATAATGAGTGGGGTCTTGTTTGCTTTCTTTATTGTGTTGGGTCTGGCTTTTCTAGGTCTGGCTTCTGTGACATGAGCCGATACTGTTTTGTAGAGTTTCTTTAGAAAATCTTCAGCCTTGTGCTTTTTTCCCTATGCTTCCCTTGGGCACACGCAGCACAGTAACATACTGAGCTGCTCCTTCTTTTGCCTTGAAGATGTTTAGCAGAGATGATCCTTCAGATTGCAAAATACGTGACCTTTGCACAATGCCATGGCTCATTTTTGTGGCCTGTAGAAAATTGCCCTGTTAATGCTGTTGTAACATGACAGAATTTTCTCTCAAACGATCTGATCAAAAAGGTCCCACTAATTGATAGGGATTAAACCAAACAGAAGTAATCTGGCAGGGAAAGCAAACTCCAAAGTCCTGGGCTTTTCATACCTGTATGAGTTGTAGCGTGGCATTCTGGCCAGGAGATGACACTTGTAATTCCCATAGGACCTGCAGAAAGATAATMATATTTCTTAAGTTTTGTTAATACACAAACAGTACGTTTTCCTTTCCTACCAAGGGTCCCAGAAAGCCATGGTGCCTACGTACTCCTTGCTGGGACCTTTCAGAGGACACATGAGTCTCAAAAGTAGCCGTAAGTATTCGAATTATGACATTAGTATGACAGTATCATGACATTATTTAAAATATGTACGTATAGTAGATAAGTCCTTCTAATATGCCCTATTTCGAAAACCTGAGTGTCTTAATTTAGACAAGCAGCTTTCCTGGTCAGGATCTTTGCCAAGCACCTGTAGAAGAACTGCTAGAAAGCTGTTCTGCCTAAAACTTCCCTTCTCAGAAATGCTGTTCCACTGTACCTTCTCCAGGTCCATGTTCCCACTTGTAGGAATTATCAGTTAGGAGTGGTATAAATTATTTTCAGTATAGCAGCTCTGAAGTTTTATCAGTCTTTTAGACAGTAAAATAATTGACGTGTTATTGAGAACAGACTTTTATTCCAGCAACAGGCAAAAAGTAGTGGCTTTGAATCAGCAGTCTGGTGAGAAGCAAAGTCACCTCTTGTGTTTTTCAAAAGCATATTTTTGTTTTCCAGCTACATGCAAAAGACAAGTTTTATCACTGTCATTGTGTATCAGTCAAACTTTAGTACTGCTATGACTGAATTTATGATATGACATTATACCTCTAGACATGATATATTCTCAAGGCATGATCTGCAGAGGTAATCTCTTGCAATTCAATCAGTGGAAGCTAGGTAAATTAGTCATCATGCAACTACATATTCAGGACTGTAATAAATTGCTAGGAAAGTCATTAAAAAGTAGGAAATAAAAAAGTGTCAGTGTTGAGAGAATTGTCACTGTTCTTTATTACTCGTTCTTGGTTCATGGTCTCCTGGAGATTTTTCCTTGTGTGTAGAAACAAGAYGTAAAAGTCTTGGAAGTACAATAGTCCTCAGAGTTTGGAAAGATTTTCAAAAGCAGTCAATTTTCTGTACATAAATCTGTGCTCAAATATAGAAAACGCTGAACCTCCGAAACATTGAAAACTTGGATCAAGCAATTTGCTGAATGTTGCAGCAAATGAGAACTGTGTAAGGCACCAGAAAATACAGAACTTGGATTCTGTTCAAAAATGGGCTTAAGAACATTGCCTGTCTTTACAGCACACAAAAGGGCTGTTTCAATTTGACCTGACGTGTGTTTGCACCATCAACAGAGCCTCATAACAGGGCTACTTAAAATTCCCAGAAGATTTCTATTTCCCATTTCCCTCAATTTGAAGCTACTCAAAGAAAACATAAGACAAATTTGTTTAAAAGTGTGAACTTTCCAGTGAGCTCAAATAACATCACCCTCTCTAATGATGGAAAATACTTAGTTGGACACCTCCTAAGTCTCCCCATTTCATAGTTTTTATCCTTAAAGCCTTTTCTTTCAGAAAGACGTGCTTTTTCATGTCCTCTTTTCAGACAGATTGAGACACAAAAACACAAAATGACTTGCCAAAGTTCAACAGAAAGTCTCTGGCAAAGAAAAGAATTTGCTTTTTTTTCCTTTCCTTACATAGGAATAACCACAATGCTGCTTATTGCACAATGTTAGTAATTTTCTGGACACAGCATAGAGTTAGATTTTATGGAAGACAAAAATTAGATTAAACTACTAGTGCCTTGTGTATCTTTAGCATTTCAAATTTGGGGCAGTTATTCACTTTGAGAAGAATGTTCTTTTTATAAATGGATTTTCCATCCCTTTTTAATTTTTGGATATTGTTTAGATTATCACTTGGTTCTTCTGTCATGCTGTCTTTTTCACTGCATTTATTGAAATCAGCTTGTCACTGCCAATCAGGGAAAGATTTGGTACATTTACCAAAATACTGTTTTCTTTCCCTTAGTGACAAGAACCTCAGCTGCTGTGATTTAGGACATTGCCATTCCTTGAACTCAGGAGAGCTGCCTCAATTTAAACCAGCAGTTTYGGTTTAATGGATATTGTTGAAGAGCTTGTTCCAGTTGCTTTTGCCAGCAGGAGGTTACAGCACAACTGGCAAAATTAATGAAAAAGAATTAAGTTTTAGAAGTTTTGGAGTGAACAACTACTGGTCTCAAGCATATAAAAGCTTCGAAACAGAACAGTACAGATTTAAACTATTTTATTTCTTTGGTGTGGTATTGACACCCATGAGTGGTTTCCCTGAATAAACATGGTAAAGGCTCATGATCAGAAAATCTGTCAGCTTTGTGTTTGTCTGCTTCAAGTACCCAATTCCATTGTGGTACCTGTACTACTTACACTCAGTTTAATTTAGACCAGAGGTAAATGCAGTTTGCTCATTATATTGCACCAACTTCTCCACTGCTCCATAGCAAACATGGAGTCATTATTTGAGCTGATGTCTCTGCCCCTGCTTGTGTCCCAGTGGAAGCATTCTGGCTGTGCCTATGTGTTCCATGCACAGTTAGAATGGATGGCCCTGGGGCTGAAGTAAGAGCCCCTGTCTGCAGCTGGTCGTGTTGGGATGTGCTGCTGCTCCTGGATAAGCTGTTGAAATTAAGTCTTCATGTCAGTGCCCTTCTGGCAGGCTTAGAGTCACTTGCAGGAGCACATCAGTGAATAATACTAAGTGAAGCAACAAATCTAGCATCAGGTGTTCTGTCCTGCTCTTTCTTATGGTGCTTTTTCAAAAGATGACACCATAAATTGAATGTAGTCWAGCCCCTTGGCAGTGAAACCAGCTTGTAGCACTGGCTCACTTGGTAGGCAAGAGATAACAAAAAGCAGCACAGCAAGGATGCAGCCAAACTGAGATTAGAAGGACTGATTTCCAGACTCTCAACCCAAGGTCTCCTATGCCTTCAAAACACAATAAAACCTATGAAACTAAGTTATTAACTGAAATTGTACATTGGGGACATGAACAATGAAACAATCATTTATTTTGTTGGCTCAGAAAACCAAATCTGGATAGGGTTGGATGGGCTGATTATCTCAGTGTAAGGGTCATTCTGGGTCTGCGGATGGAAAGCCAAAGGCACATTAGGTTTCTGATCTCCAGTATTCTGTTGATTTTTTTGATATGTGCTAGTAACTTTCCATCTACAAATCCTATCTGTTAGGAATTGAGAGGATTTGAGAAAGAAATAATATTTTTGTTTGGAAACAGATCTAAAGAAAATTACCTATCTCAGCCACACTGCCAGGTTAAAATTTAAAAGAAGTAAATGCTTATCTGCTTCTTTTTTTCCTGGGTTAATGAAGATCAGAGACAAATTCTTCTGAATTGGAGAAGTCTTATGAATTGGAGGTTCAGAGGAATGTCATGATCAGTCTGTGTGTAACACATTTCAGTTCCATGATGTGGTTCCTTTTCTGGTCCTACTTCTGTCTTTGTCTGTATCGTGCTTGGCTTAAGTCTGGTATCACCACAAGGTGAGATATTAATGTGCATTTTGCGGTACTTTGTAATATTCTCTAATAATGCTACCTAGCATTAATAATAGTATTAATGCTCTCTACTATTATTTAATACTCTCTAGTATTAAATCTTTCAAAAGGTAAAATCAAACATTAAACAGTAAGATCCTCTATTATTCTCCAGAGTTCAACAATATCAAAGGCTCATGCATTACTTATTGCAAGCCATAATTCTTAGGAATTCAAAAACATAAAAACTGAGAATAATTTACCACTTTTTTATGTTACATTCTGTGCTATTCTTACTTTTTGAAATAAAGGAATGAATACTGATTTTATTGCAAGCAGAGGAGGATAAATATTTTTATGTTTTCAGAGCCATTATTGCCTGAGACATTGCTTGTCCCACTGAGTGAATTCAGTTTCTTCCCATCTTGCAGCTTTTTCTCCCAGACCTTCCTGCCAGCTCTCCAACCAGTACATCATTCAAGACCACATGGCTGCTCATTTCAAGAAACTGATGTCTGCCAAAGGTGTGTACCGTTTTTAATTATGACAATTCTATGTAGGTAAAAGATGAAATCAAGGTCAAGGGTATGTTGTTTGCCTCTATATTTGGCAGGCTGTTGAATTTCTTCCCCTCTCTTTCCTCCCTCTCGCTGTCAGTAACTCAACAGGACTAGGAGGATTTAAAAGTGAGTCATAAAAAGGTGTGCCCTAAGAGATATGTGGAACACTCAATGGGAACTGTAACCCTCTCTTGGGAGAAGCAATCCCAGCTATTGAAAGATGTAAAATCTRTGGAGTCAAACTGTTCCACAAAATGACAAGTTCGTGTTAGGAAGAGGAATATTATCTAATGCCCCTGTCTTGTTTTATTCATATTTTCTATTTAGGTGTATATGGCAGTTGACTAACAGGAAAGGTAAAAGGAGAAGTAGGGCAGATATTTGTTTAATTGGGAGAAACCCCTGAAGAGTAACAGTGAGGTTGCAGCGTTTCATGTTTAGAAAGTTACAGTATCAGGCCTAAGTAACCTAGAGGGAAGTTCCATTAACTGCAGGTAGTCATGTTCCTGAGGGCTCTACAAATGCTCTCCCTCCTGCCAACAGCCGCAAATCACAAGAAAGAAAATTTGGAATTTAAAAAAAAAAATGTTCTCTGTCAGTTGTCTGGAGCTGTGTAAACTTCCTGGTGCTTCAGGTGCAGATGAAACAAGTGGAGTTGAATGGCCACAGCTGTAATTAAGTTACTGCCAGACTCCCAGCCCTTGGGCTCCAAAGGCTTTCTGACCAAACAATCCACTGATCCCATGCAGTGAGTTCTAAAATAACACAGAGCTGTTGAACAATAGATGAGATTGCTGCTGTGTTTTTTTAGCCAGGAGACCAATCATTTTGTCAACTCGCAGTGCCAAATGCTTTATCTGAAACTACCTCGCTTAAATATAGTGCATCTCTTCATTGTGGTGTCGGAATCGCTCTTTGAAAGTTTCATGACCTCCACCATGCTCATCATGACCATCCCACTCATATTGGGAGCTGGAGGCTGGATTGCTGCTGTGTACTTTTGTACTTAAGTGACTCTTGCTTTTGCATGGCTAATATCACAGAAACAGGGAACTCCAGGAACTTTAGAATTCATATCCTAGTGTTTTGCTTATAAATATACAGAAGCATCAGGACTAATTAGGAGAAGCAAAGACTGCCATATATAATTGAAATTTGTTTTATTCTCAACTGTTGTAGCCTAAATGAGGGAGTGGAGATCAAAAAATGAAAGGAAAGTAAGAGAGTGTTTTGCAGTCTTTTTGTCTATTACATGCTTAAAGCTCAGAAGAAAACACACAAAAGATATTCTTAGCATAAAAGAAGACAAGTGCTTTGTTCCCAAGCAGGTTTCGAATTTTTTTTTCCAAATGTCAGTCCTGCTCCTCTGCAGCAGAATTCATTCAGCCTGGAAAGATCTTCTCACAGTAGGTACTAATCAAAATTTCCAGTGGTTAAAATTTCTAATTCCCAGGTGTTTCACAATCTGAAGTTACAGTTCTCAAAAGTCAGATTTGGAGTGTAATATGGCAAGAACCTTTAATCTTAAAACACTTATTTTACTTATTACAGTGCTTCATCATTCACACAGGTTTTCCTTGTAGACCTAGCTTTTTCATACATATCAAAACCTGCAATATTGCAAGGATATCTTCTGTACTTACCTGATGCTGTGAAGTGCTGGTTTGCCGCATGTTCTGTACAGCTTTACAGGAGATCATAGAATTTTGTGCTTCTGAAAAACCTGGTCAGGTTTGTCTAAAGGCCTTCTCCAGTATCCTTTGAAATATTCTCCAATCTTTTTAAAGTATATCTGCTTTTTAAAATACAACCTGTTTTGGCCTGACTCCAGACAGTAGCTAGCCCCACGTCTGAAACTTTGGAACACTTGTACAAACTACAATTTGCTTTGACGTTTGGCAGCATTCGCAAAAGGGAAAGATGGAAATTAAGACAGTGTCCTTCAAATGCAACTGGAATATTGAGTTTCTAGGAGATTGCTTTTCCCTCCACAGTCAAAAATACTATTTCCTCATATACCTCAGTTATATCCAGGGATATGCAATCTGACGTGGAGCTCCATTAACATCCTTAACATCTCCTGTATGGACACATGACTTAATGAAAGCTGAGGAATGTTTTATTCCTCGAAGCTTGCTTCATTTAATCTTTTACAATGAAAACCAAATGACCAAATAACAGAAAATGTGGTGTGCAAAACTGTCTATGTAACTGTGTAATGAAATAGCTCCTTTTGCTAGGAAGATGATGAAAAACTGATGACCTTGAGCCTCAGGACATCTTGAATCACATTCTTAGAGCATCAGTTGGCAGTTTCTCCTCTCTGATAGCAGCTGTACTACTCATCCATGAAATATAAACTTTTTGGGTAGCAGTAAATGCCAATACAAAATTAGTACAGCTTCTCTTACATTGTAAATTAAAATGAAGGTTAATAAATATATCTGTACTGGCTCGAATTTCTACACCTAAGTAGACATGGGTGAAAGCCACAAAAATCAGGTCCAGATTTGATACCAAACCAGTAACAGCACTGCTGAGGCACTTACCTTATGCTTTTAATCAGATAAAGACAAGGGGTCCAATCCTCAACTAGTGTCATTGCAGTTGTACTTGTAGTTGGTCTAACTCAACTAACTTCACAACATTTAAGCTATGCCAGCTTTTGAGAATTGACCATTAGCAAAGATAATAGCAGAAAATGGTACTCATTGGTAGGGAAACAATAGGATTTGATGGTCAGTAGATCTGCACTATTAATAATGTTAATATTATGCAGTCTGATACCATACTCCCACAGTTTCATCTCTATGCATTTTGATATGATTATTTGGGATGTCAGTGTTTGATTGGACTGAACCTACTTTTTGTTAATACAGCTGCTGTTGATTCATCTGCTCCAAAGAGTTTGCATACCAGTGTTAAATGTAAGTAGTTTTATTTTGGTTTGTTTTGAAAATAGGTCTGCCTCCATTTGTTTGGTTTGGAAGCACTTGTCTCCATTTATGATGAAGGTGTTCTGAAAAGGCATATATGTGCTGAAAATATGCACCATTGGGGTTAAGATAATAGTATCTAATATCTAATCTAGTGTCTAACTTCGCAGCTGTATCTAGCACTTGGTTCATATTTGCACAGATTCAAGCTAATCTGCGGAGTGTGGGACTTGCTGATGCACCTACTGCAGGCAAGGTTGTTGGAGGCATAAATTGCTTTAGTTTTCCAATCTAAACTGAGGCCACCGGTCCTTTGAATTCCTTGCTATTCCATGCTGTATTTTTCATTTCCTTAACTGCTTTATGTATCTCTGGACATTGAGCACACGACCACTAAAACAGGTTTTGAGGTATAAATAGGGTTTTGGTAGGAGAACATTCCACTGCACCTTAACGCCACCTCTTGGCTGAAGCCTGCAGGACCCGATGTCAAGGCAGAGTCTCTCCTGCCCTCCTCTTTTTGAAAGGAAGATTGATGAAAAGGAACCCCGTTCATGTCTCTCCCTGAAAACATAGCATTCACTTTGGAATGTGTTTGGTTTCCCTTCATTCACCAGGTTGCTAAGCATACTTTTCTTATCTCTTTGATAGTTACATACAAGCACACACCCTTCCTACACAGAAACCTCCTGTTTTAAAATGAAATTTTAAAAGCTGTAAAGATGGAACCTTCTGTTTTTCCACAGTGCATGCATAGTGGGAACCATGTATCCGAGACCTGCAGTAGGCTGTTGCTCTGAGCAGGGTATAATGCACTTGGAAGCAAAGATAGCTCAGAGGCAATGGTGGTGAGATGCAGTTGTTCCAGCAAGATACACACAAGTCAAGAAGGCAAACATAACCCTTGCCCACAAAGATTCAGAAAAATGTATCATATGAGATCCTCATTAGACAAGAGCAAGAGAACAAGTTCAGGATCATAACACATTACAATCAAAACTCCCTTAACTTGTTTTTTTAACTCCTCATGCTCAACAGTGTTTTTCTATTTTTCAGTGCTGTCAGCTTAACAGAAAGAAATCCCATGGAAGGTTATCTGAGAACATTAGTTTGACAGAGAAATTATTCTGACACAGAAGTGCATAAGGAGTAGAATCTCACCTCCTTGAGAATATCAAGAGGACATAGAGTTTGTTCAGCTGGGTTTGCCACAGTAACAAGTGTTCCTAGATGACGTATCACAGGGAAACATTATCTATGTTTCTTAAAATGCTTTCTTAGGAAGATACTCATCTTACAGAGCGAAGCAKAACCGAACTGTTTTGCGCAGTTTTTGTTAATTTAGAAGCCCACACTGAGTACAAGGTGCCTGGTGGTCATTGAAGCCATTACATGATACTCCCAGTCAGAGAAAGTGAGCACTCAATGTCATTTTTCTCAGTAGCCCACTGGGGAAATACAAATCACCTTTGTTGCCTAGTATTTGTCTTCAATACAAGATACCATATGTGACCTAAGTCCTTTTTCTGACATGTTAGCTCCAGAAATGTCTGTCTTGGCAAAAGAAGTTTTATCCCTCAAAGAATAAAACTCAAAATTTAGAAGTCACTATAAAAATGTGCATCAGAACTTCTGCCTTCTGAAGCATTAAGTAGGGCAGTAGCACAATGGAGGTACAGTTGCTGCTGCTGGGGTTGATGTGAAAATCATTTGAGCAGTATAAAATTACTTTATGCCTACAAAAATAGGCTTCTGTTTATTATTTGCATAATCAAATATCATTTGCATAAACAAAATAAATTAAGGCTGTTTTGCCAGCCTACTAGAATAATAGGAGGACAAAACTAATTTTCTGCTTAGTACAAGATTACAGCGTACATGTACAATTTTCTCCCAAACCATCTCCCACTGCTGCTTTTGCTAGTTACTAAATGTGGAGTGCTTTTAAAACCCTGACATTTATTAGAACTTTGACAGAGATACACTCTGAAGCCATATATTTTCCTATCCGTTCTCAATCTACACACTCAGATAGGTATAACCTTGCTTTCCAAATGTGAGAACTGTGTTGGATTTTTCCAAACGTGTGATCTGTGTTGGATACCACATGTTTCAGTGGTAGGCTGAAAAGAAAATTCAGGTCACTTGGTAGTGATGGAGACATAAAAAAATCCTATAAAATTAAAGAGAAAAACTCAAACAGTTACAGAGATTAGTTCTGAGAATCCAGAAGAAAATACAGTGTGCAATGCTTTGTTACATTTTAAGAATAAATGCACTACAGGTAAAACACTGTAAATAATTTGCTAATATTTGCTATAAATCAAATGCACCATTTCACAAACTATCTGTAGCATTGCACTGCAGATTAAGAATTGTATAGACAAAGTGCAAGATGTGCAGTGTATAGGACTTTCTTCTGAATGTSTTCATTTATATCTTGGGTTTTCAATTCTAGGCTTTAGAAGGGCACGGTTTTTAATTTGTTGCTTCATTGGGCTTTCTGCTCTTTTAGATTTCATGAAGTTACTAATGTTGCAGTGAGYAAGAGTGCCATTGAATTACCTGATTTTATTTCACCTAAAAAATTCTTCTAATTACCTTTAAATATGGTTTATAAAGAATAGCAAGTGCCAACTTTCATGAATTTGTGTGACTAGAATAGAATAGACTATTCAGCTGGAAGAGACCTACAATGATCATCTAATCCAACTGCTTGACCAAGTCAGGGCTGACCAAAAGTTAAAACATATTATTAAGGCATTGTTCAAATGCTTCCTAAACACTGGGCATCAACCGGCTCTCTGGGAAGCCTGTTCCAGTGTTTGACCACCCTCTTGGGAAAGAAATGCTTCCTGATGTCCAGTTTGAACCTCCTCTGGCACAGCTTTGAACCATTCCCACACATCGTATCACTGGATGCCAGGGTTAAATAACAGTTGTTTCTCTCTACTGTCAAAATAACATTCAAAATGCTCTTGAAATTGCATGAACTTGTGACAAAAGTTAGAGATAAACAGTTAAGACAAAGCTTCCTGAGCAGTCACTTCTCTCCAACATGGAGCTGGCTTTGTTGTAGCCTTAAAATTGCATCTCCAGCATTCTTATGCTAAAAATCGTGGGCCATTTTTCAGCTTTCATTAAAGAATGGAAACGTGTCTGTCCCCTGCCTAAAGACTAGGTTTATTAGTTGGAGATGCAGCAGAGATCAGGGATATGGGAGATATAGTTCATCATCACAAGTGTTCTTGTGGAGATAAAATTAAGCCGAGGTGTTTTAAGAGTCATAAGAACAGCATGATTTATGACACTACTGTTAAAACAGGAATTCCATGGCCATCCCAAGTGTCTGTGTAGGAGGATGTTTACATTTCTTACTCTTAGCAGAAGCCACACTTCCTTGAAAGAGCATCTAATGAGTACGGAAGAAGGATAAGGTGTGCTGCCGAACGCACCAGTGACAAGGTTTCAGAAGAGTGTCTCAGCCATCAAAAAGAGGAATTCCTGTTCCAATGGAACTGTAAAAGTTCTGGAGCAAAAAAAAATATTTTATGAGGCATTGTTTCTATTCGAAGAAAGGAGAAAAGTCTATGCAATTTTGTTTGAAATCAGGTACTTTATTTCTTTATACAGCATTGAGCCTGAGACTTAAACTTACCTATGGCATCCAGGAGGTCCTCCAAATTTCTGTTACTAGGAGTTAATAATTAACAATTAATATTAAGCAGTTGAATTACATTCTTGGACCTTGGAAGTATAAGACAGCTTCTAACCATTATTTCCATGTTATGATGATGCTCTGGCCCAGATTCACAGAGCCCAAATTTGAGTCAGATCTCCTGAGGCTGATCAGCTCAGTAAGGGGAGCAGAAACCTTGGCTGATGTACCTATGACACTGTCCCAGATGAGCTGGCAGGAAACTAGGAAAAAACACTCATGAAAGATTAATCAAAGCCAGCCCTAAACAGGGGAATCCATAAAGGTAACCCACAATTCATAACAGAGAATGAGCCACCCAAATCATTATTTTATCCTGCAGTTCTGAAAATCTCTTACTAAAGCTCATCCTTCAACTGCATCACAGTCCACCAATTCAGGGAAGTGTAGTGGTCTGGGGCACCCTACCCTAATTCTCTTCCTACTCTCCCATTCCAGGAATGACAGTGACTCCACCAAGGGCTGCTCTCATGTACTTTTTTTCTCCTAGTTTTGCAGTATCTGTCTGGTCTGCTTCCATCAGCATAGTACTGGGTAGCAGTCCAGCAAAATCCACACACCGGTGTGGTGAAGCTGTGCTAGGAAGTGGTCAGGTCATTCTACCCAGGTTAAAGAACCTCCTGAAGGAAGACCTAAGGTAAATCTGCCTCTCTGAGCACACTTTCAGTTGTCCACAATCTTGATCTTAAGACAAAGCCATTCCTTCTCCTCTCTGTACAGCTACAATTTCATTACCAAGTCAAGGCCAACTACTAACAATCGCAAGATGAGCTTTTCAAACCACTGTATGTTTCACACAATTCCCTTGACTTTAGGAGGACAGGGTATATACATTTACCCCAAAAGAAATACAAGTAATATTATACATAAGTACCTGAGGCCATCTGACTTCACCTTTTGGGAAGTGTTGATCATATAATTGCTTCATATGCTGTGACTCATTTTTATAAATATGAAACCCAAATATACATACAAGTGTGTGCAGAAACATATGTTTTAGTAATTGGATAAAGGAATAATACCTTTCTTCAAGACAAATTTTATTTTTTTGTGTACCAGCAGAGTATTTAAGTGGTTAGATGTGGCACATACTGGTCTTTTTATAGCCTGTGTTTTTTCCCTTTATAATTCTCTGCATGAGACAGACATTAGTCAAAATAACAATTTCCATTCAGGTTTTAGCCAGTTTAAAATGAAGTTGCTGTGTGATTTTTCAAGACCATAACACCTGTGAAAAAGAACAAGCTGTTTCTCCAGACAGTTCAAAGACATACAAAATTGCAGCATATTCTCCAAAGTTTCTGTGAATAGTCTATACAGTCAATTATAGAAATATGATGTTATCCTTACAGATGAAGAATCTTAGTTGTCATGAATCTCAGGCAATTGCACAAATCATTTAGCAATCAGTGAAAATTAATGTGTTGATAAAGGCAAACATTAATTTTCTATCGGTAGAGGTTTATGGAGCATTAGTGGTTTTCAAAAATAAGTTTAGCAGTCTCTGAAAAATAAATGCTCATATCACCCCTACAAGAGAGCTGCAATGAAAGGAATATCAAATGTATGACTACACTGCGTCATTCAGCTATGCATGATTAAACAACTCGTTTAGTTCATAAATTCTTCTTGTCACACCACGAATGCTACACTATGCAGCCAGCTCCACTTGGGATCTGAGTTCCTTCACAGTAGCCACTGCACATTTCAAGATCATCTTCTGGGACTATCTGCCCAAAATGAAGCACCAGCTAGAACACAGTACATGCGTCTTATCATCCTCTTTTACAGGGAGCAAATTAAGACACCAGAGATTAATTAAAAGACCTCTAATCACTCTGGAGCTGGGAATTAAAAGATAGTTCTCCAAGTCCTACTACAGCCTTTTAATCACTGAACCATCCTTCCCATCAATTTCAGAGTCAGTGCTGTTGAAATTTGTTAAAATGGAGGAAGAGAATAGTGAGAGCTACCAGAGGATGTACAGAACAGGAGTCTTGTCATAGCCATTGTGCACTGACTATTTTAACTTTGCCTTCTGCTGCCAAAGGAGAAAGTAGCATATGTCAGCAATCAGTCAGTACTTTCAACAGGGGTGAAGCATCTTGATTTTTCTCTGGTACACCAAATTCTGGAATTCCTTACTTATATTCGCTAAAAGATTAAGAAAAACAGATCACTTCCCCTACATTAGTAAGACAAATGTCCARTCTTGTCTTCGTTCAAATAAAAGATGTATTTTCTCCTTATTTTGGTGAGATCTACAAAGGAAATGTGTCAAGTGCTGTCAGATGCATTGATGGCCACGAATGTGTTAATAGGGCAAAACCAGTCAGGGCAGATGGGGGTTATGGCCAAAGGTTTAAAGCAGTTACGAAATGCTGGAATGGGTGGTTTCTTGTGGAGACCTGATTACTTCTTGCCTTCCTCCTGGAGGAATTCCTGCTAATGTCAACATGAGCAGTAGGAAAAGGTGCAGAATTTAGCACGTGCTTGGAAAACAACATGGCAAAAAACAACAGGCAGTGTCACTTAGCAATCTTTCCTGGCTTTATCTGGTGTTTCAGAGCCCTTCTTCCCCTTTAAAACTGTTATCCACTCACTTGATAGCATTGCAGCGTTTAAATATTGATGAAAACAAATCATGCAGAACCAGAGCACCCATGTCCTGTATCTTAATGTGCCAACATTTTTTTTTCAGAACTAAATACATTCAGCTCCTTAAATCTGACTCTATGAAGAGTGTTTTCCAGAGTTCATCATTCTTATGGATCTTCTCTGCATCCTTCCCAATTTGTAAATGTCTTGAGTAGTAAAATTTTAGAGCAGGATTTATAATTCCAGAAGCAACTATCCCTCTGTTGAGGAAACAGTAAAAACTCCCTGTACTTACATTTGAGGTTTCCACTCTTTATAGGCAATGGTATTACAGTAGCTTTGGCTCCACTGTGGCTGTGGGAAATTACAGGCAGCTGTTTGTCTAGAAGAAGGTATGGATGCTTATTAGTGACACTGATTCCCAGATAAGACTCACCTGCTTTAAGAGCGAGCCTGTCTTTTCACACTGGAGGTGTTCCATTATCCATGCTGAAAATTATATTGCTTCCCTACATCTACATCACTGAGAAATGCACATCACTTTGTTACAGTAAACCACCCCTTTATTATTCATGAGTTCCCAAACTGTAATTATTCAAGCTTTATGAGAAATGATTTTATGTTTTCTTTCACATAAATGAAAGAAATAATTTAATGTAATAATATCAAAAATGATCCTTGCATTAGAAACACCTGCTAATTACATTTTCAGATCTGCCAGTTCACCATTTTGTAAATATGTGTAATTTTGTTCTAATTTCTTAGTCAAAATGCCATGCAGAACRTGCAGAACAAGGCCAGGGAGCTTACAGAAGTCTTTTAAACCAACACCTTTATCTCACTCAACCACAACMAAAATCTCTCTTTTTCTCTTGACAAGTTAGCATGGTTTTGTTTTTAACCTTTTTGATTGGTGTTGCTCACGTTAGTTACTTCAAATGAGTCTTGCAACAGTCTCTCAGTTGTTATGCCCAGCACTGGTATCAACCTGGAGTTCATTTACCACTTTTGCTCTTCTTTTTTCCCCACAGTCCTTTGAAACTTCCTTGTTGTTTCAAAAGTCATTTGGAACTAAATATCAGCCAACTGTTTTAAAACTCTTGGTAGGAATTATATCAGAACTCCCACTCTGAGTCAAAAGTGAAGGCATGAGCCAAGGTGTGGATTCTATTTCTAACTATAATCACTGAGTTTTGTAACATCTGGTAAACAACTCAAGGGAAGTCTGTTCTGGCTTTATATCCCATGTTCATACTTGGCCATAATGTTCTGTCTTAGACCTGAAAATAACCTTCTGTTTTAGGAGGCAGCTGTGGATGCAGTCTAAGGTATTTATCGACTCTTTTTCCTATTAAAGATAAGTAGACCTAAAAGGCATTGGATTAAAAAAAAAAAAAAAAAAAAAAAAGGTTTATTTTGTTTCCTTCAGATCAACCAATACGATCAGCTAAGCTGCTTCTAATCTGCCGAGTAAGTTTGTGCCCACTCGTTTTGTACACAGGGCTTCCTCACAGCAGCAAAGGAAAGACAAAGTGTTTTATCACATAGCAAGCAACAARAACTGCCAGGAAAACAGAGTGGGACCTATAGTATCTGATGTTACTGTGCTTTATAGGGACCAAATTGCAACCAAATCCCTTTTATTTTCTCTACCTTTGTCACATTGACAAGTATAGATACCTGTACAAGCACCAGTGAAATTGTACTCTAGCACTGATAAATTAAAGCCTGCCCCAGTAGGCAGGACGATAAATTAGCCAGTAAATGAGCTTAAAAGAAAGGCTGTTGAATACATTTGCCTAAATAACTCCTGCACTGGCCACACTACATGGTTTTATTCCCTGGGAAGCAGTTCAACCAGATCTTAAACACTTCAGCTAAGACACGAGATCAGAAAGCGGGGCAGGACTAATCTTTGCTTTTCTAAAAGAGAAAGAAAAAAACCCTTAAACATCATGCAAATTTTGTGTGTTGTTTTCTATTTTGTTCTTGGTCATTGCTAGTTGTWTTTAAAAAGCATTTGGAGAAAGGCAGAATGGGCAGGTGATTCTTTTCCCCTACAGAGAAACTGGAGAGCAGGGCTAGCAGGTGGTTAGGCAAGTCAATCCCTCAGCAGATACGTCAGCAAACCAGGATGTGCTGCAGGGCCCCTCAGTCAGCCTCACCTGGCTGTGGCAGATAGAAAACCCTACAGGTGAAACCACGCATCTATTAGGAAAGGGGAAGGAGGGTTGCTATGATACATTCTGCCCAGGAGCTTTTGCTGACTCCTCAAAACATAAAACTATAATGCAGTGGAATAGGACTTATTTGAATAGGCTTGCTGCCAGGTGGCATGTTTATAACCCATATTTATAGTCAAAATATCGGTGAAATACTAGACAAAAGCTGTTTAAAACCTGTGGCTCTTTGACCTGGAACATTTTATTTTCTTGCCCTTGGCAAGGCTTGCTGAAGGCTCAGCCATGCCTTGGGCAGAYAGTTGTCCTGCCTCACCTGTGCCCAGACAGAAAGGCAGAGAGCCGTGGATGTCACTTTTCCCCAAGGCCTCTCACGCCATTGGCAGTGTCCTGAAAGAAACCTGGTACCCTGACTGATGGCACTGTTGCACAGACACCACACAAGCTGCCTTGCCTGTTATTTTTCACATCACTGCAGAATGCAAAGTCTTTAATCAGAACAGGGGGGGACTTTGATTGGGCCCCGTGAAAACCTAGATAAACGGGGAAGGTATTAATCTCTGCATGAGCTCGATTGAGCAAGTACATTTTGTTATTTGTTCCAGTGAGTTGTATAATCCTGCTTCCCAGTCATCCAAATAGGATTTAGCATTGTCAACATGTTTTTCTTAATAGGATGATGCTATGAATTCATGTCTATGCAAGACTGGAAAGCCAGATTACATGCCTTGGGAGACTATATATTGGTTTTAGCTGTCAGTGAAATCTGGTTTTTCCAATGAAAAGGACACAGCCTTGAGGCCATCTTAGACTGTGTGATGGTGTGCCCCATATAAGACCCCTCACAAACTTTGGAAGAGCCACCCATTTAGTGTAAGGGGGCCCTGGGCTAATCATGAACCAGTTGTGCATTTTGTCAGAAATAAGTCAGTATTAATCAAAGTATCATCACACTACCAGAAGTCCCATTTCACCAGCCCTCCTGAAGCCTTTCCAGCCCTCTAGAATTACATGTTTGAGGAGCCTCTGCAGCTGCAACCAGAGGGGAAGGAGCAGAGCACATTTCTTTGCTGGTCTGCCTGGCAGTATTGGCACATGCTACCATRTGCCAGAGCTCCACAGGACAAGGAAATTCTGACAGAGCTCTATTTTCAACTCAAAAGGCCATTGCAGCTTGCAGGACCTCAGGGAACACCACTTTATCGATATTTCACATGTCAGTCCTAGTTTCAGCTAGAACTGTGAGAGCTATTATTTTTAAAACATCATCTACACTGAAAAATGTGTTGTTGCACATCAAAATTCATATCCTTTCTCTCAGAGCTGTGTATGGAAGGAACATGGCAGGTAAAAAAAGTTGAAAATTTTGGGCATGTATCATTACAGTTAGCATTGCTAAAAGTAAGGTTCTGACAAAAGATGGCGAATTGCGAGAGGCTTTGCATTATAAATTAATATGCCCCTGTGGGCTTCTGTAGTCTTGGTAACTCATATCCCCTTCTTATCCCTGTGTTTTCTTATCATTATTTCATAATACTTAATATATAATACATTACACATTAAATTATACAATAATTCTTATATATTAATAAATATATATCTTATTATATAGCAATAATTCTTATAAGAATATGAGTTCTTATTTCTACTCTCACTTGCATATTTTCAGGAAGATCAGAAGATCATGGAATCATAGAATGGTTTGGGTTGAAGGGGATCTTAAAGACCATCTAGTTCCAGCCCCCCTGCCATGGGCAGGGACACCTTTCACTAGACCAGGTTGCTCAGAGCCCCATCCAACCTGGCCTTGATCATTTCAGGGATGGGGCATCCACCACTTCTGCGCCAGTGCCAAAGGGCTGAGTCTGTGTCTGTTCATTTTGTGTGTGAGGGACCAGCTGAAGGGTTGCCCTCTTCTCAGCCTGAGTTTGACCAATGCAGAAAGTAGACTTTCTTGGCATTGCAGCCTGCAAACACCACAGTGGCAGCCTGCCTTTGGTCACTCAGCTCTTAGTACTTAGACTTGAATCCTTACTTGACTGCCTCAGCTCTTCTGTTTTGACCTGCCTCAGCTTCTGTCTAGGAGAGGTGAAAGAATGTACAGGGTGGGAACAAAATGTTGCCATGCTCTCTTATTCCTCTGGTAGCTCATTACTTACTGGGTGAGCAATGTAAAGGAGTCCTGGCTGCATCGATTTCAAATTTGGATGTGTGCTGAGCACAGAAGCAGCAAGAGCCAACCATAAAAAGTAGAATGATTGCTTTCTCTGTTTGCTACCTGGTATTAAGAGAAGGAGACAGAATAGTCTTTAGTGGCAAAAAGAAGAATGAAGAGTGATACTGTATGACCTGATCATGGATTTAACTGGAACAAGTTGTATTTTCATGTTTACATGTACAGACAAAGATCAGCAGAAAAGAGACAGACTAATTCAAGCCCTTGAGAAACACAAGAAGGATCTTGTACACGGTCTTCCTGCCTCACCATGCAACTCCAGAAGTGTTTCTCCAAGCCAGCAGAGGGTATGTGATACTCTGACAACTGAGGACCTGTCACACAGGTGGCACTGAGCCACCTGACAAAGACCATTGTCCCCTTAGTTAGCTGTACTCTGTGGTGTGGGGAGTGCCTGTAGCACAGCAGTTATATGCAGGTTTATTCACTGTGGCTTTTTATAGTCTAGTCAAGCAGAGATAATATTTGACTCTCAGTTTTGCCACCTGGCAGCTGTCCTCCCATTGAATTGTTGCTATCCCTACATGGCCTACAGTGACAGGTACCTGTGTTTTGGCTATATGTACCAGAGTAAAATGTGTCCCTGCACTGATAGCATCAATGTGCACATGCCACTCACACGCTCAGAGTACTACATGGGTGCCCAGAAAAAAACCAACGCATTGAGTGAATTTATTGAAAAGATTTCTTGATGTGTGCGACAACATTCTTATTAGAATGATTTCTGTACCCAATGTTTTCAAGAGAAAAAAATCCCAATATTTTTCTGAGTATTCCCACACTGTACATTGTCTTACAGTATTGTCTGAATTTTAGAATGTTATTTATTGGTAAAAGCAAGACTCTAAAGTAATTAATCCTGCTTCTATATATTCTGACAGATACCAGAAACTGTCTAACCTCATATTAATGGGTAGACCTGATCTTCGCGAAATTCTGCCAGTGGACCTGTCCTCAATAGATAAATTCTTGCAAAACATTTCATTCTGCCATAGTCCAGAGACAATCTGGTGCAAAAATCCCTCAGCAGACTATATTTAAATTGTAAAACTTTCTATATTTTGAGAATCATAGTGGGTTTACCACTAGATTCCCAGTGATACTGTTTATAAAAATGTCATCCAGTTCAAATGTGCATTATTTTGATTTGTAAAATCTTGCTCCCAATGAGATAAACAGCAAAATAATAGGTCACAATTTCACCTGTGCTGTTTGTGAGAAAAACAGTGGCTCTGTTTGACTACAAACTGATGAGATGGAGCCGTATTCATACCTGCATAGGCATGCAAGGAGAGAGAACAGAAGATGCCACCAAAGCAGGACTGTGAGAATGCCATTAAG
This sequence comes from Amblyornis subalaris, assembly GCA_018881555.1. NCBI lineage: Eukaryota > Metazoa > Chordata > Aves > Passeriformes > Ptilonorhynchidae > Amblyornis > Amblyornis subalaris. Next base: position 1,997,828 of record JACAXG010000021.1, read on the forward strand.
TCATCAGTTTCACAGATGAGAACACACAACGTCCAAGGAAGAAAAAAGTCTCCTGTTCTCCCTCTGTGAGCCCCAGTAAGCAAAATGGGATTTCTGTAATTTACCAAGAGTACTTTTCATTAGAAACCTCGACCTTGTAAGGAGAATAAAATAAAAAGAAACTAGAAGGACTGGTTAATTAGYTCAAGCATAGTGGCAGGGTGGCTTTACTACTAAATGTGGTTCCCAAAACTCAGCAAATCATTCAGCCCACTTAAAACCAATTGAGTCAGTTTGAAAATGGTTTCTTAAAATTCCTCCTGGTTGAATTAATTTGTAGGAGACACTGTCTTCAGCAAATTCTTTTGTAATTTTTCTGTCAGTTTTGTTCTTTAACTTACAGGTGAGATGGTCACTGTTGGAAAATGGTCACCCATTGTCTGGTCAGAGCAACTATTCCAGGACAGAGAGAGAGCAGCCCCTCTCTGTATCATGTCAGAAGTTCACTTCCAGGACTCTGATGCCAGCTCCTGCTGCAAGGAAGACTATCCCAGATACTGCTCCTCGTGCTTTGTCTCAGACTCCTGTTCACAGCCCTAGTGCCGGCAGGTCATCTGCTTCACCACCCCTGCAGCCTCACGTGCATTTGGGCAGTCACAACAGGAAGAAGGCTTTTCAAAACTCTGTACATAAAACCTACTCTGGGRACCTCCTTGACAAACATGCAATTTACTTTACAGAAAAGAAGCAGTGTTTTACCCCTCGGATCTTGAAGACACCGCATCAATCTTTTCTTGTAAAATATAGGTATTATAATCCCCCTTCCAGAAGAAGGAGCTCCTCCCCTGGCAGACCATCCCTTAAATCAGCAGACATCAACAATGAAAAGACAAGAGAGTTGCACAGGTACTTACATCAGTGCTAAAAGTTAAGCAATTTTGCTTTCAAACACATCATTTGAATCATAACTGGTTCTCACCATGCTTTTAATCTTTCAGATTTTTAGAAGATGCACATGTGAGACCACATTCTGCTCACTTTTCTCAGCAGCCAGTTGAGGTCAGTGTACCCAGTGCGTTAAAAAGAAAAAAGGGCAGAACACACTGTTCATACACAAAAGTTGTCCAGGTTATCTGAAAATTAAATGGATAATGGATTCATTGACTTTGAGGAATATATGTTAAGGGCAAAACCAAAAAATTCAGTCATCTTACGAGAAGCGATTAAGATTGCAATTGAGAAATCTAGCATGCAGGTCTGGATGGGGTCAACAGACATCTATGAATAAAATAGGAACAGTGAAAGCAAATGGTCTCTCTGAGAAACACAAATGAGACATTATGAGATGTGGAAAACAGTGTATCCCAACACAAATCTGCTCTTCTGAAAGCAGAGCTCTTTCTGACTTGACTGAACTCTTGTTTTTTGGTTGGTTTACAGCCTTTCATTCCACCCAAATAATAACTTGGAGCCAAGAAATGTCCAGACAAAGTGCTATTCACTCAGTCCATGGTCACTACTGTAGTATGCCATGCAAGATTTTGTCTGGAAGTTGCACTCCATTAGTCATCTGGATTTTTAAGATGAATGGTGAATTGATTTAGGGAATTTTAGTGCACTTGAAAATAAGGGCTACCTAACAATAGCCAAAGCCATTCACGATAGAGAAGTTCTGTATGATTTCTTGGCCTGTGCACCCCTTTACAGAATTCATGTTGAATTCCTACACAGCTCAGCCAAGGCACCACAGGCTTGATTTGTGATAGCCCTGTGCTTGATAGTATTATTTCAGTCCTTGCTCCAACCACCAAACCCTTCATTTAACAATACAAAAAAGAGAAGCCCCTATTCTCATTTGATGATCCACAGCAAAAGAAAATTTTGATATCAATCTGATTTTCTAAGTCCACTTTCTAAAACTACAAAAGTATTTTGCGTGTCCTTCTAAAGAAAAAGCTGTTGTATTTGTAGGAAGTCTGCAAAGATTTTCAATTTTGACAGAAATTCTGATTTTTCTTTATAGTATTTGCATCATTTCTCTCAGGTTATATATGCTGATTTCCATTTCTGCTGACATGAACCTACCCCAAAATAATACTTTTTCATTATTTAGATGAGAGATTGACACTCAAGATGTTTATATCACATGAGCTGGCAAGTGATGTTGTTGTGATGCTGATATGTTGTGAAATCAGATCATTTCCCCATGTACTCTGAATGGAAATACATAATGATAATACAAAGATAATTAAACAAATTATTTACTTTTATCTCCTTTTTCTATTTGTGGTAGAACCATGAATTGTGGAGTCACGATTCCGAAATGCCACTTTCTCTRGGATTACAACTTGAAGAAGAGTAAGTAAAATATTTGTTTACCCCTTTTAACCATTTCTAAGTTTCATATCAAAATCTTAAAGAAGGAAGCTAGTGAAAACTGAAAACATGGCACAAGAGCAAATTACCTATGGCTGTAAGCAGCGAGTAGAGGCACTCTCTTGGGAATAAAGGATTCAGCTCCTTGCTTGGGAAATGTGGGATCAGAAAGTTGGAAGAGCTTTTCTGGGTCATGCCACCCCTCTTACTGTAGGCAAAGTAAATATGTTAAGACTAGTTAATAGATAGACAATATGAAAATTGATTTATCTTCTGATACCCACACTTTGTTCATTGGAACTATTTTTAACTATTATTCACAAAAGGCATAGACATTCTTGATTAATGAAATTAATGGATTAGAATAATCAGGGAGTTGACCAACAGAGCTGTGAAAACCAGTAATTTTAAAACTTATAAGCCTGAACAGTAGAAAATGCAGACTAGTAAATAGATTCATCACTTTTGGTTAGGTTGTCAAAATTCTTTATTTTAGTTAGTTTAATTAGTCTAAAATTACTGCCTCTTTGGATGGTATTGTAAACCCTATTTGTATTCAGTGTATGTTAAAGAAACACACTGACAGCTTGTGTATTTTTATAGAGAGGACGAGTATCTTCATTTTCTCCAGGATCTTACAAATGATATTTTGATTAGAAATTGTTATCACAAAGAGTAAGTGGTTTGCCTTTATTATTTATTCCTTTGAGTAACAAAATTATGACAGATCACTGTAAAGAACTGGTGGTTTTAATGAGAGAAAAGTGTAACTCATTCAGTTTAATTGGATGAATGCTTTTGTGACTGCACTTTATAGGAGTCATGATTTAAACTGAGTAGCTGAACAGAAAGTATTTTCAGACAGCCTCGTATTTCCCACTGACTTCTATTTCCCACTGACTTCTAGTAGAAGCATGGAAATATTATATTCTCTGACCCTGTTCTCAAGCTCTGTTTCCTTATACRGGGTGGTGATGGACATTATTGTTACAACAGTGTCATTCCAGTTCCCAGCCAACCTTGTGCTAGCAAGCCAAGGAGCTACAATGAATCTTCCCTAGCAAAGTGCATCATGGCAAGATTCTGTGTTTAGACTTCTTCCTCCCTCCTACAAAAGCTAAATAAATAAATTCTGTGATGCTTTCTTTAGGATGTGTGCACTCTCAAGTTAGTGATCCACACATAAAGGCTGGAGCCAAACATGCCTGGTGCTGCTGGTGTCTAACTGCAGCAGCCTTTTCTGGTCTCATGTTCTGTACATTCTAATAGTAATCTAACACATTTCTAATATTTAGAGAGCTGTGATAAACCACAGGTCTGTTTATAGCCCTGCTGAAAGAAACAACATTGTGTGCCCCTTTCCTATGCAATTTCCTGGCCTGCATCTTAAATGGGAGAAACTCTTCCTTTGATACAGGATTTAACCTCAACGTTTAAGATTTTGGTCTTTGTCAAATGCACTGCTCTGATGCTAGAGAGGTGCTACCCCCCTGAAATCAATCCAGCTCAGCCTGACACCAAGATATTTCTGTTTCAGTCTAGAAGATTTGAGTTAAAATCCCTAAGCCCCTTTAAAAAAAAAAAATTAAGTGGGCATTGGCACAAGTTGTTAGTYTGTTTTCTGAGCAAACAGTTGAAGATAAGAGTTCCCCTCCTTCCTTCTAGGTATTGCAGTTTTCAGACAAACATCAGGCCCAAATTAGAAGCGAATTTTCTAGATACGCTGGGAGGAACAGTAGCAAATTTGAAAGACACCAATTTATTCACATTGCAAAGGTCACAAAGCATGGTGCCAGCCCATACATACAGTTAAAAACAGAGAAGGGTGGGGGTGTGCGTCCATGCTCAAGCCTRTAGGGTGAGAGGACTGCTCTGCTGACTTTAGAGGGAGGTTGTGTAGATGCTCTGCACTCCTCCCTCAAAAATAAAGTTTACTAAAAATATGGGAAAATCATCCATTGTATTCTTGGGTCATCTCTAATAACAGAACTTAATTGCTCTGCAGAACAAAAGTGAACAATCGATAATATCTTTTCATTTTAAATCAGAAGATGAATTTCTAAATAGGTTTTGTATCTAACTAGGAAAGAGACACAACTAGTGGCCTTAGCTAACCTGGTGCTTACATGATTAACATGACAGACACATATTTTAAAGTCTCCAATATTCTACAGATAAAATCATGAATGCYCTCCCAATTCTAATATACAATATACAACCAAACCAGCTCATTGCAGATATTGCTGAAAATGCAACCATTGGGTCAGATTTAAACGAGTTATGATTGCAGAGCCTGGAGACCTAATTACCCTAGCCAGATAGGTCTTTATTTTTACCAATTCTCATCACCATGAACACATCTTTTGCTCACAGCTGGTCTTAGCTATGAAAAAAAATATTGAGAGCACTTTCTGAACACATCTCCCTTTCCCTAGTACACCTAGTTAAGCAAACTATGACCATGAAAAGTCCAACCTTCAGTCTTTCCCTTAGAAGTTACTGAAAAGGAGACCCAGGAACAAAGAGATCATGCAAATGGCCTTCACAGTCTAAAAAGTGCTGGCTAGAGGAACAACAGCTATAAATGAATCTAAGAGGCTGCTTGCAGTACTGCCCAGCACCTCAGTACCCACAGCAGTTTCACCCAGTTGATGTGGTGGGACAGCACTTGACAATAGCAAGAGAGACTTAGCTCCCACCAAAATACAGAGGGGAACTACTACATTGTGATGGAGAGCACCAATACCTCTGTATGTTTATTAAATGTGGAAGAAGAAATTGGAATTATACAAAGTCTATCCTTAGCATAGTTCCTGCCAAACTGCATGCACTTGGAATGAGGATATCCAACAACCTTAAAATGTTTAAGGTTTTAGTTTCTAAATCCACTTACAGGTGGATGGGGAGGGGATGGAGCAAAAGTGATGTATTTTAAGTGATCTGAAAGACAGGCTGAGTGGTTATTTTTCATTTTGAAAGTATATGGCCCTTGAACAGTTGGGATTTTTTGCACTGATGTTCCTTTTTCTTTTTTTTTTTTTAAGGGCATTAGAAGATGTATTTCAAATGCACATTAAAAGTAAGAGACATAACCTTGATGAGGTGAGCAAAAACCATCTAGTATTAAATATTCTGTCACCTCCATTGTACATCAATGCTGAGCAACAATTTATGGCAGATCGACTACTATGCAACTTTAATAAAAGGCAAGGAGAAATTCCCTCTCCAAAAGCAGCAGTAAGGGTGTTTTCCATGGAAGACTGGTAAACAGAGATTTTTCTGTACATTTTTGTGTATTACTCTAATAAGGTTTCTAAAAGACAGATAATGTAGTTAGCATGCAGAATGGCTTTAATTACATAAAACCTGTTCATGAGGAATGTTTGCTGCTGCASCTTTTTGCTGTGACTGCTATTTTCTGGAGTAAACCAGCACAAGAGACTCGTAGGCYGTGACTAGGTCCAGTAAGAAGACCTTGTGTTTTAATAGCTTGCATTTAGGGGTTTGATCACCAGACCAGAATGCAAAACTCTAAGTCCAACATTAAGCCTTCCCAGGTGRTGCCTGCTGAGAATTCTACACCTCAAAATACTTATCTGGATATCTCCAGCGCTGAGAGGGAAGCGGCATGTGGAGAGACAACAGGAAATGCCAGGCACAAATACACGGCCACAGTCCTGTCTCTCTTCTCTGCAAGTGTGGCACCTTATCTAGGATGAGCAAAAGCACATTTGCCTGTTTTAATCCAGGGTTTAGAGCCCTCTCCTGAGAGCAGGGCTTATAACTGCTCTTTGAAAAACTGGAAAGAAGACACTGGTTTCCTTTTAAAAGTCATTCATGGAGAGGGTGGCGTTAGTGGTGTTGCCATTATCTTTGCTGCTATCCCAGACTGGTTGAAACATTTGCCCACGAAATGGGGAAGGCAGATTCCAATAACTAAGACCCAAATCCGACACCTCATGAGCAGATGGCTCAGCTGGGCTTTGAACTAATTCCTCTAGGTTAGACAGTAGGAGCAAAATGGGAGTCACCAGCACTGCAAATTGAGGTTGCAGCCCTGATTTAAAAGGCACTAGGTTTTTCTCCTTCCCAAYAACTGATAATATAAATTCCTTCTTCTTTACAGACTCTGAATTAAAGGAAAAAATGAAATAAAAACACATTCCCAAGGGTCTGCAGCAGAACTGTGAGCTCCACAGAGAGTGCAGATGTTCACTCACAGCATTCCTTGCATTGCCTGCCAACTGCTCATTGGAGGGTCCTTGCCCAGTGCACAGGGCTTGGGGCATGGGGCTCTTTCATCCCATGCTTCTCCCATGTCCCAAAGGGATTGAACCTGCTAATTCTAGCCTTGAGAGGGATTTGATGCTTGAATTCCCCTCTAGATCTTACTTTGAAGGCCTCTATACAAAAAGGCATTTCATTGGGTCTGATGATGCAAAGGATATGTGGTCAAGGGCTTGGACATTGCATTCTAAAGCTCATATTGGTGCAGCAGATTGAGGTGGGAACATTTCTGAGGAACTAGCAGACTGTGGTTTTTAAACAACCTACCTTTGCTTATTTGTTTCTGCAAATTTAGTATTGTACTTCCTTCAACAGTGGGCATGTGGGAGTTGCACACGATTTGCACATTGAATAAATAACAATCAAAGGAATTATAAAGTAATTAGAATGCAAAATGTTATTTTGTCTTTCAAAGTGCTACAATTAGGGGAGAGGTGGTATTTCGGTAACTGTTTAGTTGCTGGACTGACAGTCAGTAGGTGAAAAAGTGTTTGAGGAATGATCTGAGTTGAAATAAGTGAATTTTAAATTAGTTTTTGTGGGGGGAAAAAAATCAGCAGCTGCACCTCAGTTTGAGAGGRTATGTATTTTACATCTGACTAGAGGATGCTGAGCATATTTGTAAGGTCAAGTGTTGCCTTAGAGATACAGCTGAGAAACCTGTAATAGGAAACTGAAGGTACATGATTGCTTCCAGAAGGATGAGTTTGTAAACAGTAGCAGATTTCTATGTCCTACTGCAACATGTTTGATAAATAAGAACACATTGTTCTGCACCTGAGTAGAGCTTAAGCCTGGTGTCTTCCCCTTCAAAAATACTGACTGAAGATTATAAAGAAAAGAGGAATAGAATTAATTGGCCAAGAACTGATTTTAAGATTTTTGTTAATCATATATTTGCATCTTTAGCCATGCAACGATGAAAGGAAAAAGAACCAAACTGCCTCTCTATATTAGGAGAACACAGCACACACGGGAGAAGGAAGAGTTTCTTTGAAAAGATTAAATAAGAARTGTAAGCATAACTTTCACCAAGAGAAGCTTGTGAGCAGTGACATTTATTAGAACAGGCACAGTTCCCACAAGAGAAGTAATGGAAGCTGAATCACTTTGAGGCTTTTAAAAATGAATTGGCCAGTGGATGGAAATGAATTCCATAGTGAGTGGACTTTGGTCCTAAAAAAATTATATTTTTCTCTTTCACTTTGTTGTCTTCAAACCAAACTCTTTTTATTTAGTATCTCTGATTTCTGGACCAGACAGACAAAACAAGAAGATGGAAACACATGTCAAGGTCTTTGCAGTGTCTTTTTTTTACCCATACTGGACACCTGCCAACTTGTTATTTGGGTACTTCCTTCTCTGGGCTCTGCTYTTCTGTGTCCTTGCTATCCAAAACCAACCTACCCCTCTCCAAGTTCCTGCTGGCATTTGCTCCAGTGCAGTGTCTGACATCTGTTCCTTGAAACAACCTCCAGTTTGGTCTASTGCCAGTTAAACACCCTGAGGGTGCTTAAACCCACCCAAATGCGTTGCCTGACCCACCGTCCATGTTTGTCCACACATGACATCCAAGCAAACCTCACCACTTACTAGGGAATTCATGGCTTTTGTGCCTGCAGCCTCTTGTCCAGCTTTGAGAGAGTGGCACCATTAGTTTTCCAAGGAGAAGGTTACACAATCAATGGGATGTTACATGGTGACTGAGGGGAAGAAGAATGCAATTGGTTGCCTAATTCTATTAGGAAAAAGAAACAGATAACTGCATAGCAGGGAAGAAGAGAGTGGAGAAAAATATTGGAAAGACATGGAGGAAAGAATGCGTCTCGAAGACAAAAGCCTTTAGAAATGACTAGCATCTTCACCTTTGGTGTTATTCTCTACATGYCTGCATGACACAATTATTGGTGTAAAGGGGGCACAGAGGACACTTCTATCAAGATAATTTTCCATCTGATTCATCAAGGTATGTCAGATGAGCAATATATATTAGCAATATATATTTTTTTTTTCTTTAGAACATGCAATTTCAAATGGCATGCCCAGAAGAAAGCATGCACCAATCCTTCCACCAAAATTTATTTCTGCTGTTCACACTGTTTCACTGCCTCTGTAGAGTGCATTCAGTGGTCTGCTGATAAATCTTCAGCTGAGGGCTCTTTTCACCTGCCCAGCCCTGGATATTCAAAAATTCTGTTATATTTTAGAACTATATTTTTTTTCTAATTGAGAAACTGGAGAGGTTTTCCAACAAATTTTCACAGAACAAACAGGTTTCCCCATTTTCTGTAGTAATGAAATGGTGTCCACTCAGGAAAGCTTGTAAAAATTGTTGGGGTTTTTTATCTAGCCACTTGCTCAAATCCAGCATCAGACAGTTTTATACCTTTAGAAGTGCAAGAATGACATTTGTRCTGCAGAACCTGATCCATACTCAGGCACAGTTCGAGAAGCCATCAATTCCATAAAAAATATTTCCTTAAAAAGGAAAAAATGCTGGTCCTTGCTAAGAGGTACAAGTAAAATCTTATAATCCAGGAAAGTGGAAAAAGTATCTCCTGGGCTTGAAATAGCCACTGAAATGGATCTGTAAGTGCACCATTTCAGGAAATTGATGGGAAACTAACACAGCACCTGCAGGGTTGAGGGATCCAGTGCCCATCAGTCTTCCAATAAGCAAACTGTTCCAAGTAACTTATTTCTGGGAATTTTATCATATAAAGCCAAAAGCTTCTGAAGACACAAAGTAATATCTTACACTTGTTTTATGCCTTTGCTTTTAGGAGGATCATAAAGCGCTCATTCTCAAAAATATACAGTGTATTGACACCAAAAGTTTTCTCTCAGGTGAGGGGAAGATGGAAGACAGCTGATAAATGGCATCCAGCAGTGTTACCAAACATTTCAGGACAGGAACACAGAGCAGCACAGGCAGCTGAACATCAAAGTGATGTGGAAGCTGAAAAGCCATTTTATTAAACCAAATAAAATTATTTCCTTTGATTACTGTGCAAGTATGGCCTCAGTGGTAAGACCTGGCAGGAAGTGTCATAGGGTCTTTCACAGCCATTAGTGAGAACGTTTTTGCATTTCTAAGGCAAACCCCCCCTTTTTAATGTACCACACCCYAGCACTATCTTGAGTCACACTGAAGCAGACACAGGAGAAAGCAACCTCTGCTTAATCCCTGGCACTATCTCCTACATTTTCTTTGCCCTTCCCTTCTCCCAGTGCCATACCCTTTCTACTCAGCCCATCATGTCTCACGGGATTGCCTTAGGAGGAGATACATAACAAACGACTGTGGTTTGGGATGCTAATGCAATAATTAGTGGCTTAATCATCAAAGTGAATAAGCAACTTACCAACAGTCCCTCTCAGCCCTGTGCACTGTTGCCATTTAAATACAGCATTTTGTAATGTACCATAATTAGATACCGCACATGGGAAAGTTTGAAAAGTAAACCAGTAAAAATGAAAATGACTGCTCTGAGATGAGCACAGGACCCAAGTTTATTCTTCTCACAACAGAAAATGTCAGTGATCTGGTATGTGGAAACTTTCTTCCAAACCAGTACTGACCCAATGGCCCTTCACAGGCAGAAGGGGAAATGTCCTGTGAAACAAGTTCTCTTCTAAATGGGACTTAAAGTAGGAACCTTCTATTTTGGCAAAATGGCATGGCTCATGTTTTTTAGAAATTCCAGCATGAATAGTTTAATTTCAATTTCTTAAATTTTTTTTGAAGTTTCTTCTGCACGTACTAATTTCACTGCCTGCTCTGGCTGTATACACTGCAGAGTTCGTCCCAATTCATGTGCACATTCAATGGTGTGCTGGCAGTGGCAAATACCCTTTCCTTCAAGTACACAGGTATTTGCCTACATAAACMGGAGTTTCCGCACATGAAGACAATTGGAAAGTTGGATGAGTATCACACAAACATGATCCATCTCACCACCAGGGGACACGTGTACCATAGACTCTTCACACCTGCATGGCTGACAGCTTTGGTTTCTTTGGCCACTGAAACCAAACCTAAGCCAGTACATGATTTAGTTTTATGTCACCAAGCTTCAAAATGAGATCTAGAGGGGAAACTCTCACAGTTAAAACACAGGATCCAATCTACTGGCTCAGCACCGTGCAGGCCTGGCCACAAAATCTCACAGTCCTCAGCCTTCCATAGCCTTGGCTGCTGCACTGGATTCTTCCCTTTTGTTGAAGGTACACTTCAGCAGCCAAGTCAGCAAAACAGAACACAGAAGATATAAAATTACTTCATAATATTTAAAAAGAGCAGCCTTGCAGATAGGTTTGGATAACTTTTGTATTAATTCAGAAATTATTGTAAGAATCGCCTTTAGAGCCATGGAAGAGGTTTTAAGGTTGCTCTTTTCACTATTCTTGGGTATTTCTTAATGTCTATCATGGCCATAAACTTCTCAAAAAAAAAAAAAGATACTGAAGACTGCAGATCTCACCAGTCAGTTTGACAAAGCATGTGAACAAAGAAATCCATTGGATCCCTATCACAAGGGGTTTGCTCCATATTTTATGAACACTAATATGCTGAGCTACAGAAGTGTCCATTGTCTTTAGTATGTTTCAACAGGAACAACTAATTTTCTGTTAAAGTGCTTAAGATTGAAAGCCCATTTTAATGACCTTTAAACTGAGCCAGAGTTTTAAATTTTTTCCAATAAGTTCCTCAGAATCTGCCCATCCTTTTTCCCCTTCTATGTGACAGCTTCTAGACTCCATTCCATGTCATGAGTACCCACAGGTCTTCCTCCACAGAACAAAGAGTCCATTGAGAAYATCATCTCTTAATAAAGCAAGGTTCAGTGAGAGTGCTCTAGCAATCCTAATGGATTAACCCATAATCCATTTCCACTTGATTCATCTGACAGTAATATTAGTAATTTTCTCAGTCTTGAGCAAGTCAAACCACACTAATCAGGCACTCTCAGTCCATTCTGCAATCATTTGCCAGTCAAAATCTACTCTTGTACTTTTCAAGATAGTTGAACTATTTGCCTGCTTACTTACCTGTAATCAAAACTGCAGACTGCATATTTCATCACCATTTTCCCTTCTCCCAGTACGGTCACACTGGTTCACTGACGTATTTAGCACCAATGGTCTTGGCTCTTTTTAAGGCTGAAATAGAAAAACACATGGGTTACACGAAAGCATGAAAGAAAAGTTTTGTTCCAATGAATTTTGGGTGTTCAAGTTGGTGTCTTACCTATGAGGAACCTTAGCACGTAGTAGGCATAACCTTGGACTGCATGCAGCCCCAAGCTGTGACGTAGCAGTCTTCCACCTTATTCTTACAAAGAAAAGGTAAATTTGCTGCTACTTTATGCAATGTGTTTCATGGAGCTCTGCAGGCAGGCTCTTATCTTTCCACAGGTACTTCCCATAGAACATGCCACACCAAAAGAAGGGAGATAAAGGTGAGAGCCAAGTGCTTTCTGGCAGTTACCTGCACTGCAGGTGCCTTAAGACAGCCCTGTAAAGGCACAGAAGTACCACAGATGATGCTCAAGCAGTGCTCATGCTGCAACAGCTGCATCCTTGTAAAGAGGTGCTTGTTTCTAACTTTGTATGGTGTTTAGCATAGATGGAAACTGAATTTGCAGTGTTGAAACCAACCTCTTCACTGCAGCGTCACAGGAATGTTCCTGGGAATGTGTTGTGAGTCCCAACTGCCTCAGCTCTYGAGCTGCTGCTGCAGGACTGTTCCAGGCTCACAGCCTTTTGCCACGGCTGCATCAAGAGTCCTCTCAAATGACCAGCTGTGTTCCACTTACCTACACTCCCTGCAGTTCTGCTGTGATATTGGATTGCTTTTCACCACCTCTGCTGCAGTCTTGCCTCTGTGCTTCTTTCCAGAATGGGATTTTCCAGGAGAATTTAGCTAAAAGAGAGACAATCTGCACTGCAAAATTTCTTGCAAATGCAAGACAAAGTCTCTGGTACTACCTGAGTGAGCTAGAGGAAATAAATGAATGAGGTAGTGGGGACAAAAGTGAAACACCTACTTAACTGAAACCTCATTTCAGTAGTTTTCTCCAGTTAATTAAGTATTGAGGAAAATGGATGCAGCAAGTACATTTTAAAGCAATCAAGTACTGCCAGAAATCAAACCGGCAATTTGAAAAGAGAACAACACTGCTCTCTGGCATCTGACAAAATAAGATATTTGACAGGGAACAATATGTGCAGTACTGGTTAATTGGGAGGCGAGGAGAAGAATAATCATAGCTGCATTACTGAATTTATAGAAGTATCTCCAGTGTACCACAGGGACGATGCGAATTTGTGGAATCCTCCTGCCTGCTACAGCAAGCCAGCAATCACTTACATTCCCATCAACATTTTTTTCAATGTACCCTAGACAGCAATGCAGAAATAGCAACTGTGGTGGCTGAACCCAGGAGAATTGCCTTTAAAATGACTGTAAAATCCCCGACTTTCCTTGGCTGATGAAGAGATATTGGATAAGAAACAAGTGGGGAAGAATTAACACTTGCTCTCCTTTGTTAGAGCTCATCAGAGCAGGGTACAACCCYTTCCCATTTAGCTAGGTACGGAATATGGTTATTCCGGCACCAGTCCTACAACAGGTTAGGTCGACTGTGTGCTTTTTCAAAACATCAGCTTTAGAGCAAAGACAAGAGTTTAGTTTCCCCGCCTTTTACTTCAAAGCTGTAGCTGAACACCATGTGAACTCAACCCATAAGCTTACCTACATTTTGGAAGCTCTGGCAGAGCATTCAAGATATATTGTGCAGTTGATTCACTGACCTTCCATTTTTTTCCATGTCATTTTATCACACTAAAATTATGCTTTCAAGACAAGCCTCCTGCTTTGTCAAAGAAGCCAGCAATGGGGATTGAGACACCTGAACAAACCAATCATTTGGTGCCCTTCTCACTCATACTGAAAAGCATGTGTAAGGGGATGTGCACTTAAAGGGAGATTCTTATTTATATTCTTTGATATAAACCAATCCTTTCATGTGATTTGTTGACCTGAAGATAATATGAGGAGCCAGACACCAAATACTTAGATAAAAAGAGAAGTAAAAGAGCAGCTAACCAAGTTAAACAAGCAGTTAAGCAAGTAGGAGATCTGGGAATCACAAAATAGATTCTTTCCTCTGTAATTGCTCACAAGAAATTGACAAGAAAGAAGAATCCCAAAGGATGAAGTATCAGTCATCTCCATTACTACTTTTAGCCTCCATGATTGGAATCTAAGGTAATTACGTTAGTTCAAAGTTAAGTTAATCCAAACTATTCTCCCCTAAGAAGAACTAAAATCTTCAATCCCTCAGTGCCAGGCAGTGYCTAAACCACACGTAAGTTTAAATATCAACAATAGTGCTGAAAACAGAGTATTTTTCAACTTGGGGTCAACAGAATACAGAACATTTCCTTCTCTCTATACTGAAAAAAAAATCAATCAAAGCAGTCCCCAATCACATTTAATAATTTCCCATTCCCTGTTTTGCCTCTAAAAGTAGAAAAAAATCAGTAATCAGATGCGGATACACAGTCTTCATGAAAAAGTCAATCCTCCTTCACAAGATCAAATGTATTTACGCTGTATTTTATGTGGTACTCAGCAGGCCACTTAAATAAAGGAGCCCTGAAATAAAGGAACCTCTGTATCCAGTACAGAGYAGATTCTCACTAAGCTTCCATCTATTTAATTTATGAAGCACAGTAGCAAAAGCAAAATACAAAGAGCTGCTGATTTTTCTGTGCACCCATCAGACCTTTCACTGAAGTATTTCAACAGCTGTATTGTCAATAGAGATCATTTGTCTGCTGTTAAAAAAGCCTCCAGGAGGACAAATAAAACCATTCAAAAAGCTAGACAGATTTAGCTATTTTATAGCTACATCTTGTTTTCCAATGTTCCATAGAGTTTCTGAACTCTACACTGAAATAAGTGCTTCAGTGTGCATATAGGTGTGTCAGAGAATATGCACAAACACACGCACATACCTACATATACATATATACATGTATTTATATATACAGAGATCATCTCCTACATCCTGCCCCTAGAACTATAAATAGACTAGTCCATGTTATAAGCAAATCTACAACATTGCCTTGAATACTGCCATTGCAGTCTGCCTTCACCATGGTCCACCTTGCATTCAGTTGTCAACGTCGTTAAGTTCAAACATCTGTTTTCAATTGCTGTTTTCTGCAGAAAATCACTGGCAGCCTTTTGTAATTTGTGGCTATTTAGGATAAGATAGCAAAAGCAGAGGAAGGTGGAGTCATTTTAAGGGTTAGACAGASGAAATCTCAGACACCAGGGAAAAAGTTTCAGGCACCTGAAACTAGTTCTGGGACAAATTTGGAGTGTTCTCTGGCACCTGGGCCATGCAGTGGCACTGTTTTTTTTTTTTCCTAGTGTTTACATTGTTCAGCAATGTTACCCTGTCTAAAAGGAACTCATTCACCATGTGTTGTACAGAGAAGATGCCCATCAGGTGTGTGTTGCACTTTTCTCTTGCCTTCAAGGTTTTAGGGCGCTATCGCTTTATTGTCCAATACACATATCTGTGACTAGACACATTTGGATTCACCAGTGCTCCTCCTGGTATTTTACTTTCTCTGTTTAAAAGTATATTAATTTGCATCAACTGCAGGGCACACCAACAGAATCAGTAAGCTGGATAGTGAGAGTGTGATTCTTCCTTCAGCTCCACCTCTCCCTGCCACCGGCCATCACTGGAGGGGCAGGGTCTTCCGAGTGGTCCCACTGTGAGCCAGCAAACTCTGCAATGCAGAGAACTCCTGATCATCCCTGCAGCCAAGAGGGCTCCAGAAGTCAGGGCACTTTAAATTCTGACACATAAGAGATAAATTCAAACATTGGCCCTTCATAATAATAATAATCCTGGAAGAGCAGCAGATAAAAGCAGACTTGTTTATGTTTTTCTTTCATTACTAGGTAAAAATAAGAAGAATAATTCAAAGCCTGAAGAAAGAGCTGAACATCACAAGCCACCCAGACCCTTCCATCAGCTGTGGGGGAACACGGCAGAAGGATGCCAGCATTCCTGCAACATGCTTTTAATTTACAACTTCGGGCATTTCAGGGAGCATGCAAAATCACTTAGGGCAGCAAACTCGATTCTACACCAATTACAATGTAAACCTTGGGTAAACAGGAAAGTGAAGAAGAGATCCAGCTAATGCATCTTCCTGTGATGTAACACACCATCACTATGGCAACAACCAGGTTAGCATGCTAAGAACAATACCAGAGCACCAAAAACATTTTTACAGGGACTTTCACAACCAGAACTGAAAGCCAGATACAAGTGTCCCGATACATTCATTAAAGATAGCTGACAAAACACATCCTGTGCAATCCTACTAGGAATCCTAATGAAGCACTTTGATTTTTTTTTCCTCTGCATGCTTGATATACAGATAGGTTGGAAATTATGTTCTCGATACAGCTTCTCTTATGTGGATTGTGACTCAAAGTCCCATCAGTTTGCAACAGAATGTGGAATATTAAGTCCCACTTTCAAGAGGTTTAGGCATTAATCTAAGATCTCTGTAAAATCTTAACCTATATTAGCTCATATGTCAAAAAGCTGACTACGCAGTACTACAATATATACTAGTTATTGAAAAAAAACAAGCATTGTAATCTTTCAAAATGCAAACATTTCACACTTAATGAAATCTAAAGGCTTATAAAATACAAATGTGGCCAAGTAGGAAAATATGTAACAACTAAAGTCTCAATGCTTTCTTTTACTGATGATATTAACTTCTTTCATTATAACATAGTTGTTCAAATTTGTCTGGTTAAGATTAGACAGCTTTCTAAAGATAGATGTTTTTTCCACACAGTTCTCCAAGTGGGACACTTTTCAAGGCATCAGATTAAAATAGAAAAACAATAATTTGGATAAATAAAACACACCAGTTTTGTTTGGGTTTTTCCTATTGTCGGCTACCAATGCCTCTTCATACCCATGCTTCTACCTCAAGAGATTTATTTTTTTTTTAAATTGCTACAATTCCACAGATGATCCCTAAATAATTTCAAGATACAAAACTTTGTCTGAAATAATTTAACTTTTATGAGCAGCTTTGTCAGTATCCTCACAGATGAGGCAATAAAATGCATCCTTTAAGATGGGCCCCTTTCAGTCTCCCTGGAAGATGTCTTTAGGCATGGTGCCACAAGGATTGTTTTAATTACCTAATACTTGAGTTAACAAACAACTTGAGATGTTTAAGAAAAAGCCACAAGATCTACTGATGTGACCCCAAACACAGGTATATCTAGTTACTGAAAGATAGCTCATATAGTAAGAATTTGTTCTTTTGAATCATATGAAGTATTTTCATTTGTCTGATTCTGTTACACATATTTGACACAAATGTTGAATTTCTTTAAAGGTTTTTTGGTTAGACTGATGAGTAGATTATTTGTTCTCCTAAACTGACTGCATTCTAACAGACAATACYATATGCAAGGCGGAATAATGGTATGTATATATAAAAAGAGAAAAACACTCTGCTTTSAGCGTAAAACTAACCTTCAAGTAGAAGACATCACTAAGAAGCACTTGTTATACTTTGAAAGTTCAACTTGAAACAAAAGTATTGTCTTTTAKTTTAAGGAATCTTTTTCAAGGAGTAGAAAACATTCTTGCCCACTTTTGTTGAAAGGAGAAAAGATCTTTCTGAAGGAATAACAACAACGTGAAAATGTTTCTCTGTTGTGCTTCTTGGAGCCTTAGGGCATTACTGCTCTGGTACAGGAGCTTCATTTTCCTAATACCTGGCCAGGGCAGGTGAGCATAAGCAATATGAATTATCAGAAAGTCATTTCTGTTCAGCTGGATACTGACTGATGTAGCTGATGTCACCCTTTTCTATAGCACAGAATTGCTACTGAGCAAGCCCAGTTAGAGCTTTGAAATCCACAAGCGGGGGTGAGCATATTTGTAATGAATCATCCTAACTTCAAGTGCATTATGAACTGGATGGAGTTATTCTTTTGTATTGATRATATCAGAATCTTACATGCTGTTTCCAGGTAAGTTAATGTCTTTTGGTATCTCAAATAAGATTTTTTTCTGAATGAAAAGGAGGTAACTCAGGGCATTCTATACAGACATTTCTTGACACAAATGAAAACATCATTTTCCAACATGTCCACTGTCATTACATCAGGTAAAGTTCTCCAACAACTTTCACAGAAAGAGACAGATTTGAGGTTAAGCATTGTCAGGGTGAAGGGTGACCTGCAGAGAAGCAGCAGACAGCCATTGGTAGAACAAGAACAAATTTGTTGTTACAGGGTCCTTTCCRCACTGGTACAAAGTGCTCACCCCCATCTTGCTGAGGATTACTGGCTGGCCAAGGGCCATTKGGCAGAGGTGAAGATTAACATAAGACCTTCAGCTAGGGAAGTACAAAGAGATGGTGTRCCAGATGCTTAGTTTCAGGGGAAACAGTCCTCTTTGGCTTTGTTTGGATCATGTCTCCTCACCTTTGCACAGTGTTATTCCATCAGGAAGAAGGGATATCAAGACACAGGAYACTAGACCTATGCACTGGATGCACTTTATATCTGGTTTTATATTTTTGTCTTGCACCTAGAAATTAAGTCATTGCTTCATTTTGAATCATGAAATCATGTTTGCCCCATTTTTCCTAGAAAGTAGTATTTTTAGAGATACTGAAAGTTTATGTAGGAGTTTATTTTCCATTTGTAAATCAACCATTGGTACATAGAAAAAATTACAACAATGAACTACATGGCAACATGTGCTCCACTTGTTCCATGGATTAATTTTTTAACAGATTAATAAAGAAATATTTACAGAAAATTCTACAATTATAATTCTACAATTACATCTGAAAGGAGGATGTAGCCAGGTGAGGTCWGTCTCTTCTCCCACGCAACCAGCAACAGGACAAGAGAACAGTCTTAAGCTGCACCAGGGGAGGTTTAGGTTGGATATTAAGAAGTTCTTCACAGAAAGAGTGACTGGACTTTGGAATGGGCTGCCCAGGGAGGTGGTAAAATCACTGACCCTGGAGGTGTTTAAGAAAAGACTGGATGTGGCACCCAATGCCATGGTCTGATTGACAAGGTGGTATTTGGTCATAGGTTGGACTCGATGACCTCAAAGGTCTTTTGCAACCTAATTGATTCTGTGATGCTGTAAAAAGGTAAATTATATCTGTTCACTATTACTTCACAAGTTTGAGTTTGGTATTAGTAAATATTCAAAAACAAGCTTTGCAGAACCCATGTATCATTAATGATTGGAAAAGAGAAATGGTGCCCTCCATATAGTTCTGATATTTATTTTACAAACTGGTTTTTCATCACCAGTTATTCTGAGCTGTGATTAAGTCCACATAGATTTAATTACTGCACCTTACAATTTTCTTTTTGCTCATCTTGCTCAGATAATCCTTCTTCATTTAGAGAATTTTTTGCTTTGTGCATCATACGACTCTCCCTTACAATATCAGAGAGAGGTTTTGTGGATTGTTTATGCAGGCAAAGCGGTGACCTTGATATAGAATTCATTGGTGGAAAAGCTGTTACTGCTTGGGACTGCTGCTCATCATTTTCCTGTAACACAAACAAAAATATCCTGGTTTAAAGGTAATGGAAAACCATTTTAGCTTTCTGCCTTGGGTCAAAAGACTTGCTGCCAAAGACTAAATATTGGTAATTTTCAAAAAACACAGACATATTGAAAACAGAAAAAAAATATTTAAGACATTTATCACTCTGAATACACAATACAGTGAAACTTGATAACTCTTGTTTTGCTGTGGTGTAAAATGGAATATCTGCTACACTGCAGGCAAGCTATTTTCCAGGAGCAGAAAAAAGCTACACCAGGAATAGACAGTACTCTTAATCTGTTTACTAACATACCTAGTAGTGTGTACCAAGATCTGTATTTAATTTTTTCTGTACATATTTTGCAAACATAAAGCACAGGTGTCACTGTTTTTGCTGACATCTGGACAGAAACCACTGCTTTCACGTTTTAACTGATGTGCAGTCAAAGCATTCAATTTAAATTCTACATTAAATTCACATATAAAAGTGAATAAATTTGCATATGAACATGACAGGCACATTTTAAACACCTTAAGAAATTTGCAACAGTTTGAAACTGGGTATTTGAAATAAAGTACATACAAATACCCATCAAAGAGAAGGAAACAAGGCTTATTTCACTTTTAAAACAAGACAGACCATTTACTGTATTAATATAAAGCATAAAACAACACATTTTGATGGTTTCAACAAGTGATGAAACTATATGAACAATTCCTCCAGAAATTCCCAGATRTACATCATCTTGAAATAAAACCAACACACTTATCCAGCAATGTCCAAGAGAGAAGGGCACAAATTCCTGGAACTGATAACTTTTGCATATTTACACTTGGGGGTAAACAAAACCAATTTTTGAAATCTTAATTACTCCAATCTAGCTGAAGGTGAGGAGTAGCCTGTCCTTAGACCTAGACAATACAATCTTAGMCAAACAGGAGGACTGTTTGGGAAATCCCTCCACCAGTTAAATTAGAAAAAATTTATTACTGATTACTTTTTATTTGGTATAACCTTGACTATGGTCAGCAAGAGCCTGCAACAAGCTTACACCATGCTGGCAGGTGATTACTACACAACTTTCTGTGACCAAGGCTTCCTTTCTCTTTTGCATTACAGAGATTCYTTATACCACCTTTTGTTTCTAAGGTTATGGGGAAACAGGCATAAATGAGTGTAACTAAAATTTATTGGCATCACTTAATGAAACAGTAATAAAACACAGACCTCCAGGCAATGTCTGTAAGAAGCAGCAACTTTTAGAAGTAGGGTAATTACCTCTTGAAACAACACACACAAATTCAGTGGATTCACACTCACTGCAAAACACTTAGATTTCCTATTGCTGAAGCTCCAAACAAATTATGGCTCTGATCTGATCTGTCTCCCCCAATGGTGCTTTCTGGCCTCAAAAGCTATACATCCACTAAACTATGTGGCACTTGCCTTTACTTACTTTTGGTATCTGCCCAACATACTTTATGTGCTAATACAAAATAATCATATTAAAAAAAAAACCAAAACAAAAAAAGAAAGAAAAAAAAACAAGAAAAAACCAAAAAAGCTATGTGCCAGATTCCATTGATTGCAAAGACAATGTAAAACTTTGGAGGAGATTTTGGACAACAAAAGGTTTATTTCTGTCCTAAAGCTGGAACATTTTTCTATAATCTGCAAAGCATTTGCATCATCTCAGAAGGAACACCTCACTCTGATGTACTGTGAAACATTCAGCAATGTGTCTATTACTGAAAACACTTGCAAAGTTAATGTAAATTTCAGTTACTAACCTCTTTTAAATAACAATCCACTTTCAAAATGTAATTGTGTAGTAGTATTTATTTGTTTTGATAACATCAAAGTCTAGTAAGCATGAGCAAGCTGGTCTAGTGGAAGGTGTCCCTGTCCATGGCAGGGAGTTGGAACTAGATGATATTTAAGGTCTCTTCCAGCAAAAATCATTCTATATGATAGTTTCTTTACCATCTAAATGTTCCCTATTTACATGTTTAATACCCTCTCAAATATCTATAGTTATTTTATAAATTCCAAGAAAAGCTGTTTGCAGAAAACTTCAAGCTCAAATTCCCAGAGGTTAAGCCTTTTGGTGTTTATTTTCTCTGAAACCTAAGAAGCCACAGTATAAGCAATATCTTCTCTTTAATATCCATTATAAGAAATTTAAAATGTACCTGTACTGAATTTATATTTCTCACTGKTTTTTCCTACGAGGTGACAAATAACAGCACATGAACAATTTGCACATTGCTACTGTGGTCAAGATCTATGTCATGTTTTAGTGATTCAGTATTTGCAATCTTCTCTTCATGGTATCACTGAGGAACACAAGGCATGATATGTCCTCAAATTTACTTGGCAAGATGGATACATTTTGTGACTTTTAAAATTTTCCCCATGGCTTTCATACCCAGATAAAATTTTTCCAAGTTACCTTTTGTGGTTTGCTGCCACCAGGTGTCAAACAGCAGCGCTCACCAAGAGGGTCTGGTCTGCACTTCTGGGAGTGTTGTGTAGGCAAAGGCCTTTTCTCACTTGAGGCAGCCAGATGGGGACTGGATCTGAGGTGCAGCGTTGTTCTGCGTAAAATGTAAGGGCTAACCTTGCCAGTGGGGATGTCAGCAAACCCTGAAAAATAAACAATTTCTATTAAAACCAGCTAAAGCAATGACGCTTTCTCAAATGGATTTCTTTTTTCACAATAGAAGTAAAAATAGCTGATTGAAATAAATCATTTTTTCTACWGGAGAAAATGGATCAAAAAGATTGCTGAATAGATCTTGTGTATTCCAAAATTCATATGCAAAACTTGGAAATCATAGAACAACCACAAGAGCAATTCTATGGAAAAAAAAATTCAAACAAATGTTTGGTCTTTTCCTTTACAGGTACATTAATTTGTGGAGAGTAATTTCAATCTGAAAACCAGTACTGGTTAATTCATGACATGGTGACATGATGCTCTTGATTTTTAGCATATAGTTATTTTAGCATATAACTATTGTGTTATAGATTGCCTGTTACCTCTCTACCTCTCTACCAAACATTAACTGGCACACARGTCCTCAGAACAGATATATTTTGAGAAAAATACTAATGCTGGTAAGAAAGTGAAATGCAAGTAATGTTTAGCCTTAGAAATCCTGACTTCTGAGAGGGATCACCAAAGTTGAGGCGATTCAGTATCCCTATGGTTTGTCCTTTAATGATTGCAGTTACATTTATTATAAAGGACTACTTAATAGGTAATTGAACATACAATGTATTTTTCAAGCCCTGATTTGTGCAATCTTCTCAGTTACTTTCTGCTGCAGTGAACCCTTACATGGAATATCAAGCTACCTAATTTCATTGCATTCATAGCAGACGGAAACTGAACACTCAGGAAGATGTTAATGTATTACTGCTGTGGGAAAGACAGTTTCAACTCAGGGAATTTTAGTTGATTTAATGTTTTGCAAGTTAACAGACTTTTAATTACTGATTCTGGTAGTGAAATAAATAAAAGCACACAAATAAGCAAACACTTGGGGAAAACACCTGAGCTTCCCTCCAGACACCACTCCTCCTCTGGCCTCCAGTCACCTTACTGCATGTGACACCTGTGAGTGAGGTGATGAGAGTGCAGGAGACTGCCACGACCATTTAACTCTTAGCAGAATGGGAGTTATTAATCCAACATGAATATGTTATGCTGCTCTAACACCAGAGCTCCACAAGAGCTAACTTGGCACYAACTGCCACATCTCTCATTGACTCCTTTCACCTTCCATCACTGTCACCAAAAACGTTTGCATAGTCTCCTATCATCAGAGTGAAACTCATTCAGCAAAACAGAAAAGAAAAGCACACCTGCTGTGCTCAGAGAACATTTGCCTTTACAAGACACTATAAATACCTTTTTGCACTACTTCTGGAAGCCCATCTAGCTGGCAGTCAGTGTTCTCCTGACTCTGCAGATTTTGGGAGATATCACACTTCCTTTTCTTTTTCAATGAAGTCTCTGGAGCAGGGGATCTTGGTTCTCCAATGTCTTTCCTGTTGTCTTCACATCTCTGCCTTTTACTTGAARGCTTAGTAGTAGCTTCATCTGACCTTACCTCTTTGACAGACTGACAGTTCACTGTTAATGACTTATCCGAATTCAGCAAAGGAGTGCTGACAGCATCACTGGTTGGCTGTTTCAGCTGAGTACTCAACAAACTGACTTGTGTTTTTAGCATCTCATTTGCTTCCTCTAGTTTATGATATTTAACAATCAGAGAGCAGTATTTCTCCAAGTTCTCATTTGCTTCTCTGGTCTTCATTTCTGCAGATTCCTGTAATTCTTCCAATTTTAATTTAATTTCTTCTGTAACGGCATTATCAGCATCTTTCAAAGAAAAACATCATTATTCACATAACTGACATAAAAAAAAAGCATATGCAAGAATTTATAAAGCAACAGTCACACTTCTTTTAATTATACATGTTCCATAACAGTGCAACTATAAAAAATGACCGTGTAACAAATTCAGTAATATGACAGACATAATAATRTACTTGTTAAATAGAAAACAAACGYGCAAATTCTGAAAAGAAGCTTTGACCAGTGCATGGGGAAACATTTTCCCTGTCATTTTGTAACTTCCGAACACTCAAGTTTACACCCCTAACTTAAGTATCATTTACAATACAGTGCACCTCATGAGAYGAGCTAAAATATAAAGAATAAAGCATGAGAATCAGACTGAAAAGCTTGCTGGAAAACAATAAAAGAACTTGCACACAAACCTTACTTAATAAGAAAAACACCYCTTCCTTAAGTCACTTTTAACAGCAAAAATATAATATTTAAAATATTTATTTATAACCTAGTGTTGTTTCTGACACTTTAAGAGGAAAAAGATTAGCTAGATTTTGAAAATGTTTGACACATTTGCAATTGTAATTTTTTATCCTAATTAAGAATCATGCTCTGTGTTAGAGCTGCATATGCAAGTGGACATTTTAGGGAACAAGTTTTACAAACTAATCCACCACCAAAAAAGCATTAAGACAATCTAGATTCAGTTACCTTCTTTATTATGCTTTGCCACAGTCAGACTTTCCTTCTTTAGCAGCTCGTCACRTTCAGTTAGTTGTTTCTGCAACATTTCCTTTTCCTGTTCCATCTGCTTACAGGATTTCATCCACAACTGCACTTTAGTGTTGGCATATTCATTTTCCTTCTTCAGCTGAACTATAACATTACTATTATCAGCCTAAAAAATAAGAAACTTGTTATTTCACCAGAAACATAATTCTCCCATTTAAACATTATAATGTCAAATGGAATAATAGAATCATTAAGGTTGGAAAAGACATCTAAGATCGAGTCCAACCTTTGACCAAACACCACCATATCAACTAATCCATAGCCCTAAGTGCCATGTTGAGTTGTTCCTCGAACACTTCCAGGGATGGCGACTCCATCACTTCCCTGAGCAGCCCATTCCAATGCTTAACAACCCTTATAGCGCAGAARTTTTTCCCAATGTCCAACCTGAACCTCCCCTGGCACAGCTTGAGGTTACGTCCTCTTATCCTGTTGCTATTTGTTTGGAAGAGGCTGACCCCCCACCTGGCTACAACCTCMTTTCAAACCAATACTCTAAAYTTAAACGTGTTCTATTCTAGTCCAAATCTCCTTTATTCTTCTTTTCATCCCTAATGCATCTTAGTACCACAGAGGCAACGCAACCCAGGCCTGCTTTGCACTCTACATTCCAGCTAAAGAATACYATTCCAAGCAGCAGCAGATCATTCCTTTCCACCCACTTCCACTCTCCTGGGCTGCTCTCGCTCATCCGGTCTGGTACCAACCTGTGTACAAATACCACATAGCAAGCACAGCTAGGAGCCTTCTCTGCCACATTTACACTACCATAGGTTCTGTTTTCTGTCACTGGCACACATCCCACAGCATTTTGTCATTGGACTGCTGTTATTAAACAAATTAACACCACAGTGGAGGGCCCTAAGAACTGTTGAGCAAGATGAGCATATTGTAATTCAGTGTTTACTTGCAGGTAAATTGAATTRACTGTGTTTCTTCAAAAGTGCATTTAGAGAGATACTTATTCCTGAAGTGGGAGTACAGAGTTGGAGCCAGTAATCAATCACAGGTTGTAAAAGGACCAAAAAAACCCCAAACCAAACCAGCRAACAAGAAAAATGCAGGGGAAATTGGTACAGAAATTCAATCATATGGACAGTGAAGCTTCACCTGTGCTACTAAAAAGCAAACCAAGAACATGCAGAACTTCTCCCAGTYATTAGTAGTTTCCACTATGTGGAGCTCATATTCTAGCATCACTGAGAACAGTTCTGTCATTCAGAGAATTACACTTGTTAATAACTGTAATGAGAATTCTATATAAAATGGAATTGATAAACACAAATCAAAAGCAATGTATCAAGACTAATGCTTAAGACAGATCATGGTACCTTTTATCATCAAAGTAATTCACAAACAGAAAACGGAGGCACTGCAAAGTCCCTTTGAGTGAATTCTAACCACGTTTTAACTCAGCTGCAATGTTCACTGTAGACAATACAGTGCTGTGTTTAGTGTCATATTAACCAATTCTAGGTGATCTCAGCCATGGCATACAGAACAGAATTTTTCTAATGTACATCAATAGTAACAATGTTTTCTCCAGGCTCCATGTTCTCATTAGTGAAACAAAGGCTGTATCAAAGTCAAGCCAAAGTGCTGTAGCACTGGTTCCCAATCCTATGTTTATTTTACTACACAGTGTCTGGGATCTCATTTAATTGACCATGCTTATGGAGTTTTTCTTACCTTAGTTTTTAGGAGTTCTTCTAAGGCTTGATTGGCTTCTTTAAGGGAATTATTTAGCTCTTCTTTATTTGACTTGAAATGCTCAATTTCCAATTTTTGTGAGCTGATAAAGTGCTCCAGTGAACTAATCTTCTTGTGACAGGCCTCTATTTCTACTTCATTCTAGAGAAAGAAAATGTGCCTAATTACTGTGATACTAAAAAGGACAAAGTTGTATTTTAGAGATGTACCTAACAGCATATCACAAACCCACAGGAATTCCACAGCAAATTTAATAGGTGTGTTTTGAGGAGTTTAAAACTGAACAGGCAATTTGTCTCAAGTACATATTTTGAATCTTGCCTTTAAGAAGTCTGCTATTAGAAAGTTCTTACATTTTACTATAACTTGCTCTTACATCTCCTTTATATTAACAAGAATGAAAAATATAAAGAAATAATTATAGTAAATTTTTTGCCTGTGTTCTACAGGCCTCAGGTAAATGTTCACAGACATTTCTGAAGATAAGCTGATGGCTCTTTGTATATAGCACATCTGACAAATGCATTTCCAACAAATTTGTCCTTGTATCCTGAAGTGGTTAAATTTTCTTCACCATTCCTACCAAAACAACCATTTCCTGAATTAAACATACTGTTGCTTTCCCTTTTTCAAGTTTATAGTCCCAGATAAATTTATATATGGATTAAATGCTTACCTAGTTGTGAGGTAAATTCACTTGTCACTGCTTGCTATAYGGAAAAACATTAATTTAACCCTTACTGATTTCCAATGTAAGTATATGTAAATTTTGGACATATTGTTAGCAAAGATAAATTCTTTTGCAATAGGATCAGCAAAATTTTSTAAAATACATAGAACTGAATTAAAAACTCACAGCACTACTCTTCTCATTTTCTGATTTACCTTTCTGGTTGCTTCTGCCAGAGCAGCCTGATGCTCTTTCTCTGCTTGTAGTAGTCTGTCTTTGTATTCTGATATTTCTCTTTTAATTTCACTTTCTTTTTCTTGTAGTTGATTCTGGACCACCTCCAAACTCCTGGTAATTTCATTKTTTTCTGACATAGTTAGATGCAGCTGAATCTGCAACCAGTAATAGCACATTTTTTTGGTATTTAGAATTATCTCGATGGAGAAACAGTTGACCCATTAAACTATTTAACTTTACATCTGAAGCATATTTGAATTTCCAAAAACAACTTGGTAAGAAAAAAATATTTAACAGTGGCTAAACACACTGTAATCGAAGAAAGGAACATCTGAACACAAAAGGTAGGACAGGAGGCAAAGGAAGATTTTCTTAAAAGAAACCAAGTGCAAGTTTGCCAACACTGTTAAATCAAGCAGCAACGCCAAAATCAAAGCTTAACCTCTCCAAACATTGTTCCCTTTGAGAGTGACTTGAGAGGTTAAGGGTCAYGTTCCCCACCTTCTTTAAGGTGACAAAGTTTTCTAACCATTTTCATTTTGATCCACTTTTATAACTACCTTTTGGACAGCTGG
The DNA here is from genome assembly GCA_018881555.1 of Amblyornis subalaris. NCBI lineage: Eukaryota > Metazoa > Chordata > Aves > Passeriformes > Ptilonorhynchidae > Amblyornis > Amblyornis subalaris. The sequence continues at coordinate 2,025,475 of JACAXG010000021.1, forward strand.
CCTGTATTCTCATGTATGATTTCTGAAAGTTGCAAAAAATCTTTTTCCACTCAAAATTCTTGACGCCACAACAAAAACAAGCCCCTGGTTATAAAATTTTTTAAATAATGTTAGTAGGTCAGAAGACCACATAAACTGGTTTAAAGACATAATACTGTGCACAAATAAGACCTAAAGTTGTCTAGATGATAAAACAACCCCTAAGAAATGTAAAGGAATTAAAAATAAAGGCTGTAAGCCTGTTTGTTTCTTGACTTTATCCTGAATTACTTTAGCATTACTGAAACACTAGAAGTAGTTTCGTGAAACGTTACATTTATTATCTGACCTCCTCAGTCTGACGATTGAAAGCCTGTGGAAGAGAATTTCTCAACACTGAAAAATGTCCAGATAACCGGCAGTGGCCTTTACACCAAGAAAACAAAGTCTTGATAGAAGGAAGAGCAAAAAAATTATTAGCTAATCATTTTATCTCAGAATAGAACGTTGGATTTTTTGAAATTTGGAAGCAAGAACCTCTAATAGTGTACATTATCACAGGCTCCCTTGACCAGCCTCCACACATTTGCTGTACTCGAGCATCTGGCCTTGAACACAGAAACGTGTTCATTTCTGAAGACAGAGTGACTTACTTTGTTCTTCTCTGAATGTTCTTGAACACGTTGCATTTCTTCAGCAAGCTCATTTCTTTCTTCCTGTAATTTGGAAATCTTCTGTTCAGTATTACTTAGCTTGACTTGCAGCTCAGTAAGACTTTCACTCAGTTCATTTACCTGAAATTAGATTTTCCAGAACTATTTTTAATACATGTGTCATGACCTCAAAGAATTTACTTATATGCAACAAACAGTTTTTAAGATGGGTTATTTTATTCCCATAGCTGGTCAAGTTCTAAGCAAGAGTCACAAGAGGGTAATGATATTTTTACATGGCAAGTGCAGCATTGTTGTTTCACTTTCTTTTGAGCTTCTTAAGTATTTATTCTTGATACAAAAACTCAGTCACCCAATACCAATTTGTTCTTCCTCTTTTTCATCTACAGGAAAGAGGAAACTGTCCTGCATTATCTGATTGCTTAAACTTAGTAAACTATGTCTACTTTCAAGCTGCCTTTTCATTCATCCTATGCAAAACTATGCCATACTTTCCAGCTCTGTAACTTCAATGAAAACTCATGATTGTATGGAAAATGTAATTCTAAAAATAGGATGTTTTCTGTAAAAGTCTGAGGTTAAAATTATTTTAAGATATAATTTATTAAGGAAGTGGTAAACCCAGAGGACACTATCTTCAATCCTAAAAAGGGAACTCTACCCCAATAGAAATGATATTACCTTTTTACTTAAAGTGTTCTTTTCACAAAGTGTAGATTCCAGTTCCTTTTCAAGGTCCTTATAAGACATTTTTAGAACACTCAGGATATCTGGAATGGTTTCATGATCAGAAAACTGTTGCTCCTTCAGCTTCAACTCAGCAACCAAGTTCTGCAGCCCTTTTTTTTCCTGGTGCCAATATTCGAGCTCCTGGTGCATGTGTGTCAGCTGTAAAGATAGAGTTTCTGTTTCTTTCACCTGCTTTTCAAGAGCAGCATTTTCCTGCACCTTTTCATTGAATTTTTGTTTACAATCCATCAGTTCTTGAGCAAGTACTTCCCTTGTTTGATCCAATTTGATGTTTTCATTTTTTATTTCCTGACATTCCTGTAATAGCATTATTTTATCTTGCTCAAGACGAGCCACCTGATTAATCAAGACGTGCTCTTTTGCTCTAGCATCTGCTTCCTCCTTGCACGAAAACTCTAATTTCTCACTCATACCTTTGAGCTCAGATTTCAGCAATACAACAGCATTTTCAAACTCATCCTTGATTTGTATCTTTTCTTCCTCCTTTTCTTCCAACTGTTTTGCTGTAGAAGACTCTAGTTCAAGGAATCTTTCTTGCATTTCTTTTAAATCTTTAGCCAAACACTCTTTTTGTGAGGTGAGGACAACAATTTGTGAGTTAGAACATTTCAGCTTTTCAGTCACCTCTTCCATCTCCGTTGCTAACGTTTCTAGCTCTGCTTTAGCAGTCTCCAACTCAATAATTGTATCTTCTAGATTTTTCTCCGACATCTCCAATTCCCTTTCAAGCCTCTCTATTTTATCCTGAAGAGAGTCAGTTTTCCGTTCATTGTCTTTCAGCTTTCCAGCAATGTGATGTTTTTTCTTCTCATCAGATTCAATTTTTACTTTCAGCTTCTCAATTCCACATCGCAGTTGGTCTACTTCTTTCTGTGCTGCGCTGAGTCTTGCAGCAAGTTCTCCCTTTTCCATTAACAAGCCCTCCAAAGATTTGGAAAGCTTTGAATTTTCCATTTCTGATGAACTTAATTTACTCTGCATCATTTCCAACTCTCTTGCAATCAGCTCTTTTTCTTTCTTTGAATCTGGTGCTTCATTCTGGAATTTTTCTAAGCTGAAAGACACAGCATCATTTTCTAAACTTTGCAGCTTCTGAAGAAGATGATCTTTTTCACTGGATAATTGATTTACATCAGATTTTGCAGCATCAAGCAGATTTGCTTGTGTCCTCACTTCATCCTCTAACCTTCTAATGAATTCAGTAGAATCCACCTTAGCTGACTCTAGCTCTTTTAATTTCTCTTGTAGCTTTTGATACTTCTGATCCAGCTCTTTTTTACTTTCAGACAAAATACTCAGTTCTTGCTCAATATAGTTTCTCTCAGCTGTGACAGAAACAAGGTGCTCTTGAAAGCTAGAAATAGTTTTCAGGTTAACTTCCCTCTCCCTTTCTAATTGCTGACATTTTGCCTGAAGGATTTCAATGTCATGCTCTATGAACAAGGCATGGTTCTCAATATTAACTTGCTCAGATTTTGGACTCCTCCGTTCATTTTCAGCTGCAAGAAATTGTTCCTGACAATCTCTCTTGGTCATTTCTACATCATTCAACATGTCTGCTGTATTAGAAGATCTAACTTTACGTATCTCCAGCTCAGACTTTACATTCTCAGGTTCTTCTTCTAACAAGACTACTTGAYGAGATAATTGCTGCCTATTGACAGAAACGGATTCATGTTTTTCCTTTGTGTCACAGTTTTCTTCCTTACCAACTACAGTAGCTTTCTCCAGTTCTGCAAAACCTGAGCTATCTGAAGTTAATTGTGCCTCCTGGAAGTTCATCTCTGAATTTAATTGCTCAACTTTCATTATTAAATCAACATGATTTTGGTTTTTTTCAACCTCATCGATCAGCTTCAAATTTTCAGCAGTCTGTTGTTCTGCCTCTTCCTGAAGCATTTCAGTAGTTATTTGATTTTCACAGAAATACCCAGCACCCAAATCCCTGCTATTGGAAAATGACAATGCACTGGCATGGTCTGAGGGGCTGGTTATTTTTCCTGACATATTTCTACACTTGTCTTCTCCAGAAATTTTCTCAGTGTAATCTTCCGTTAATCTTGCTTCAGTGGTCTCGGTTTCATTTTCACACAGAGAGGCATCTCCTGCAGCCATTTTCTCAATGGGGACTATTTTCAGATTATTGTTTTTCAGAGCTGAGTTTTCAACAGGCACTCCCAATTTATAAGGACTATTGTTTTCTTGTTCTGTGTACTGCAAGAATCAACAATCAATCCATTAAAAAAAAAGGAGTGTGAAGMATACATATAAGAAAAAAAACAAGATGAGTTTTAAAGGTTTTCTTAAATTAGCAAAGCTCCTGCTCTTATGAAAAATAGATAGCATCCCTCCCTACTTCACAATCTCCTTTCTGACAGAAAAGATTGACAGTTATTTATACACGCATCTTTGGCCATAAGGTTTTAAAGATACCGAGCGAGAAATTTCAGATAAATTTACTGAAAGGCTATGTCCAAAGATACCACATACTTCTGTATTTTGGTAAAATAGGTGTCTACATGACAAAGTGAAATACTGTTAGCATTGTTAAGGGGACAAAGATTACTGCTTACCTTCTATTGGACACCAGAGCACCTTCAAGGGACAAAAGCCCAAATCCTCAAACAATACATTTTCCAAATTACCACTGTCTGTCAGAGCTGGGCTTCCCTCTGGCACCACCTGATGCTCCCATTTGAAACAAAAACGAGTAACTTCAAAACTTGAGGACCCCACAAAAGAACTGGGATCAAATACCTGTACTGAGTACTTCATCTTTTAAAAGCTCCRGCTCTATATGGTAATAACTATATTTCTTTCTCCAAGTCCTAGCCTGCTTGTCCTGTGATGGGACATGGGAAGTGTGTGCATCTTTAAACGATCATGTTAAATGGGAGATCTAAGCATTGAAGCACAGCACACGTACACACAGTGCAGGCACACCCACCAACACAGCCAGATCCACACTGACACAGACCTGAACAAAACCCAGGAAAGCAGTGCAAATTATTACACAACTCTAATAGAATAAACTTGTTGGGTTTGCTGTAATTTGTTTTAATCTCATGACCCCTGTGATGCATAAACCAGAACTCAAGGCATGGATTTTTTTTCTGCTTTCCTCTGAAAAATAGTACTGCTTCTGCGGGACACAATTTTAAAAAAGGTTTCATTGCAAAATTTAAATTTGGCTGATCACAAGTCAAAGGATTTACATAAAACTGATTTGCATGACAGCAATTACTTACATTTTCAATATCTGTGCACAGCAGTGAATGAGAACTTAAATCAAGGACTTGTAGTTGGAGTCTTGCTGCTTCCAGCTCCAAAGAGAGATTCTCAGTTTGTTTTCTTTCTGCTGCCAGTTTGCACTCCATCTCCGTAGTCACATTATTCAGCTTCTGCTGCCATTTTTCCTTTTCAGATAGATTTTGCTGTTTAAGATGATCTATTTCTTTCCTTTCAGAAAGTATAACTTCTTTCAGCTCTTGTATTTCCTCATTTTTCATATTCTCTTGAACAAGAAATTGATCTTCAAGCATCTTGATGGCCTTCTCATATGTCTGACAGAGTATCTGAAGTTCTTCAATTCTATTTTCAAGGTTAGATTTTCTAGGAGTAATACTCCTGAGCTCTCTAACAGAGTCCAATTTGTGATCATTATGACAATTTTCAACCAAAACTTTTGTTGCATCCTCTGGAATTACTTCTGCAGAACTGTCTGGCTGATTCATTTCCTCTGTCCATTTGCATGTACCACTGTCACAAGAATCCACCACCTCACTCACTTCTAACGAACAGGGATTCACAGAAAGATCTGAGGAAGAATCTGTGGCCTTAGTTTCATCTAATTTAGACAGTGTGTCATSTGGGCTAGAAGACAGTGACGCTCTCACAGAATCTAAATGAGCATTGCTCAGACTTGTCGACAACGAAGAATTTTCTGCCTTCAGTATTTCAATACAAGACTGTAGCTCACATATCTTTGAGCTCATACTGCAGTGCTGTTCATATAATTTTAGATGTTCATTCTGGAAAGTCAACAGCCTCTCTCTTACTTCAGCAAAGTGTATCTTAACTTCTTTGCTGGACAATTTTAAATCTTCATAGTCAGAAGTACTACATTCTTTAAGTCTGAAGGACATTACCTTATTATCAGAATACATTCTCAGATCACTATTATCACTTTGATCCATGAGTTCATCAGGAAGAACAGCTTTCTCAGCTTTTAAATTATCATCTGCATTCATTATATTCTCTTTCTCTTCTGCCTCTTTATTAATATCTGTGATGCCATTGGTTTTTGCATCTTTGAATCCAGAGGCTAATGCAGTGTGCTCACTCTGCAACCTCTCACACATTTTCTCGAGCTCACTCAGAWGGTTTATCGTTACCTGCAAAGAGGATGCCAGCAAAATTGATGAATGACTTTCATCCATTTCTCTTTTGCCACAATTCTGGGAAACGTCACCATAATAATACTCCATTGAGTGTCCGTCTTCCTCTAACACTGTAAGTGAAGAATCTGAAGTTTTCAGTTCTTTAACGGACAGCAGTTCTTGCTGCAGTCTCTCTTTCTCTCTCACACTTTTCTCAAGTTCTACTTCCATGCCTTTTAAAGCAGTCTCCAGTTGCATCACTTCTAACCTGTAGTTCTGTAGAGAAAGTTCGCTATCCTCAAAATCCATTTGAAGAAGCTCAAGTTTAACTTGGTATTTATTCAGCTCAATGTCTTTTTCTTCCATGGACTTTCTCAACTGTTCTGAACAGAGTCTCTGTTCACAATTAACATCACACATTAGAGGTTCACTTTTTGTTTGTAGTTCCTTCTCCAATTGCTCCTTCTCTTGAAATACAAGGCCACATTTCTCTTGCATTGTATTTTGTGTTGTCCTGACATTTAACATTTCCTGACTTGAACAGTCCAGCTCCACAGAAGGCAGATGTTGGATGTTGGAAAATTCTGACTGCAGTTGCTGAAGTTCTTGAACCAAATCCTTTTTTATTTCTTCTGAGGCTATTAGTTTATGTAAGATATCTTTGCTCTCACTAAGTACCTGTTTCTCTTGGTCAAATTTTGCGCTTTTTTCCTCAAATTCAGTTGTCTGCTCTCTCAGAATGCTCATAACATTTCCATTTTCTTCTTCTACTGATTTATACTTTGCCTGCAAAACTCCCAGCTCTGTTTTGATTTCTTCAGTTCTTGATTCAATACGCTGTCTTTCCTCCTCATGTTTTCCAGACATTTCAGAAATTATTTCTTCTCTTTCCTTTAAGCTATCATAAATATTTTTATTTGCCTCCAGTAAAGTTATTTGTTCTTGCTTTAAAGCACTGCTTAAATCCCTAAGGGCTGCATTTTCTTCAGTAAGTTCGCCAATTTTTTTACTGTATGAGCAAATCATTGAAGACATGTCCTTCTTCTCTGAATCCCAGGTTCCAGACATGAGCTCCAGCTGTCTTACCGAATCCTCGAGCAATTTATTATTGATCTTTAAATCTTGAAGCTCAGCTTGTYGGTTTTCTAATCTTTCATTCAGAGTTTGCAGTTGCATGTCCTTTTCCTCAAGAATAGCTAAAGTTTTTTCAACTAATTTCTGCCGTGCTGAAATATCCGCTTGCAAGTGACTGATGTGCTGTTCAGTTTCTGTCACAAAGCTTTTGTGCATCTGTTCTACTGCAAATAATCTTTGTTCTGTTTCACTCTTTATTTGCAGTAAGTCTTCATACTGCTGCTGCTGATTTGAATTCAGCTGCTTTTGAGCCACTAAAGAAATCTCAAGAAAAGAGATCTGCTCTCGTAAATTGGCCAGATCCTTAGTTTTTCCTACTCCTAGAAGAGCTCTTGCACATCCATGCTCCTCAGCATTGGAGTTAGTTGCTGCAAGTTGCGTATTATCTAAAGGAGTCTTATCCTGACTGCTTTGTAAATTAACTTCTCCATCTTCTGTCATTTCTGAAGTATCTTTCGCTTTTACAAGAGAACAGATTTTTTCATATTCACCAAGCAGGTCATGATAGCATTGCTCCCTTTGCAGTCCTTGACTTGCCGCTAACTGTAACTTTTCTTCTACTTCAGCAACTTGGTTGGTAAGCTGGAATACTTTACAGGACATATTTTCAATCTCTTTGCAGTACTTTTTATCAGAACATTCTGCTTTCTGCTTAAGTTGATCAAAAGCTTTTTTCTGCTCTTCTAATTCTGCACTTTGACATTCCAGCATACCTTTAAGTTCTCCAATCTCTGTGGATTTCCTGTCACTTTCAGTTTGCACCATTCTGAGTTTCTCACTATGCTCATGATTTTTGCTTTGCTGACTTTGAAGGGAACTCTCCAAGTCATTAATATGAGCCAGCATACCTTCCTTTTCAGACTTCAGTTGATTTATAAGACGATYAGTTTCATTTTTCCATTGAGAAAAAACAGTAGCCTCTTTTTGCAATTCTTCACATTCTCTCTGCTTTAATCCAAGGAGCCTCTGCAAAGCTTCTGTTTCTCCTTCCATCTTACTTATTTTACAGTCTTGTTCTTTAATATGATTTTCTTTTTCCTTGAGCAGGTCTTGGGTAGAATCTTGTTGCTTTTCCATGTCAGCTAAAGCTGTTTTCAGCTTCTCCAGTGAAAGTGAGCTCTCTTGCCTTTTAAATTTCTCTTCCAGTAACTTCAACTCCACTTCCTGAACAGCATTCTTATCTGTAAAAGACAACATCATCAAATCTTTGCCAGTCAATACTGGCATGAAGTATTACTATTTACTTTTACTATTTTCAATTCTTATTCTACTGCAAAGCATTACTCTTGAGTTATATCACTGGATAAAGGATGTTGATGTCACCTTAGGCTATCAGGCACTATGCACTCATAGACATTGCCAGTTTTCCACTACRCAGTTTGATATAAGTCTGCACTCCAAGTCGGTCAGTCCTTACTTCTCAGGGGTAACTACCTGTTGTTTCTGTCTCTCATGTTCACCAAATTTTTATAAAAAGTAGTACTGGTTTTTTGTGGGTTTTTTCCTTTATTTGTTTATTTTAAGAAGGACAGGTCTCATTCTTGTGGGTCAGTCCTATATTCCATTTCTGCCAAAGAATGTCCAATTCTACACAGAATGAAAAGCTGGGTCAATAGTTTTAAGGGGAACAGTATGGAATTCAAAAATCTTCATTTTAAAATCCTGAAGTTCAATTGATGCACAGAAACAACCGGCAATTTATTCTCTTAAGTAGTTTCCCTGAACTGCAAGGTGTATTTCAACTTAATTCCTAAAAAAACTGTGTTCTCAATTAGAAATAAACACTGCAAGCAAAATTAAAATATCAGTGGTTATGTGGCACTTCCCTATTTTTTCCAAATCTGTGAAAGACATAAAGGAATTACAAAGCAGAAATTTTCTATTTTAAATAGATTCTATGAAAATCAATTTGTTGATAAGTTTAGTACACTTTGATTACTTTTACTGTAACTTCAGGAACTGTACATGCTCATAGATAAAAAATTTCTTTCAATTTACAACAAACAATGTTTAAAAACACTAATCATGTCCCACAGCAGAAACTTTTTACTTAATTCACAATGAAACTTACAGGATTGCAGGAAACATACAAAAGGAGCTCTGCAAATTTAAAATCGTAACTCACTTTTCATCGCTTCTGCAAAATTCTGGCTTTGCTTTAAAGATTGCTTGATTGTATTTAGTTCTTCTTCAAGCTGGTGGATCTCTCGTGATTTCTTTTCAAGCTGACAGTCAAGAAGATTTTTCTCATGCTTCACTTCCTAAAACAAAACCAAATAAGACCATATTTCATGTAAATTGCAAAGGAGATCAAAGGACTCAGTTCATTTAAATCAAAGCAAAGATATTCCATTAGATCCTGTTAAGACCTTGGGCAGCTATGCCTGCATTCCCAAGCACTGCTTGGAAACATAAGCTGAAATTTTACTCTTAACAAATTGACAGCATCTGAGAGATGCTGCCAGTTGATGTAGTCAGCATGCTCCTTGTTAGCATAGAAGAAACAGCTCCACATGACCTCACAGACAGAAATAGGACAGGCCAAATTCTACAAAATCTGAGCTGATGAAGTCAGGCTACTTTCCCAAAGCAGCCAAGTAAACAAAACCCTATAATGGCATCAAAATTAACACAAAATGTATAGATCAGATTTCACCTGTCATCTCATGTAGAGACAAGTTCTCTTTCCACTGAACATCAACATGGCAACACTGGTCAAATTTCATTTAGAAGTGCTTACATTTTCAGACAGTTGCTTTGCAATTAACAGCATTTTCTTTCAAATCAATTCATTTTTTTAAAAAAATCAAACAAGCAAACAAAACACACCACCACCAAAAAACGATGTAACTACACTGCATCTAAGAAGCCAAATAAAAGTTCTTTTAAGAAAACTCATAATTTTTCTCCAAACTCCTGTGCTCTGGACAACAGATGGCATGGAACTGGCATGGCCCGAATGGAAACAGACCACCAATTATTCATCCGTTTACTACTAGCAGATGGGCATCGATTCACAAAAGCCAAGCTCAAGAAATGGAAAGGTCTGAATGAAAAAAATTAAAAGCTTACTGGCATGGCAGGGTTGTTTTTTGCAACAACATAAATAAATCACCCTCAGAACATGATTAAAATTGTCACTGTTGCTAACAGTTACCTTCCCTTCTACTCACAGCCTTACCTACCCACAGTTACAAAAAAAATCCAGTCACATATAAATTTCAATGAACAAAGTTTTCTAGACATCTTACTAATTTTTCAAAGCAGTACAACCTTCCAAACCCCGTGCACAGATGCAATACAAGTACATGAATTAAACTAGCCCGTTCATTGGAAAATCTAGGGTGATCTATGGAAAGTAAAACAAACAAGTTTAAAGAATTAAAATGGATGAAAGGTCCAATTATTTTGATTTGCTGCAAACATTCCCAATAATCATAGAATCATAGACTGAGTTGGAAGGGACCTTGAAGATCATCTAGTTCCAACCTCCTGCCCATCGCTAGACTAAGTATAGAACATTTTCCTAATGTCTAATCTAAACCTACCCTCTTTCAGTCTGAAACTATTCCTCCTTGTCCTTTCACTATATGCCCTTGTCAATAGTCTCTCTCCATCTTTGTTGTAGGATCCCCTCAGGTACTGGAAGGCCACAGATAGATCACCCCAAAGCCTTCTCTTTCCCAGGCGGAAGAAACCAAATTCTCTCAGCCTTTCCTCACAGTAGAGGTGCTCCATCCCTGTAATCATCCCCTTGGTGGTCCTCCTCTGGACTCACTCCAACAAATATGGAAAGACAGCCAGTCAGCTGGGCCAAAACCATGCAAAGTGCTGTTCTAATAATAATCACATTGCAATAGTTGGGAATGTTCTCAGACACTGCAAGCTACCAGCAAGAATGTACGTAAAGTTTCAGAATATACTAAACCTRTACTAATGTTTGTGATGATCTCAACAAAACCCACTATTTTACTTTATATCTTTGCAGAGAATTTTGAAGGTAATTTTTTGGCAGAAACTATGCCAGGTTATTTTATATCTGCTGACAACAACTGGCAACAAGCAAAATTAGAGTGTTTAAAAAAACCAAACTGTGATATGGATTACATAGGTATCGAGCTGTCTTTCCTATGTACTGCTGATTCTCTAAATAAAGGATAAAATTTGCATTGAGACGCCTCTAGTGGCAAAACTGTAACAATTTCAAGTGTAGCTGCTCTGGTTGCCACCAAAGCAAAACAATGCAACTGACAAGACAAAGGAGACTTTAAAGTGAAAAAGTTTCTGCATGTGTGAATGAGACAGTATGGCAGCATACAGAAACTTCTCTGAATTTATCTTCATTTGGGGGAGAGTTTTTCCAGCACTGTATATTTGGACTGTGTCTCTTCTAACAAAGATGCATTTTATTTGTTTTTAAAGAGGATATAGTCTTTGTACAAAATCACTGCATTTGGCAGTATGAATCAAAGCAGTAGTTAATGATCCTAAAATTTACTTTTAAAAATCAAACAAGCATTTTATTATTGTATTTTTATTTCAGAACCAAAAGCAAGAATCTCTTGAAATACAACTATTTTTTAAAAAAAATAAGTCCAACATGAACTAGAGCCAAGCAATGAATACTAACCATGCAGACAATTCCAGAAACTGCACTGATTTTAATGATGTTAGTGAAGGCATCATTTTGAGTTACAAGTAGGATAAGTTATTAAGATAAGTGTTTAAAGATTGCTTATGGGAAAACACACTATTGTGAGCAAATGCTCAATAGTATTAAGTATTTACAAATTGCTGATTTATGGTATTAATTCTGCCAAAAACTCCTCTGCATTGGTTACCTCAAAGCTTTTTGTCAGATCAGTTTCCTTAGCCTGGGCTGCTGATAGAGCCTGCTCTGCTCTGCACAGCTTCTGGGTGAGATCGCTGGTATCATGTTCCAAGTGTTGTTTCACTGCCATTACCTGCAAAAATGTTGAAAATCAACATTGTAATCACAGGTATATATAACTTCTTTCTTTAAACTCAACATTCTATTACAAAATGAAGCTACATTATATTATCCCACCATGAACCGAAGGTTGCTTTATTGCTGTTTAGAAAACACCTACTTATTGTCTTTCCACTCCTTTGCCTCTGACCAAAAGGATGGTAAGATTGGGAATATAATAGCCTTTTTGATAAGCTATGTGAATCAAGCTATGTGAACCATGTGCTAAGCTAGGCTCATAACTGCACTTACTGTTCTGTTGACACAGATTTTATAAAAAATCAACAGGTTTTAGTTCTTTCAAAATAGTCCTAAAATGCTCCAAATTAAATAGGAGGGAAATGCCACTAGTGAATCAAAAAAAAAAAAGTCTATTCTGAGGTCATTAAATAATAAATTACCTTTCTTCGAGAAAGAATTAAAAGGCACCTATTTTCCTCTCAATTAAATCAATTTCTTCAGTAAGCATATACAAAAGAATGTGCATATAAAGAAACCTCCACTACAAACATCTGATTGAATGTACTCCCATAGCTATATTTTTAAAATAAAACAAGCCTGTAAGAAAGCTGTTGGCAGTTTTAGAAATGCTGTTTCAGTTCAGGCTGCCTGCAAAAAGGGCTTCTCAATATAACTTTCAAGAACTTATGGCCCTTTTTAGAAATTCAGTTAGCTCTGCTGCTTGAGAGATGCTCTCAAGGGTTTTTTGAGGCTTTTAAACATTCCTCTTTTTTGGTCACCCACTCTTAAGGCTTGTGCTGCTTTCTAACTTCCTTAAAATTTTAAGTTTGTGACAACTAATGCGTTCTAATAGATAACTGCTGCCAAAGCTGTTAAAGACCTCCTTCGTGCTGATGTTCCTCCTTACACAAGCCCTGACACTCATCTGATTTTGTGGAGAACCAGTTCAGGGAGATAAACTGATAGCAAACACTAGGGCTTGTATACACGTATGCTAATTGACACGTAAGATTTTCTTTGCTCTTTTATCTCCTCTATCAGCTCTCTGCAGGATCACATGAGGGATGTCACTGTTAAATAGAAGCACCAGGAGTGCATGGCCAGGGTGTATGAAATGGGGTTGTTTTTCCAAAGGGCAACAACCTGTCAATCAGCAGCTCTATCATCAAGCTGGACCTCTGCATGTTTTTTACATAAAGTGCCTTGTCATCAGACTTAGCTGTTCCTCTCTCAAACAGATTTATTTTACCTGCACTGTCTGCATTTACATCTCTTTCCCTGTGAGAAATGGACTACCCCTGAACTTTTAAAAGCCTGTAATTCACATTTAAATAAACAGTATTTCAGTAAGAAGTATTAAATACAGAACAGGTAATACAAAAAGTAAAAACATTAATACAAGATTTTACATTAATTTTTTTTTCTTTATGTATAATTAAATGAAGGCAGTACTGTTGAAACAACTAAATACCTGCTCCAGTAGTGGACTTTAATACTAAAAAAAAGGCCTACTTTGTCAAATTCTGCCTGCAGAAGGTTGAAGTCATTTTTGGCTTGCTGTAGCTCCTGATTCAGTTTGCTTCTTATCTGGTTGCACTGCTGATCCAGTGTTTGTAAGGAACGCTGCTGACAAGAGAGTTCCTAGAAAACAGTGGGACAGAAGCAAAGAAACCCATGACCACAACAAATCTCTGTTTTGGTTACTGCAGAAATAACAACTGATTTTTATTAGCAGACACTGCCTGCTCAGGGACACTTGTCTTACACAGCAAACAACAGTTTAAAACCAGCTTTGATTCATTCTGCAAATGCCACATAGGCAAGCAATGGCATTAACCCAATTTACATCATCTGCTTGAAAACTTCATTACTGCAGCATTCCTGTCACAGAAAGGGAAAAAAAAAAAAATCTAAAACTAGTGAAAGTAATAGTGTCAAACTTTTTCATATAAAAGGTAAGTATCATATAAGAATTACATTACAGTACAAGTGGACAAGTTCATCTCAGCTATTACTTACTTACTATACTATAAGGTTGACCTTTTATTCCACAATATTGCAAAAGTTTTGATGCAAGAAGATGTAATACAGTGCCTTTAAGTTGGACTTGACAGACTAATATTATAAATAAATGAACGTTAAACTTTGTAAAAGTCTATAACAGCTCACAGATCATAAACAATATAGAAAGAACAGAGCTCTTCTCAGCTAACAACTGAGAAGAGTTGCTGAACAACTTAGAGTGGCAGTATGTGGACTTACATATTAGGCTCATGAAGGCCATTTTGTATCTATCTAACTAAAACTAAATTTTGCCTCATAGGAGCAGTTCCTGTACATGGCACCCAAACTGCCTGACACCCAAGCTATCAGTTTCTGAGACCAACTGCAACAAATGACAACCCATGTGGTGGATGATGTGTTGCTTCTCTGAAACAACATCACAGAAATACCATATTCTTAAATGATCCCACTGACTAGAGAGCTAGTGCCCAAGGAAAGGCATCAGGTAACACAGCCAGTATAGGCCAGGTTTGTAAGGAGAAATCAGGACAGAAGGTTCATAAGCCTTCAACCCATCTTTTGAATAATACAATGATGCTGCAACTATTCAAATACAAAGATGGCTTTTTCCAATTTGCCACTTCTAGACAAAGTTCAGTATCAATTTGAGATCATGATTTAGCATCTAGACTAACATACTTTGTAAAATCACTTTTTCACGCGAGTGCTTGTAGTTGCACTGTTTATTGGCCACTCCAGCAGAACTCCTCTGTCAATTATTTTATCTTCCTGGACATACCTTAGAGAAATGGTTTCAGGTGAACCATTTGACACAAGCAGCAGTCTTCTTCAGGGCAATGCCCTTATTCAATCCCTAAAGTGAACTTAAAATGCCCATCTGAAATGGCACCACCACTTCCAAATCTGTGTCTTGGATTTCCTAACACTAATTATATTAAGCTTAAAAAGAAAAATACAAAGAGTTTAGACATAATCCAAATCAGTGTTAATGCTAAATATAACTTCACTCCAGAAAAGTTCCTGGGATACTGCTACACTTTGTCTCTCTGCAAGAGCTGGCATGAAGGAAATGAAAGACACTTATGCTAATTGCCTATGTTATCTTGTGAGCATGAACCAAAATTAGAATAATAGAGATGTACTCCTAAAGAAATTATTTTCTTCTGTGTGAGATGCATGAAAAACTAACTCAGATTCCACTGAAATAACTGAGCTGGTTACTAAGTTTAAGATCACATATGCATAATTCTACAAAAAATGGAGCCTAGTTTCTCATGGATTTGTATCTCATTCCATCTCTCAAACATGTTCTCTTTTGTCCAGTGAATACTAACACAATCCTGCACCTCTCCAACAGCCTCTCTCCTCTATTGCGATGTTTGTTTTCCATTTCTCAATTACCTTTGCAACTTTTACCACTCTATCAAATGTGATTGCAAATAACAGAAAAGCAGATACACAAAATTAGCCAAGTGATTTCAACTCCTCGAAATTAAAAAGCTTTCCTTGCTTTACCTGTTGGTATTCCTTTTCCTTTGCCTTTATTTTCTGTTCTAAAGACTGACGAGCACTCTCAGCATTTTGTCTTTGGCAATTCAGTTCTTCTGACAATCGTTTCACCTTTTGCTCCAACATTTGGACCTATGATAATTTAGTTATGAATCACAAGTGTTAAAGATGCAAGTGATGTTTCCTTTAAATATATTTGCACTCATATAAAAAAAGACTGCTTTCAGCTACTACAACTGTTCTAGCATTCATAYAACCAGAGTAACTTCAGCTGGTACCATATAAATTATTAGCCATACAAAGTACAAAACTCATTCTTCCATATGCTATTGAGAATACATGTGTGTTTATATATAGAAATAGTATATACACTTCTATATATATTAGGTGTGTATGTGTACACACACATAATAAAAAAAAATCTTCAGAAAAACAGTGTCTTTGACAGTCTGAAGAAATAAACTCCATCTGGCACTAAGAACAGATTATATTTTCAGTACCTCATGTTGCTATGAACTAAAGAATGACTGCTAACTGCTAAAGAACTCCATGTTTAGACTGAAAATAAATGGATATTCCACTGAATTTCAGAGTGACTCAGCAGGTTGATTTAGACAGAAAAGAAGCAGCAACTTAGTTTACTACAACAACAGGGTATTTTTCACAATTTAAACTTTAATTAAAAAAAAATCAGTAGGCTATGTTCTAGGCTCATCTCCACATTAGCTTATTTAACTCAGTTGATTATGTCAATATTATGTCATTCACGAGTGTGAAGCGTTGTCCACCTAACTCCCTGGGCAGAAAAATGCAATTTTTAATCGAAACCAAATCTGTTAATGCAAAATATGAACTTTTTTCCTCCCAGAGAGCAAGAAAAATGGTGAATGGGACTCTTTCCTTTTCTAGCAACAAGGGCTGTTTAATGAGTTAGTGAAACAGTAGAAATAAGAAAATAAGGAGCAGGTAGTAGTATTGGGATATCAGGTTATTAGGCACAGACAGCAGGAATCACAAGCTCCTCTGAGATTACATGGAAACTTGACTGCAGAAAAGCTGCAGACCTTAAAAGAAGCAAAAATACTTGATAACACAGAGGAGGTGCTGTGGTCGAGGTCTGTGAATAGCACCAGCGACAGGGAGGTGCACAAGGGGCATATGCTAGTATTAAATCCAGGCTACAAGGCAGAAACTAAAATCCAAAATCTCAGTGCAGTTCTACCTTCAAAGTCCAAAGTGGGCAGTCAGAGATTCAATTCCAGTGCAAGAAAGAAGAAACAGAACAAAAGGAGCCACCTGATCCTGACGGCAGGACTAACGGAACCTTCTGGGGCAAGATGCTGTGCTGCATCTTAAGGATGGGCTGCACCTCAGTTCCAATGGTGGCAGTCCTACTCCTCCTCATCCCTTCCCAGGCAAGTTCTTAGCTACACAACCTTGCCTCTTCCCTTTGGCTGAATTTAATCCCCTTTGATTCCTTAGTAAAACAATTCTGCTCTCTTAAACCCGTGGAAAATTAACATGGGAAAATTAAATACACCATATCCTAATCTTTTAGGAAGTTTAATCAAGTCATTTGTGGAATCAAATAAATTAAAACAAAGACCTGTTCAGAGAAATTGAGCTGTCACATTGGGTCAGCTGTCTTCCCACAAACTCACCATGATGACAGTGTCTTTATGAAGTCAATGGACTGTGCCAACAGCTTGATTTTACCTTACCCACGCAAGACTTCCCCTAAATTAGTTCCTCACAGAATTATCAATAGCCAATATCAGTGTTGCTGTCTCTCTGAAAAGGCAGAGTGATCAAGCTTTACATGCAAACATGCAGAGGGTGTTTTTAAGGACCAATACAGGAGTTGTGGGAAACAGCAGCTTACCCATACACTTAAGAAGCATGCAGAAACTTGCTGAAAAACATGGATAATTATTATACCCAGAGAAGATCCCTATCCTGTAAATGGATCAAACTAGCAGAGAAAAAAATTAAAAAGACAGATGAAATATAAAGATTCAAGGAATTGTGGCATCTGTGCACTAATTTCAAATCTGTTAAGTGTGGTGAAAAAGGACTTTCGGAAGCTAACGCAACTCGATTAATCAAGAATAAGACTGACTTGTTACCTTCTGCAGTTTGAATTATTTTAAGCACTGGCATTCTCCTCTTCTTCACATGATTATGAGCAAAAGTCTGAACCATTTCAGTTTTTTATATCTATGTATTTACATACAATCTGTAACTTCTTGACTAAGCAAATTGTACTATCCTATTGATTTTTTACTATGAATCCAAACTCCTTAGGAYTAGGCTGTGAAATTCCATTTAGAAAATGCATATATTCTCAATCTTGCACTGCGTTTTTACCTAGACTCTATTTAAAACAAGCTATTTACAATACAAAGACTATGCCCCCGCAACATCCTGCAGTATAAGCAACAGATTCTGATTTCCAGCCAAAGTTGCATGACAGTCTAGTTCGGATCAGAACTTGCCACCAGATGTCATTGTTGCTCTATGTAACTTGATCAGTAAATATTTTTCAGAATTCGAGTCAATCTTACCTGAGTATGAAAAATATTTCTTGAGGGGGTGTAAGAGCCTTCCAGAAAACGGGTGACCGCTTACAAGTATTAATGTTTTTACACATAATACATAACAAACTAGCATATACTTCTCAAAACTTAATCCTCAGTAAACTGTCAAGAAATTTAGTCTGAGAACATTGGTTATTACTAAAATGGCTGAAAACTGACACACAGAAATATTGGCAACGAATTTTAAGGGCAGTCAGAAGAAATGTAATGCAGCATTTTACCTGTGTGGTTGCTTGATCAAGTTGTGTTCTCGTTTGAGTCAGTTTATCTCTGGTTTTATTCAGAACTTTATCCTTCTCTGTTAATTCCACCTTCAATCTGTCCAGCTCCAGTTCAGTCTCTTGATGTTTATTCATATGGGACCTCTTCATTTTTTCTTGAGCTTGCAATTGCTGTTCTAGGTCTTTAACAATGGAATTTAGCTCTGAATTTCAAAAACAGTAAAGATTAAGGATACTTTCAGCTTTGGAAGGTACATCTTCCAACACACTTCCAAGTGCCTTACACATTTAGCATGTTGATAACAACCCAAGTTCCTGACACAGGCAAACACCCTGTAAAACGTTCAGCAAGTTAAAACAAAAGTTTTAACTCTTCTACAACTACATCAATGACTAAAACAGTCAAGACTGAAAGACAGTTGACTCTAAATCAGTAATTCCCACTTCATGAGAACACAGCAACATGAAAGCTCAGRAACAAATGCTGCAAAGGCAAAGACAATTTGTTCCTCTGATTGTTTGTTTTTGTTTGGTTTTGTTACTGTTTTTAAACATGCAGAAACATGTCACTTGAAATATCTATTATATATTTTTTTTTATTTTTATAAGGAAGCATATCCACTACAAACATTTGTTTGGGGCAACTGTGAGTCTCTGCTTCCAAGAGAATTTTCGAATACTGGGTGTCTGTATTAAATGCCCCATTTCATATTTTAATCTTTTTCCTGTCTCAAAGCTGCATACATATAAAACTAAACCAAGTAATATTGTCACAGTATACATCAGTAAGAGTTTATCTTCCAAAAACCACAACATAATTTACAGTAGAAAAACTAAGTCAGCTACATGGAGCAATATTCAGAATTACTATTATCTGGTTTTGTTTGGGTTTTTTTGTTGAAAAAGTCCTGCCTTCCTGATCCTGAATTTGTATGGCTTCCAAGTTGAAAATGCCACCAAAACTGAAGTTGTATGTGAGATATTTGAATGAAGAACTTGCAGAGTACAAGGACTTGTAAAACTGTTGAAAAGCTGTCCAATGAGTACAAACAGTAGGCTCAAGTCAATGTTCAACAAATCCACAACCAAGCAACTATTTCCTCTCTTACAACTATCAGAGATCAGGAATGAGTATTTCTTCATGTCAATATGTGCAATACAAGACCATATCTTGGTTTTTTCATTGTACTTTTTGCATCCTACTTCATTTTATGCTTTGAATAGCATTCAATATGAACCAACTCGATTATGCATTAAGCATGTTCAATCATCAAATCTTTAAGACAGTTATTGCTCAGCCAAAAATCTCAATAGTATACAAAAACAAGGAAACAAAATAATTGAATTTAACAGTGAGATGCAATGAAATCCTGAAAAGCTTTTTTAACTGTTTTAAGAAGAACATTCCATGAGCAATGGGATTAATGGAAAAGGACATTTTTCGTTTTAGATAATGTCCCCTACACATCCCAAAAATACGAACTGTTCCCTTCTAATTCTCACACCCCGTATGTAAACAATACCACAGCTTGTAGAAAATCTGCGTACTGGCTGATCATTGGAAATACACACACCAGCAGCCAACGGGGCCAGCTGCCAAAGGCAACAGCGAGCATCTTTCCCTTTTCCTTGCTAAAGCACTAATTTCAATACCTTGCTTCTATCTGCACACCAACTTTCATGAGACCATACAGGAGAATGCCTCTGGGTCTCAAAGAAATGCATCAGATACCTTGATTCTGTGCTCTTAGCTGGATCATGAGGGAAGAATTGCAATTCTCAGCACAGCTGTTGTCAAGCTCGCTCTTCTCTGATACTATACTTGAATTTGTTTCTTTATCCCATGGAAAAGAGGATGCTGCAGAACTTCCCCTTGCGGGTGTTTCTTGGTTTCTAGATGGTGTCTTTTCTTGTTGCCATGAAAACACGGATGAGGAAGCCTGATGCCGAGCAATCTCTCTGTGGCTCAAAGAGCTTTGAGGATGAGGCTGATTTATTTTCTGTGTCCAAAAAAGAAAAGCATGTACCTTTATACAAGGACATACCATTACACAGTTCCCTATCCAACATTTAACAAAATAACTAATTTATTATTAAGTAGCTAATATATCATCATCATTTCACATTGTTATGTCATGGCACCCACCAATACAAAGTACTGATCCATGTACTCATTTTTTTTTGTATATAAATTAAATAACTTTAGCCCAAGTACGCAAGCACAGCTGATACTTATAAATACAAACCAGGATCTCAAAAAAAGTATTTCGATCTGTGTATCTTTACAAGTAACATGCACTTGTCTTTTTCCAGAGAGATCCCATCATTTACCTCCTACATTTTTCAGAACTGAAGCCTACATTTTTGCAGGCAAGTGGAGACACAAGTAATCTGCAAAAGAACTCAAATAGAAGTCTAGACTAACATATCTGATATTTGACCAACATTTAGTTCTACTGGAGAAACATAGGTAAATCCAAACCAAATTATTTACACTTATAAACACAGAGTACCCTAAAATTGCAACAAAATATGCCGGGTACAAGCTTTCAATATTTTCCCATAAAAAATTAAACAGAGCCAAAATAGTAGATTTCTCTTCTCCTTCTTAACTGCAAAAAACCCCAAACAAACCAACCCTCAAACAGTAAAGCCCCTATTGTAATTTTAACTGGATTTTCAAATGCAGCTCATTTGAATTCTTTTTTCTTAAACTAAAGCCCTAAACCATGTAATACCCAGTGTGACTTCTTAGTCAAACCAGAGAATATGCTGTTATCTAGGAACAGCTGTGCCAAGACCAGAAATCTATATTATATTGTCCAGAATGCTGTGTCCAATCCTGTAAAGTAACTTGTTAACAGATAAAGAGCATAAAAACCTAACCATGCTTGCAGTAATTAGTTCCCTTATACGTCATTTAAATTTACAGTTTCTGAGACAAAAGTTTGAATCCAGCATTAGCCACAATGACTACCAAAATGCTTCCTGGAATCATGTCATTAGATTTGGAGTCTGAATATATCAGGTTTTCATTTTTCAAATTATGTTTTCCTGATGTATTACTTCACTATATTTTTCTAAGCCAAATTTTACTTACCATCTTAATTATTGATATTATTTAATGTTAGAAAATACTGTGTGATCTTCAACCATTTTATTCAACCCTTTTTCAGAATGCTAATCAATATGCTGAATAGCACAGTTCTCTTTACCAAGCCTTCTTAGGCTTTTCTGTTGATGATTCTTGAGCTGTAAAAACTGACCATTTATTGCCACTGCACTCAATCATTTCCTTTAAATTTGCAAGAAGAATTCCCCTTATCAAATATTTTCCCTTTTATCAGTGCTTTGTGGATATCCAACGACATTACACTGAGTCACACTTAACTTACACACTCTGATTTATTTAAAAAAAAAAAAACAACCAAAAGGTCTGAAAATATATGAGGCATGATTTCCCTTTATCAATAAATGATTGACCTTTTCTCCATATGCCATACCTACACATGCATCAATAAACATATTGTGTCATGTTTCTAACAATTTGCCCAGGACCAAAAGTTGGCCTGACTAAAGTGCTATAAAGTAGAACTCTTTCTACTAAAGTATATAGCCAGGAACCAGCACTGTGTTGTTTTTTTTTCTAAATGTCATCATCCTCGTCCCCTTCCAGTATCACAAGAATGAGGCAAGCTGCACATTCAACAGTCCCACGCTGCAGTGCCCTATCAATTCATGGGCAAATATTTCCTGTATCTGGTGATTTTTTTATTACTATTCATTTTATCGATCTAATTTCAGACTACTTCTGACTTTTTAATTTGAGGCTATGCCACAGATTCAACCCCAATGAAGAAAGCCTCTGATATAGAGAAGTTTTTAAACCCTTACATACCAAATAAAAAATTATTTCCCATTTTCTGCAATGGCTTTTTCCTTGAGGGCTTTTACATCTTATTCATCTTGTTCTCAGAGATTAGCTAATACAGTTCCTCCTTCTGATGTGTTTGAAAGATTTATGGGTTTCTATTTTCTAGGTGTGAATTATTTCTCATGATCTTTTTCAAGGCTATTTTATTATCCTATCGTATCTAACTTGGCATAATTGACACTGTTTTATCTTGTCCTTGATTGCATGAGACTTCCAGTTTCTGAAGGATGTGTTCTCATTTTTAATGTCCTTCTTTCCTTTGCTGTTCAAAGAGGCTGGCTCTTCTGAATTCTCCAAGACTACTTCTGAATGGCAGCACACAGAGATTAATTTTCTCTCTTTTTTAAAATCATATTTTATGTGATATAGCATATATTTCATTAGTTTTCCACTTTATTTTCCAAGTTCACTCAGTGGTTACTTTCTTAGCTATCATACACACCATTCCTAAGAGATACTTACCTTAAGCTGGATGGTTCTCAGTTGTAATTCTAGCTCTTTATTTTCTTGTACTTTTTTCTTGTATTTTTCTTCTAACTCTTCAAACTTAGCACCTACAAAGACATGACAAATACTTCTTCATAATCTACCTTAGTGCAACGAGCTTTTTATCCAATCCAACCGGTTTTTTGTACCCTTATGGGTCCCTTCCAACTTGAAATATTCTAAGATTCAAGGATCTTAATGAATTTAAGACCCCAGCTTTCAAAGGAAAATATCTCCCCAGGAACAGAGTTTTAAATGAAGTTATTTAAATAATTTTAATCTTATCCCCATTTCAGGAGTGCCATGATTGGTGGAATTCTTGGCATTGCCACTAACTGCACCCCTTTCCAGATATGTATAAAGAAAGTAAAAGGAACAAGAGTGTAAGAGACTATCTCAGATTTTCCACTGGAGTAAGACCGACATGCCAAACTCACAGAACATTTGCTCACAGCACAGGAAGAGGCAACTAACTTGTGTAATATTGAACGCATCAAAGTTTTTCAGCATAAAAAGTGTAAGAGTGTCTGACTACAGAACAGTTCTCCACTTAAGGAAACTTCCTTTCACGTTTTCATTTTGTTCAAATACTTTAAATCTATTTGATCYCACTAATTTGAAGATAGAAGTGATGCTTTGATATAGATACAGAGCATTAATTCTGCAGATTATCATGCACAATAATAGTCTAAATAAAAAATAATTTCCAAAGAAATAATACATATAACTGTTGACTGCATTTTAGTTAACGTGCCTGTGGTATATGAAGAAATTTGCTTCCCCACTGTATGAAGGGAAGAGCCTGACAGTAGGAACAGGCATTCAAAAGACTGCTGCAGTCTACTGATGGATATTTTATTACTATTCCATATCCATCAACACAGCATTGAAAAGATGTAATATTTGTGATGTATTCAACCTGCACTAATATTTTTTAAAATTGAAACTTATGGTGCTGCAAATTAGACCCTTTCATAATAACCTATATAACAGGGACTAGGCAACTCAGTACAAGTGTAATGTTCAAAATACTCCACCTTCCAAGAAAATGGACAGTTATCTATCTGTGCTGGATGAAGAAAAGAATCATTTACCATTATCACTTTGAGCTGGTGTTAAAGGAGCAGTAAAACTTTTCTGTGGAGTGCCAGTAAATGACAAATCTGCAGTCGATGTTTGCTGACTTCTCTCAAGCTCGCATTTGCATCTATTTAGGAAAGAAGCAGCAGCATAAATTAATAATGGAAACTAAAAAGGTAATTATCTATTTTTAACAGCCTAAAATACACTAATAAATTACGTGATTCTAAGAACTCAAAGATCAAGTCAAGACATGTCGACTTAAAATTTGTAGGTGGTATAAAACATAAAATATGAACATATTTTGTTTATTTTCAACATATTTAATCAATTACAAAGCAGTCAAAGCTAAAAAACAAGACCAAAGCCCAATTAGGTGAAAATCAGTTAGAACTGCTTAAGGTCCAAAGCTGTAGTCCAGATAAACACATCCAAATCACTGTAAGCACTGAGAATATAAAACAGTTACTCTTCAGTAAGCCTCTTGATGGTAAGAAACACACAATTTTTGTGACCATGAAGAGTTACAAGTGCATCTAATGAAATCATATAACTAATTTGGAGGCTATACAGTAACTTTTGTCCTGCTTAGTGAGCACAGCTTGATAAGATGATAGTTCAGGGCTGTAGCCCATTGCATTAATGGCTCCACATTTGCCTCTCCATGTTCTCCTCTTTTACAGCACAACACCCAGAACTCCTCTCCCAGTGGATTATCAGTTGGTATGAAGTGGCAAATTACCATATACCAAACAAAATGCAGCCAAATACAAAAATCAAAAACAGTTGCCAAGAACAAGCTACATGCAGTACCTGGTGATATTCTGTTGTGGACAACTATAGAAATAGTAATACAGTAATATAATGGGAAGGGAAGAACTCAGCAAACCAGACTTAATTTTGGAAATAGATAGATGGAACACATATTCTTAGCTCACAACCTCTTTGGCCCAACATTTGACAGCACATACAGAGAACACTAGTGTGATTCTATCAACCCTTCTTTGATGGATCTCAGCAACTCCTCGTAGGTAAGTTGGTGTTTCTACATGCCATAAACTATTTTGTTTGTATTATTTCTCACAGTAGTCAAAGACTTCAACTATCTTTATTCTTCCCAAAAATGAGGGGCAAAAAGGGAAAAAAGGGGAAAAAGGGGAAAAAAAACCCCCAAACTAAAAGACCAAACACAGCTTCCTCTTTATTTGCTTCTATTAGGACATGTATGAGGCATGCCATCCAAAAGGTAAAGGAAGCAGACACAGTTAAGGCTAGGAAAAACAAAAAAAAAAACAACCCAGCAAACAAATAAATAATCTAAGCACTAAAAAACCCTGGAATTCCAGACTCACCCCTGTCTGTGACAGTTATTGTGCATTACAAGTACTGGCCAGAACAGTTTATTGCATAGACAGAACACCCAGTCTTATCAAACACACAGTTTCAGAAATGCTTTTACTCAAGAATGGAAGGCACCTCTACTATGAGASCAAGTTTAACTGATGACAGCCCTTCACTCTGGGCAACCGCTCCACCTTGTGTAGCACCCTCAGCTGAAGGATGTTAGATGTGGCCACACTACAGAAAATTCCTTTATTGTATGAATTGCACTCCACCTCTACAGACAGTACACAGACACTGTCTCAGCAAGAGCAGTGTTTACAAGTTGAGGTGTTATGAACTAGGCACCACTCTACCAGAGCAACTGGCTTCTCTGACTCAGTCACAGCACCATTGCTTTTGGCAGCTTCCTCTTCGACTCCAATAGATGTTCCTGCCTCCTTCTTCCAGAGCTCAAACTTTATTGGTAGACTTCATCTTCCGGAATGAATTGTCCATGTACTTTCCTTGCAACTCCAAGTTCTTTGCAGGCTACTTTTGCCAAGTCTCTCAGTGTTAACTTTTATGTTTGTTTAAAAAGAAATAAAGCACAGAATGGATGGCTCCCTTTTCCCATGACACTGCAGAATTGCCTCAAATAAACAGGGACTACAGGCACTAACTGCTTCAAGTGGCACAAAGGCTTATGTAGAACCCTGTATATGCACATGTGTATGTAAAAACAGGACAATGTTTGAGATTTCAGTCACAAAATCTGAATGAAGTATGAGACGAAAGGAAACTGAGAGACCTCGAAGGACACATTAAATGAGAAAAAAAATGACAAAATAAACATTGTAAATAGGTTAGAGACATACAGTAAGTCCTCACCTTTTCAGTTCTTGTTCTAGCCTTTCAATGTCTTTCTTGCTGGAATTCAGCTGACCTGACTGAATGTTGACCTGAGATTCTTTTACTTGAAGATCATGTGAAATTTTCTGCTTTGCTTTCTCAAGATTATCACACAATTCCATCAAGCTTTGGTTTTCTCTTTTTAGTATTGCAGATTCATTTTTTTCACTTTCAACCTAGTTGGAATATGGAAACATCTTTGAAATTATCGAGTCCTCTCTATACTTCGGTGCATTTATTATTATTTTAGTAAGACAAAAGTTTACACACTGGTATTTTCTTCTTAACACTTCAAAATCCTGACAGCTCTAAAAATCTCAGATGTACACAAAATCCACATTTCCTAAAATTCAACTCAGTGACATTAACAACTTCTACTTACTGACTAGATACAAGCTCATCACAAAATTCATCAATCCCTAAATACTAATAACCCTCACTAGTCCACATTCTTCACTGATCCTCTTGCTTCCCTTTCCAGCCTATCAGCTTTAGCAGCCAGAAGACCTTGGCTCACTCTACAAAGCCTGCACAATGGTTATCAAGAGTCACAGCTTTGAAGACAGAGTCTGGCAGGAAAGATGTCCTTCTCCTCCCTGGAGAAGCATCCAAGGGGCATCATCATTGGCATAATGTTGTTCTTCTGACTGAAAAGTAGTATTATCTGCTGCTTCTGAGAGATTTTTGTTTGGGAAGCACAGCAGTTCCTTGAAATGGTTGAAATAAGCACCTGGAAACTCATGGGAAGAAACTCAAAGAAAACTATTAGGCTTAAAATTTGCTAGAAAGTTGTAGCAAACTAAAGGAGTAAGAGGCAACCTTTGTAAATTGCCTCTGAGCTGTAATCAAATAATACTAAACAAACTTGAACCAAATGGGTCACTGCTGACCTGAAGCACGGCAAGACCCTGAC
Source organism: Amblyornis subalaris (assembly GCA_018881555.1). Classification (NCBI taxonomy): domain Eukaryota; kingdom Metazoa; phylum Chordata; class Aves; order Passeriformes; family Ptilonorhynchidae; genus Amblyornis; species Amblyornis subalaris. Next base: position 2,052,339 of record JACAXG010000021.1, read on the forward strand.
CAAGAGGATCTCTGGTGTCCTGGTTAGAGGGCCGACAGGGTAGAGTCAGATGAGGTGTTAAATTATAGCCCTAAAAATGAAAAGGGACACCAAATCCCCAAATCCCAGCCTCTACAAGCTAAAAAACAGGGAATTACATACTAAGTAAAAGATTATAGGTATCTTTAGGCAAGGTGAAACAGGAAGAGGCTGCCAACTGTACACATGAAACTCGATCACATGAAACAGGCCCAGTCATTATCAAGCATTTTAATAGGCATAGCAATACAGTATTTATTTTCCTAATCATAAAGAGCTGTAGAAAAACCTCAAAGAGCACATAAACACCTGTAAATGGACAATCATGCCAAATACATAGGAAGCAGGAATTATATTAACAACCAATGAGAACTAAACAGAGAAGAGAATATGATGTGTATGAAGTAAGATGAACAGCTTATAGTTCTGTGCTACCTTTCCTTTCAGCTAGAGGGAAAAAACAAAACACTAACCCATCCCCTAACAACAACCAGGTAATAAATCGTTATAACTTTTTGGGATGGAAAACGGCATTTTAGGTTACCTTCTGTTTCTGTTTTTGCAAAGCTGCCTCCAAAGTCTCTAGCTGGTATTGCCTTTGCTGACGCTCCTTTTTAAGCTTATCTACTTGACTTTCCAGCTCATGGATCTTCTGCAGGACTCTGGGGGAGAGGCCCTCTTTCCATTCCTCCACAGCCCAGCTCATATCGGCCGGATTCTTATTTCACACAAAATGGACAGTATTACGCCTGAAACACAAAGATAACTACAGTGAAACCTTCAAAGAGCTCAAGTAAGCGTCCCTTTTAAATAAATCGTATTTTTTTAAGCTTAGCGGCGGTTAGAATACAACATTCCACAACCATACAGGCTTCCCGATCAAACTTAAAATCTTAGGTCCTGTTCTGACACACTTCTATGCAGCTACGAGGAGATTTTAAAACTCGCTTTAATCAATCTCCTGGCAACAGGGCTTACACTCCGACAGCAACAACAGGGTTTACACTCTTGAAGCAACAACAAGGTTTATACTCTTAGAGCTGCGTTTGACAGTTCTGCGTCAGGTGGCGTCTCCTTGCGAACACACACGGCTCCGTACGAGACATCAGCGACGCTTCTTTACTTACAGAAACTTTTAAAAGCAACACGGCTGAGCTCGGGGCACCTCGGAGTAACTAAAACCAGAGACCAACGACGGACAGACAGGACCCCGGGACTGCCTGTCACCCTCACCGCCGCCCCCAGCCCTGTGCCCCACCGCTCACTCACTGATAAACGCCGACCGGAGCCCGGCGACAACGACCCGGGCGACAGCGGCTGCCGCCGGTGTGCCCCGTCCCGGTGCCCGCAGCCCCTCACGGCCGGACGCGCTCCCGCCGCAGCTCAAACCCAGAGCCAGAGCCGCCGCCACCGCCCCCCGGCCGTTTGCGCCCACCCCCGCCATGCCGTTCCCGGGCGCGCTGATTGGCCCGCCCGCCACGCCGCTCGCCACGCGGCCCGCCGTCCGCCGCCAATGAGAGCGCAGCGCCGCGCCGCCCGCCCTTCTGAGTGGCTGGTTCGGAAGCGTTCAAACTCCATTGGACGCGGCGGCGCAGGCGCGCGGAGGCCCCGGAGGCCGCTGCCCACAGTTGGGCGGGCAGGCCTCGGGGGCGGTGCCCGCAGTCGGGCGGCAAGGATGGAGCGGGATGGGAAAGCAGCGGCTGTTGGGGTGTAACGGCGGCGTCAGACCTTTATCCAAATCCGCTTTTCCCATCCCAAAGAGAACCTTAGTTTTGAAAAAAGGAACGAAACGTGCTGTCCTGGTCATCACCTGTTCACTGGGAAAGATCAACACAAGATCCCGAAGTGCTTTCGTATCCAGTTCTGGTTCCGGGGGTTGGGGCTTTTTCTTCTTTTTTTGAGGCGGGGAAAGGCAATTCAGCCCAATATTGCACATTTTCTACCCAGAAATACAAACACGCTCAAAAAACCCCGAATAGTTTGTGATTGTGGTCTAACACGGAGCATAGAATGGACATGACAACAGCGAAGGCTGAAGGATTCTAAAGTTCCTGTGAACTTCCCTGGGTACCTGTAGACTGGTTTTCCAGCCCTCTGGTATTCCCCTCCCTGCTCCCCGACCGCCTATCTAAGGAGGGGGTTTGGATTTGAAGTGCAATATTCCTTTCCACCAGAATCTGTGAATTGTGATTCTATGATCTATCATTCTAGTGAATCATACCTAATGAAATGTCCTGCCTCTCCTAATCGTTCTGAGAATATTTGCTCAAGCACTGTTCTTCCAGTCATGTTTAGGAAGTTGAGTTAAACAAATCTTCCCTGAGAAGTTAAACAGCTTACCAGTCGGCTGGTGAGAGCTCCAATTATAAATAAACACGGCACAACAATCTCACTGTTAAAAAATCTCCAAACTATCTCCTGAACAAAACAAGCCATTGTAGTGATGGAACTGATCCACATAAAAACSAAACAAACTAGAAAATTCCATGGTGAACTTTGTGCAGGCATTCCTGAGGGAACAGCACAGCACAGAACATCAGTGAATCAGGAACTAGTTTAGAAGAGTGGAAACACCTCACAAAGTATTGCCAAACAATTCATGAAAGCTGTGGACCAGTCTGAACTGAAGGGGATCCCCTGTTTGGTGGACAAGGGGCAAATGTTTTATAAGAATTAAATACTTATTTTATGTTGTATTCAGTAAGTGTTTCCCATCGAACAGTAACAAAAGTTACTTAAGTTGAAGAGCTTTCAGTTTCTACAGATGATATATAGACCACTGGTGCACATGGAGCCCTAACACTTAAACTTCATCATTAATAACCCCTCAGGGAAGACTTCAGTGAAACAGCTTCAACTTCCAAGACTGGTGACATATTTTTCAGAAGGGGAAAAATGAGCAGAGACAGCCTTCAGGGTTCTTACAAGGCAATGAAAATCAGCTGCTGTATGCAGAGCTTTTAAGTTGAAGTCTGATTAATATCTGGATAACTAAGGCTAAAGAAAAAGGAACCTGACTGCTGTTGTCAACTTAAATATAAAAAAACACTTCTGAAGCTGATTTCTAAGAATGTTCAGGTTTGCAATGGGTTAATGATTTACAAATTAATTCTTTCATATTTGACAACCCTTATATGACTAGTGCAGCAATTAACTAATTATCATGAAAGATAAAAAGACTCATAAAGAGTACAGAAACTTGCTTTTTCTTTTGCCACATCAACCTTATTTTGTACAGTAGCTTCATAATTATCAAGATATTAATTACCAGAAGTAAATATAAGAATAAAAATATTAGTAAGTGTGATAYTGAAGTGTAAGATACAAGAATAAGAGCAAATACTCTGAAAAAAATAATAAGTCGTAAAGGATGTTTATAGCAACCATCAGTTTGCCTAACATTTGTAATTATTTTCATTACCCTTTACTGGCTAGAATTCTTGAGGCCTTTCTAAGAGGCTCTCAAAATCCCCTGCTTTAGAGTTCCCCATAATTTTGAGCAAAGAAAACTACCTCAAGTCTTGTGAATTGGCTTTTTTCTGTCCTTGAAATTCCATTCAGTTTTTGCCAAATGCTAAAAATCACCATTTACCTTTTCTCACCTGCAATCTTTACTACAATTTCTAGTAAAGGGCCAGAATAGTAAAAGCCACTAAAGACTGAATTTCTATTGCTACAGATTATGTAAGAGCATGTGATGGAACAAAACCAGAAGGCAAAGAAAGTAAAAGAATGTCCAGTGAGAGAATCTCAGCCTACTTGGATGCTACAAGCAGCAGAAACCAGATGGAGCTTTTCCCCCATATTCTTCCTTGCCAGACTCAGAATCCATCAGGTAAAGCCTATTTAATGTAAGTGTATATACAAATACATATTCACATGCACACGCATCAAAGAGCACCAGAGGAGCGGGAGCAATCTCGTTCACCCAGGGAAAGAGATAACTGGGCCAGGCACTCTGTGTCTGATGGGGTTCCACCTTCCCAGCTTGCCTGTTGAAGCACTGAAGGCAGATATTCTGCCAGGCTGGATGTGAGAGAGGAGAAAGACAGATTATTTTCCTTAGCCTCACCCAAACCCCACCCTGTACTAAGTGATGCCTCTTGCCTCTGGAAAACAAAATTCCCCATCTCTGCCAACACAGGTAGGAAACYGAGAAGATGGCAGTTGAGGTATCAGTACTGGAGCTGTAAGGTTAAGTCTGCACTAATAAAACCCAGCGAGCTACTGTTGTAAAATACAATGTTTTGTTGTTTATACACCCTTAGATTTCCAATTCTTCACATGGTTTTTCACAGAACACATCCATTGTTTGGTGAACAGAACGAATGTAAAGGATGGTGCCATTGGGATGCATAGAGACCCTTATACCTTAGATTTCTTAACTGTCTTCTGCTCTTTAAAAAGGTTGAAGTCACCTGCACAATCCTCTTTCACAGTTTATTAACAAAATCAAGGACCACAGCATATGACAAATTATAACTTTGTTCCCAAAGGAAATAGGGGTGTTACTCTAGTGAGTATTACAGTATTTCCATTGTACAAATGGAAACTGCTACTGAAGTACTAATGCTGACACCAGTACTAGGGTTAACTGGATTAATGTATTGGTGGATAAAATACCTACAGCTGCTCTATTGTTTGGGATCACATTGGCAGTACACCCTACTAAACACCAGTGGGGAGGTATCCTAGGGCTGAGAAGGTGACTGAGGTTGCCTGGGTTGTCTAAGGTGACACAGTGAATGACATGCAGGTGCTGGACAGGGACCCACTGTTAAGTGCCTGACATAGGGCAATTACACTAAATTATTTTCATCACAAGAAAGTATTCTCTAACCTTTGCATGCAGTGTAGTATTATTACGATTTTTTAATAATCTACAAACTTCTGCAGAAGTGTTAACCTCTGAATTTAAAGCTGCTGAGCAGTTACAAAGATAAACCCATTAAAACAAACAATAGTAAAATTATTTAACAATATAAAGGATTGAAAACAAGGGTGCTTGTTAGTTGATGTTAGTAAATGTTAGTTTTGAATGTAAATGTTACTTGTTTAACACTTGTTAGTATACTGGAAGGGTGGAGGAAGAAGGCAAACATAAAAAGAAATGTTTTTTATTTAAGTGAACATGTACTGTCCTACCTGAAGAATGATTTGCAGCTATAGCAATGCTTACAGTAGTGAAAAGGTATTTATGTCTTTCTCTCCTGTTCTAAAAACATTATTTTTAAACACTACGAATATAGCCACTAGCATAATGCTTAAAGGGCTGATGTACAGCTAAGAAAATGATAAATAATTACAGCAATTACATTATGATATGACACATCAAGTCCATATTGTCTAGAGCTCCAAATTACCAGTTACTAAACTGTAAATAAGATTGGAACACTTTTTTTTTTTTTAATCGTAATTTCCCTCTCTTTATAGCTCTGTTGCCAACTAGAAATGACGACACCTAGCAAATGTTTCACACTACATATGTTAACACAAAAAAACTCATTCATGATACTATCAAATACTGTTATATTTTATGGGCACTGAGTTACCAGATTTCAAGGGGCATTTGGTAAGATGGGAACCTGTATCCTTTATGGCCCACTTCTCCCTGACTTTCATGGATCCATAGCTTGCATCTCCTTTGGCCCTCATTTTGGTTAGGACTGTACCCTTAACCACATACAAGTACATCTACGGTGAGTATCATTCTGTTCTAACTAGAGGAAAAAGCAGCTAAGACCTAAGTGTACTACATATAAATTGAAATGTATCTACCTTCTATAGCCATCTCTGACTCCTTCCACCTTTACCACCACTTTTTTAAAATGGGAAATATAGAAAATGCCTGCTGGTGAGGTTACTTCTATTTCTTGTCAGGGCTCTCAAGATTTGTTTTTTCTTAGGCTTACATTTTCTCCCTCTATCACCTTTAACTACTTTATTAACTTTTTTTTAACTACTTTTTAATTTCTCTTTTGCTCAAAGGCCGTCTTTCCCAGTGGTGCATGGCCATCACATCCGCATGATTGCCTTCAGAAGTCTGAGTTTTGCTTCTTTGTTGACCTCTCTATTCTAGGTTCTTGATCACTTATTATGGCTGCTCTTGCTATGCTTAATCTTCTATTTGAACACCCTATTCCTATGAACTACTAAATTAAATTGTTGAGCTCTGCTTTGTTTCCCCTTTGTTATGGTCTGGGATGCATGAAAGAATGCAAGTTTTTCTAATTGCTGGCCCCAGTTTCAGTTTTTTTTCATGGGAGTGGATTTGTTATTCTACTATTTTTTGAACCTCCATGTTGCCCAGGCAAGATACAAACCCATACTCTTTGGAAACACCAGTTCTGTCAGTGATTACTTTCACCCATTTCACAGTACCGTATCATTTGAAGAAACTCCAAATTTCTGCTGCTTTCATCTTTATAGAAATTCCATCAAGAAAGACTGTGTTTGGCATGATTTTTCCTTCTGGTAAAGCATAACCTTGACTGACTGTTGACAGATGGGTGTTACCTTCCAAGGCAGTTTCACAGTGGGTCTCTGCATTTGCAGACATCATTCACCAAAGCTGAGGCTGTGCCCACACACTTAAAAATAAATGAGGCCTTTAAAACAAAAGCAATATGAACTTTTCTGAGAAAACAAACTGCAGACAGTCTTTTTTTTTTTCTTTTTCCCCAGAGGTGGAGAAAGGCAGCTCTGTACAAACTTCCGCCACATGGATTTTGTACACTGGATCTCATCTGGATCTACAGGGGACTGCTTGCTGTTGGAATCTCTATAGATTACCTTCAGCACAGCTAATTTCTTCAGGTACTGCATACCCTTCTCCATGGCATTCCACCTGCTTGGGCACACTACTAGATCATCCTGGAAAGAATACCTTTCCCTCACGCTTGACAGGAATCATCAGAACGCTAAAGGACGTGTTTGGCACACTGAAGTCTTTCATATATCAGATGGCTTATTTGCAGGTATCTCCTGTTCAGCTTCCAATTTCTTGCTCAGTGCAAGACTTAGATAAGCCTTTCCACTTTTCATTATTGCAGTTAAAAGGTTAAGTCTTTATCTCATATCAGCCCTGCTGACTGCTTGCCATCTGACTTAATGTGGCCACTGACATGGGCCTTTAAGTCCACAGTGTGTCTGCAGCCTGCAACCAAGTGTTTAAGCTGATGCACTGGTCTTCCAACAACCAAGAATTCCTTGGGAGGAAATTCCACTTTTATTTATTACACACATATATTTATTTATTATACACTCATATTTGTGATATGCATATATACATTTATATATTATATATGTGTAACTTTTATGTAGGTATTATCTGAGAATTGCGTTGTATTGTGTTCACCTACTGGTCAAATCTTTTATCAGTCAGTGCAATAATTAAGAACATCCTCTACACCATTCATGACAAACTCACCAAATCACTTATTAGCCCGTACCTATCTTAATGATGTCTCTAAAATCTTTGAGTGTTTCTCTGTGAAGAGTTTGACTAGATAAGACAAAAGTACACTTCCTTATCTTACACTCATCATAACCACCTCAACATTACTTCTTCCATTTTTACAGGCAAGCTCTAGAGTGAGTTTTCAGTCACCTAACTAATTGTAGTGGGAAACCCATCTCAAACAGCCATAGTTTGTGAACAACTAACTGAAAAGATTCCATAGACTAAATTAGCATGGAAGGAGAAAACTACTGCATTCTACATCTTAATGTCTTTGGTTATCATTTGATCACCTCTTCCAAGTCTAAATGCGAACAGTTTTATTGGTATTTCCTATAGTACTTTTGTATTAATCCTTTCCAGGAAAATGCTTGTATGTATTTTAAATCTATCCAGAGTATCTTGTGTATCATGTAAATGATAGTCAGCATAGAAAATAGTATTTATATATACACCCTCAGCATTCCCAAATTGYTCTAACTAGGAGCAAGTTCCCTGTTCATTTTGACCAAAAGTGAGAATAAGAGTCAGAGCTCTTTTAGAAACAATGTACAGATTCCAAAAAGCTGAGGTATATCTAGCTGAGGTTTTATTCTTTTACAGTGCACTTCCCTGTTAATTTCAGAAAACCTTAAAATCCAGAGTTTCAGAGTGCTCTTATATCCAAGCATGGTCTTAGACCCATTTCACAGAGATAAACAAACATTAATGGCTCATTTCAAATCACACAGGTTTGTGACAGTCCCAAAACCACATTTTACATTACGACATTAGGTCTTTGCTTTCTCAAGAAACCATTTACCTCTAAGTGGCAACAAAATATTTTCAACTGGGTGCCCACAGTCAGACACGTAAATCCATGCTGAGATGCATAAAGATTATCAGAAGTGGGCAGCCACTAAAGAACCTACACATCAGTGGTGTATAGTGACTACCAGGCATCCTGAAAAACTAACTTCTGCTAAAAGCTAGTGAATTTTTTGGCTTTGTTTTGTTTCCTTTTGGGTTTGCTTTTTGTTGTTGTTGTTGTTCAAGAGACCACTGTTTCCAGAAATCTGAAGACCCAATACCATGCTAAATGGTACATTCAAAAGTATCCAAATTGGTAATTCATGAAAACTGTAAAAATGTTATTCATTCTGTCATTGGACTACCCTAGCTTGGACAGGAGTAATAGTCGCATGCTAAGCTATATTCCTTGTCCCAAAACCCTTTGGAGTACTGGCAAACGATGGAATCAAAAGTTCACTACTTTACTCACAAATGCTAAAAAGTTTTTTGTTTTAGAACCCTTACTGGAGAGCTGAAAAGAGACACAGGTATTAAATAAGTCCTCAGGCAGAATACAACTCTAAGCAAACTAGAATATTCAACACAGTGTAGTTTATTTGCACAGATAATCAACCAAGACTTTTTCTGGACTACAAAACTGGGTGCTGGCTTACTTGCGATAAGCCATAGAGTACTATAACATGTTAGCTCATGCTTGGTGGCAACAGGTTTGTTTTCCAAGGTTGTGTAATCCAAATTCCTTTTCTAAGAGATGATTTTGAGAAGCACTATTAAATGGAATAATTAATGAGAGCACAGAATACTAGAGAAGTAAACCTTTTCTCTCTGTGTGTGTGTGGTAAGCTTCAAACATTAAAAGTATCAATTTATAAAGAACTAATAGAATTTTAGAAGTGGGAATTTCTGGTAGTGCACTAAGTTTCTGCTTACATTACAATCAGGTCAGTGTAGCCAGGTGTAGCACATGACAGAGATTTTAGGAACACAGTTAGGGTCACATTTACAATACAAATCGGGAATGTGTTGCAACTGCATTCTTTGATTTGATTGTAATGTAGATGACTGTAAAGCTAATTAAACATCATCTACTGTTCACAGGAGAAACCACCAGCTGTTGCTTAAGCACAGTTTAAAGGCAGTTTTGTAGGAAACAGGTTATGACATGGTTTCACCAACCAACAAGGACTGAGATTTTTTCCCTGTTATAACAAGACTCTTAAGCACACTCAAAATATGTTTAATACAAGTTTTGCTAGCAAGGTGCTAAGACACTTCAAAATTCATTGTAGTWTCATAATAAATGTCAGCTTTATTTTGACATAAAGTCAGTTTTCCTCTGCTGATAGTTAACCATTTGGTCAAGCTGAATGGTGTTGGGCTTTATTTTCACGAAGGTTTGAGAAAATATTCAGGCCTGTCAGATCCAAAATTCAGAAAAAAAATTAAATAATATCTCTCTCCTATACATTGCTTTCATCTGGAAATCAAAAAGCACCTTCTTAAGATCGCTATCATTATCTCAATTTTCAGACAAGAAAACTAAGATGCAGGAATGTGCTGCTACATGCCCAAGATCAGCCCAAAGACTGGTAGCCAAGGTGACTGAGGTACAATCCTATGTCAATAAGTTATTTCCTATTTGTACTTTAGATGTTTCTGTTTTGTAGAGCATTTAATACAATAACCCTGGTGATATTGTGGAAGGATCCAGAACAAAAATTAAATTATACCAGAGCAGAGGAAATATTTTTGAGATAGAGTCCATAAATCATCACAGCAAGTCAATAAAATCTTCAAATATAATTTAGAGGTGTCATATTTGGAACCGAATCAATAATTTGTATCATTTTTACATGGAATTCTTGAAACACTTTGAGTAACACCTAAGCTAGTTTTAATATTTTATTAAATCATTCCCCAAGTAGCAAATAAAAACTGTTAGTTTAATTCCCCAATTAAACTCCTGACACCTCCTGAGAAACAAAAGTGTATGTAAAGATTCCAGATTTTAATTGTCCTGGAAAACTGTTAGTAGAACCAACACAACAGATTTGCTTACGGAAACCTCCATGTAGGAACTGGCTATAATATCTGGGAAGCTTGGTTTTTTAAAGCACCTACTGCTACAATCTCTGAGAGTCTATTACAGATATTTGTCACTTCATTAAGTAATCTAATGAAAAGTAATGATCATCACCAGTCCCAGTTTCAGGAACTTCTCTTGGCTGGGTAAATTTGAAATGCATTTTGCTTTGCAGAGTTTGTTGATCTGACCTTGCTCTTGCTGACAAGCAGCGTGATTTTATTTATTCTAGTTAATTTCATTCCTTCTAGTGGACACAATCCTTCAGGTAACCAATACATAAAATCTCCCCTTGAAATCTTACCATTGTCAACATGTCAGTTCTTCTGGCAACATTGTTTCCTTTGCAATTAAGGCCCTTAAGTAAGTTTCCTTCGAATGCAGAGAGACCTAAGAAAGTGAAAGTGGCCAGCTGCAAACCAGGAATCTCAGTAAAAGACCTTGGGTAGCCAGCACACCACCTTGAGGCACAGCTGCAAAAGTCAGTATTTATTGTTTTAAAAACAACATCCTCACACCTGGCCCAGCATGGGGAGAACAGGACAGCAACCAAACAACTTAAACCCTGGTTTTGATGTGTACTACCCTCTTTTGCAACTTTCTACTCAGTAAGGAAATCTCTTTTCTGTATAGTGCTCCATGATGAATCTTATCATCTCATTCCGAGACCTGATGTTTCTTCCAGATTGTTACTCTAAGCTCTCCTATCTACACGTGGTCAAGTACAATTCAAGTTTAAACCTTAAATTGTGTCACTTCTTAGTGCCTCAGTGTAGCCATATGTAAAATGGGGATAATTACTTACTTCATTAAGGTGTGGTGCTTGTAAAATGTTTGAGAGTCTCAGATGAAAAGGACTGCTTGCAAAATGTAATTATAATACTATTATGCCAGAGGTAAGGCATAGGCCTGTGATTCCATGTACAGTGTTTAAACACAATTACTTATCTATCAAAATCAAGAATCTGTGCTATTTCTCCCTCTCTCAGCTCCTGATCCTCTTAGCATTAATAATCTGAGTAACCCTGACTCCAATGAATCTGCTTTAGTAAGGTGTACAAGTAACAAACAGTAAGAGCAACCCCAAAATAGTATCAATTCTCATTTATCACGATTTTTAATAATTTCCCGTTTGTAAGAGTCCTTAAGTTCTGCCGTCACAGTTATTTTAGAGGGATACGTCCCTCTGACATTTCTGTAGATGCCCATTAGTACCAGAGGTCTTTGTATACACTTTCTGGAATGGGGATTACTTTTGGAATGTGGATAATTTTAAATAAATGCAGTTTAAGGCAAAAATAATTTTGCAAATCGCCCATCAGCTGTGATGCACAAGAGCATCTACACATAATTTCTAACATTCACATTGCTCTCAAGCCTACTTGATTTGGTGTGATATGTTAAACACCTGTTGGTAGCCTCAACCTTCCTGACTGTATTCCAACAGCGTGATGTGTTCCCTGCTCCTTTTTCTCATTTACAGCAAGCATCAGATGGGCTTTCCCACATCTGCCAGGTCCTGGGCATTTCGCGTAGTTACCAACCACCACGTTTTAAGCCAACTTCAGGTTTTCTCCCGCTTGCTTTCCAGCAAGGCACAGGCATGACGGCGGCACCATGGGTGTTCTTCCATCACGGGTGTTTTACCCTCTGCGCAGCTGGAAGAGCAGGGATAACCACCCTTCCAGAAGTGAGGGTCACACAGTAAGCAAGAGGCCGAAAGGGCTGAGATGGGAAGACCAGAAACAAAGACAGGGAAGAATGGAGAGAAACGATGCTGTCGCGTAAGGCTGCGGGAGATGGACATGGAGTCATGAAAGGGTAGAAAAGTGGCCACAGGGAAACAGGACGGCACCGCACCTTCCTAGAGGAGGGCTGGAAGGAGGATCTCAGGAGCTTCCAGGCCCACGCGTGCAGAGYCTGCCTCAGCTCCCTGCTTGCCCCTTCCCAAAGTCCGTCTGGGGGTGCTCCCCGCTCCCGGGCGGGCCGGGCCGACACGTGCGCGGAGGCTCATGGCGGGAGGGGCGGGAAGGGGCCGGGAAAGGGCCGACTCCCCCCGGCGGTGAGGCGGGAGCGGCCGGCGCCCCGCACCTGGCAGTTTTGCCCTCCTCGGGAGAGCCGCCGCCGGCACCCGCCCGGATTGGCAGGAGCCTGCGCCCTCCTCTTCCTCCCTCCTTTTCCCTCCTCCGCGGGGTGGGTTTCAGCCCTCCTCCTCCTTCCTTGGGGAGGGGGTAAGAGTTAAAAAAAACAAAAAGAAAAAAACAAAAAGAAAGAAGGAGAAAGAAAAAAGAAATCCCAAGTTGCGTCCCCGACGTCTCCGGGCCCCGCGGCCGCAGCGGCCGCCCCACATTCCTGGCATTCCTGGGCCGTGACTCCCCGCGCCGCCCCGGCCCCAGCCCGGCCCCGGCCCCGCCGCCTCCGGCTCGCCCGCCCGCCGGCCCCGCTCGCCCCCGCGGGACACCAGTCCCCTCCTCCCGCCCTGCCTCCCTCCTTCCCGCACCCCGCGGCCGGCAGCAGGAGCTCGGGGCGCCCGGCCCTCCGCGCCGCCACCGGCGGCCGCAGCTCCCTCCCGGCCGCCCCGCCGAAGTTCCCCGCGCTGGCCGGGCCGGGGCGGCGGGAGCCGCTCTCGCTCCGCAGCGCCCGCGCCGGGTCCCGCTGCCCGCGGGCCGGGACAGCCGCCCGCCGGGGCGCGCACAGAGCCGGAGCCCAGCGCTGCCCAGCAGGTAAGGAGCCGCCACGCCGAGCGCGCTCGGGTCCGGGCGCGTCCCCGCGCAGACTTTGGAAGAGCCCGAGCGGTGCCCGGCACTCGGGGTGTGCGGGCGGCGGCGTTTGCGCGGGGCGCGCTGTGCGCGGCGGGGAGCTCGCACGGCCCCGCCGGGCGTGCACCGCTGTCTGACCTACGAAAATAGCCAGGCTTGGGTTACAAATGCCGGTCGGTGACCTGCGATAAACGAGCCTCGGACAGTCCGTCCAGCCCGTGAATTTAATCTGTTAGACACCCAGATAACACGGCGTTTGTCTGCTCGAGAGGTATTTGTAAATAGCGAGGAACGGGCAGGGCTCCCTGCTGGGCTGCCCGTATTTACATCGCGGCATGCCCGTGTTTGCCTTCCCCCCGCCCGGGGGTTTACCTTACTCTTTGTTAGTTACAGTCAAGCCTAAACTGGCCGTCTTCAGCAAGTCTGTAACTCTGCCGAGTTCTGCAGGAAAAATCGCGGCGAGGCAGGGAAGAGTGACATCTGCTCTCATTTCTGATGTGGCAAAGTCGATGAATTGTTAAGATCTCGAACCAGCTCACTTTATTGGGGTGTATTTGGGACAAGCGTTACATAATGTATGTGTGGTATGTGGATAGAATGTGTGCTGGAGCTTTCCTATCGAGAACGTTTTATCTCTCCGATTTCCATAAAATAATCATATGTTTCCATTATAAGCCACTCTTTAAGGCTCTTTGTAACTTTAACAAGGTGGGAACAGTGACCCGTAAGAGGCTCAGATTCAATATGTTGTTGCCCAAAAAGTTTTCTGGGATTTTTGGCATGTAGCCTGAAACCATAGAAGAAATGCTTTTACCATAAGCCAGTTCTTTTTTCTTTAAACTCTATGCACATAGTTGCTATAGGGTTTGGTTATTCCAAAAGCACTATTGCATGCTGCAGTTCTTCAGAGTTTGGAAAAATATACATATAAAATGGCTCCCCCCAAATCACAAGTCATCACCTGCCGACCTCCATATTATGAAAAGAGGTAGTCAGGTGTTTTTGGGGAGAGATGTGAGGGGAGTCAGTCCCAGCAGGGACTGTTCTTTAGTTATCCAGTTGAGAATGTGCCATGAAATATGAGTGACAACATACAGATTAAACAACTTTTGCTCTTTCCCTCTGGGGRGTTTGCAGCTGACATCTAGTACTTGTTGCATGGTATAAAATAGTGTGTGTGTTGATATTGTAGTAATGCAAATAAGCTTTAGGACCTGTTCTGTTATTGGCAGTACTTGAACTCTTTTTGGTAGCTTTAAAAGGCTGTGCCAGAGTTGCCTACAGACAGAGGGCACTTGTGTGTATCTCACGGGTCTTGATACAAAAGTTGGGAGCTTTGCAAACTGACAGGTTGAAGCACAGTCCATCAGCTAAAAGGTAGTCCCTAAAATCTGTGGCAGAGCTTGTGGCCATCAATTCTGCCGCTGCATTTGTGTGCAAGAAGCTCAAAAGCTCAACTGCGTCCTCAGGGAATCCAATGGTGCAGATCAAGGCCAGAGTGAGGGCTGCTTGAGTTATCTCTGTACTGAGCAAACTGAGTTTTTGTATGTACATTATATTTACAGTTTTACACGTGCCTTTTAAATGTTTCTGTAACAGTAGGAGAAGTGGCTTTGGTGCAGTGTTGTTCATGAGGGTTGATTAGCAGCCAGTGTTAGTACTAATGACTGAGTTTTCTCCTGGTCATTCTTGTCCAGCAGAAGCCCATGAGTCAGTTATTGTAACTTAGGTATGGAATGGCTTTCTATGAAATGCAGCTACTCTTCTGCACTTAGCAAATTGTTTTGGCCACCAGTGGCTCCTCTAATCATGGAGAAAATATTTTATATATGTATACACATAAGTAGAGTTGTGTGCATAGTTCCGGTAACTCTATGGCTTCCTTTTTCTATGTTTATTTGGTACTGCTGAGCCCAACTGCTGCTCTTCATTCTGTTTCTCTTCATATCCAGTGAGGCTGTGTTTGATTAAATGTTACTTAAGTAGCTCGTTTTAGTCTGGATTTGAATTTAGCATAGATATACGCAGTGTGAAAAGTGTACTCGAACTCCAGCTCCTCAGCTGGGAGCAAGTCCTCTGTTGCAAGGGTTTGTCAGCTGAGGCAGGTGTATAAACTGCTGGCACTATACAACAGGTAAAAAGTTTTCAGCAGGCAGTGCTGCTCGGTAGCATATAGGTCCTAGTTCTGCAAAGACCCACCCATGTGCTTCAATTCGTGTTCATGAGTAGTGCCTTTGAAACCATGGGATTTTTTTAATATGCATAATAATAAATATGTATACAAGTCTTTGCAGGAGCCAGGCTATAATGCTTAGTATGCAATATATTTGTGCATGTGTATCCAGCTCAGCTGGAAGAAGATTTCAATAAAGGCTTAATTTTTACACTGAGCAGATGACACAGAAATATTTTTTATGCCTTAGTCCACTGTGAAGTATAGCATGCCTTGGCCTCTTACACTTTGTGGATTTCCATTGGAACAGATCCTGATCTTTGAAAACAAATCATTACTGTGTAGATGTTCCTCCTATGAGGAGGGAGGATGCCCATGTGCAGGATTCTCTGAAGTTTTATGTGAAAAAGTCTGGTTCCTTTTTTAAAATCTACTGGTCCTCTATTCAGAGACTCCATAAAAGCTTCTGCTTTCACCTATTGAATTGTTTAAGAATATATATTAGAAAGTAGTAATTAAAAGTTAGTTCCTAAAGGAATTGAGGTAGACCTGACCCGAAGTCCAAGTTTGCAATAAAAGTATGATTTTTTTTCCCATTATCTAACCCTTACCCTCCTGTCCTGAGTGCAAGGGACCTCAAAACGCAGTGGGCATGCCTAGCTTCCTCTGGTTGTGCTGGATTCAGTCCATGTCCAGAGCAAGTGTAGCCTGTTCTTGGGGTACCCATCTTCTGCTTAAAGCCTTTGGGTTTGCTGTGCACGTGGGGCTGAAGAGGTGATCTGTGAGGAGACATCACACACTCTGCGGGAATAGGGTTCCTCACAAATGTGGAGATAGCCCCAGGAGCAGGAACTGCAGTCCATGACTCTTCCCCTTTCCTCTGGGCTGTAGGAGGGAATGAGGAGAAGTCTGGAATGTGAAAGGAATTAAGGACACAAGATTATGGGGCAGCACAAAGTATGTAAAAAGAACATGCATATTTGTTTTAAAATGTATTTCCCACCCTATCATGGCTGCCCTAATAAGCAGTTGTATGTATTATTGTCAGCTATATGTGAATACCTAAGTGACTCTAAACTTAGCCCTAATTAAGCATAAATTTAGCTAACATTAAGAATGTTTTGTGACCAAAGGACTTTTCTGGAGGGTGTTGGCTGTATGATATAAAGSATGCATGCTGCTTGGGAAGAAGAGAACGCTAACCCCTCTGATGTCCTGTAGCCATTGTGACAGTCTTATTTTCTAATCACAGCAAGAGTCTAGGTACCAAGCTTTGCACGACACCAAGCATGTCTTTTGAAAACTGCAGCTCTCCTAAAACTCAATCCCAGTACCTGTCCTTATGACTAAGAATACTTTTTTATTTTGTCAGTAACACTGTAAACCTTAAATTACCATGAGATGTAGAAACAACTCTAAAAAGAGGGTGGTGAACATGTATGTTGGTGATCTAATAAACTGGATGAATGATGGTGTGCCAAAACTTGCTAATGATGCAAAAGTATTTGGATTAGGCAAGATTGAAGAAGACTGAGAAATTGTAAAGGGAATCCAAGAAAGCTGGGTAAAAGGGAAGCATAGCTGATGATGTCGATAAATTCAAGAATATGCATGTTAAAGGGAATAATCAAATTACTAGTTCGTGTTACTGGATTGTAAGTTAACCATTTTTATTAAGGTGGGGAGGAAGATTTCAACAATGTTTTATTTGAACTTGTGCACCTTCTTAATGCTTAGTGTTGAGCAGAAGAAAAATTCCACAGTTGTTTTGCAATATTGTGTTAATGACACAAAGGATGTTATTAAACTGGTGCTCAAATTCACCTGGAATAATCAATTTGTGATGTCCTGTCAAAGGAGAGTGATTGAAAAATACTCATATGAACTGAAAACATTAATGTCGCTCTCTTTCAAGGGGGTCGTTTAGAGGAGCTAGGACATATATGTGCATAATAATGCTTGGCCATTACCCTTGGATACAATGACTACTTATATGTAGTAGTTTGAAACACAATGTATATAATACCCCTAAATCACCGTTTCTGGTGTATACTGTCAAAGGTCATCATATAAACCAAAAGTCTAGTAGGATGAACAAGATAAGTGAACTATTCTAGGGACGGCAGGAACAGTCACAGCTACAACGGAAGAGATGTTAACTGTACTGCTCTAGGGCGTAAATCAACCCTATCTGACAGGGATTGAGAAATTTCTTTCAGGACAGATCATGCTACAAGTGCCTATTGTGATATTTTGTACATTTTCTTGCAGGGTAAGCTGCTGTTAGAAACAGGATATTGGGCTGATTATTTGATCCACTATAGTAATTTGGTTTCTGTATTGTACTGTGAATGATGCTGATTTTAATTGCATATTAATGTAAGTGGAATTGAAAGATTAATGTTTTTGTATATATTCAGGTTTCATGGAAGGTATATCTTGGACTTTAAATCTTTAACACATTAAAGTTTGATGTTCTAATTTATTGAGACATGCTCTACTGTGATCTAGACTGGCATAAAGAAGAAGAGAAATGATGATTAGGCTTCATTTAAAAGGCAGATAGCACTGGTATATGTTATTAATAATTTAGTCATTATGATCAGTGATTTCTAGTATGTGTTCTAATGGACAAAGAATATTTTGTATTTTGGGAGGTTAATATAAACAGTTCTGATTTCTGTAACAGAATGATAGTTCTGTGTCTGGCTGTGAGAAGCACAAGGAACAGTTTCTGGAGGTTACTACATCTTCTGCAACTTAGTGGGTCTTTCAAAGAAAATATTGTCAAAGCAATAATGTACCAACACCATGGAATTCTTGCATATCTATGGGCTGGGGGAAAGATTGATTTAGTAGCAGGCATTGTGATTGATCTAACAATCAAAACCTCGGTTTTCTGTAGATGTTTCAGAAAACTATGCTATAGCTTAAAAAATAAAAAGCCAGGACTTGTGCGACCTTTAGATGGTCTAGCCACCCAGAATGAGTTGTCTTACAAGGCTGCCTGGCAGCTATCTGCAGAATAAAATGTGGACTGATTTTCACTTCCCCATTGAAAAGGCTGCTGTGAAGGCAGCTTTGCACTGCTTTTTGAACTTAGAAAATAAAGTTTATGGGAAGGCTCTCATTTGTAAAGATGCATGAAAGTGAGGTCCTCTCTTGGGACTCCATCCTTTGAACATCGGGCTGGATTCAAAGCATAGACCTCTGAAGGACAGAGAGTAGAGCCTTAGCCCAGGAGAAGTTGGCAATGTAGGAGAAGCAGGAGATTACCAGTAGTTGTTTTAACTTGTGTTTGTGAAATTCTTTCTTGTTTTTACAACTGAGAAAATAGTTTGCATTCCTAAGGTTTTTGAGATTAGCTCTTATCATGGAACTCCCTCTTTTGAGAGGAGGCATTCACTACCTTGTAGATAAAATGCCTTTAGCTTTTTATTGGTGATGATAATTAAGCCAGGGTTTTGGACAAGCCTAGGCAAAATCAGGGGACTTTACCAATCGGAGATTCAACAGATAGAAACCAGATGCTATTTTTGATGTCTATCACTGCATGCCGTTTTGATTTTGACCCCTTTGGGCAGGACTTCCATTTGTCCTTTCAGTGCAAAATGTATCCTGTTGGTAGTGGAAACCCTGGGTATGTGATATGCAGTGCTTATCTCAGGTGCTTTAAAAGGGAGACAATGTGTAAAGGAATTTCTACACGAAACATTGTGCCTGTTGTCTACCAGGACAGAGGGAGAGGAGATAGAAAAGCAATATGTTCAGTGGCCTAATGCGCCTTGTTCTGAGGTGGAGTGAAACTTCTSATGCCTTCTAAGGGAGCAGGCCTTGAAAGTCCTACCTCAAAAATAGAAAAGAGGGATTTCAGAGGAAATCTGACTTCTCCTTTAAGAGCTTTCGGAAGTGCCCAATATGAACAGACCTGCCTCAGGAAGAAAAACCCTTATGAGCTTTGAGGGTGATGGGAATTAATTTCAAAGGTCCTGGAAAACGGGCATCTGTCATGATAATAATTTTTCTTTTATTTTTCTTGGGTTTCCTAGTTTGGCATACTTTAAGAGCTACTGAGTAGAATTTATGTCTATTTACATTCTGCATAGTGTTGCAAAGATTCAGCCTGTTTAGGAAGATACTTGGGTCAGCTTACCAGATAAAGAAATTGATTGCTAACTGGAGGGGATGGCTGATGCAGTCTGCTGCTGGTAGGCAGAAATATTGACAGAGCTTCAGAGCTCTGGCGGTTTCAGAATGGAGAGTGGACAGGGCAAGTTTTTGCTTGTGAATAAAACAACTCACGTAGACATATTTGAGTAAAGGTCCTGTGATTCCTTCCACCTTTGCCAAGACTGTGTTGTGGGAATCTGTGACAGCAGAGGAAGCTAAATCACAGTATTGATGTGCTGCTGCTCCCCACTTTGTTGTGGTTCTTTTTGAGAGCAGAGAAAGGTGATGTTGGGGGGCTTTTGTAAGTTCTCTTCCATCTGTCCATGGAGGCTTTGCAGCTTGGTGCCCCAAAATGCATCTGTGCATAGTTGGAAATCTTGTTTATAAAACAACTGAAATATTGCAGGAGAGCATTATTGAGGTGGGTTAGCATTTAGCATCCAAATGGTGAGTATGTTGGTTGCTGGCAATTTCACTTCCATTTTTTTATCTTCCTTTCTGACAACTGGGAAATAAAAGCTGCCATTTAGTTTTTGCATATTTGAGGGCATTGGCTATGCAGTTTGATGTTTCATGCTGCTTAACATTATGTACAGAGAAGTGTTTAAATAAATACACTGCTGTATATGGAGAGATGGATTTCAATTCATAAGTAATGTTTTTTAATTCCTTCTGTGTTGTAGAATGTACTGGGAGCTTTACAAATAGCAAAAGACAAAGTACACATCTTGAATTACAGTCTAAGGAAGAGGAGAAGAAATGGTTTGGTGCAATAGGCAAATGGTGTGTTGGGGAATGCTGGCATGCATCTAAGGATTTTGGTTTCTTTGGTCATAGCCTGTTCACTTCTGCAAAGTTTTTCTGGTTTCTGCATGTGATTGGTAAATGGTCATGTGTGTTTGAATATGCAAATTCAGAAATGCAGATTTACAGTTCAGTAATTAAGAGACAGCGGTTTCAGAAGAGAATTACTGATGCCACCTCAGGACTGACTTTGTAAAACAATGAGCATTTCTCTGGAGCTGGAGTGAAAAGAAGCACCTGTAAGGAGAATGCAGTAGCTTGGAGTATGAGATCTTCCCTGCTTGCTATGTGCTAGTTTTGCTGTAGCTGTTCTTGTTCTTTGCTGCTGGTGTAGTAACCTAAAACTGTTGGTCACAGAACAGTTCTGAGTTCTTCTAGTGTACATTTGCATATAACTTTTCACTGCTGAAATGGTAAGTTATTACTGTGCATAGGATGAGCTTTCAAAAACCTTTAAGCCTTGTATAACAATGGCCCTGTTGTTTCTTCTGATGGGTTTATCCAGAGAGACTGATGTAGTCTTACAGTTTTCCTTGAACCTGGCTTAGGTATGAAAACTGCCACCCATGCACTAATTAATCTGTCGAAACATCTGACAAGGGGTGGGTGCACACTGGAGACAATTAGTCATTTTGTCCTATTAGTCAATAAAGTCAGCTTTGGTTGATGTTATATAAGGTTTCTTTCCTACTTTTGTATTTTCTGCTTGCGTTACTGTAGAATTTTGTTAGCATGTAGCTTAACTTTCATGTAAGCTTTGTGTGTTCAGTGTCCTTAACAAGTACCACTAGTTCTCTGCATACAGCTGGGAAATTTTGCATTTCCTCTTCCCCCCCCAAACAATACATTGAAATGGTCATGACTGGCTGGACTGTGAGCTGGAGATAGTGCACTAAGTCCTCTGCGTGTAAATCTGTTCAATAAAAGGGGCATTCAGCTAACTTCAGATAACATTGTCCAGTGTTAAATGCCACTTAATTTTGCTTTCTCTGCTCTCTTCAGTAGTTTGGATTTATAAAGTAATTTATTTTTTTACTTGGGATGGAATCAGAGCAAATGCAATTGTCAGTCTCTTCGTGCTGTATGTTGCCAATAAAGAGAGCGGCAGAAGATAGGACAATGACAGGGAAGGATATCCTCTATTATTCCAATATTTTCTCAGGATGAAAAAATCGGTCTTGTGCGTGTTTATCTTAAGAAGGCTTTTTGCCACGACCTGACAGCATTGTGGCTGTAATTTGAAAAGAAGAATGTGTTAGTTCTGTGGAGTGCCTTTTACAAAGGTTAAGATGCATGAATGAAAATGAAATAACGTTTATAACTTACATGTTGAAAAAGACCCTCTGGTAATACAGTTAATAAAATAATTTTATAAGGTTAAGGCAGAATCTAGATTGTTTATTAAGAAAACTTCCCAATAATAAACCCTATGATTTATTGTATTAATTTCTTAAGAATAGCTCTCTTGTGGGAACTCTGTTAAAGTAAGACTCAACAGTCTTCACCTAAGCATTTACTGAAGGGTCTAAGTCTCTCAGAAAAATGGAGAAGGTTCTGGCTTTGTAATCAGAGCGTCCCTTTCTTCCTAGTTGTTTGAAATAATAAAGTATTTTTTAATTTAAAAGCATGTGATATTAGCTGCAGTAATTGTTGTTTTCCGCAGTTCTTTTAAGGATGAAGATGAGCTGTGTTACTGAACTTGGGAAAAAGTCAAGGGCTTTTTGATTGTTTTGTGGTTTGGGGTTTTTTTGCTTGGGCATTTAAACCCATTTTTAAACAAGGAGTCTGGTAAAATAGTAGTATAAAACCAATCCAGAAATCTTTAAGTAAATACTTTTGGCGGTTTTGGGGCCTTCATGAAAAAAGTGATCTCCTTTGCAATGTGTCATTCCTTCATACCTGTACTTTGAGACACACTTCATTTGCTTTATCCTGAGGCATTTGACAGGCCATATATTCATTCATTCGTGTATATTCCTGCCCTGCCTGTGGCTGTCTTGAGGAGTAATGTCCAGGATCGTTTCACATTGGCCACACTGGGTGCCCTGTACGCCACGTTCCATCGGATGTCATTAGACCTGCTCTCTACAACATGCTCCAAGCAAGCTCCTAAATGCATCTCACAGAGATCCAGTGTGGACAGGAACTATTGGGGGTGATGACTTAAATGTAGATTTCCTCCACTGCTGTCTCGGTGAAGTTATTTTACTGGCATGTGCGGTGATCTTTGTGTACAGGAGTCAAACCTAAAAGAATTTAATCAGGGTAACAAACTGATAGTGCTGGGTATCAAGTGCTGACTGCAGCGGAAGGGACTCTGCACCAAACAGTGCAGAATCTGTTCTGGGTGATGTTGTCAGGGATGGGTGTTTCATGCAGTGATTCCTCTACCTGTTAGGAAAAGAGATTGAGGAGGACTTAAAATGCTTGTGAGGTTTTTGTAGTTTTGCTTTGTTTTGAAACATAACATGTATCTCATCCCCATAATGGTAGAGAAATAGAGGAAAGGTAAATGAAGTTTACAAAATAGCAAAGGTAGATGATTTTAGGAATAGTTCTGTCAACAGATGAAAACCATTGATCTGTATTCTCCCAAATRTAATGTTCTTTATTAGAGGCTGTGTATGATCACATTGTGAGCTGCCTATCACCACAACCATTGTGGCATTGTGCATTGGATAAAGGATGTCTGGACATGGCCATGAGCTTTACTTCTTCAGTTTATAGCTCTCAGAAGTTAGAAATGTCAGACAATGAAAACTTCCCTTTGTTTTTAGGAGGCTTTGAAATATTGGAATCGATTATGGTATTTCATTGTAGTATTTGTCTGTGTATGCCTTTAAAGACTATGTGTCAAATCTTTCGTATTTTCAGTGATTCATATACTTTCATATCTTCTCGACTTAAGGAATATGGCAATGAATGGTTGTTCTGATGATCTGGTGGAATTGTAAGCAAAAGAAGTTATCGAGTATGTGGAAGTAGTTTGAGTACTAAGTTTGTTCAGACATAGATGCGTTAGCTCATGAACACAGAGCTTTACAAGGACAAACTGCAAGGTCAGAGGAAATTAAACCCAAAAGAAGGCCTGATTGCTATGTCTGCTGAGTCTGAGCACTGATTACGCTATCCTTGTACTGCCAGGATCATGATGATGACAACTGTGTCTTATGTCCTTTGACGAGGTAGAATCATAGATTATCCTGAGCTGGAAGGGACCCACAAGGATCACGGAGTGCTACTCCTGGCCCTGCACAGAACGACCCCCAAAATTGCACCATGTGTCCAAGAAGGTTGTCCAAACACTTCATGAACTCTGTCAGTCTTGATGGATTACAAGGCAGAGGCAGTTGAGTCTCTGTTAGGTTAAATTCAGCCCTCTTTCAGAAGGTAGTTATGGAGTAGTGTAATCAGACAAAAGGGGCTCAGAGCCTTGTGCAAGAGAAGGCAGAATACACATGGATTCTAAGATCCAAAAGGTTAAGTGTTGCAGTTGGGTACATCCTGGCATTGTAACACGCCTCGCATCTCTATGTTACGTGCTAGGAGAGCGGAAAATTACAACTCAGTTATTCAAGTCTGTAGTAAATCTAGCTAATACCTCATACTTCTGACACATCTTGTCAGTGTGGTATCGTAATTATTTACCTTGGCACTGTAAGCTCCAGGCAGGAAGTCCAGTGGGTGAGCACTGCATCCCAAAGCCTCCGGCGTGTGCTTACTGGCCCCGCTGCCACCAGCACGACTGGCAGCCCTGCTTACCAAACCAGGGCGCTCATGCGAGCAGAGGTTTGAGGGATCAGGGCATCAGTTTGTAACAGGAAATTGCATTTCCACAGGTGAGTGTGTGAAAGGGGTCAATAACTTTTGACAGCTTGTTACAAAGTAAATTCTCTTGGAGGATTATTACTTGCCAAGTGAGGTGCTGTGATTTTATTCTAAAACAAAGGGCCGTAGCAGTTAGTCTGATGTGCTTAACCCAAGCTCCTTTAGCACACTTTTTAGCTAGCTCTGAGAATAAGTAAACACCTAAAATAATCTCTGGTTTTGACATCTCTTTGGTAGTGTGCTTGCTTCCTGTATTATGAAAGTTATCATTAGATTAGCTGTGTTTAAGCTTCCTGTCTCACCAGGGTTTTTTCCATTATTTTTACAATCTCTTTCAGGAGGTACCAATATCATGTTTCTGTAATAAAGGTTTCACTTAAATTATGTGTTGGGGTTTTTTTCCTGTTTTGTTTTTATAATTTTTTTTCTGTCCACTTTCCTTACTTTGTCTGAAGTGCCTTTTCAATTCTGATACTTTCCCAGATTTTTTTTTGTTTAATGGCAGATGCTATTGTAATAACATGCAGGCCCAGAAATTACTTTTGTCTGCAACTGATATGCTTATATAAATAGTACAAAAAGCTCAACAACCTGTTTAGGTGTATCACTACTTAGTCTTGCTCTGTGAAGTACCCCAGGCCTTTAAATTAACTGCTAAGTGTGGTACATGTGCTGTAGGATGTGCCAGAGGTTGATGTCTCCAGTTTGCATTAATCAAAAGAGGTCCTTAGCATATGGCATCATGTTGTGAGTAGTTTAATTGCTTGCTTTTGGGTTTTGAGATGTCTTTGTGTCAGGAGGAGAGATAAACTCACCTGTGTGATAGCTCAGGTTGGACAATGAAAATGGCATGAACTTTGTTGTTTACCTGCTCTAACTTTGCGCTTTCTTTAACGTGGTGCTCCTTGTCTTGGCCGCTTGTGGGGAAAGTTTAATAGCTAACCCTGCAGTTGTCAATTCTGGCTGAGAAAATAAGTAACTGGGATGTACAGTGTTGTGTTTGGTTCATCTAGGGTAGAAATTGAATACATAAGTCTGGAAGTACATAATCTTTACTATATTCTCTCACCATTAAGCATGAAAGCTGTGGGCACTAAAAATAATTCACTTTCTGGATTTCACATGTGCTCATTTACTTATCAAAGCAAAAGGTCAACCTAGACCTGAGGTTTTAAAGTAAAAAGTGAAGATGAATTTTCAGAACAGTGAGGTAGAACTCCTCCAGGTCAGTCGCACCTTAGTTAGACCGAAGACAAACATTTTGCCATTGCTGTGTACCCTGCTCAACCTTCAGCGTGTCCCTTATGGTTAAGTCTCATTTCCCACTAATGGATGTCATTTGCTTGCTAAGGTGTGTGTTTGCCCTTAGTGTTGGTGGGATTGCACATTTTAGTGTAAGTGAAGACTGGATGTGAAGGTCTTTAGGCTTGTCGTTAGATTTCACCCTTCTGATTAAACTTCTTTTGGCTTCACAAATGCAGCTGCTGTCTTGCCAGCTGATGTTTCTTTGTGGATTTCATATCAAGTCTTGTGTTATTGCCATAGAACATACACTAGCTTCTTTTGTGTTCTTTTAACTTCAAATGTGATACTGAATTTGGGAGTTATCAGGATAATATTTAGATTTTTTTTTTTCATATTTTATTTTTGGGAATGCTAACTAGTTTCTTGATTCATTGCGAGCTAATTGTTACCTAAAGTGTTCCATGACAGTTTTTCTGCGTCCATTGATACATTTATTGTATCATCTAGGCTGTTTCTAAATATGTACCCATAGTAAAGTTGAATGGGAGAGGTTTTCCCCAATTTGACGCCAGCATTCACATTAATCCATTAACTCAAGTCTCTGTTTTCCTAAGCTTGGCAGCAGTGGTGTGGTATGAAATCTTGATCTTGCGTCATAATGGTGCTTCTCCCTTGTAGTTACTATCTGTCATTTAATTTATTTGCCTCTAAAAGCTATGTATTATTTTAGTAAATGACATGTTTATATTTTGAATTTCTAGCCTATGACCGCAGTAATGAGTAGCCCTGTCCTTTCCCTTAAAAGATAGTTTCAAGCTCATTCTAATTGATTGCTTTCACTCACTTGCTTATGTTGTGCTCTTCATTTGAGCGTCATTGTCTTGATGGTAATTAAACAAAAGCCCAATTAAGTCTCCCGCTATACTGGGAAGCAGCTTGCCAGAATTTGACAGTAGAACAAAGGACATTTCATTGACCAATTTCTTCAGAGGGAAATGTCTCAGTGGAGGTCTGTAAAGCAGCACATGTGATTTTAGGCACTTTCCAGCTATCATTTTAAAATTATTTTAAATCTGTGACTGAGCCTTCTGTTCTGTTCCAAAGATGTGACTCAGAACACTGCTTGTGCTGGAGAGCTAATTTCCATCCACCGACAACGTGAAAGCCCTCTTGAAACATCGTATTTCCAAAGCAGGCAAAGTGAGAGCAAGTAACCTCTTAGCTTCTTGGAGTATTTCAACACAGGATTTATGACAAAAAGATGGGATTAAAAATTGTCTTTATTTATCCAAAATATAAGGCTGTAAATCCCACTTGACTGAAGCCATTGTAGTTACTGCTCTTATTATTTTTGTTTCAAAAGCTGTAAATTGGAAGAGTCACTTTAGAACTGGAGAAAGAAGAATTAGAACAATGTTTTTTCCAAAGTTAGCCTTGGATGGCTGTTGGCCCTCATTCTGCTGAGTAAAGTGGTTTGAGAAAGGGGAGGGAACACACAAGATGAAGAGAAAAATGACCCAGAAGAGCCAGCTTTGACAGGACTCTTTAGGATAGTTACAGGCCCACTGCCTTATAGCATGAAAACTTGTAAAATGTATGAAAAGAGAATTTCAGTTGGGTCCCCAGCTCTCTCTCTCTTTTACYGTTACTTTTTTTATTTGAATGCCACAGCTCTCTATTACTGTATATCAAGACCAAGACAATAATTGTCAACARTTCCAAGTGCGTGTGTACATTATTATGTTTGATTTCACCGAGCCATAAACACTCTTTGTGCTTTGCCTTTTACTAGCTATTGGCTTGGCTATTCCTTGTGGACAGGAAAGCTGTGTTTAATGCTTTGTAAAGTGGCCATCAGTTCCTTGCTTTTATCTCTAGTCAGCATAAATTATTTTCAGCAAGGCCACGGGACTGTTCTGGCCAAGATTTGCAGGTGGCCCTTGTGGAGAGCTATTTCAGGGTAAAGGCTTGATCTTGCTGTGTCTTTCCTCCCCTTCTCTCTATTTCTTCTCTCCTTGAAGAGTACTAATCCTGAATGATAGGAGCCGATGGCTGGTCTTCTCCCTCCTCCATGGCTGACTTCTGTTGTTGTGTGTTTTTGTCATTTTCTGAATTAACCCTCAACTGGATAGGCTGAAGCATATTCTTTTACCCTTAAGCTTGAAAACTTTGTGTGTGCTGCCATTGCAATATTTCTAAGGGGAAATTCAGCCCCTAATTATCAAATTAGATGCACATTCTGGTTCTTTGGCATGACTTTACTTCTGCCCATCTGTTAGGTTGGCACTGTGCCCTCTCAGAAAGTAGCCGACCAGTTTCAGCTGAGCAGGGGAGCCAACCAAAGATGGGTTAAGAGAGGCAGCCCGCAGAACACTTTATGTTCGATTCCTCTTGCCAAAAGCTCTTCCTGTTTGCAAACAATGTCAGCTTAAGCCCATATGCTTCATTACATGGGATGACATCTGCGGAGACAGATGCAGGGATGGCAATACAAATGACATTTGATAAGGAAGGGCATATGTTATGAAACCAGACACCACTATGAGTTTAAGACCCTGTCTGTACTGCACATGCATACAGAAATATGGATTGCTTCTGTATTTCGGTGTGTGAGCGCATTCATCAGCCAGGGCTGGGCTTTAGAAGTGCACCATTGTTCAAGATCTGTGCTAGGTGTAACTGTAGTTTTGTGATTTCACGTTATTAGCTGAGGTCGATATTTTGCTTCAGTACCCTTTGAMTGGTGATGTGCATTAAGGGTCCTGTAGTTTGCACTGCATAAGGAAATGCATTTTGATAATGCCAGCGAACGTGGAGCCTGTTGTAGCAGAGGATTCTGCTGTGAACTGTTTTTCTGAAAGATTTCAGGGTTACCTTCCAAAAATCCATTTCAGTGTTTACATTATTTGGATGTGGATTTTACATGTCTGAGTAGAAGAGGTATAAAAACCTGTTCTTTTGGAACAGTCTCTTTGCCCCTTTGCTGGATTTTGATGCTTTATCACCAGAGGTCAGCTTTGTATATAAAGCTACTCTTCCTCAAGCACCTCTGCTTTTAGCACCCTTCTTGTGTTCTCCAAATTGCTGAGGCTGATGGAAAAARCAGCAAGTTTTTGTTAAATAGACTTGTCATATAATCCATTTTAACAATTTGGAGAAAAGAGTTACATTGAGGAAACATATTGGTTTAGAGCAGAAGTGAAAAAAAAAGGTGCAATATTTGAAATATAGGCCTTATCAGCCATACTTGAAGACTGTATTTTTAGTGTTTGGTTGAATGGAAAACAACACACTTTTCAAAGAAGAGGAATGGGTACGGGCAAAGGGAATTTTTCCATTAAAAAAATAAAACTATCTTGCACATGGGTATGTTTTTCATATCCTTTTAATGGAGTTAACATTTGTTGTTTACAAACCTGACGATGTTTTCTGGTGTTTTGTCTGGCTTTTTATTGAAAACCATTTATCAAAGTGACATAATATATTTGTTTATTCAAACATGTAGGACTGTAATGAGTAATTGTAGGTGACTGCTAATTTTTGATTCATTGGGATTTAAATTTGGAACATTTCCTGGAATGATGACACTTTTTCCTTGGAAGCTTAAGGGCAATGTTATATTTGCTAGCTAAAAGACCTCCTAAAGTGTATATAGCTGTTAAAGGCTTGGACCGAATGCAGTTTGTTGAATTTGCAGTGTCGTGGTGGGGAAACCAATCTGGAGGAAGAGGATTTCCTTAATCATTGTGCTACAGTCACTTTCTCGGCACAGCTTTTTTTCTGCACTTCCAGAAGGGTAATTTCACTTCTAGATTGGATTAGACAAAGGAATTCTCCAGAGCATTGAGGAGTGTTAGTTTCTCTGGTTGGGGTTATTAAGAAACTTTAAGCACCTCGTTTTCTTAATACCTCTTGGTTGTTTTGTCTGTAATAAAGTGTTAATAGTAATGATGATGATGGTAATATCTGGGTTTTATTCTCCCTGTCCCCCTGAATCCTGCAAAGTATCTTTTTCTGTGTACTCGAAGGTATTACTTAAGTTACACTCATTAACTCTTTCCTCAAAGTGCCACCACCCAAAAGGTAAAAATAAACACTTCCCTGTTTCATTTCTAAATTGGTTTAGTAGCTGCAAAGTGTGATTTCTGATAGCTGTATCAGAGCTATCATACTAGATGAAGATTCAGTGCAAGTAAAAAGGATTAAATTGTAGAGACTGAGATGTGTACTGCCATTTCTTTTCTCACTGTATTAAACTGCTAAAAATGCAAGGGTTTTCGTAAAATGTTAATTTTTATWTTGAGTTGCCTGGATTTTGGAGAAATACAGTGCTTCTGATGCATTTAATGTCAGTGGGTTTATACAGTTTGCAGAAAATTTGGTCCTCTCTGCATGTGTATCTACATGTACTTTTTCCTACTGAAGGATCAAAAAACTGTTTTATTTATTTGGTGACATGATGCATTACATTAACTTATTGCCTATGCAAAATARTCAGAGGAAATTGCCTCAAGCTGGACCACGGAAGGTTCAGGTTGGACACCAGGAAGAATTTCTGCACTGTAAAGGCGGTTAAGCATTGGAATGGGCAGCCCAGGGAAGTGGTGGAATCCCCATTCCTGGAAGTGTTGACGAAATGACTGGATGTGGCACTTAGTGCTGTGGTTTAGTTCACATAGTGATGTTCAGTCAAAGGTTGGACTTGATGATCTTGGAGGTCTTTTCCATCCTTAATGATTCTGTGATTCTCAGAGATCTGCTGGGTGCATGAGGCACTGCACAAGCTGCTTTAGTAATTGGAATCTTCTCGTGGCGATTGCTCTTCTGGCCTCTTTGTGTTGCTGATAAGCATTTTCAGTGTGTTGATTTTTTTTCACTCAAGCTCTGACACTCTGCCAGCCATGGAGTCTGGCTCTCCAGTCCAAACCAACCCTATAGGCTGTTTGTTGCAATTTTAGGATCAGCAGTCGGAGAGTTCTGAGGAAATCTGTCACCTGGTGCTACCAGCTCAGCAGCTGCATGAGACTTCAAAGCTCTAGTCTGACATGCTGGAGAAATAGATTTGATTTACAAAAACTCTCTTGTCAGGGCTTATCAGAGAATTTAGATGTTATGAACTTCCTTAGATAGAGCATCTCCAGTAGTGATGGCTTGCTTTGAAAAGCCTGTTTGCTTGCCCCTCTGGAACAATAGTGGCAGCTATCTTGAAAGGGGGAGTTGGACAATTCTGAGATACCATCTGGACCAACTTGGGGATCAAAACAATTCTCTTTTAGGGAAACACTGAAARGAATTCCAAAACTCAAAAGCTGCCATGTCTTGCTAACCAGATGCTCTATGAGTGCTGAATACATTGACACGTGCCACTAAGGGAAAAACAATGAGGTGTACGACTTGGTACTGTTTTGAAATGTGCTAAATTAAAATGCCAGGTTCTGCTTCAAGTGGGTAGCACCATTGAATTTATATTTCTTAAAAAAAATGGAATATTGATGGTGCCTGCATTGTAGTGGCTGAAGAATTGAGAAGTAGAACACTATCAGAAAAAAGCGATTTTTGAAAGAATCTTGGAAATTCCATTCCCTTAATTGCTTTCTTTACAGACACAACTTGCAGCTTAGCCCATGGTTGTTACAAGATTCAGAGTGGTTATGGCATTGCATATCTCTCCTAATGATATTAATCCTAACCATGATAATTAATGATATTAATCCTCTGATGCAAGTTTTCCACTATTGTGATCATTTGTGCATGGTGCTTTGGAGGCAGGGGAGAAACAATGTCAGCAGCTAGATGGTTGCTTGAGGAACATGCACGTTAAACACCTGACATGTGGTGAGTCACCATCCAAGTATGTCTGATTGAATGATGGTTAACTGATTGTGCAGTTGATTAAGACCAAATGTGTCTGAAATGTGAAACACTTTATTTTTGAAGGTAGTAAGAAGTGCACTGTAAACGCCCATAGTTTACAGACCTCCCCACAATATATAACTGTCTGCAATCCACCCCCTAGTTGTCCTCTGGAATAGGTCTGGGCATTGTTGGTTGTTGCCAAGCAAGTATTTCTAACATTTTTAATGCACTTTGTAAGAGTTGCTGTTAATTGTTTTCCAAGGATAATGGTGCTCGAGGGGAATTGCTACACCTTGTTATTTTCTGGTTGATTCTTTTCTAATGAAGCGACCTGCCTGTTCAGAAGTTTCCATGCTATCTTGACATAAAATTGTATCCGGGCTCTGATTGTAAGAGCAAAATTTTCTTACGGTCCACATGTTCAGCAAGATAAAGAAAGGTTCAGTCTTCCGGTACAGACAGTAAGCAGGTAAGATACTGGCACAAGTCATGGTGAGATGCGTTCTGTGATGTACGGGTGTTGGGAGCACACAGGGTAGGGACTGAAGAAGCTTTGACTATCTGATGGAATGGCTAAAGGCAGAGGTTGTTGTTCATCACAAAGATTCATTTAGCTCTGTTGGGTTCTCAGGGAGAACAGAATATCATCTAGTAAGCCTCAAACAACATTGTAAATAATGAATCATTTCAAAATGTGATTAGGGTTGTAATGCTGCAGGATGCAGGTTGGGCCTGAGCATTGACAAACAGGCTTCTTGGAGAGGCAGAATGCCACCTCGCCTCCTGCAGCTGTGTGGTCACTGGCCATTAGTTGTACAAGCAGCTGGTTATTCAAGTGCTTAAATATAGATTGAGGAGCTTAATAGTAAATAGCTATTTGAACGATTGGTGCTTCTAGTACAATACTTAAGGCAAGATTTGCTGTTGCAAAAGTTGTCTGAGCAAGCAGCAACGATACTGTGGATTTAAAAAAAATCAGTGAAAATACAAATGATGAAGTTTTGTGCTGGACTGACTAGCAGTAACTCATTGCTGGAATGCAAAACAGTAGTCCAAAATTAGCTAAATGTTTATAGATGGATTRTTGAAATGATGAAGCTGTTTGGAATGTGGGGTTTTGAAACAACTAATCCAGGGCAGTGCTTATGTTTTGATAGTTTTGTAGATGCTTTTGTATCTTTGGAAGGAGTTATGACCATTGTTTCTGSTATTGTACATACTTAGTGCGCAAGCTTTTAGTAAATTACCATTGTTAGACTTGCATCTTGTTAAACAAACATAGATTGAAACAGATTCCGTGCTGTAAAAACAACCACGTGCAAGCCAACTTCTTTGTGCGTGTGGGTTATGTATCATTTCCCCTCAGGAATTAGCAACATACCTTGAACTTCACTTTTTAATTTGATTGAAAGAGASATCCTTGCACACAGAAGAGTAAAAACTCTCGGACTCTAATCTCTTAATCTCCATAAAATGCTTGAATGTTTAGCTTTGATAATATATGAAATAAATCTGGTGGTCCGTAACATTTCTGATGTGCATTCCCTTTTTTGCAGCAAAAAAAGGAAATCAAAGCAGACATAAAACAATGTGTGACAGATGGGTTAGTGTTGGTGAGACTTAGCCCTCAAGCATGAAGAAATTCCATACCTCTAACTCTCTCTCTAATATGCTAGTGGAAAGTCATTTTGGTGGCCTAATGATTCCTCTGCCGATGTTACAGAGTTTTCTTGCCAGTGGGATCACCATGCACTTTGTGGACTTCTGTATTAGTCTTTTYGGTGTAAGAGAAGAGACTATCTAGGAGTGATATCAAGAAACGGAGCTTTCTGGCTTACAACTTTTTGTGCTTGGAGGCAGATCTGCTGAAAAATGTGTGGAGTCTTCCATGCTAGGGATCAGAAACTGGTTGAGATTCAAAATCGAATGACTGAAATGAGAAGGTACACAGTGGTCCCAGCTCTAGCACAGCTTTTATAGTCCAAGGAACAGCTTTACTGAAATAGTGAACACAAGGGAGAGGAAGTTTTCTCAATCTGTTTTCTTATATATGTATTTTGTCAAAGGGAGGTAGTTCTTGGGGTCCTGCAGGATCCAAAATGGAACTTACTTGCCTCCCACCTTCCTCCAGGGCAGCAGGAGAGAACTGAGCCCTGGCTTTGGCATATACATGGTGAGGTGATCTCCAAATACGTTGTAACTATTCTGCTATAATTAGTCCTGGTGCAAGGAGGTTCATCTTCTGGTTTTTAAGTCTCTAGGGCTGGAAGAATGTTTTTTTTATTGTTGTTGATGATTGGGGTTTTTTTAGTAGGTGCAGTGGTTTCATCTTTCCRTTGTATCTCATACAACTAGCAAGTTGTGGTTGTCTAAATGTAGACAAAATCTACGTGTTTTAGATGTGCTTTTAGCTCTTAAAGTAGACATCTGCCCTTTGTATTGAACCACTTGGCCCTTAAGTTTTTCCCACYTCTGGGATCTTACACTGCGATTTAAAAAAAATAAAAAGGCTTCAGAGGAGAATTGCCTGTCTGAAAAGTCTGCTCCAGAAATGCTTGCAGGACCTAATCAGAATAAGAAACAAAGAAAACACTGGCACTAAATGATGTGTGAATTAGATTGGCAGGAAACTGGACCATAGTTAACTTCACTCATGTGTACTGAAAACACACCGAACCCCACACCCACGTTGTTGGTCTTGGTCTTTAAAGTTTTGTTGGCAAAGSTCTTCCTTTTATGAGTGGGAAAACAAGTCATACCCACAGTAGACACAGTTATGCTGGCCAAAAGCTCAGTGTAGTSTCTGCCAGTTGAATGAAATCCTCTGACGTATATATTTTATTCCATTTGAGGAAGAGCCTTGGCTACCTCTTCCCTGCCCCCTCATCCTTTTTTTTTTCCAGCCCAGCAGAAACTGCTTCACCACTAGTGGGAATTGCAGAGATAACACATGCCTGGTGCAGTTCCTTTTAAGTGTTGGTAAGCCATTAGAAGAAGCTGCTGTCATCTTGGATTTTAATTTGTTTTAGTAGATAAAAAGAAAAATGCTATCAGAGGAGATAGAGAGATTACTTGGAGGCAGAAATTGCATGAGAATAGTCCTGTCAGGAGTGCCAAAGCCTCTGATGAGATTCCTTGGGACTTGTCAGCCTTAGTGCACCATCTTCACTTTCTCAGTGACATGGTTTTGCCTGGAGGCAGCAGTAAGCCATCGATWTCCTGGTGTGACAGGGAGAAGATCTTGGGGATCTAGGTCTCCCACTGCTGTCAATGACTGATGCAAGCTATCACCAAGTGGAAGCTACAGTTTTGGAGTGATTTTTTTAATTGTTTGTTTGTTTTCTTTTTCTAAGAAGGAAAAGTTGCGTGGGTTTTGCACACCACCAGCTGCTCATGGAAGATAAGGAATTGCAGCAGCCAAAGCTTTAGATTTATTGCTGTGGCCAATTTCCTGTTATTTTTAATAGGATACGGCCCCTCCACTTCTAAACCAGTGAGCTGTATCAAAGGGCCTGTATCGTGTTTCAAACCACTCTGTCAGGTCCCGAACACATGCTCACAAACGGGGTTCTGGCTTCCTATCCAACGTTATATCTGGTTTAGGCTTTTTTTGTCTGTGTGTGCATCCACGGACATGTTTCAGCTCCCTGTTACGGGCATCTCTAGAAGCCTTTGTTTGGTTTGTTTTGAAGTCGTATTGTTTAAAAGGAAGAATTTGTGTCGAGGTTTGCTCAGCACAGAGAGTGGAAAGCAAGGACTACCTGGTTGTCAGGGCACCTCTGGCCCAGTGCGTCCAGCACGGGTCACTGCATGGGTCGGAAATTAGGGAATTCCTGGCTGGTTGCTGTGAGGGAGATTCAGCCTCTTGGCAGTGCCTGAGTGGCTGGAGTAGCGGGAGGAAATCTGGTGGGTAAACTTCTAGCAGATAAAATTTMGGTTAAAAAGCAAGGTTTTGAAAGAGGGAAATATGTTGTGTATCATTATTTTCTCTTGATTAATTTTATTTGGATTATTTTGGCTACTTTAATTTAAAAACATTTTGAATATTGTAAGTACTCAAAATATCCCAGTCTTCTCATGTGTGACAAAAATAGGGAAACAGAAAATTGAGTCAGGCACTAACAAAGAATGGTAGAGAGAGTTAAAGGAGGGAGACCAATACATGGTCTGTATTTTATAAGTTCTTGGTAGGACTTTGAGGCAGAGGTGCTAGTGCCCTGCATGAGATCCAGCATAACTTGCTGGATTTATGCAATGCAATTGTAATTTGGCAAGCTAAAATTGTAACTTTTATTGTTCAGTGGCTATTTCTAGACTTTACAGTAAATTTCAAAACTGCCCTTTAAAAAATGCTTTGTTACTTTGTTTTTGAGGCCTTTTGGCTTTTTGCTGGCCTTGGGTGCTTACTTTGTCCTTAGAGCATCTACGTAAATTTTAGTATTAATGAACAATGAGGTTAATTTTGGTTATGTGTATTTTTTTTTTTTTTTTTACCCAAGATAATTGAACTTCAAATTGGATTAAACCGGAAGTGCATTTCTGAACAATATTTTATCGAATTCAAGGCCAGAGAGAGACATGTCTTAGGATTTTGCATTATCAAAATCTCAGTTTTTTGTGTTCATCCTTAGAAAGTTAGAAACCCTCCTTCTGACATCAAGATAATACAATTATTTTTTCTTTCTCTGTCCCTCTGGATAATATTATTTTGTCTTCTGTTAATGATATTGTTAACAAATAAAAACAAGCATTTAGGATCATCCCAAGATTTTGAATTTGATTTCTGATTCATACAGTGAGGAATTTCTATGAGCAAGAGCTGGGGAAAGAAAACAAATATAATTTTTAAGCTCTGATGACCTGGAAACTTTAAATAGGATTCAGCATGCCTGAGTACTGGTAAACTTTTGTCTTCTGATTCTGGACAAGAAATCAGAAGTGCAAGGCAGGTTTCAATTCTGAGGGTGAGATAGCAATTCTTGTTTTAATGGATTCTAGTTAACAGTATACCTAAAACATGAAAGTGTTTTATAGATACAACCTGAAGGTATATCTGAATTACAAAGCTTGGTCATARTTGAAACTAGCTAGCTAACTCAGTTGCTGATTAGACAGTTTGTAATTCTGAGGAATAAATTTTTCTGGTAGTGGAAACTAGTGAGTTTTACTTATGAGGCTGCTGCTACCTTTAAGAGCTGCTTGAGGTACATATAAGGATCTTTTAATACCTAGGTTTTGGCATCAATTTTCCAGCACTCCATTCGTAAGGAGAGTCTGGCCTTTCTCTCCAGAACCCATAACATACAGTTGTTTTCTGTTTTCCCTTTTTAGATGCTTACCTTTGTTGTTTTCTGGGACCTCTTCATACAGAACCAATGTCTGCTCTAATGAACATAAATATTTTTCTTTAAATTTCTTTACATTTCACATACTGGATTTTACTGTTCTTTGTTTGCAAGAGCTATCATATGTGATGAATGTGTGCTGGCATGGAATAAAGCTATCTACCTCTCTACTCCAGATTATAGAAAGGGAAATCTCCCAGATAAGTTTCTGAGGACTTTTGGCCAAATTCTGTGAGGCAAAACCACAATGACTTTGGGAAAAAAAGTGTATAAATTACATGCAGATGTTACAGTTCCTTTTATCGTAATGCCAATCTCTGTGCTTGCTAACATGACCTAGGGCTTGACAGTGGCTGCAAAGGCTCTAAAGGCATCGTCCTTCCCAAAGCTTTTCCAGTTTAGAAAAGTGAGCTTATCAAGTTGGCAGTAAGGTGTGGTAGCTTTAACTGTAGCCTGTCCATTCCAGATGCAGAGCCCACAAAAGCCTTGTTTTCCTCGTGGGCACTTGCCCAACCCAGTCCTTACTACGTTCTGTGCACGTCATGTGCTGTCATGGTTCCTTTCCATAGAACTTACAATAACTATTTCTTTCTTTCCACTTTTTTTCCCTGGTGCTGGAGCAGGAGAATTGTTTGTCTTTCTAAAATTAGATATCCATGGATACATATAATATTTTTCTCTGTTTAAACTTGGCAGTTTAAATTGCACATGGAAAAGAAAAGTATGTTCCACTATGGGAAGTCTGTATGCTGTWTTCTTCATTTACAGGAGAATAAAATGTTACATGAAGTATTTCACTCTTTGTTCTGTAGAAAGAAAACAATACTTATAAAAGTGCATTTATACTGATGTCTATAGCCAAACTCTTGCTCTGTTTTCATTGTGCATTATTCAGGGTACCACCCTATGAAGGGAAGCTAACTATATATGGGATACAGTTAAGGCACATAATTTTATTACCACTTGAGAGCTTTTATATCACTCCTGTCTTGTATCTCCATCTGAGAGAAGGTGTTGAAACCTCCTCAACTGTGTGGACCATTATTTAATGTAGGTCTTCTTGCCAGAACATCTCCCTTCTTTTGTCAAGATCACAGACAATCTTGTCTTGTTTGCAATTTCTTAACATTCCACAGGTAGCTATGGTAGTGGCAGAAAATTATGTAGTACATTATTACTTATCTATAAAAGTAGTTAATTTTGTTTTCTAGAACCTGTTAAGATGCACGAAGACTGTTCCAAGAAAGARCAAGGTGAGGAACTGGGAGGCTATTTGATGTCTAGGGTTGCAGGCAGGCTTGATTCCAGAATGGGATAATTCATCTTGCTAACTTTTTGAAACTGCGGTAATATTTGTGTACAGATGAGAAAAATATATAATTCTCACATTTGTGAGGTACAAGATGATAGCAATATGCAAATGTGAACTTTTTTTTCATGGAACGGTGTAATTGCTCTCATCTGTTGCCTGAGTAATAATTCACATAAAAGGATGAGCCTGACTCTTGAGAATGGGTGGTGCGTAGTTGTGCTGGACSTCTCTACTGAAGGAGCTAAAATGTAAATTAGGGTTGAGGTGGTTTCTAGATTTCTTTTTGATCAGTACTATGAGACCCAGATTTTTGTGCTTTTTTTTTGTTTACAACACAAGTTAGATGAGTTAGAGTTGCTTTTTACTAGCTGTCTACGAAAAAAGCCCCATGAACTTTGATTGCGGTGGAAAAAAGTGCAGTCTGAATAGGTGAAGGAGTTAAGAAGAAGAGAATGGTCTTCTAAATTACATATGTTACATGGGATTCGTGCCACACACTGTTTTACTTCTTCAGAACACTTTTGAAACTTGTACAAATTGGCCAACAGCTGGAAAGTTTTTTTTGCCCTTTCCTATCTGCACTGGAAAAAAGTTTTCTCTATGTTGTTTTCTTATCTTTGCAAATCTTTTTTCTTTTTCTCACTATTCTCTCTCCACTTCATGCCAAAGTGATGTTTTATTCCCCCTCTACAAATTAAATTATTGCTCTAACATAAAAATAAATAAATACGTAGTGTCTGATTTTTTTCCTAGTGTCAGGCTGAATACTTTCATACATCATGGTAGTGAGGGGGTGCTATTTCAGTCTTACTAACAGACAGAACATTGTTTAACCCAGTGACCTGAAGAAGGATCCTGCAATATGAACTTGGTCTTGTGGCTCTACGAATTTATTTTTTGAATTTCATTGCAAAAACATGGTAGTAGATATTGTGCTGCCCATGTCGCTGTCAGAAGACACGTACGTGCCAGTGCATACATCCTACTGCCAATTAAAGTGATTGGTTTACTTGGGTGTTTAGAGATAGAAGTGAAGGATTTGAAATTTGTCCATCATGAGTAATGAGTTAGCTTTTCTTCAAAACTACTCTTTTATTTTTCTTTCTCTTTCTTGATTTATTCATAATGTTTATGCTTGGATATTTTGCAGCATTCATTTTCCAGTTGAATTCTAGACTTTGTGATTGTAATAGTTTCATATTATTTTTGGCATAAACTGTAGTATTAAGGGTCAGCTGTTTTTTACTTTGACAAGTTTAAATATCAAAGCTTAGGAAAAAGACTGAAAAATATAGCAGCTTCATTTTGGGGTATGTAATCAATGGTTGCCAATGAAAACTGATGTTATGTAATCCCATAAGAATATGAACAAATTCCATCAAATCTTCTTGGCTTGCGACCAAAGAGAAACATGAAGGTGTACGAGTAGTCATTAAACACATTTCATGTTTCTTGCTTCCAGAAACTTTATAAAAATAGCCAGGTGTGATAACAATAAATTCATTATTCTTACAAGGATATCCTGAATTTGACATGCCAGTATATGACTCTGAACTCTAGTCTGAAAAATGGAGGTTGTTTTGAAGGCAGCCCTTTGGAAGGATTCTCCTATTTATGTTATGTGAGTGCCTGCGATATATTTAGGCACTGAAAATGCTTTTGGACTGAGTGTCCTGTATTCTGCTGGGGAGGGAGTGGCTGGAGAAGATATGAGCTGTTCTGTCCTTCACGAGGATTCTTAAAACTCTTTTCTAGTGATCCTGTTCCCTCTTAGAGACTCATGGCTGAACTTCGCTGCCTCCAGTCGCCCTCCCACAAGAGCAGGTTGTCAACCCTCCTCATGCTGAGGTGCAGGCCAGTGGTTTGTACTGCAGCCATAGCTTTTATTTAGCTGAAAGGGAACACTTCAATTCCATCACAATTGAGCTGRTTACCTTTCAAACCAAAGCAAGGCAACATCACCTCTTCATGATGTCTACTCTGTAGTGGGCTTGATTTCTCCTTTTTTTTTCCTTTTTAAGTAGATCCAGTATGAAGTTGGAAATGGAGAATTAAGAGTCTTGAGTCAAATTTTGTGTTTTCGTTATAGTTTATCGGTATCAAGAGGAAAGAGCAGAGCTGGTGTTGTCTCTAAATCACACTTCACAGTGATAGACAATAAGTTGCAGCAGTTTCTCATTCCTTACTCTGCATGATCTTTGTAATGGCTTTATCTGTCACTTCATCCCTGTGAATAATTACCCTGTGACCCTTTGGTCCTTAGTAACTCTTTGAAAAGCACAGCTAATCATTTTATAAAAAAGGCAGGCCGGTTAATTCTTGGCAAGTTTGTCCTGGAGCTTTGGGTCTGCAAATGGGAATGCTGAACTTTAGCAGCAATAAACAGTTTGGGTGGAATTGCAGTGCAGTGGCCGCTTGGTGGGGAGTGCTTCCCTTTCCCCTTCCCTGACACTGGTGCCTCGTGTGCTGTAGATGTTGCTGTGAGACAGCATCMTGCATGGCTTGGTCTGCTCCATTTTTTTCGTCACATACAGCAGCTTGCTATCCCTGGATTGTAGGAATTTGTGTTAGCACAGGCTTGTCTTTGTGGTACATTGTTGAATAAAATGCACACTGGTGTCACATCGTTGTCTGCAGTTCCATTTCTATTCAACCTGTTGCCACTCTGCACTGGTTCTAGGAAGGCTGGAGACACATCTCACTCCCACACTGCTTTGGTACAGGCTGATTGATTTCCCAGGAGTGGTGACCGCACTTAACAGCACTTTGGGAGGCTTGAGTGTCTTCACAACTGCCAAGGACAGATTTCACTTACTTTTGGTTAAGGCAATCACTACATCCACATGGCATTGCCTACTTTGCAGCAGAACTGGGGATTATGAAATTTAATTTCCTTTTTCTTCAAAGAGAATGTAATTCTAAGGTTTCTTGCTATCCCTCTCAGTTTGTGGGCTTGCTGTGCCAAATCATTCAGCTCCTTTAAGACATGAGTGCAGTCTGTAGTCCATGTCCACATTAAGCCACAGAGGAATGTGAATATCAGACTTCAAGTTAGAGAAATGAAATGCTTCCAACTTGCTAACCAGAGACAGGATTACAGGGAGAGCTGTACCATATGGGCTTTCTTCACTTTTTATTTTTGTTCCTTGTTTCTCCTCTTACTTCTCTCTGTGTTGCAGTTAAGCTGAGTGTAAATGTTAGGGATACCTCATCACCTTAGACTTCTGTGAGTCCAGTTATGTGCTAACAAACAAGATAACACGATATGTACAGTTAACTATTATTTATTTTACTCTGCCTGCTTCTGTTTTGGTTTTTTGGTTTCGTATTTAGAAGAAAATAAACTTACATAACCTATATATAGTATTTTTCTTGGCCTGCATTCAGCAGAACAGCAATGGCCACTCCAGTGGATCCTGTGGATCAAAAGCCTATTTGTGCCACTTTGATATGAGCATACAATAAATACACCTACCTGTGGTTGTACAGAAGATGTTTTGATTTTGTGCGAGTTGTGTTTAGATTTAGGCTTTTTTAATAAATTGTGCAATTTAAATTTGGAGTAATCTTACTACTTTTCATTTGAGAACTAAAAGTCAGACTAACTTCTGAGTTTTAAAGCTGAATTGCTTGTAAAGAATAGCAAAACAAGAAAATGTTAATGTTTGGTGTTGACATTTATGTCTCCATTTTAATATATAAAGTCTTCATTTTAATATACAAAGTCTACTATGTGAGCCACAGAGGGTCACAAGCTTACAGGTCAGTTTTGGCCTTTGTCACTCCAGTTGTATGCTAAAATCTTAACATAAAAATGTGTTAATCTGAGCAAGAAATAAAGGTGGTTTATTTTAAAGAAGAATTTCTTTTCAAGTCATGACGAAGTAAAATTTTCTGCAAAGCAGTTTTTCACTCTGAAGTATTACAGAGCAACTGCCTTCTCTAACAGGGTCAGCTAACAAGAATTAGGCTATAATCTCATTTAAAGCTGATAATCTCAGGTATGAGTCCAAACAAAGCCATCATCATATGTAAAGGGTGAGTATTTTGCCCAGACCTATGGGGAAAGGTAGTAAGGTGATTATCGAAGCACTGTTAGGAAAGATGAACAAAGAATCGCATGCCACATTTTTTAGAATTTATTACAGTGGGTTTGTGTATAAAGCTACAGCATGTATTTTATACTCCAACACTAATACAGTTTTACTAGCCTTCAGTGCAAAGTTGTTCTCTTGAGTAGAATTAATGACAAATATGTTAAAGGAAATAAGCAGCCAATCTAAACTAATCTATTATAGCACTGCAACAACTAAAAAAGGAAAATTATACTTTTGTAAAATGAAAGAGTATGGGATTACACTTTGTACAATTTCTTCCTCTGTCAATGTAATTAGAAACACTTCTTGGAATWCTGTGGGAGTAAACTCATGATTTTTCTCCCAAGCCCCTTTGAAACCTTTTGAAAAACATACTAGTGCTGAAGGATTCATACTGATGGCTTGAGGTGTAAGAGTTTTCTTGTTAAAAATTATTAAAAAATAAAAAGACATTTGTTGTTCATAAYATCTTAGTTACTATGTGCTGTCCAACACTGTGATACCCAGGTAATTGTTTTCAAATCTTGTTTATCAATATGATCTGCCACAGAGATGAAGGAAGAATGCAGAGGGCTGCTCACAGAGAGGGGTCCTTTTGTAGCCTTGTAATTCTGAGACATCGGTCAAAGAAGTCAGTCACTTCAAAGAAGGTTCCCCCCTAGCCTCCCCCTTTTTAGCCATAAATCTTACTTCTAAGTATTTTGACTGTTTCAGTCTAGTGTTTAAGCCCACACAGTGGGCACTGGAAAATAATCCTTTAATACAGAAAGAAAAGTACCATTAGCTCATTTCCGGCAGCTATTCTGTATTTCAGATGAGGTGTTTTGCTGTTGAAACAAACGCAGTTATTCACAGACTGTGGCTGTGTGATTTACATCAAGGCCTATATTCAGTAAAGATAACAGATTTGCTTTCTTCATGCATGTCGCCACGATATAATCCTCCTTTGATACAACTCGAAGGAATTTTTTCAGCATTTTGTAGCATCTATGTTTTAACACATTAAGTAGTGGAGAGGCTTTTTTTCGTGCAAGTTCAGAAGTTCATGTTATGATCTTGTGTGAAGTATCTACTTGTGTACTAAATGTGCCTGGTTGTGGTTTGGGATTTACAGTGTGCATGCTTTTTTTAACTTTTATTTTTCTTCTCTCTCTCCCTCTTTTCCCTTTTTCCTCCACCCTGTCACACAGGGCTCTCATTGCTTTTCTGTAGCTACTTTTTGTCCATTGCATTATCTCTGTTCATTATCTAACATGTGAATGGGACTAACTGAGCCTCTCCAAGAGAGTAAACCATTGTTCCAAACTTCAAGAAACTGAACAAAGTTGTATTCTTACTATAAGTCTGCAGGTATGGGTCTTGCTTCACTTGGTGCCAGTCTTGTTACCGAGATAAGTGAGAGCAGGACTGGATTTTGTTCCTGTAAGGAAAAGGGAAGTTTTGCAGTTTAGAGTGGCCACTGCATTGTTTACATATGATATGCTGCAAATTCAGTGCTACTTGTTGATCTTTCCCCTCTTCCCCAATTGTACTTATTAAGAACACATTTTAATGTGGACCGAGGAATCCACATATGTTGCAACCTCCTTATGTGAAACAAATACCTTTTTGACTTTTGCAAGGGTTAGAGGTAATGTGATACATTTTGGAAATTCATAGTTATAAACCAGGTTTCCCTAGTTTCTGTTTATTTTAGACTTTATAATCTTCCAAATATAAAKATATATATATATCCTTTAATATATATATATATGTCCTTTATTTATATATATATTTATATATATATGTAAAAGGAAGTGAAGAATGGAAGGTACACAAGCATGACCAGTAAGTAGAAATTGTAAAAATTCACTTGTATAGGCCATATTAAAATCAGAAGAAAGGTGGGAGCAGAAATATCACACCTTTATTAAGTGCATAGGACCATATTTTGCTGGGTTAACACACCTTCCTGGCAGGATCTCAGCTGGGAGCAGCATCGTGTGAGTCCAGGTAGGCAGCTCCCAGTTCATCTGACAGCAGAGCCGTGTAATGAGCTGCAGTCAGATCTTTCA
The DNA here is from genome assembly GCA_018881555.1 of Amblyornis subalaris. Lineage (NCBI taxonomy): Eukaryota > Metazoa > Chordata > Aves > Passeriformes > Ptilonorhynchidae > Amblyornis > Amblyornis subalaris. The sequence goes on from JACAXG010000021.1 coordinate 2,096,334, forward strand.
GTCTCACAAGCATTGTGGCTATTTGCTTCCTAATCTCCAAGTGCTCTCTTGTAACTGTTCCATTGCAAAATCCCAGTACAGAAGTGAAACTGCAGCCAGCACTCAAGAACAGATATTTTTTCATTAAAGCAGGATAGGTGGTGTTTGAACTTTTGTGTTTTTCTTTTTAAAAAACTTTCTATTGCATTATTTAAAATTACACATCAACTGGCACCAGTTTGTGCTAGTGGATATTTAACTAGTGAGAATGCTCCGGGGTGTAAAATTTTACCCTCTATCTGATGCTTGCATCTATTGGAGCTATTGATTCTGCTCTTCATGTTATCCTGTGTCTAGAACTTTTTGGTTTTACTCGTGTCTTTGTAACATGAGAGAATAATGAAACATGCCGTAAGAAGTTTTCCTGTGGTTTTTACTAAGCGTATCATTCATTGTTATTGTAATATTTTTGCATGCCTGTCACACTCATTTAGCAGGAAATGTAACCTCTTAAAATCACTGTAGCTCCAGCAAGTCTGAAGGAGTTGAAAATCTTTCAGAAAAGTGACTAACTACAAGGAGAAGTAAATGGCACTGATACTATCTTGCTACTGATTGTAGCCAGTGGAGGTAAAATAGGGACAAAAAGTGAAGAATCCTGTCAAATATTCTCAGAGATTTTCAAGTCCCTTGAATACAAGGGATTTTAAATAGTTGACCCTTACAATAAAGGTTAGGCTTTCGTGATCTTTTATCTCTAGGAAGTGTTTAGTGAAAATTCAGGCTGCAGAACCTCGTGCCTTTTCTGAATGGTGGCACTTAGAGACCAGGTGCAGTACAGGTCTAAAAGAAAGATGTGCCAAAATACCAGAATGCTGGTCTTGGTCTTGCTTCTCCTCTTCTGAGTGGTTTCACCCATGCAGAAAACATAACACATTCAGATGTTGCAATACTTACTCCTCTTATGGACATTCAATTACAGAATGCCTTATTTTGGGGGGGAGGGGAACCAATAAAATTAGTGCAATTTGAATCAACTAGCTATTTCACATAAAGCAAATTTAATTCTAACATAGCTTTGCCACGGAGGAATAATGCGAGTATGTTCTGGGGAGTTCCTTTGCCTGCTGAGACCAGGARGCTGTTCCTTGGGCTGTGATTTCACAAACTGCTCTACTGACCTGACCAACTGCTGTCAATTAAGGCAGAATTGCTCTTATTTTATCTTCTCTGAGCTGTGTGGTTCTTTTCTTCCCTGTGCCAGGTGAGCTACTCACTCTGGGCTCTGCCATGAGCCATTTAAACTCACTCACCAAGCTGAAAAGGATCATATTCTTTTACTAAGTTAGGGAGGTGAAGTGGCTAAACCAGGAGGAAGTTCCTGCAGATTTTCAGAGCTGGCATAAGACCAGTTGTAATGTGCTCTGGAATTAAGGGAGGGGGAAGAGATCAGGACCTCTCTCCCATTCCTGGCAGTAGTGAGCTCTTAGATGAGATTTCCTCAGGTACAAAACTGCATCCCTGGACAGATGCCATCCARGCACTCTTGGCTGTGTCTAGTTTGAGGTCTTGCAATAACAGCCAAGGTGTGAGTGGGTTGTAAATGGTTAACTGCTGTACCCTGCAGACCTAAACCCTGCCATGACACAGAGGTGGAGCTGCTGCAGACACCTGGCATGGACAGGCAGCATTTCCTGTTTGGAAAGGAAAAGTACTGGAGTCTGGCATTTTGATTTGGCATTTTTGGCTTTTGTGTTTTTTTTTTTTTTTTTAACTTTAGAACACAAAGTTCTACAAGGTGAGTGGTAACTCCGTCTTTGTTACTGACATTATGTGGATTAAAACTGATGACAATGGCAATGCAAGCATCATGTAGACATGTTACTTTATGCAAATGTTACTCCTAACTTGAATGCTTACACTGTCTCAGAGTCCTTTGCCAGTAGTTGCCTTAGACAGACCTGTTGAATTTCTGAGGATATTTTGGAGCAATAAGTAAGGAAGTAATGAATAAGGCGCTAATTTGCAGTTTGGGAAGTTCATGCCTTTTCTGTGATAAAAACTTTGTTAGACACAGACTTAACAGAACCTATAAATACTTGGTGGACCTTGACGCGGAAGAGGACTTAGGTGCTGCCTGATAGATTTGTATCCACAAAACTGCATGGTTCTGTGGATGCACAAAAAGGTGTTTTTACACAAAAAGTGTGGTGCTTTAGCAGGGGAGAGGAGGAGGGAATAACAAGGGATGCACGTACTAATCTCTATGTGCTTCAGAGTCAGTGATTATGTACTCTCGTGAGTACTGCAACACAGGAGAGGAAAGGGCAGAATTCTAACTGGTCTGAATTGAAGTWGTTATTTTGACTTTATTTAAACCTCTCTAGCTGTTTTATTTGGATTACTGAAAGCAGAATCTGACCCAAGTTGAATACAGTGAAAACACAGGACAACTTAGATCAAAAAAGATCTGTTACAGCAAAGATGAATTGGATGGAGAATGGGAGTTTTCCTGGAAAGGGAAAGCTTTAATTGAATTGGGAAAGTAGAAATGCTAACAGAGATGGTTTTTTGATCTTTGGCCACTGCATATTGTTGTCTGAGGACTCACAGTAGTAGTAACAGTAGCAGTTGTCTTCTGAGTTCAGTGTCCTGGACAAGCCTTGTCATCCGTTCATGCACACAGGTAAGGGGTCTCTAGATCCTTATAGACTCTAAGAGTTCTGCATAGGATATTGCAATAGCTATAAAAATTAAATGAAATTAGAAGTTGACTCATTGTCCAGAATGCAGAAGTGAGAATGTTAGTAGTTTTGTCACTATCTGAATTAGAGGAATATTTAAATTCTCCCCCACAAGAATTTTTAAGGAGATTTAAATGCATGAGGATGAGGCCCATGTCTTGCGAGGGACTGTATAAACCAGTAGTTGAAAACAGTGAACTTGCAGCAGAAGAGTCGTTATTATGTAAGGGTTAAAAACCCCTTTCTTCTGTCTAGTGATGAGTCTGACTTCTGAGAGTTTATCAGGCTTTATGGGAATTCCACCCATAACTGGGTGGGATACAGACACCTTATTAGGCACAGAAATATTCTTTGCGTTTCATGCATGCTCTACCTGCATGAAACTCTCACATGAGAGCACTCAAGGGGGAGTTTCACAGGCAGAGATTTCCTCCTCAACCAGATGGAGATGGATTGTGTCAGACCTCTTGTCTCCCATGCACTGTTATTTTTATTCTTCCCTAAAACTGCAGGCCAGCACACCACTTGCAGCTCCCATCCAACGCTGCGGTCTCAGCCCAGCCCAGGGTTACATACTTCTGTTAGGTGTGCTGCTGCTCCTGCAGTGCCAGGAATGCTGGAAGGGCGCCAGGCGCTGTTGGTAAATACAGGCTGCAGTTTGACATAATTGCTTTCTTCCTGGAGTTTCAGAAATTACGTACAAAAGCAAATGAAGTGAGGGAAAGCATTCTGCTTTAAGTGCATCTCGTATCAGAGGCTATTTATTCTTTTTTATGCACCTTTGAATGTAGTACAGTCTGTACCTGTTGTCTGTAATAGAGGAGAGAGTCATGTACTTGGAAATGTCCTGAGAGTTATATTGGCCTTAGTTATTTATAAGCCTTTCTGCTCTCTTGGCCTTCAAATGAATTTTAAAAAAGCGGGACTGTGCCCAGTGACTGCAGTAGTGTCCTTCACCTCACAAAGCAGCTGCTTCTCCTGTATGGCCTCTTCCTCATGAAATGCCCAGCAGCTTGGCTTCCCTTGATCCCTTCAGTTTGTCTTTTAAAACAAGCAAAAATCTGGCCAGTGCCAGCTGACTTTTGGAGACCTAAGGAAYAATGTTTTGTATTTCTGGCTTCTTTTGGTTTTAGATTTGGAAAACATGTAAAATATTCATTCATTTGCTTTTTGTGTGCTAGTGGTTTGACCTGGTTTCACTGTAATGTCTCATAAAAAAAATACTGTTTTGGAAAAGCTCAAATTTTTATGTGCATCAAGTAATTTAAATCCATTGGGAAAGTTTTTATTCTATGCAGAAACTAACAAAGTTTTCTTAACAATCTGAAGCAATTCTGTGTTGCATATCACAGTGTGAATCTGACCTAGTTCTTCAYGCAGGACGGGCCAGTGAAGAAGGCTGGTTGCTAATAGGTAGCACTAATAGGTTAGCCTTTTCCTCCCTAAGCCATTACAGCTGTGTCATCTTCAGCTTGAAGCTTCCAGCATTGTGCTTGGAAGATATTCTTGGTTGTATGAGTTATGCATTTTTTTCCCTCCTTCTGGATATGTGAAGAGCAGTATCCTCTTGTTGAATGATGGGGAGTGGTACCTCTTGAAACCCCTTCTACGCAGAGAAGGTTTTTTTGCAAGAGTGACTCCTCCTCTCCTGCCTTGCAAGATGCAGCAGTGCTGTGGAGGAATCAAATGCCATTGAAGGGATCCATTCCTCCATGTCTGCTGCCTTTGCACAGAYGATGTGCTGGAAAGGCTTCCAAGCAAATGGGGATGTTTCTCTTCAGTCACAAGTAGAGAAAGAGATAGGTATGAGTGTCTTGATCTGAGAGATATGTGGTTTAGTTCAGGCCCATCTTTAAGCTGTTTTCTAGTGAAAGCTGTTAGGAGAACTTATGTTGGGCTTGGCACGAGATCGTGGATTAAAGGTTTAGTTTTATTCTGTATSAAATTTATTTTCATTCTTTATTCTATTTTGCCACCTTTGGTCTTCCCTGTTCCACAGCTATCTATTTTACCCACATGGCTTTTTAAAGKGAATACCCTAAAAGTCTGATTCCATTGTCTATGATAGCAAACGGAGTGCCTTGTCACTCTGTTTTTTCTTGTTCTGCTGAAACAGGGGAATATCAATCTTTACCAAGAACCCACAAAGATACTGTATCTTCATACTGATGAAACTGCATTCAGGATAGATAGCTTTTTTTTTCTTTTGTAGCTGTTTTCTGAGAAATGGTTGGAGGACTTTAAGGTTTTTTGTGTGTTTTATACGCCTGCAAAGTATGTACTTTAAACATAAGGAATTTCCACTTAGCAGAATGGTTGAATTCCAAAGCTTATGCTCTAAGAACCCTGTTTAATTCAGCACACTTGTTGGAATGAGCATAATTTGTAAAGAGCAGTTGATACACAAAGCTGAAGTATGGCAGTGTGAAGGAGAAGAAAGAATCCAAAATAATCAAAACATGGAAGAAAAAAGAAAAGATACACAAAGTTTTTAAAGAGCCCAGTATAATTTCTCTTCAGAAAAACAAATCCTTAATAGAAAAATGTCAGTTTAAAAGATGTCATGTTTCTCTTTCACACCTGAAATACTCTTAATAGACATCCTTTGTTAAAATTAGAGCAAGTTCATGGTTATCTGATAAGCTGTTTGTAGGCTTGCATTAGTTTCACTGGTTTGGTTTTGTTTTAAGTGGAAGTGTGAGTTTGAGGAGGAGAGTGTTGTGAATGCCTGCACAGTTGGGATGACTTTGTTAGGGACATAGCTTCTCCCTGGCAACCTTTAAACTGGGAAAATAGATCCTGTAATGAAATAATCCTTCATTTGGAAGACCAAAACACTTCTGTCTCTCAACGACATCTTTTTCAGTCATCTACAAAATAACTATGAGTAAAAATGAGTGCTCGTGATGTTTTTAAGATGATACAGACATYGAAGAACCCAGCTTACTTTAGGAGCCTGTAAGTGATTGGTCTTTGAGATCTTATTTAGTAATCTTATCAGAAATCCCAGAGAGAAGTTTGTCAGACATCCAGAATATGTGTAAACAGAAAACTTAGACACCTGCATTGAATTGAAAATTAATAGTTGTTACAGGCTGGGCCAGCCTGAGCTATTTTTAAGTGTTTCCAGCCTTGCCATCCCAATTAATTCTTTAACTGGAAACTAGTATAAGTGTGACCTTTCATATGAGACAGATGTCATTGGGTGTTCATGTATATTTAAGTTAAATGAAAAAGTAACCCATTCTGTATTACACAAAGTGCATCCATTAGCCCATTTGTACTTCTGAACTTTTAGAAAATGGTGCTGGTTGATCACCCTCAGCAGAATTGAGGGACAACTCCTGTTATTTTACTGCTTTTGAAAAGAGGGGGAAATACTAGTCTTGTTTACCTGAGTGTATGATATAACTTAGAGTGATTAATTTGCAATCCATATCGACATTTCTGATATACAGGAACTGATGGGTTTATTCCAGAATAGGATGTTTGCACACACACACCTTCTGGGATGGCTTGTCCGTCGTTAGCTGTAGTGTTCAATGTGCCTGGACTGCAAGGCCAATCACTTGGGGTTTTTTAACTGACATTGATTTCATCCCTAGGCTACTGCTAAATGTACAGTTACTGTACAGAGAATGGTCATGCTCAGCAAGGAAATGCTCAGCAACTAACAGTAATGAAAGATAAAAGGTTGTTTTTTGAAATTCAGTTGGCTAGCTAAAACTCTCCATGTGTCCAACTTAATCTGGAAAGCCAGAGACTGAACAAAAATGCTGTTCTTGATAAGACACACCCTTCCCTCTCTGTAATTTCCTGCCATTCTTCCCACTTTTCAAATTTCTGCAGTAGTTTCAGATAGGTTGGTCAGCAAGGTAATTGGCAAGTAGTTGGCCAGGGGTTAAAGCAGTAGCCTGGCCTGCATGGTTTAGTACTAGGACTGCAGCCATTCTCCTGAGCAATGTTGGACAAGCTGGTGAATGTTTGTTTCAATTCCTTTTCTGTGAGTCATGGGTAACGTGTCCCTGCCTCATCAGATTGTTGTGAGGATGTATTTATGTGTCTTTGATGGCTTCTGATGTTACAGCGRTGCAAGGTGTAACAGCTCTCTCATGCAATTATGTGAAAACAATACATTGTGTCTGTACCCTTGAAAGCTAAAAATGGGAGATTAAACCACAGCAGCTAATTTGATAGGTTTGTTTGCATTTCAGTCAAGTAGCAGTGCTCCTTCTCAGTCTCTAGGCTTTCCTCTGGTGACACTAGTAGACTACCAGGCTAGTTACATACCTAACCAGTGAGAAGTTTTGGGGCTGTCTGTTTGTGGGGTTTTTGTTTTTGATTTGCCCTGTTTGTCTGTCTTTAAGCCCTTAATAAATGGCAAGTTATACTGGCTTTGGAAAATACTCTTAATGAAATATGGGATAGTTATTTTTCCAGTGTAATGATAACCACTGTAGTTAATTGGGCAGTTTTTAATATTCTCCATAGCAACTACATTCAGTAAAAAGTGAAAATAACTGATTCATGCGGTTCTGTGCCAAAGGATACGTGTGGGCAATGTCCTATCTGTTTGAAATGTCACATTCAGCTGATGCATTCAAATGATGCATACTCTGCTGGCAATGCCTTCCCTTGCCTCTCTTAAGAAGTAAGGAAGGAGGATCTAGTTTTTCATTTGCAGTACCATTGGTTAAGAGACATGGACTCTTACATGCCACCGTTAGTGTTCCTCCATTTCTTTCTCCAGAATGTTCAAACAAAACCAGGAAGACTTGGTAGCAAGTAATTTGCAACTTACTTCATTCCTCTCAGCACATAGAAAGTGGCGTTTTAGAGCTGGTTATGCCAGTGCAAATGCTTTGTTTTAGTTTAGCTTGAACCTGCTCTTGACTAAACGGTTTTGTTTTGTTTTGTTTTTAAAAGAAGTGATTCTTGCAGATGAGGATCATAACTTCTTAAATGTCGTTATTTTTGTATCTCTGGTTCYGCTGTCTGCTTTGTGTTTTGGCTCAACAGTTGCATATGTCCCTGATACATTTTGGGAGTATTAGTTAGAAACAATATCTAGAATTTGTGTTCTCTTCCTCCCACTCGGTGTTGCCCTGGTCTCTGACAGCCGCGTTCCTGCAGTTACTCATTCCACCTGAAAGGGTGAAATGCAGAATTGCTTTGGAGCTGGAAGCGAGCAAAATGTGAAGGATTGCCTCAGAGGAGGCTTCTCTGAAATGGCTCGAATGCTTCTTGCTTTTCACATGCATATTTCAGGTTTGATTTTTTTTTTTTTTCAGAGGTGCTGAGTGCCTGCATTTCCTGCTGACTGCAGYCAGCCTTTCTTCTTTCAAAATCACACCTCTTTTCAATGCCTCTATTCCTTAGCTTTTTAAACTAGTTTTCAAAGCTGGCCCGAGGGCATGAAAACTTGAAGATTATGTTATAGACCCCTGTGGTGGGGGTAATGGTGGGAGAGTTAGCACCTCTGGATGAGTGCCCTGTAGAGTTGCTGTTTGTACTGAACTCCTCAAAGAACGGCTTTGCAATTAAATCCGTGCTTTAAATTCAGCGCCAAAACAGTATTTTGAAAGATTTGTTGTATAAGGTATTCATTTGGGATATGTAGTAAGTGCCTGGCAATCCTGTGTGTGGAGCTGTTTATTTTATGGTTTTAAGTGTGACTCTGAAGCTTTTTTCTTTCCCACTGAACTTTAAGAACATCTTATTTCGCACTTAAGTCTACTTGCTTGTATGTGTTTTGCAGGAATCCCTTGAAGCTTGCCCCAGGAATGGACAGCTACCTCCGTCTCTGGAGGGGAGTAGTGCCAGCTGAAGAAGCCTTGGAGGCAAGTCGACAAGGGTGCTGATAGCTCTCCGAAGAGTCCCGGGAAGGGGCGACCCTCCAGGCCTTCAGCCATGCCTTTCGGGCTGAAACTGCGGCGGACCAGGCGCTACAACGTCCTGAGCAAGAATTGCTTCGTGACCAGGATCCGTCTGCTGGACAGCAACGTGATCGAGTGCACCCTCTCCGTGGAGAGCACGGGGCAGGAGTGCCTGGAAGCTGTCGCGCAGAGGCTGGAATTACGTGAGGTGAGAGTAACCCGGGAAAGACCATCTGTCACTGTATAATTTGACACATTTTTAGCTCAGGCAGTCTGTTCGTTTGAATCGTGTTATTCTCAGAGCTGGCCAGATACGATCAGCAGCTGGAGCTTGGACAAACATATTCCGATTGTCTGAAAACTGAAGGCAGAACGGCACTCAGGGTTTTGGGCTGTTGCTCATCCATCATAGCTTTGAGAGCTCTTTGTAATACGAAGATGAGGTTTCTTTTCTTAGAAAGCCATGGGTGTTACTTTCTGAACTGGGATGCCAAGGGACAAGTTACAGTAACTTTTTTGTGAATGTAACCCTGGTTTCACCAGCACTGATGCCTGAGTTATGCCAGTGGGAAGGAGACCAATGGCTTTTAAACATCCACCTTCATATAAATACCCTTGTTATTATAAAACTGAAGTAGGCAACAGTTGTGTTACTGTGGCAGCAGCAACTAGCAGTTGTGTTATGAGCAGKAACAACTAACAGTTGTGTTTAACTAGTAACATTTAGAGGATGGTGGTTTTTCTCTTCCTTTTGTTTAGTATTTCACATCTGAAATTCTGAAAGGCTTCTTTTACATTCCTAGTGCTTCTGGAAACGCTGAAGAAACCAATCTTCATTAGAGACTGAAATCCTTTATTTTCAACCTCTTGATGTAGAGTTTAATGGGTTTTTTAAGTGTTGAATCCTTTTTAGAAATACTTCTCCAATGTGCAAGGCACAAATGAACTGAATGACTTTTCTTGCATTCTGTGGACTCCCTGTGTATATCCTACATGCTTTGAGATTTTTCAAATTGGAAGTTGAAAACCATTTCCTGGAAGTTGCAGTGTTATCATCTGACTGTCCTGGCTGACGCTGTCTGTAAGCACAGCTGGGAAATGAACAATGTTGCAGTGTCTTAAGCAGTTGTTCCATGGCCTTGATAGTGGGGGCAACTGGAAGGTGGCATACAAGTAACTACCACAGATGAAAACTAAACAAAAATTCCTTTTTATCCATCCATAATGATAAAGAATGGGAGAAGATTCTCACTCAATATGTATGTAGAGAATAGGGTGGAGAATGTGCAGGCAGGAATAGGGCAGAGAAAATATTGCATGGTGATTTTTCATACCTGAATTTTTTTGGGTTCTTTTGGTTTATTTTTAATGTGGATTTTAGTAGAAACATCTCCTTCCTTTACTTCTAGATGCAAAGATTTCTCAGTAAATTATTTTTCCCTTCTTTTTCCTTTTGGTTGGTGATGCTCTAGGGTGTCCTTAGGGAAGAACCTAACTTGTCTCTTTCCTTCCAGTGCAGAAAGCAGTGAAATGAATGCAGTGATTCTCTTCATGTTCCCTGTGGGCTTATCTAGTTGGTGCAGCAGAAGTCTGTGGCCTCATGATTCGCTTTGGAGGTCCACCTGCCTTTGAGAACAATAGCTCTGTTAGCGGATTAGTGTTCTTTTCCACAAAGCATTTTGTGATTTCAGAATGTGTTTTTTTCCACTTTGGAACAAAGCCTGAAGTTTCAAAATTTCCAGAGAAATGAGATTAGACAGTAGAGTAGCAAAGGAAGCTGTTTAGGTCAGTGTTCAATTTCATGGAGGTTTTCGACTGCTTTGGGTTTTTTTCATTTTCAAAATTATTTCTGTCACGCAAAAAGAAATATGTCAGCACAAAAAGTTTGTGTTTCAAGATTAAAAAATATTTTAACAACATAGAAGAGAATGCTTTGATGTTCTTGGAACGCATTCCCCTTCTTTCATCATCCTCCCTGCTTTTTTTTTTCTAAACAAGGTTTTGGCAACGTTGAACTGGTTTTGTAAAGTTCAGATTTCAACAGTACAGCATTTTTTGACAGAAGTGGGTGTTTTGGGTTTTTTTTTAAGGAGAGAATTACCAACCTCTTTCAAGTCTGAGAGGGTCTCCCTGAATCCTCTTCTGCTCTTTGGATAAGGAATAATTGGAGCTAGCAAGCTTGGAGGTGCCTGGTGCTGCTCTTTCTTTCAGACCCCAAATTCGATTCTTCTTCTGTCCCTCTAGTCTCCCTGCCATGGTTTGTAAGACTGATGGTGACTGTCCCCCTTCCTCCCTAGGCTTACCATGGTTTTTGAACTCGCTGTCCAGTCAAATTCTACAGAAGGGTCAAAAATACTTTCACAAAGCTCAAATTTCTTCAAGTTTTGTGCAACTGGATAGTTGAGTAGAGAAGCCCATTAAGTGTACTGAGGCAAAAATCCTTCCGAACATCCATATTGTAGAGAAACTTTTTAAATTCCTGGAATGCAGCAAAAACTTCACGCCTTTTCTTAGAAATCCTGATCTGCAAACTGTGATGTACAAGTGAGGCTAAGTCAAGCTTCATTAAATCCCATGCTAACAAAACAGTGCTAAAATCCTGTTTGTCTCCTCCATGCAGTCTCAGGTAATACTTCAGTTTGGTCCTATATTTAAATAAATCCCAGGTGTACCACAACTTTTACCTTCGTGGTAGGGATACACCCGTGTCTCACTCAAGCCAATTTCTTAGAAATAAACAAAAAACTGTCCAAACCCTTCCTGCTGAAAAGCAAAACTGTTTGAGATTATGCACTGTTGTGAAGGACTGTCGATCATACCACACATGACTGAAAAACAGTATCTCATGGATTATGCATATTTCTATTTGATCTCTGGGGAATGCAACTCCCTGCCTGACTGAGTCAGGGTTCAGGAGTAGGTCAGTAGAAAGTGGAGCCATGTAACTACTGTAAAATCTGTTTTTATCCTTTTCAGCAAAGCTCTTGACAAAGCATCAGGTCTTCTACTTGAACAGTTACTGGTTCCAATAAAATGAGCTCTTTTGCCAGCATTATGTGAAAGGTAAAGACGAGAAGAGGGGAGGAAGGGAAAGAGAGGAAAGATGAGGTCAGAAATGTCATTTTATAATCTTGTATGTATGTGCACAGATTATAAAAAGGATTTTTTCCCCCAATAAAATGGCATTTTTCCATTCCATTTCCAGACTAAGTGAACCTGCTTGAAATAGCAGAGTAAGCTGTGCAAATCTGTTGTGGGTCTTCATGTCTCCTTCTCCCTTTTATTCTTTTTAATTCACTTTCTAAAATGTTAAAACGTCTAAGGATGCTATGTTCAGATGTTTTGTAAGAGGAGGAGAGAGAAAGAAGGTTCTTTCCAACCAAAATGATTCTTTTGAGCCAAGTTTCGTAATAGTATCTCCAGCACTGTGATCTTATAAACCCCAAACCAGAGCAGGAGGATGGTAAGCTGAGCACCACAGGCAGATACTGACCACTGTGCAAAGGCAGCCTTTTGCTGCCATTCTGACCCTTATTTTTGGTGCCCTAGAAGGTGCCCCTTTCTTCTAGGGCACAGCTGAAACCTGGGGTTTTGCAGTCAGGTTGCGGCGAAGTTTGGCTTGGTTTGACTCCTCTTGCAGCGAAGCTGAGCTGGGGTTCAGGCAGTGCTTGGACAAAAGACCTTCTATGAATAATTGGCTGCTGTAAATGGTGCTTCCCCCTCTGTGCAAGTGCCCCAGGATAGCAAGGCTTAATGCTTTTTGCCCAGAGGAGTTGGAACTCTTTCTCAGGGATAAGTATTTAGTGGACCACTTAACCAGATGCTTTAATAAACACTGAGCTGGGCTTGATGAATCTTTTAGAATGACATTTGCTGGTGTACTAATTGTCTGCCATCTCCTGTTGTTGGCAATTCTACTTGTTTGGCCCAATGTAAAGGCAGGGGTAGTTCTGGACTTGGGAGTATAGCTAAGGCCAAGTCCAAAACAAATATGTTGCCTCCTGAACTGGCAGCTATTATGTCATCTATTTTAAGACTTTCCAGTGCAGTTTTTGTATAACCAGGGCTCTGACTTGCTGTATTTTCAAAATCACCTTTTCATTGGGGTGTGCAGGCACTTTGGTTCTTGTCTGATGCTTTAGCAGAGGAGCGCAGCTCCTGGAGGAGTGTAAACCAATTTCCTTGTACCACATATGAAATTGTGTGGTAGGTAAGACAAATTTTAAAACCTTGGGAGTAATACATGTTACTTCAGAGCCTGCCAGCTGTAGGTCTAATATTTATTCCATGGAAATCAGAGTGAAGTCAGTGGTTCACTTTGTACAGGTGGACAAACAGACCAGCTTTTGGAATCAACCTAGTTTTCAATCAGCTGCTTATAGATAAAAGATCCTATTTTTATGTTCCCTCCTCTAATTTGTGGGGTCTCTGTACTGCAAAAATGCTTTGTGGACTGGAGAGCGTGGCAATGCGTGACTCGCTTTCTGTAAGGCCTTCTGGACAGCCAAATGCCTGGTCATAGCATGCTGAACTTGATGGTCCTACTGTTTCCAGTCCCACGTTCTTCTGCTCCTTTTTGGGATTACTAATGTTCCCAGGGGGAGAGTCTCTTCAGGCATTCACAGTAGTGGCCACAGAAGTCCTTCTCCACTGTGGGTTCTTAAAAAGCACTGAAGTTTTCAAGAAGCAAAGTTGCTGGTGACAGGGAGCTGAAGTTCAGATAACTGTGTGGGTTATCTCTCCAAAGTGCATGAATTTGTGCTGTAAGCTCTGCTCTTCAGTCAGTTCCTGTGCTTCATCTGCAATTACTTGATCCTCTCCAGGCTGCTTTCCAGGAAAACAGTTGTCTTTTAGTTGTGTGAAATGTGTGCTGCCGTGTTTGCTCCACAGTATCTGCCATAGTCTAGAAGCTTCAACACTGCATTTCATTTACTTCTTGGTCCTTGGAATTGATTCTGGATTTGGTACTTGAAGAACCTTTCTACTATAGCAAATCTAAACTTCTGTTGTCCCCCAGCCCCCACTCAAAGGGGAGGGACTGTGCTCATTCGAGCTGTTTGATTGCAATACCCTTAATTCCTTGAATAACTCTTTTAGTCTTCAGAGCCCAGATCCTGGTTGCTAGATGTTTTACAATACTTGACACTGCGAATTTGGGTTGTAGGTGTTGTGAATGTTTAATTTTTAAAGCAGTATGGAAGCTCTRTTTTCCCAGCTCTGCACTGTTTCTTGCTGGAGATGCCCTGCAGTGATTTTCAAGTATTTGTGTGCTAAAGGGTTTCCCTATGAGGTGGTAAAAACACTGTGCTTTCTTCTGCCTTCACATTAATTTCTTTTCTCTGCTGCCTCCACTGTCCCTCCCACCTTTATTTTAATCTAATTACTGTCATGGTGAGTTCATCAGAAAGAGCTTTTTATCCACTGGTGACTACGAAGGGAGAGTAGATGTGTATCAGTGAGCTGGTTAGTTTTGTTTGAAGTTTATCCTATGGAAGATTTATTTGTGCCCTAGATAGATAGATTGATTGAATGATTTATTGAAGATACCTTTAATTTCTAGGAGAAAAGTCTACAAAATAACAAGCTTGCTTCACTCTACCAGACTGAGCAGTGCTGAAGCTGTTTGTCAGGCTTAATTGAGGAATCAAGTTGAATTAGTTATCACCTTAGTTAAATGCTAGTCTGGACGTTGTCCAAAGTTGAAAATATGTATGTAATGAGACCCTAAAGTGAGTACACCTGTGCTCCCATTCAGAGTTTTGCATGATTGTCTCTTGCATGCCCTCAGCTATAAAGTAGTTGGAGCAGTGTTTCCCCTGCTGGTTTGTTGCCATTTGTAAACGTTTAAAATTTTTTGTATTGCTTTACTTGTCCTTGTGTTGTGTGCTGTCATGGTGTGTGCAATGGTTTTTATAGAAGTATCCTTACCAGCATGAAACAGGCTGTTGATGGAGGATTTTGCGAAGTGTAACATCTGCAATTTGTCTGCTCCAATGTTTTTCACTTTTTCTTCAGATCTGTAGTAATAGTACTTGATGTTTAAGGGCTTTTCAATAAAATCCTTCATGATGGATTGGCTATTCTTTCAGCTGCTTATTGCCAATTTGTAGTATTTGAAGCTCTAGTTCTGAACTCTGTTCTGTGTTAACTCCACCAGCAGCAGTCCCATGTGTCTTATACAGGAGCTACTGCAGCCATTGAGATTTGCACTGGACAGGAAACAGCTGAGGTTTCCAACCTGGTATTTCTGCAGAGCCCAGAGCAAACAATTTGTGTGTGTTATACATGTTTTAAGTGTATAGTTGTCCATTGTAAACTTCGTGAGTGCGTTAAATAAAATGGGTAAACATGTTCTATATTGGGTAAATGGTTCCAGTATTTTGACATACGCATGTGGGTTTGCATTCTTTATTTTCATAGTTGGAAGAGTCCTTGTCCTTTGTGTGCAGTGAGCCTGATCCAAAGTCTCATGAAGCCTTTGCACTTGAATTCAGACTTAGTGTTTGCTGTCTGCTCACAAGGCACAGGTATCCTTTAAGAAAACAAAGACTCAGACAATTTCTGTAAATCATTTATGTCACCTGTGCCATAATGTCAGGTAGAGCTCTTCAATATGCATTTGGGAGAGATGGTAGGAGTCAGTGCTCCATGAAGTATATTGCAATATTAGTTTGTCATTGTCTTCAAAATTGTCCTATGAAAAAGGGCAGTAAAAAAGATTTTGCATGTGGAAAAAGGTACACAATGCCATCTGTTCTTATTTGCATTTGTGACATTGTGTGTGTGATCTAGCTGGAAAAGGTAAACTGACACTATTTTGTTTCTGTGTCTAGACTCACTACTTCGGCCTTTGGTTTCTCAGCAAGAGCCAGCAAGACCGCTGGGTTGAACTGGAAAAGCCTCTGAAGAAGCAGCTGGACAAATTTGCCAATGAGCCTTTACTTTTCTTTGGGGTAATGTTCTATGTGCCCAGTGTTTCCCGACTGCAGCAGGAGGTAACAAGGTACGTGGTTTCCCTCTGCTCATGATATTGTGGTAGAGCTGGGAGAGAATGGGCAGTTGCTCTGTGTCTGGCATGCAGTATTTGCTCAGGTATCATCCGGTTATTTCCTTTCTTGATGATTGCCCGAATGGGAAAAGATGGGGGAAGTCACCACTTGATTATGTCTGCCTGGGGAAGAAGAAAAAAAAGAAAAGCTGTATTGCTGAATGATTGTGCATGACCAAGTACAGGGAAGAAAAAGGGAATAATAGTTACATGTTGAAAAACCTGACATAAATTTTAAAAAGGACCATGGTGACTATACTTTTTTTTCTGTAATCTTCTACTGATGAAAAGGAAGCCACAAACAAAGGACCTCTATACAGAGTTTTAGTTTATTGTTCTTCAGTCTACGTGTGCTCTGGTGAAAGTGAACTTTGGCATTTTTTTCCAGGTTTTGCCCATCCCACTCCTGATTTTCCCCTAATGCTTCACAAAAAGATTAAAATTGTTAAGATGGCATTAGTCCTTTAATTATGATCAGGGCGTACCTTTGCAAACAACTTCAGTGGGAATTATTCTTTTGTTCAGAGACCTGCGCTGCAGTTGTAACAATACAACTGTTTTGAGGGGCTATTTTTGTAAACCACATCACTGTGTGGTTTTTGCACATCTGTGCTATATTGAAATTTAATAATACAAAAAAGAGAGCGAGGAAAAAAAAAGCCCACCTCACCCAAAATGGAGTGGGCTTGTTTTATTTTTAACCAAAATTATTTCATTTATCTAGTCTAGAGCCAAGTTGTATCAGCACAAGGAGAAGTAAAGCCTGGAATAAGTGGGTGAAGGCTACAGAGTGGCAGAAGCCTCACAACTGAAAAAAAACATTCTTTTGCTGAAAACCTGAAATTCACCACTTGGTCACAATATCTAGAGAAAATATATATGAATAGTGGAGAAAGAGTGTCTTTAATTCTAGAAGGTGTGCAAGATGTGAAGCATCTTTTATATTGAAAATTGTGTATTTTAAAGGCTTTTTATTTGACACTGAACTGTAGAGTTGACATTGGTAGGATGTGAAAAATTTGTTTCTTGAAATGGCAGTTGTCAAGTCATCCCTTGACTACTGTGTATGTTGAATTCTTGACAAAGAGTGGGATAAAAGCATCATAAAACTTCAATTTCTCTGAGAACAGACCAAACATTGATGCTTGCCTGTATCTGTGTGTCCCTGCTTTGTATGCGTTGGGAGAGGGAAGCCCCGTACCTTTTCCTTCAGAATTGTTTAACACGCAGACGGAATGTCTGAAATGTTCTGTTGCTCAATTTGTCAGCCCAATCCAGGCCTGGTTGTGTGCAAAGAAGCATTGTAGCTACTTGGATGCTATTATCTCTTCAAGCTGCAGCCTGCAGTGCTGATGGCTCATTCATAACTCACCTGCAGAGGTGTATTTGCTCATTCTGCCCAGGCTGGTAATAACAAAGCATTTCAGCGACAATTGAACTTCACAGCACTCTCAATTGGAGTGGCTGCTGAATTGTTTTTCTTTCTGAAGTGATTGATAGCATAAGCTGCAGAGTCTTATGAGTGCCTTTTATGTTTCTTTAAATGTCTGTAGCAAAGCCAGCAGTTTACTAGAGGATTTCAGATATAGAATAGCCTGTTAAGATTTGTTTGTTTGTTTTATGAAGTGGAATTGCTGCACTGTAGATGGTGTGATGGCAGCAAACCTTCAACTGTGCAATAGTTAGATTCATGTTTGAAGGGGACATGGAGGATTCTTCTGAAACAAATGGCAGMGAAAGACTTAGACTTAGTTTAAGACCTGATTAGATGGACAGATGGATGGGGGGTTGTAGAGGGGGTTTTTTTGGCTTTGTTTGCTCTTGGTAAACTGATTAAACATTTGTTTTTATTTTGATACTGGCTGCTTTTAGGATTAGGCTTGATCATGATATGATTACATGTGAGGTTGAGGTAGGCACTGGACTTACTCAGTGCCTGTGTATTTGACTTATATTTAGGTACAAATGACAAATCTGTCTGAAATGCAGAACTTGTGGATGAGACACTTCATCCCCTTCTGGGAAGCTGCAGAACCACTGCCAGCAAACCCAACCCCAAAACACAACCATCACCAAAGGCTGAAGCTGCAAAGGTGGTGACAGTACTGCCAGCAGTGAAGCTGTCACCTTTGTAACTTTCTGTAAGTGGAAACATCGCCAGCCCTGAGCTTGCCTGGCTGTGTTTGGAGCTGGAGGTGAAACCCATCTCTCAGCCCAAGCTTTTAGTTAATTGTAGACTCTAGAGTTTCCAGGGTTGATTAATATTCCTTGAAGATGATGAAGTCTTCTGAGAACGCTTCAGCAAACACTGACATAATGCACAAGTATTCAAAGACCAGGGAGTTGGTTTCCTGAGCTGGTTTACTACACCTCTGATCTGTAGGATTATAGACTTGATAGCTGGTTTTAAAAAATTTATCACGAAATCGATTATTCCTTCCTGTTTCCAGTGACTGCAACCTCCTGTGCCTCACATACTGTCATTGCAAAAAGGGAAAATGACCTCAGTCTTTTAGGCTCTGGTGGTTGACAGGAGCATTACTTAGGGTGTTGGTCAGTGGCTCTGAGGCAGTGTTCCTTAATAATTTTTATTTGAAAGACCATCTGACTCTTCAAAACAATATGTGGACCATTTGTCTTTGGCTATTGTTTGGTGATTAGGACCAACAGGAAGAATCCTGAGGCCAGTAGGACAGTATTTATAAAATTATAACTTCTTTACATTATATCATTACTGTTGGAAGTATAAAATGCTGGTTGTTGCATTAAATCCAGGCCCCTGGATTTTAGCTACCTGCAGGTGTTGGTAGCGGTCGGGAGCTCTTTGTGGTTTCTCTGGTAACCTCCTGTATTGCACAAGCCAGGGGTAACACTGCTCCAAGCACTGTGTCCCCCGGTACTGGACAGACTTGATGGAAACCTTTCTGCATGTGACATGCTGGGAGAGGAATGGAATAGTCATGTAGTGAGAAGTCAGTGCAGTCCCTCACAGGGTCTGGTGTGGGAGGGTGTGAGTTGACTTGCTGAAGAGAAATGCAAGTAGCAACTGCGGAATGGTTGAGGTACCTCTGGAGATTGCTCAGAGCAAGGTCAGACAGAGGAGATTGCTCTTTCCCGTTGGATACTGAATATATTAATGGAGGGAGAGACTCCACAACTTCTCTGGAAAATCTGTTCCAGTGTTCAGTCACTCTTGCAATGAAGAAGGGGGCTTATGTTTAGAAGGCATGTCTTGTATTTCAGTTTGTGCCCAAATGACCTCATAATTTCAAATTGTGGATGGGTACTGAGTGGGCGAATGGGTTACCTGGGTCATGTAACTGGTTACTGAGGACCTGTAGAGCTGCAGGCACCTGTCATATAAACACAAGTACTGCCATGTCTTAATGTGGGTTGCCTGCAGTTAATTTGTAAGAGGTGTTTCTGATAGTATGAGAGAGAGCCTGTGGGAAAGAAAATGAAAATACAAGATTGTCAGAGCARTTTATGTAGCTCTTAAGCTCTTTGAAGCCAACCTGTGAGGCCTGCAAGAAAAGATGAACAAAGAGTACTCTAGGGAGCACATTAATTGATTTAGTAGGTCAGATCTGACTCTGGCTTGCAGTTCTTTCCTTCTTTGTTACAAAACTGACACCTGCTTAAAGATGAAAATGTTAGTGGTGTGGGTTTTTTTCTCTTTGGACAAAGTTAATCACTGGGACAGGGTGAGAAGCACCAGCAAGATGTTGTCAGTCTTGTTCAGTTTGTGCAAATGGCCAGGGTTCTTTGGATAGTTGTGTTTCTTGACTTGTGATGGACACTTCTCAAGGGTGTCCTAGGGGAACGTACAGAAAGCAGACACCAGTTGTAGAGTACCTGTGTCTTCTTTCTGGTAGTGGCCATGACATAAATATTATTGATATGCCTTACTTTCAGTGCAATAGCATTGTACTCTTGGCCTTCTCCTAGGAATGCTATTTCCTACCCTCTAGAACTCTTATTTCCCTACTCTTTCTACTCTGTTTCTTTTCTCTTGAGTTGAGGCTGCCATCTGTATATGTTCCCTGATCTTAATCCTGTCTCCTCCAAGATCTCAGTGAGTC
The DNA here is from genome assembly GCA_018881555.1 of Amblyornis subalaris. Classification (NCBI taxonomy): domain Eukaryota; kingdom Metazoa; phylum Chordata; class Aves; order Passeriformes; family Ptilonorhynchidae; genus Amblyornis; species Amblyornis subalaris. The sequence continues at coordinate 2,116,063 of JACAXG010000021.1, forward strand.
CAGCATCTCCCTGACCTGATCAGGACATTCTACTGGTGCCCCATCCCACAGATGTTTTCCTTTTCCAGAGATTAATTAAAACCCCATGATAATTCCTTAAGGTGCCAGTGGGAGTTTTCACCATGTCGTTATTGCTATAATTTGAAAATTTCTAGAAGATTTTGTGATAAACTGAATTAAAAAACAAAACGAACAAACAACCAAAAAACCCTCTTCAGACTCAATGGCAGTTACAGCAGGAGTAATTTGGGTGGGAGTATGGGGATTGGCACATTAGCAAAAAGCATTTTTCATGGAAGGCTACTTAGACAACCTCTTTTTAGTCATCCAGCTGTTCTCGGTGAGCAGCCATTGCAGATGGAGATGCTGCGCGTGCTTTTGGCATATTTAAAGCACCTGGGATCTGCATACTGTCTGATATAAAGCAGTCTTTGTGATGCCCTGTAGAGTAGATATTTGCATAGATTAGACATATAAATCTGCCTTTTATTTTCTGCTAACTCCTCAGAGAGGAGGCATCCTTTCAAGCATTTATTTAAAAAAAAAGTCTTTGTACAGTGTCTAAAGTAAACAAGCTTGCTTTCACTACGCTCTTGTTCCAAAAACAGAGAACCCACACACTCTTGTGGCTTTCTGAAAATGTGGGTGCGATGCTGCTTTCTGCACAATTATCAGACAATCCATGGCCTTTTTCTTCCCCCCCCTTCCCACAGTTCTAAGGGAAAACTGAAGTCACATTTTACTCCCCACGGTGTCTCTGTCTTAGCACATGATACTGCTGTGTCTCGGGTGAAGGAATAGAGGTGTGCTTTGGTCTGGTTTTCTTTTTTCTTTCCTGGAAGTTTTCAGTATCTTACTAAGTGCTCTGTACTCAGTAATATCCAGTGGCTTTTGTGCTGTTGCAGACTGGGACATAATCCTGGGAAATGAGAGCAGTTCCTAGTGTGGGTGCCACCATGGAGTTGGGTCCCTGTTGTGCTCTGCTTGGTAGGTCTGGCACGCACAACTCTGTAGGGAGGGACATGTTCCAGCATCTGCACTGTGCTGCACTGGGCTTCTGCCCCAAGTTCAGCTGTCAGCTCTACATTTTCCCAGAAGAATGTGCTGTACAGCTTTCCCGTGAAAGGAAACAGTGTTTGGAATGGGATGGCTGCACCTGCAAAGTGTGGGAATGAATGTGTTTGCAGGTGGAAAATTAGAGCCTGTAGCTCCCAGGCCTCTTTTCTGGATGTTCTGAAAATTCAGCCTCAAACTTATCCTCTTTTAACTAAGTGAACATTTATTTTCTCTGATATCTTGCTGCCATACTCTTTTCTTCACCATTTATTGTAGTTGTTTTTTGCTGTTTGCCTTTTAAGGAAATATTTCTTATTCACGTTTCCCAGCCTTTTCCTTTCTTTATTATTTTATAAGTGTTAGGTGAAGACTTTTTAAGCAGAAGTTCTTCTAAAGCATACAGAGCTACAGACTCTTAGGACCGTATTAATTTTTAAATTGCATGAGGATAAAGTACAGGGAAAAAATTAGTTTTAACTGCTTCATATTCACAGGGAAAAATGTTTTGGCAAATCTATTTTAACAAATGCTGGATTTTTTCCTTCCCCTCAAAAAAGTCCTTGTTAAATGTCTCGCCTACTTGAGCTTATCTTTGCTTTTAGTCTGTTGTGCTTTTTTTTTTTTTTTTGAAAAAGCTAAAATTTCACATCCTCCTCTGTTGCTTTTTATACAAGTACAATCAGCTGCAGATTTCTACCAGTCATTGCTGTCTTTTCTACTAGCCACTGCACCTTATACTGTGCTTTTAATTTCTGTATTAAGGCTGGATATCACATATCCTCCCATGCCAGCCTGGTTTTGTGGCAAGCTCAGTGATGTGTAACTCTTTTGGCTGTTAAGGATGTAAAGGTACATGAGGATGCTTTGCTTTTCATGGCTGGTCACACCTGCAGCTTGTGGCTGCAGAAGTCTCTGTGTACCTTCGAGTTCATGGCAGTTGCTTTGGCTTCATTGTCCAAAATAATTATTTTGTATATCACAGTGTGTCACAAAAACCAGCACAATGTGTACCACCAGATTTGTTCCAGACATCCTTGACTGTGCTTGCTTGAAGTGAGGGACTGTGACCAGTTGTGTGGCCATGCTTGTTACTACACCACTGATAGACTCATAGGATGTTTTTTAATGCCAGTGGTTCTCAAAAATTTATTGACACTTAAAAAATTTTATATGAAAGTACAGAAAAGTACCATGCAGGATGGGAGGAGAAGAGAGATGCATGGTTTAGTTGAATGGATACATGGCAAATGGGAAAGTGGAGTGTTTAAAACAAAAAAAAGTCCAGAGTTTCATCTCTCACACTTGGAGGTTTAAGTCGAGATTTAACCCTTCAGTGCTACTGGTATGTAACAGAGTGGAAAAAAGTTTGGTTTTAAGGCAGCAGAAGCCTTACTGCCTTGTCCAAATTTGTCTCTTCCCGAGAACCTTTGTCGGTTTGTGTTTATGGTGTACTTACAGTTAAAAGGTTTCTGACAGTTTTCTTTTCTTCTTAAGTTGGGCTGGAGCCTTGTGTAGCATAAACCAGTGTAGCCTCTTCCTTCTAAAAAATATTTCCAAATTTATCATTATATGTATTTTTATATATCTCATATTTCTAGTTTATAGAGAGCTTTAGATCAATGGACTGTAATTTTAAATTATTCAGATGAATTAAAACAGTTGCTGCTATACATGGAAGCTGTATCAAATGAACAGAAAAGGACAGGATGTTGTATAAGAATGGCAGACCTTAGAAAGGGAAGATAATTTAATCTCATGAATCCTGTCAAAACTTTTGTTCTCAGCTAAGTGATTGAGAAAGTCAAATTTCTGAATAATTTTTTGCAAAGGAATGGTGTGAAACAACTGTGAAAGGGCATGGGGTGCCAACTGACCCAGATGCGGTGGTACTATTTCTTTTCTTTTTAACTAGAAGAACTAATAGAGGGTGCTGTAGGTAGGTGCTGTGTAGTGAAACACAGCAAAAGAAGGGTGAGGACAAGGAGTAATGTGTCTTATTCATGAGAGTATTCATGAGATATCATGGTGGAATTTCCCAGCAGAAGCAGTAGGAACGCTGGAGCTGAAATTTTATAAACTGACATGAGGCAAAGAAATGTTTGCTGGAACAGAATCCTCTTTAGGTTTTGGATGGCAGTTATCAGCCGGCCTGAGCCTACAGGTACCAATTCTGTTCATGCTCCTGGAGCTGATCATCTCATGACTGGAATCTCACTCCATCTCCCAAAGCTGGGACAATGTCGAGCTCTGGGATTCATTGCTGAGTGGAGCCAGGGAGTGTCCTGAGTCCTCAGGGATCCCAGCTCTCTTCTGTTGGACCAGATTGCGGATGGGTCATGAAGTAACTTGGAAATGTCWGCCCTTTTGCTTTTTATGTTTCTTTTTTTTTTTTTTAAACTTTTCCCTTCCTTCCAGCTGCAGGAATTTGGGCTCATGTAGTCTGGGCAAGGGAGCAGCTCTGGAACTGTATGCAAGCTGGATGAGTCCTAAGAGCCCTGGTTGGCCACCCAGGCTTCGACAGTCTGGGATATTTTGGTGCTCCTTTGATGGTTTTACTGTTTTGTTTTAATTATTAGACTTTTTTAATATTAGTGGCTACTGCAGCATAAAACACACACATTAGGCTTGTACCTGCCTTGTTGTAAACAAGCTGATCCTTAATTAGCTTTCATGTTGTATTTAGAGGACAGCAACAACAAATAATGTGCAGTATTTGCTTGGGTCTTCTTGTGTTCATATTCTTGCAGCTTATGTGTTGTTTTGCTTTTCAGTAATATTCTTGAGTTGTTTCTTTTTGAATGTGTATTTTAGTGGATGTTTAAACTTTGACTTAAAAGTAAGAACTCCTTCAAGGCAGACCTAAGATTCAACATTAATTCCCTGTTTATAAAATATTTGCTGAGGAGGGCAAACCCTTCTCCCAGCTGACTTTCTTCAGTGAATGGGGAGCTTGTTCTCTGTGTGTTGGTTATTGAAAGCTGAGCTCTTTGTGCCAGATATTTTAAGAAACTGTTGATGCTTAGATCTAATCTATTACATTATACTGTGCTTTTGACCAGAAAGTGAATGTGTTTTCATGTGTGTGGTTGGGCAGTACATATGTAGCAACTCTAGAAAATAGTGTTGCATAACTATAAATACAGTGTAGGATACTTCAGCTGCATTCTTGCTTTACTGTGTTTTGAAGGCAGTGGCTGTGATGGTTAGAAATGTTGCAACAGGAATGTCTTGGCATTAGGCAGATTCACATTTATATCTGATCATAAGGAAATAATACTAATTTTATGTTCTGAGGCTTAGTCATGTGCTCTAACATATCAATTTCCTGACGGGAGCTATTTCTACATTCAATTTTAGTAGAACARATACTTTTGGAGTAATCTAGCCTTTTTTATTGGGCCCTTTTAAATGGCAGCAAAGGTTACATTCTGAGGTTCTGTTCTTCTCATACAGTAACAATACACCATTTACACATGGTGGGGGAGCTTCCTCTCTAGTCRTAGGTAGTCCAGATTGAATCCTTCCATACCGGTCGTGATAGTGGAGGCATTTGCACTTGGGAAAAAGTACTTTGTATCTTCCTTTCTTGTCCACCTGGGCACGTGTGCTGTTGGAGACACTTGTTGAACCTGTATGTTGGATCAGCAGTGTGGATGGCTTTTACCATGGTTGAGAACCCTACATGATTCAGATTTGTTTTTGAAAAATTCTGCAACTAGGTAGAATGTAGCAATTTTATTGTCCATGCTTGTGATTTTTATTATGTTAGGCTTCTCCCTAAACTTTGCAGCTCTTGAAATGAGGTAATGATATGAATTTCAGTCTGAGATTTTTTTATGTGTTCAAAACGCAACTCAGACTGGATTGGTAAGGAGCAAGTAAAGAAAGGCATGAAAGGTATGACTCCAGATAGCTCTCAAAAACCAGGAGGGAAAAGAATACCTAGCTTTACTAAACAAAGAAGTATCATTCTTCAATAATAGGATGGCTTTGAGGGGGATTGATGCGTGGCCTGTGAAACTTAAGAGATGACAGTACATTAATTGTGCATCCATTTCAAAAGTGCATAAGGAGCCAGATGGATAGAAAATGTAGGTATGTGCAGCAGGACAGAGGAGGATTTATTGAATCATAGAATCTCTCAAGTTGGAGAGAGTCCGTAACAACCATTGAGTCCAATTCCCTGCTCCTGGCAGGACAACCTAAAACTAAATCATATGATTTAAAGCATCATTCAGATGCTTCTTGAACTCTGGCAGGCTGATGCTGTAGTCACTTCCTGGGGGAGCCTGTTCCAGTGACCGACCACCCTCTGGGTGAAGAACCTTTTCCTCATATCCAATCTGAACTTGGAATCACACAAGAGTCATAGAATAGTTTGGGTTGGAAATGATCTTTAGAGGTGATCTAGTCCAACCTCCCTGCAATGAGTAGGGACCTCCTCAGATAGATCAGGATGCCCCCAGCTCCATCCAACCTGATCTTGAATGTTTCCAGGGATGGAGCATTCACCACCTCTCAGGACAACCTGTTCCAGGCCTTCACCACTCTCACTGGAAATAATTTCTTCATTATATCTAGACTAATTCTACCCTCTTTTAGTTTAAAACCATTACCTCATTGTCTTATCACAACAGGCCCTGCTTTACCCCTGTCTTACAGTCCCAGTGTAAGTACTTCCCCTAAGGCAGCTTCATGTCCTATTTCCTCATGTCCTATTCCTGGTCACCAGAGGAAGTGACTGTTTATTATTAGGACACGGCTGCAAACCACTGTGTTAAAAATATGTCTTGTTTACATGAAYAGTCAGGATTGAACCTTAATTCCAGAAAGAAGAGCTGAGGGTCCATGAGACTGAACCTAGTACTAGATCCTTAAAGAGAAGAAAATACATTAAGCATTTTGAAACTTGCTTTGAAGGTCTAAGCAGCTTCAGTTGCAGGAGAAAAAGTTCTTCTGTGTTCCTGCAAGGAAACAAAAACAATTTAAGTGGCCTATGTATTTTATTTTGTGATATCTGACAGTTGGAATGGTGCTGAGGCTAGAAATCTGGGCTTTTGCTTTCATCAGTGAAGAGCTTGCTTTGTGTATGGAACTGTGTTTGGATGAGTCACACCTACGGCTTTTTGTTTCTCAGCCTCTGAGGAAGCTGTCCTCACCGCTGCTTGGTGATAAGCACTTGTGTTAGGTGGATCACTGTGATAACCTGGAGTTATCTTCTGTTCAAATCCTGCTCTTCTTGCTCCTTGGCTTTCTCCTGTTAGATTTCCCAGTGCCACACACGTATGGCTGCATGTTTCTAGCTGTATTGCTAGTAGTACCCATTCCACGTGTGTGCGCATGGATTTATGGAAAATCTGTTGAAAATCTGCTTGTATGATCTGAATGTGTCCCCTTTGCTTATTTTGTATTAGTAGCTGGTTACCTTAAATAGTGCTGAAAAGTGATTTTAAATCTTGCTGTAAGTGGCAGTAGAACAACCTCATGAAAACTGCAACTTACCCTACTTTTTGGAATGAAGTGGAAAATTGTGTCCTGCTTTCTTTGAACTGCAGTGTCTTAAGGTGAGAGGATGAGTGTAGGGATAGTAACCTTCTGCTTACACAGCTGGAGGATTTGTCAAGAGTGGTATTTGACAACATGGCCTTGCTAGATCTACTTACACTTGTAAACTGTACAAGAAACCTTCACCTAGGTATTTACTCTCGAAGACTGCGTCAGGCTTAAGATAGGATGCAGAGATACAAAATGACAAACAAAAAATGGATTTGGTTTTGTAATAGTTTTATTTCTAAATAGAAATGATGTTCTGTRGAGTCAAAATTCAAGTCTAATGTTTCCTGATGGAGGGGAGCATGCTGCCATCATCATGATGGACAGGGAGTTCCCAGCCACAAATTGGGAGGTTTCTGTAAACTTCATGAAAAAGCCCCTGCTGTTGGTATGACTCAATAGAATCAGTTATGGTAGATTTTGTTCCCTGAAGGTTCATAGTGTACGGTTATCTTCTTAAGCCACACAGGTGCAACTAAAAGCAAATAGAGRTATTTGGAAAAAAAGATGCTAGCTTCAATGTTTTGGTTTAAAGGAGAGAGGATAAGAAAAGCAGAAAAAGGGAAAACACTTGTCATCCCTAGCTGCTTGAGTCACAGAAGTGCCCATCAGCTTTTTTGCATCTCCTCAAATGAAGATGAAAAGGATAATTCCTCCTCCAGTTTAGCAACTGTGCCGCTCACTGCCTTTGTCATTTAGACTGTTGCAAACTACCTGAGTGCCTGTTTTCCCCTCAAGGTGTAGCAGCAATGTGTGTCACTGCAGAGGGAGGTTTCCCGCTCGTTACAGAGCGCTGTGCACACAATGGATGTTATGGTGCACCTCACACACTGGCATGCGCTTCTGACTTGTCTCCCAGGGTAGTTTAAGGCATTGTTTTTGACAGATGACTCTATTTCCTAAGTTGGGGCTAGTATTCTCCTCTTTGTCTTCCCATATGATGCAGTAACAGTGACGAGCAGTTTCTCCTTAGGGAAGTGCAGAGTGCTGGGRAAAGTACTATTTAAACTCTTCATGACACAGACCCATCCTGCCTCAGTCATGTTGCTTCTCCTTCCTGATGAAGCCTTAAAGAGTGAAGGTTGCTCTAGACTTCTTGTGTAAGCAGTGAGAAGAAATGGGCCTTTCCACAGAATGATTCAAGATTCCTCTGTTGTGCATCACTTTCTGCAGGTGATTCATTCTCTGTTGTCTACTGTGTGTTTTGAAAAGGGAACTGTGGCTTATTGGTCTTCCATTTAGAAGTCCCAGATAGATGTCTGAAATTTGTCTACAGCATCAGAAAGAGGGTCAAGACTGCAACAGCAGCATGTGAGCAAACAGATCTGTGGTTTTTGATTGGGGTTTCTAACTGCTTTATTAATTTTGAGAATTCAGTAGACAGTGGAAATCTTGATTACGATAGCACTGCCAGTCTTCAACTAAATTTATTGAATTTTGAAGGTTTTACTGCACACTGGAGCAAACCTTCTCTTCTCTTACAGCTGAGAMACAAACCATGAAAACTAGTTCTAAACTTACCCTTTTTCAGTGATCTGAATACCTKTAATTTTTTTTGCCTTGCTGGCAGGGTATAGTACCAAAGGAGCTGCAATTGGATGTCAGTACAACCCTGAAATCTCCAAGTGTGTTTGAAAGAAGCATTTGTGTGGAGGCCCTTATGCAGCTGAAAATCTCAACAAGAATTTGGCAGAAGTCTCAGTGTCGGAAGATGGCAGATTCCTGTGCAATGAGATGTTTACTGGTTCACTGTTTTATCTTTGGCAGCTGCTTTTGCACTTGATATCGTCAGCTGTTTTTGAAGCTTTTACAAAGAATAATTATTCATTTCATGAAATGGATCTATTTTACCCGCCCAACAGGGTGCTGATTCACATATTTCTCTGGCAACATCCCGTTGTTATCAGAGCTGTGTTCACTTTTGCAGGGTTGCCTTCACTGGGATGTTACAACTTCCTGGGCTATGGTTTTATTGCATGATTTACTGAGGTGTGGGGTGACTGTTTTCGATTATTCCTGTGGAAACGCTAGGGTCACTGAGGTCTTTGGGAGATGGAAGCAACCTGTGTTTTCCTGTTTTCTGCTGGCAGTGAGCGCTAATGTAGGYGTTCCAACAGTCTTCTCACAGGAATACAAGGTGTTCTACTGACGACCTATAGATAGACAGCAACTTCATTGTGTCACATTTCAAGCAGTGTTTTCTTATTGCCAGAACAGATTACTGTTAAAGACAGTAGCCAATTGGACTGGATTTTAACTCCCCACCAGGTAAAATTCCACTAAATCAATAGAGCTTTCTCGGACATTAGTTATGTGAAGTTGGGATACTACTTAAATGTTTCACCGATGGGGTTTTGTAAATGAGCTCTATAAATTCATGAACAAGGTTTCACTGCAGGCTATCACAGCATTAATTTTTTTTTTAAGTTCAGGTTAAGCACACATGCTTCTGTAAGTTTGAACGTGCTCACTTGCACTTTGAATAAAGTAACACCTGAATACACTTGCATGCTGCTCTGCACCCACAAGCCAATTATTTTGTGATGTGCTTCTGTATGCTTACATATGCATGCCAGTTGTTCACTGGTATATGTGGTCACTCAGTTCAGCTTTTGCATCAGTGCACAGCAGTATATTTAGCCAGAAAAACATGGTGGACTTGGATCATTCCAGAGTTTAGAGCTGTATGGGAGGAAAATACTTAAATATATGTTGAAAAAAGAAATGGGGCTTATGGGGTGTATACATTGTATTTTATTGTTTCATCTGACACAATGAGGGGAAAAGAATGCGGCAATGAGAATGCTTTGTGTTTGTTTTGTGTCCAAAGAATAGTTATGCCTGTACTTAAGCCCAATTAAAAAAAAAAAAGGTTATCTATTTATTTTCAGTATTGCATAGTATGAGCTGGAGTGTACATATGTTGTAGTTAACTCACCACATTTTTTTAGCATGATATTCTAACCTGCTTGGCCATTAACCTGGCTGGCTACCAGGAGAATTTTCAAACTGTTGACTCATATTGCTTCCATATGTAGCTTAAACCACCTTTTCCCAGAGTAGATACAGCTTGAAGGTTAGCTGCCTTGTTTTTCAGRGCAGGGAGCAGCATATTTTGAACTGAGTCAACACATGTGAATAAAGGAAGTAAATATAAGCTATTAGTAACTTTTTGGGGTCTAATCTCATTTTTGCCAAAATCTAGTTCCAAATCAGTAAAGACCAACAGGGTTTTTTTTGTTCTCTTCTTCCTCAGGAGGTTAAGCAGTCTTCAGCATACATAGCCATGGCTCATCTTTCTGTTTTTGCATCTTTGTGAGGATGAATCTTCACAGCTGCTGTTTAAGGATTTTTTTTGGTTTTTTTAATCTAAAGATTTGGGGACATGAGTTGCTGTGTGTGTGTGGGACCTGCTGGTCCGAGGATGTGACTAACCAAGTGGGAAGTGACACACAGGCTGCATGCCATGTCATATTAGTGAGCACCTATATATAGGTGGGGCCTATGTGTGGTTGGAGCTCCTGTTCATAGTTGGAGCCCACTCTTTGTGTCAGGCAGCAAAGGACAAGTGATGGCCAGGAGAATTTTTTACTAATCAGAGTCCTGCWTCAGAGCAGTCTTGCCTCTGGAACACACAGCTCGGGGTGAGGAGGGAGAGCCCTGGGACCCTATACAGGAATGTGGAAGACTGTGTTAGGGGGAAGGTGAAGGTGGAGGCAGCAGTTGTGTGAGGTATTGTGGCTTTGCACTCAAAAAACCCAACCATGTTGTGGTCTGTTTGTGAAAAGCAGTATGTGGCACTGCTGCAATTCACCTACCTGATTCAGTTCTACTTTTTTATTTTGTGTGATCAAAAAGAAAGTGAAGCTAAAAAGGAAAAATAGTCTCCCGTGCTGTAACCTTTGGATCTCTGTAGCCAAATGGAAGTGTTTTGCTCAGTTCAGGAGATATGAGTGTGTAGTTGAGAGTGTTTTTAAACCTAGTCTGAAGTCAGTAGGGCTGCCATCTTGAACAATAACACTTCTGGCAAGTGTTCAAAACCCAAACCAAATGGATACATGGCTTTTTTCGAAGATGTGTGGATAACAATGTCTTCACTCCCAAATTCTTTATTCTAGTGTTTCTGTGTAATATTTATGCTTGCATCGAATGGGGTTTTTTTTCAGTTGAAAATGCTAAAATACAGATTTCTTTGCACTATGTGATTTTGCTTTGCTTTACTTTTGCAATCCCACTCCAGCCTTTATAAAGATGAATTCTATGGTGGCATCACCAGGCCTTGCTGGACTCCAATTTGCAGAGACCAAAMATAGCCTTTGCTGATAGAGAAGGCTCAGAAGACAAGGGAGTATGGCTTCCYCTGTTTTGTTTTGTTTTTTTTTTTCACTCTAAAAGGCATGTTGGAGTTTTGTGCTGTATAATTCTTTAGGTATTTGGATTAACTCCGATAAAATTATAGGTGGTTGTAAGGGAGTTTATTGTGCTTATAAATTGTAGTGGGGCTCCCTGTAATTTGTTATAATTAATTCAATAGTTCAAGAGCAGAAAATCAAGATCAGGTTGTGGCATGCCTTCCTTTCTTGCTAAAGCATGCCATTACTGGCCTTTTTATTTAAAGTTTCACTTTGTGTTTGTGGGTTTATTTGAACTTGGAGTACGCAAAATGCATAATACACTCTTAACAAAAAGTACAAGTACAGAGGATGGACCTGTTGCGGTTGGGGGGTTTCTTTTTAAATACAGAGAAATTGGTGGATACTGTGAAGCTGCATCTGGTGGCTAAGCCTCTCATGTAAGGAGTGCGTGTTTTGGAAGGCTCGTGTCATGTCTGCGGACTGCAACAAGGCCCGGGTGCATGTCTGTGCTTGTGGCCCTGCAGAAATGGCAGGAAAAGAAAACCACTGGCAGAGCACTTCTTTCCAGTGCAAGGTCCGTCTTTTGCTGCCAGTGAGGATGATGAGTGTGATGCTGTTGTCTCTGTCTCACTGCTGAGGGTTTCACGGGACACCAAAGAGCCACAATACTTTGATATCAGGCTGCACTGGAAGCATATATTGCTTCTGTGTGAGAGGTTGTAGAGCCTGTGTTACCTTCCGAAACCTTCCTTCTGATCTCTGTTTGTAATACAAACATTCTTTTCTTGAAGTGCTCAATTTTTCTGCAGAAAGTTTGGCTTTATTGACTGATTCATGCCAGAAAAAAAAACCTCTTACTGCTCTTAAAATACTTTGCATTTACTTTTGAAATCGTCTGCCAGCTGTGTAAAGAATTRGAGGAGGTGGAGATCTGGAATTTTAATTGTCTTTTGGGGAATGCACACAAAYGAACAACCTTTCAGTAGTCAACTGCTGAAATGGAGATGGTAAACAACARCTAAGCAGTGCAAAATTCTCATCAGGCTGTCCTTAGCTGTGTGTTTTCCTGTTCTAGTATGCTTAGCCAGGAGCTGACCGTGGAGCTGGCCCTTAACCTTGGGAAGGCATTGGCCTTTGGTAGGTATCTCACTGGTCAGCTGTGGTAGCTGGCCTTTCATGGTGTGCCTCATTGCAGCTCACGAAGCAAGCCAGGCATCCAAGCTGTGCATCATTTGTCCTTATCTCACAAGTTTCATACTAAAATAAATGGAAAGTGGCCATCATTGTGAAGTTAGTCTGTTGTAGCCAAATCCCTTCTTTTGCCCTTCAGCTATAATCTGTTGCTTTTAAAGAGAGAGATTGAGTGATGTGGAAGTAGGTGATATGAACTATGTTTTGATCTGTTCTCCTTTTTTCAGWCAAATGTGTGAATATGATGCTATCCCAGCATTGTTCTGTCTCGGTAGGAAGGGGAAAAGGAATGACACAAATCTTTCCATGTATTTAATTTATTTTGGTTTTGGTTTTGGTGTCAGTCATGTTTTCCATCCAGCTGCTGGAGGAAACCAGGATGTAGGCAGCTGGATGCTGCTTTTGAACAACGTCATTTCTCGGTTACCTGAAGCTAACCTTGACCTACCCTCTTAAGGTTGTTACAATCAAAGAGCTCGTACCCTAGAAGATGTTATGACTGTGTTTTTACTGTTGGCATTGACAGTTTGAGCTTCTGAAGGAATTTCCTCCTGCCATGTGTGACAAAGCCTCTTTCGTCTCCTTCCCTCTTTTTTCTGGCAAGTCTGCTGATCTTCTGGAAGGTCTGTGAGAGGGTGTGGTAGACTCATTCTCAATAATACCCTTCCAAAAATATKACCCTTACATTAGTGGAAGCACTGCCATTGCTTTTTATATTCTAACACAAATCCYAGATAAATGGCTATTGTCTAGTAGTGTGAAACATCAGACTTTCGCTGGGAGAGAAGTTGATGAAATTCCAAAGGAGTGAACTAGAGATGTTCTGTTTATCAAGACCATCTAAGTTTTTTAAGTGGCAAAGACAAGGCATTAGCTCTGTGTTACTGACAATGACATCATGGATCTATGTATCTCTTTTTCTTTTTTTAAAGTGCCTTTAGATTAAGATGTGCTGATTGAATCCTTGCCTCAAAAATGTGTTTCAGCATGCTCAAACCCAGAAATCATAACACCATCTTTGCCAATACACTGAATGTTGCATCTGAGAAGACCAGTCTTGTCTGCCTGCCTGTCTTTCTTACCATATAAAACCCAGTCCAAGTTTGCAGTCAGATTTGTTGCAGTATGTTGAGTGACCCACATAAAACAAGCAGCATCTAGTAAGTAGTACTCTGGATTGAAACCTGGGAACAAAACATAGGTCTCCCAAATCTGCCTTGGGTTCCTGCCCAAATTTACACAAGTAGTTTCACCAACCTCAGATACTCTATAAAATTAGGCTAATGATCATCAATACATTAAAGCATGTTTTTCTCGGAAAAGCAACCAGTAAGAGTTAAATAGTAATATGACTGTCTCAAATACGTAACAAATAAATAGAAATCACTTTTTGGTCATTATCAGTTAGTTCCTTTGGTTGCCCACTGAATAGCCAAGTCATTGACTCATCTAACTCAAAGGCTGAGAAAATATGGAAGACCCCGTCCTCAAAATAAAAAATGGGCTTCTATTTCAAATATAGCATATAGGCATCTATGGTATCCTGTTGCTAAATAGTATCAAAATCATGGCAGGTTTTAAGGTGTGAGGTGAACAACAGACACTTCAATATCAAAGCTAGTGCTTAAAATCATTTTAGTAAATGATAGAAGGCCTTTTTTCTGGAGAAACTGCTTCCCCTGGGGGCACATTATTGCATAAGTGTACATTGCAGCGTCTCTCTTCAGAAATGTATTACCATACTAAGATAAACCCAAATGAGCTGACTAGGACTGTTGTTGTGACTCAATGAGACTTCTATTGTGTTCCTAATTTTAGAAGATCATAGTGTACTCTAATTGCAAATTTTTTTTTTTTTTTTTAAGTTGGAAAAGAGCTAAAGTTCTTGAGCTAAACCACTTGTGGACCAATCTGTTTCTCCTTTGACTCTTAAAGGATTCTTTTTTTGGAGATATGAAATGGTAAAGCAGTTCTCCTTTCCTCCAGAGAAGTTAAATTACATAGCTATGCAGTTATCCAATAGATAGGCTTGATGCCAAAATGGTACCTAATGAGTTATAAAAAAGTTAGTCATGCCAGTAATTGCATCATTAGAAACGATTGTAAAGGAGTTATACCTCTTGGGTAACTAATGCATGTTTTGTAGTGCTTTGTTTATTTTCAGATACACTAAAGGTAAATATTTATTGATATTGAAACTGTGGTGTATTTACACTAGCTTGAAATTTCCAAATAAAACACACTGATTTAAAAAAAAAAAGAAAAGCTTTTTAAGTGTATCCTGCTGCATTAGAGATAATGTGTGTGTTCCAAACCCTTCCTGATGTACAGAGAAGGAAAGTAAAACCAGGGAAAAATAATAAAAATCCAGACAGGTCACATTGCAGTGTTCAAACAGTATTAATGCTTATTAACCCAATCCTGTCACCTTTTTGTAGAAAATGTACATTTAGATTGTAAATCCCTGAGGCAAAAAGCATTTTTTTTCTGTTCCTGAACATTTCCTAGCAGAGTTTGATGCTGCTTGATTACTAAGGCTAGTGGTTCTGATAATACTGAGTAATTATTAAGGTAAGGAAGTATTTGCCTTGTGGTTCTTTGTGGAAGTCACTAATAAGAAAATCCTGAAAATGCAGTGCAATTACTCTGCAAACTTAACCCATGTTCTTAATTTGTAAAAGATCCTTTAACTTCTCTAYGAAGATTTCACTTCCAATATTGATCAGGCCAGGTTCTGTGTGGCTTATGATAACTGAAACATTGGTTGTTGAAGAGAATGGAAATAAGTGAAATTAATTGAGTTATTTTCTGCATGTATCAACAGGGGTTGTACGTGAGATGAACAGTGGTGATGGAAGGGTGCAATGAATTCAGTGGCACTATGCAAACACCCATGTTCTTTTTTGAAGTGACAGGAGAACAAATGTGAGCTCTGGTCTTGGGGGTAGTCTATGCAGAATTGTTTGGGCAAATGGAATTTCCCTACATTTATGCAGCTGTAACCAAGTCTGAATCTGGGTGTTGCAATTAAATTTTAAACCAGTACTCTTATCTCCTGCCCACTAATACTATTGAGTTTTAGTGGTTATTTTTTTTTTCCTTTCATAGGAAAGGATTGCTAAAATACAGACGGTTATTCTGGAGCTGAGATGTCATCTTKTTGTCCAGTTGCAGCTTCTTTAATCTATAAAAAGTGTTCTTTTTGATGCAATACATGCAAATATACTTTTCATGTTTTGTGTGTTGGCTAAATAGAGTTGTGGGAAATGATATCCTTATAATGATGGCTTTGTTCAGACTTGTTGTCCACTCCCATTCCCCTTGGAATTAGCTACCGGCTGGCAAACTGCAGTAGCCTTTATTATATTGAATACACAATGGCTCTGCTAAAAATGTTTAACCCAAAGTGAGCAATGAAGGTGAGAGATTTCAGCTCTAGGCCCACTTGGCTATGGTGGTGTCTTTTCTGCCTTGCACTCCTCTAGTATGCCAGAATGGCTTTGTGATTAAAGCTTTGTAAGTCTTAATTTTGAAATATTTTGTCTTTTATTATTTGGGGGTGCAGATTGCAAGCTTCTTTAATGTTCGCTTTCCATATGCTTTCCCAACTAAACCACCTAATAGAAGGCTTATGAAATGCATATTTTTATCTGTTGTTCTGGAACAGTGAATTTCCAGATTCCTCAGTGAATCTATAGCTGAAACATTTTTAAAATGTTTGATTTCCCTCAAATTACAGATCCACTTTTGCAATCCAAGCAAACAAAGAGGAGTCTCAGTTAGCATAGTGACATAATAACAGCATTTAATGTAATTTCAGATGGAGCAGCCTCAAATCCCTGACAGAATATGGGCCAATTGCATCTCTCCATTGGCTGGGCAGGGAGCCTGACCACAATTTTGCAGCATGGCTGAGCCATGAGTCTGTGGCTGGTGGAGGAAGCTTCTCGTGGAGCTTCCTTCAGGGTATGCTCCTTCTCTGCCTTGACAGTGGAATTAGCCACCCCAGTCTGCGCCTTGGGAAAGGAGATGTCCCAGTTCATGCCTTATTTGGACACTATGAAAGGAGCTGTCAAGGGACTCTTTAGGCAGGTGTCGCTTGTCACTATCAGTCCAGGGGTAAAGAGGAAGCAGGTACAGACCACAGATTTCTGCCTCAATCTTTTATCTTAGCACTTCCATGGAAACAGGTCTCAGAGCCATAGAGGGTGATTGCATTTCAGTGTGTTTGCTTGTGAAAAGTGACAACTTTCTCCATGAGATATTTTCCTGACAGATACACTAGTTAATGTCAGAGCGCTAATTACATATGTCCCTTAAACTCTTACTGCATGTCAATCTACAATATATAATAAATCCTAAATTTTACTATATGGTCTTTAAGGTGCTTTCCAACCCAGCCCATTCTGTGGCTCTATAATAGTCAAATATTCCTGTTAAGATTTTTGAATGTGACCTGTTTCTGATGATCAAGTGAAACACCTGTAAACGGGCATCTTTCTCAGATTGTGGGTGCTCTCTGCTGTCTTAATTTTCCTAAAGTATTGACAAATCAAATGGCAACTAAAACCCCACATCAGTGTTTCTTTTAAAAGTCTAGGTTGTAATATTTGATATTACAGCAACTGCATTGGCATTGTATTTTTGGTGTCCTTACCTAATTGTTTGTAGTTATGTGGACACTGTGGTTGAAGTCATGGCTCCACTACAGCTGGTGACGTTCTTGACTTCTGTAGAGCTAGGATGTCACTATAAGATTTTACACTGTTTTGACTTTGTAGCCTCTTAACTTTTTGTTTGTTTTAACAATAGCTCCAGCTTTATGGCAGATACGGATTTTACTCTTCTTGTTGGACTAGAATATGTAGCTCCTGTGTATATGTAGCATGGACACAAACAGCTGCTTTTGGGATTACAAGGCTTGAAGACCAAATTCAGCAAACACTTGGTCACCTGCATACTTGATAAAGCAGCTTATGTCGAGCTCCTGTGAAAGCATGCATGTTTTCAGAATTGGGATTTAGTCACTGCAAAGGAGTGGGAACAAGCTGATTTGTCTTTTGGACCRAGGAAGTGTGAAACCTGGGGCTGAATCACAGGGCTCAAGCTGAGAAGCCGTATGCTTTTTAGCCTGCCTCTCTCAATCAAATTTCAAAATCCCCTCAAGTTTTAATCTTCATTAGCCTGTGTGAAAGCCAAATCTGAGCATTTCAAATGAGATCATATTTTTCTATCGCTTCAATGCAGAATTAAATGGTAACATTTGCAAGTACAGTTAAGGCAGTGCAGTTCCTGTTACATGGGTGATATTGCAGTGGTTCTCCTTTCCACTGGGAATGGAAAGGTGGCTTACACTCTAAAACAAGACCAGAAAAGTTTCTTTGCCAAGAGGTTCAAAGGTAAGGTCAGATGTGGTGTGCTAGTTGTAGCTGAGCCCAGTTAGAAGTTTACTGCCCACAGACTTTCCGACTKCTCTTTGCTCTGTGCCTTGCAGAGGTTGCAGTCTCTGGGAGTGGCTGGCATGCTTGTGTACCATTTTTTTCTATCCCAGTTTATCTCAAGCAATTACTTCTTAAATCCATGGCATTTTAAGTGGATGCCCTCTGTTTCAGTGGGTGAGCAGGCATGCAGCTGAAGGGTGCAGTAACCTCTTAAACTGTTTCAGCTGCGGCCAGACTGGTGTGTCTTGTCATAGCCTGAAAATGCCCATTTTTTGGTTTTTGGGGTTCCTAACCTGGGTCACTCAGGTTAGGCACCTTGGCCTTGGGAGCATGAGGCTGACTGCACACATGGACTGTGTTAGAAGCTGGATTTGCTTGGTTTGTGTGTCTGAGTCATCCTTACACATGAAAAATGCCAATTAAAAGACCTTTCAAATGGGCCGTAGTTTCAAGATCAGCAGACCAAAGTGTATTGCTAAAATTCTGTTTCTTCAATCAAAATGGTGACACTGGAGCAAAAACAGTAGAAGCAACATGGAACAGCCCCATCTTGCACTGGTGATTGCATGGTCTTCAATAACCTCTACAAAATTTATGGAAGAGATAATCTTAGCAGATGTCCCTCTACTATGCGATCTAGGGAACACAAACTATTTTCTCTTTCATCCACCTGGAAGCATTGCACATGTAGGGATTGTATTGATTTGTTTCGGTAATGTGGAGTTTCTGAAGCCAGATACAGACCTGCTGTTTAACGGCCTGACCTGTTTGGSGTGATCTTTTTTTCTCCCTTTCTGCAGTCTTTTTTTCTGTAGGAAATGTGCAAACACATAGATATTATAATTTTGTGTTCTTTTTTTTTTTTTTTTGTAGATATCAGTATTACCTACAGGTGAAAAAGGATGTTCTTGATGGCCGATTAATATCTTCATTCGAGCAGGGAATTCGGCTCGCTGGTTTGGCRGTGCAAGGTAGGATGACATGACCCCATAGCCTCTTTCCAGCAATGGCTCTTTCGGTTTGTTCTCTGTCTTGACTGGGCACTAAGGCCTTGTATGACTCTTACTCACAGCAGCTGGGTTTCCAATTGATTTGAAAGTGCAGGGGTGGACTGCCACTGGTGAAACACAGCCTCAGGGAGGGAATGATGGGCCGCACCACAGTGCTCAACTTTCCTATTTCTAAAATTCATGCAAGCCAATCTCAACAAAACTCCAGTTCTTCCAGCCCTGACCACGGAGTACTTTGCAGCAATGAATTTGCTTCACGTTCTCTGGTTTGAAATGCAAATTACATCAAAGAGCACGGCAGCAGCTTTAATTTTGCCTTTAATTAAAAACTCATTTTGCTGTATGGTGCTATATGAAGTATGAAAGAACACATGACCGTAATTGTTATGTGAGTTATAAATTAATAATAAACTGCTTCTTACAACGTGATTTTTATTCTGAGCCTCCTAAGGACATCAATAAAAGTGGGATCATATAATGTATATGCAGACAGGAAGAAGCCCTGTATTTGGATGAGGTATGTTTCAGTCTATCCACAACTGACTATGAGAACCTAAGGCAGAGTTTCAGCAGTCTGATGAGTGGGAAGGGGGAAGTATATACATAAATAGCAGAYGTAAAGATCTGATTCTTGAAAATTAAAGGCTCAATGGAGAGAAATGCTAATATGGCATTTTTTGGAGCAGTAGAAAYGCCATGTTAGTATCTTACATCTTCATTAAAAATCGAAGGAAAAATGTTTCTTGTCAAGTCTTGAAATGTTTGACTAATAAAGCAAAATATATGTGTAAGATTCCATAATGAATCTTTTAATTTAGGTAAATGAAGATTTTCCAGTGTGTAAGATAGGTCTGAATAGATACTGCATGTTTCACTGTGGTTTTGGAGCTTTTTCCTAATTTTGAGAGTTAGGCAATACTATTATTCCTGACGTCTTACTTCCTTTGTCCTTTGCATGTGATGCAAGCAAAGGTATCTGAAATACTTATTTCTTTTAAGCTTACAGATTCTGTTTCATGCCCATTTTGATTTCTTTCTGTTTATGTTAAAACATAACTCTGAGGTAGAAACAAAATGAAACTGCATTTTTGGCATCCTGCAATATGTGAAATTGTCTAGAAGCTTTGAAAGAATGTTTAGATAAAATGATTTATGGTGGGGATTTCCAGCTTCTATAATATGAGAATCTTGTAGATGGTGTTTGATCCAGTTCAATTAATATAAAATAAAAACCTCCTGGCAAGATAGTCTTTTGATATAAGCTGTTGTGTGTTTAACAGACAGATAAATATAGACATTGTTTGGGGTTTTTAAATGTAGTTTAGCCTTTAGGAAGCATTTCCAAAACTCCATGGTCGCAAGGACATTTAGACAAGAATCCTCAGCCTGACATATGAGTGAATGTGAGTATGGAGATGAATATTTCTTCCAGAGATGTAGAAGAAGCAGCAAAGTGAGTAGAAGGGTGTGGGCCAGTCAGTTAAACCAACACAGTGCCTTGTGCTGTTACATTGACTGCAGAAAGATAACCCTTCCTCCATGCTGGTTGTTGACAATTTTATAATAAAATTGACTACCGGATTTTAACCTTTATAGGCTGTAAAATTAATCTTCTGTACAACTGTGCAGAATTGTAGTAGAGGTGGGTTAAATTTTCTTTATTTTTGTCTAGTCAGTGCTGGAAGTGTTGGAGAAGCAAAAGTGGGCACCGTGTTTAAAGAGGCTGAGCAATCCCAGCCTCTTTTAATGGGGCTGTGAGTTCAAGAAGGCTACAGAAAAACAAACTCTTGCACTCCTGATGGTTAAGCATTGCAAATGGTCATTATATTAGGGATCAAAAGAAAGAAATTACTTGCTGGCTGTTATTTGATCTCTGGTAATAACACTATTATTTTCAGACCTCCATGTTAAAAGCTAAAGTACAAGCAGAAATCTTTGTGCTGGGTTGTGGCTTCAGAGAGAACTCGCTCGCTTGAAATTAAGTATCTGTGCAAAGGTTGAGTGTGGTCTTAACATGTGTGGAAAGTGCCAAAATGAGTAATTGTGTTGTTTTTTTCCAGCGGATTTTGGAGACTATAATCAGTTTGAATCTCATGACTTCCTCCGAGAATATGTCTTGTTTCCTATGGTGAGTTCCTTCTCCCTCTCTTTTGTGGTCTTTTATGAATAATTTCTCCATGACTCAGAGATGACTTTCTTGATAATGGAGTAAAAGCACCAGCGCTGAACTAGCGGAAGCAAAATTTGCTCCCCAAAACCTGTAATGTACTTGATTGTAGCCGAATGATTCTATGCTATGCAATGTTAGCCCATTTTCAGTTCCTATTGAACCGCCACTAGGAATAGGTGTCAACAAAAGAAATGACTTTGAATCAAAAAAGAATTTGCAGCTATTTAAAAAGGTGCATATTATTAGCAGTACTGACGTGTTAGTGATGTGGCATATCAAGAGGATACAAGGGCTGATGCTGTGTATTGTGTCACAGGACAAACCATGCAGCCTTCCTCAAGAGAGTGTGGATTTCCGTCAGGTGACTATTGGACTGAAGTGAAGCCTGAATCAGGTCTTCTCCAGAGACTGTGCTGTAAATTTGGTTTACATTTGGAAACTAGCAAATAACTTGAATGCTTAGGCAAGCAGTTTAGATCGCTAATGATGTTGGAGATTTGGTGGCAAATGCCAAGCACTTGCGGTCCATGACATTGAGCTTCTCTGGGAGGAAGGCTTAGAGAAGGAAAAAAAAAAAAAGCCTGCTGAAGCTAAGGCTGGCTTTATCTTAAATGAACAAGTCCATCAGCGTGAGTCGTGAGTGTAAGCTTCATAAAGCTCATGGAATTCTTTCTAACTGGAAAAAATATTTGGAAGCAGGGTGGGGTTCCCATGCCCTGAGTGTAGCTGCCTGGAAGTTAAGGCATCTGGTTTCCCTCTGCAATTAGTGGAGCGGTAGAGGGAGAATGATTCATCCCGCTGTAATTTGAAGGCTTGAGAAGCATTTCGTCCCACTTACCGATGCTCTTTATAGAGGACAGGCTRTTCTTAAATCCAAAAAGGTGACATCTGCACAGTGTCTTGAACTGAAAGTGCGATTTTGAGCCGGTAGACAGTTTAAAAACACCTGAAAAAGTCAGCAGAAAGAAGGGAATGTACAGAGATGTCAATATGCTTTGTGCAGAATATACATATAGAAGATGGCTTCAGTATTGACCTTTCACTAATAAACTTCTGTTAGCCTGTCTAGTGGAGCAGGATTTCTTTGGTAAGCCATCTCATCTATTGATAAGTAACTCGTGTTTAGTTGATGGCTTATGAAGTCATGTGTGATAGCCTAAATGGGAAAGAAGATGGCTGCGAATATATACAGAGGAAAGTGTTGTCAGGGTGTCACTTTGTAAAATTCTGAACTACTGCAAAGTTCTTTCAATACAAAATGAATCATAGAATGGTTTGGGTTGGAAGGGACCTTAAGGACCATCTCATTCCAGACCCCCTGCCATGGGCAGCGGCAACTCTTACTAGACCAGGTTGCTCAATGCCCCATTCCAACCTGGCCTGGAACGCTGCCAGGGATATACTGGTACTATTTTTCTATTCAGGAAAAAATTAGGGGAGGCTTTAGGTCCCGAGATGACCTTTCAGGTGGTTAATTCCTCTGTGGTTCATCAGTTTACTCTTTGGGCCCATCTCTTAGAATCTCTGTTTTTGAGTCAGCTGCCTCCATGGTGGTTTGGTYAGCTCTCGTCTGTTTGCATGTGCTCACTTTGTGGTATCTTGCCTTTCATCCACACTACTATTACTGAATTTAAGAAGATTGGCAAAGTGTCTGCTTCCTACAGCCTTCAGAAGCCTACTCTTAAATCAACTGTTTCCCTGGACATTTCTTTAACTACTTGTCTTTGCTCTTTTGTGGAGGATGGATAACATAATAGTAAATATTTCACTGCAAGTTCATTAACAGCAGCTAAGTGCTGTAGATACAAGCTAGTTCCTAAGCAAGTTGAAGGATTTGAGAGAATCTGGGACATAGCAAAAGCCTCCATCAAGAACATTGCTATAAATTCATTAGTGAARTGAGCTTGTGGATGAGGGAGGGGCAGCTGCGTTTATGCTGTTTGATCTTGTGAGGCTACAATGTGTGTCAAATGGCATTTCTTCAGCAGGGAAAAGAACAAAGTTATGTACACAGTACACCCCACAGGTGTGTGGCTGTGCATAGGCATGTACCATGCCATTTTTCATTAGCACGCTACCACTTTCACATTTTTTTGTAGCAGAAGCAAATATCASAGGGGAGGGCCCCATTGAGCAAGAAGCAGTGTATTTAAGTACATTACATGCAGCCTTAAGGCTTTTTAAAATAAAACTAAGAACTTTGAGGTTTTGCAAGAAAGTTTTTCAGCTTCCTTTTTTTGGCCTTGAATTTATGAGCAGACTTCCTTTATTAACTTGCTCCCAGTTACTTCAGAATTGTTTCTACCATACATTATTAAATTTGCAGAGTATAAAAAATTTCTGCTCAGAAATGTGTTGCAAGCATAAAGTAGGTTTTATTGCATATTTGAAGTGATAGCAAAACTTTCAATCCCTTTAACATGAGGAAGGGAGTACCTGTATGTTGCAGGACAAAAAATACTCATGAATTCATTTTTCATGATCTATGTATTCTTTTGGGCCAGGTTTTTTTTTTATCTGTGCTCTGTACTCTGTTCTCTATTTTGGAATAATAAGCACCTTACCCGTATTTTTAACATTGTCTTTTTACTCTCCCCAAAAAAGTTATAAAAAAATCAGACTTTTGTGTTCTCCTTGCACATTTTCAGCATCCCATGCTCTGAATTTTCAGTGTGATCACTGATAGGTTCTCTCTCTGTAACTACCTGGAAGAGCATGAACAGTAAACAATCTTGAAACACCTGCTGTCATAATTTTTGTCTGCCATTTTCTTCTCTCTCTCTCTCTCTCTCTCTCTCTCTCTCTCTCTCTCTTTGATTGACTACTTTTTGATGCTACTTCATATTCTTACAGGATTGGACCCAGGATGAAGCTGTCCTGGAGGAGCTGACTCAAAAGGTTGCTCAGGAGCACCGAACCCACAGGTGAGCTTGACATGTTAAAGTTTGTATCTTTTTTTAAAATTTTTTTATCATCCTTCTAGTACTTCCCTGCCTTCCCATGCATTCCTGGCAGTGTTTAACTAGCCTRTCTTCATGTTACTATTATGCTTTGTCTCACTGGATTTTTAATTAGTCTATCACAAAAGATTATCTGCCTCTTGTAAACACAAAATGGCTGAGGAACTTAATCCCAAATAAACAAGCATTTACACCCTTAGGTTTAATGAGCATGTGTAACACTACTTGTGCTATGCAATAGACTCCTTCTCTTTTTGATTTCATTTAAATCCTGATGGCGAAAGACCCTGTGACTTGATCAGTGGTGATCTGAGGGCCTCTTGAAAGAGGAGAGGGATACAAATGCTCTAAGTGTAATGGAAATGAAAATAACAGGAATTGGGTTTTAAGTCTTATGGAGAAGACACAGTATAGTGTTACTAGTTAATGAGCTAGGAGTGTGTGCATTAGTGCTTCAGTAAAAAAACCTTCTTTGTGAGCAGGCTTCTTTCATGTTGTCCAGGTGTTTGAGTGGTGGAAGTATTCAAATCTCTAGAGTGCTGTTACGGGAAAAATGGCAGTGCCCATATGTCATATGCAATAGGAATATTATGTGAAGGATGCTGCATTCCCCATTACATGAGAGAAAGTGGTTGTGAAAGGACAAATACCAGTCTCTGACKCTAAGGCCGTTCTCAGTTTTGAGTTTCAATGCAAGCCTGGGCCTTTGATGCAACCAAAGGAATAGCTTCCAAGCCRGCCATGAACAGGCCTGGTTCTGTTCTCTCCCTGCCATGGGCTGCTTGTGTGATCTTGGTTAACTCACACACTTGAAAGGAAAGATTTCCCACCTACTGTGCTCTATAGTGCTATTTCTGCAACACAAAGAGCAAATACTTCCCCTCACTTCAGCAGGTAGATCATATTCCACCTCCTTTCTCCCAAGTATTTGTCTGGTTCCTATATTTCTGTTTGTAAGCTGTGGTAGGGAGGAGCAAAGAGTAGAAAAATTAATAAGAAGTGGCCTTCTTTTGGAGCAACCTGCAATCTATTCTGACCTGCTTTTCAGAATTGAAATCTGTTTGAATTCCTGAGCTGTGACAGRAGCGTGTGTAGACACGTGTGTAAAAGTTTTCAGCTGGTTTGTTCTCTCTTATGAAAGAGAATCTGTTCAACTTTTGGATTTAATGCCTGTGTTTTTGAACAGCCAACTTGAAAATGTAGATCTTTCCTTTTAAGTCATTTTAAGAAACTCTAGTGGCCTGGTAAAATATTCAGGCAGATTAGCACCCCTATAGCTCAAATTGTCCATCCAAAACTATCCACAACCTGATGCAATGGCCTGATGGTTTAATAAAGCCTGGAAAAGAGTTGATGTGTGCAGAAGAAGCTGGGTAATGTGATCAGTTCAGTTTGTTCCTCCTGTAATTTGAACTGTGCTTTGTACCTTACCTTAGTGACATTTAGTAAAATTTTCCCCCTTGCTGATTATGATCCTAAAGTCGAAAGTTAGTTTTGTGTTGTGCGTTTCTAGGCACCGTCTCCAAAGTGTCTTCTCAAGTGGTTTGTGAAACTGCCATTTTTTTGCTACTGTTTTGTGTGTGTAATATTGAACTGTTTGCTGCCTTTTGTTAATCTCATTGCAGTGGCATTACAGCAGCAGAAGCTGAGCTAATGTACATCAATGAAGTGGAACGCCTGGATGGGTTTGGACAGGAAATTTTCCCTGTGAAGGTATGTTAGTGTGTATTGTAAAGGAACCTCTGAATCAAACGATGCAGAACTCTGCAGCAACCTTTGGACTGCGTGCAAGTCATGTTTGTCCAAAAGAGACAGGACTTGTTTCACTGCTCCAGAGGGTGAAATGACTGCTGGTAGTTTGAATGGACATTGCAGCATGAGGGTTTCTGAGGCCTGTAGTGTTACTTCTCTTCCGTGAAAATCCTTGTCACAGAAGATGTTGCTGTGTGCTAGGGCCTGCTCACTTGGAACAAAGAGGTGCTCCTTGCMTTTCTTTTGAGTGCTATGGGAGAGTGGCTGGGGCAAATGAGCCTCGGCTCTGGTTGTCTTTAACAGGATAGGAAAATGAGAACATTTCATGTCTTTCTAAGTTGCTGTTTACCAAGCATTAACTTCACTTTTCCTTAGATTCTTGCATGTGCACACAGGTTCTCCACATGTTTATAAATAAGGGTGAATCTCAAGGCTTGTTTTATGTTGGCAGTCACTTTCTCTTCACTGGAAGCCCCATTCTGCCATGGATTGTCTGGCTGCCTGGCCTTATGGAGCACATGCTGCCATGATAAAGTTGTGCTGAGAAACTGAAAACTGCTCTTCCCAACTTGACCCATTTTTCTTAGCTAACCTATCCAGCCATGCTAAGTGGTGGACTGTGTTAAAGATAACTTGGAATTTAAAATCCACATCCACACACTAAACAAGCTTCCTGCTGAAGTCAAAATTGATCCTTTGGCACTAATCTCAG
Organism: Amblyornis subalaris; assembly: GCA_018881555.1. Classification (NCBI taxonomy): domain Eukaryota; kingdom Metazoa; phylum Chordata; class Aves; order Passeriformes; family Ptilonorhynchidae; genus Amblyornis; species Amblyornis subalaris. The sequence continues at coordinate 2,142,263 of JACAXG010000021.1, forward strand.
AACTGGCCTGGAGGGGAGGAGCTGAGTGGCAAAAAGCATTCAACCCAGCAACAAAAATTATGGAATGTTTATTGACAATGAATGAAATGAATGTTTTCCTCAAATTAATTTGGAATAATGCTGCATACTACTAGGAAAGATTTCTGTGTTGGGAATGTCGTTAGATATTATTGCATATGTCAGTAAGGTAAGTATGAACAGTATGAAATTGCAGGAAGGTGTTASCCTTGTACCAAGGAGCAGCATGCTGGCCTTGGAGACAAACAGAACTGTATTCAAGGGGAAAAATGAAATATTTCTCTTTTTTTCCCTGGTAGAAAATGCTATTAGAAATATGTTTCTCTTTCCTTCCTTATAGGTATTTGTGTATATACACACACACACACATATATGTATATATATTTATACGTGTACAAATACAATACATATATTTTCCCCCACATCTTCCGAATCTTTTTGCCTTGTAAAACTGCCTCTGGCACAAGGCAGAAGAATGTGTTGTCCTCTAATCAGACTAARCTGCTGACTCTCTGCTGGCTTCTGGAAGAACCTGGCGTATGCACTGTTGAGAATCAATGCATAGGCTGCAGCTTAAAAATTGTCATCCATCGTTTGTTTGCAAAAGGTCTAACACTTAGTAGTTAAACAGGTGCAGATACTCCATCATTCCTTCTGAGGATCAAGTACAGCAAGGCCAGCAGAACAGCTCTAATCTGGTCAATTAAAATGCAGGGGCACCTGATGGTTTCTATAGTGTGGATGTGCATAGTGCACTAACTTCTCTCATGTCCTTTCTTCTAGCCATTCTTTCTAAACACACTCGTGGTGTTAGCATGATTTCTGTTTACCACTTTAAAGTGTGAATCAATTATTATATATGCAACTGAGGGGGAACTGTTCTTGCTTGTTGGTCAATGCAGGAAAACCTCTTTGTCAACAGTATTAAGCTTTTGTAGCAAAAAAAAAGGAAAAGATTTTTTAAGAAAACTGATTGCAAAATGGAACGGGAGCACATGGTTTTCAAACAGGAGCCTACAAGGAGACATGGGTAGGTGCAAAAACAGTAGGACTTCTTAGAGTCCACTCATCGTTTTTATGTGGTGTGTGCAGTGGAATATTTAACMCAACAATTAAAAATCAGTGGAGGATGTATCTGTATAGAGATGGAAGTACTTTTTAGGGCAACATGCTGTGAACTTCTACACCGAGTACTTAAAGGAAGAAGTGTGAAGGGTAGAGCTTTTGAGAGGGATTCCATCTCCAGGTGTGGTGTTCTGAAATCTCTACATGTTTTAACAGATGTCTGGACAAATACCAYGAATGTGAAAGAGGACTATTGCTTTCAGTATTCATACAGGCTCTAGATAGCTGTAAGCACAAAGAAAAGGGATGTGGGGTATTATACAATGAATGCCAGTTTGTGGTCTGCATGGTGTTTGATAGAGGAGAACCTTGAGCTCGTTTAGCCTTCTTCTGTTCTCACTAATCAACACAATGAATCCACTTAAGTGCTCGCTGCTTTGAAATARTGAAAATCAGAGCAGCAAAATATAGGTTAGTCCTGCATTCATACTGAAGAAAGGGCTTCTCTGGTAGTTTAGCATGCATTCCTCCTATACACTTATTGACCAKTTTCTTTATTAAACTAAATATATTTTCCTTTCTCTGCAGGATAATCATGGAAATGACATACACCTYGGTATTTTCTTCATGGGCATCTTCATAAAAAACAGAATTGGAAGGACAACTGTGATTTATAGGTAAAAACGAGGGTCTTCTGTATCTAAGCAAGTTTCTTTCCAGAGCTCCATGTGTGGGATTTTTTCCTTACTTACATATGTGACTTTAATAGTGCCAATCCTCTAACTAAGGAGTAGTCACCTTGCTGTTTTCAGGATTGCTCTCTTGGCCATAACAGATGAGATAAAGAATAATTTCTGATGTCTGTGAATGGGTTTGATGGCAGGAAAGTTGTAGTAGCCTGTCATGTATCTTGTTCTAGTTTACAAGGCTTTGATCCCTTGTCTTTTCTTGTCTTTCTCTGCTTTTTGATGTTTCTGAATGCAAATCTGTTAAACCTCATGGCTGGCAGCCTAAGAGCGCAACGTTTCTTAAAATCTGGTTGCCACATTTAGGTGTCCCACTAATAAAAAAGTTGAATTTTCTCATTCTGTAATTACAACAATTGTGGCTGTGTCACTTTTGTTTCTGCTACGGTTTATTGTTGGTTATTAAGAATCCATTTACTTTCTTTTGTGGGTTTGTTATGTATGAAAATGTTGCTAGAAATCTCCATGATTCCAGGGCCRATAGTTTTGCTGCTCTTTGCTACTGTTCTAGTGGGCATTTTTGAAACTTTTTGCTGTTTACTTGAAGTGGGTTTTTACTAGTCCCTGTTCTTAGAGTAGGAATTTTGTTCAGCAAAAAAGTTGTGGTTTTTGAGGTGCAATGATTTTCAGTCAGTAGCTAAGGCTTATATCAGACTTAAGCTGGAATGTTGGGGGGGTTGCCTTAAAAAGGCTTTCATTAGTCAGCTTAAAAAGTGTTAGTGCTCCCTTTTCCACATAGCTGATGTTTTGCATATTTAATTTTGAGAATAAATTAGATAATCCTTTAACTGGGCCAGGTGACAAAAGCAAGAAGTTTCTTTACAYGTAGAAATGAGAGTTGGTGCTGGGATTCTTATTCTTTGGAAATATGCACTTCAAGCATCCTGCCATGACATGAAGAGGAATGCATGCTGCAAACAGAACAAACAAGTCCCTTCCATCCCCATGGATTGCATGCAATGTACGCAAATGTCTGTCAGCTATTTGTAAGAAGATTATAACTCTGATCTTGGGCAACCTGACAATTACTTGGGGAAAAAAAAAAGATTGCAAACATAAAGCCAGAGTATTAACAKGGTATGCATAGCCTTCATAACCATGTTGTCAACTTAACCTTCTTTAGCGAGAATTGGCACTGAATTAAAGTTGGAAACAGCATTTGGAGAGRAGTGGCACTTCAATCAAAATAATTTTATTACACGTGGCTAAAATCAATTAGTTCAAAAACGCCACAGTTCAGTAAAATGTTTATCATCAATGTATTTTCAATGTGTCTTCTGTTGTGAGCCTTCTAACTGTTTTTTTTAAAGAGAGCTTTTAACWCTCCTGCTTTGGGTTAAAAGCTGAATATCCTTTCACTTTTAATCAGAACATGACTTCCTTATTTTCCTGACCAKGTTTCTTCACCAAACAGCTACTGAAAAGCTTTCCCATAAAATGAGACTGATGTTGACTAAGGGATTCTTATTGTGTTTGTGAAATGTTTGAATGTATGTGTTGGCAAACTCTAATGCATTTTTTTGCTCTGCAGGTGGAATGACATTGGGAATATTGCTCATAACAAGTCTTCAATTGTTCTAGAGTTGATCAACAAAGAAGAGAATGTCCTCTTTCACACAGTAAGAAAAAGATCTGATCAGTGTCATGGAGAAAGCTACTTATGTAAAAATAAACCTTTAAAATTCCACTTTCCCAAAGAGATTCACTTGCATAACACCACTCCACTCACAGTTCATGTTTTACTTTATGCAGCAAGAGAAATTAACTTCATTTAGGTACCAATTTCTGTATTTTCTTCCAAGCATCCTGAAATATGGTATGCTGGGAAGTCTGCAAAAAACTGAAGCACTATTTGGGTGGCATAAATACAGCAGCATAAGCAGCTGTAGAAACTGGGCATAAGCTACTGTGTGTGCACATACTGGAACTCAGAGGGCTGTGGTGCTGTTCTATGCATTTTAAAGTCACTCCACATCTCCCTGAACCAAGGCCAGTATAGAAACTGGACCAGCAAGCTTGAACCATTTTTTYGTTGTTGTCCCCCCCACTACTATGACTTAGCAGTGAAGTGGCAGTGTGTAAATGCACACCACTGGGTTTCAGTAAATCCTATGCCTTGAATGCTCTCGGGACCACTAGACATGTTCTTGGGAGCCAAATTCTGTACATGGTGGACCTTACCAAGCATTCCTGCAATTGGATTTTTAAAACTCTTTGTCACTTCTTGGTAAGGATAACAAAACAAATGATTTTTTTCCCCAATTTTTTTTTCTTGTTTTCAAAGGATGATCTTGAAAATGCCAAATATATTTCACGTCTGTTTGCATCAAGACACAAGTTTTACAAACAGAACAAAATCTGCACAGAGTAAGTAATCTTGCTTCAGAGTTGTTCTCTGACACCCTTCTTTGGAATTGGTCTGAGTTTTGGCATGTCTGATTTTGTTTGTTTTGKTTTTTTTTCCTAGTCACTTATGTCAGTTATTCTTTTCCCCTTTCCCTTTTTTTCTTGTTTTGTTTTAACCAAGAGCAAGAACAGAGAGCTGAGAATGAAATTTCATTCTGAGCCTTGTGAGCCTTGRTGCTCCCCAAGCAGCCAAATCCTACAGAGAGTCTTGAATTGAAGGCCTTGGTTTCTGCTGTTGATAGCCCAGAGTATTACTGTAAACTGGAGTGAAAGCTGACATATGTTATCATGTCAAAACTTGAGCTGTAGTAGCAGATGCACTGCCCATCCTGGAGCTAAGGGTGCTGTAAAGTGCAGGTTGTCATCTTCTAGTTTGGGCAGTATAATTTATCTGCCTCCTATGTGTGCTGAATGCTGAGGGAGGACACCTGGGTGCGTTAATCGGCGTAGCTGTACTAGCACAATGCAGCAGAAATTATAGATCTGAACCTGAGCTCTCCTTTAGGCTCTGGTTTGAGCACTTTCTTAGGAACTGGCCTTGAGCTAGTCCTCTTACATGGGTGGATTCATTGTAACTCGAGGAGGATTTCATTAGGCTTCAGCTTTAATTTAAAAGTCTGTTTATTAGCCAAGACRTTTCATTTACACCAGCACGCAACATTTTTAGATTGAGATAAATTTACCTTTCAAAAGGTTAGAGTTTTGAGAAATTTTCATGATGTGCTGGGTGTGTATAGCAGAGAATATTCTTGCAAAACTTATTTYAGTTAGCTGGAAAGATATGAGGAAGTCTCATCTCTATCAACAACTCTAGTTAGAGCTGGACATCCCATCTGTTTGTCTGGGTAATGCCATCTGTTGGAAAATAAAGCCAAAATGATGAGGGGAAGATTGGAAGGTCTAGCTTTCTTACATGTGCACACGTTATATTAACATATGGTGAGTTAGGGCACAGGAGAGTCCAATGAGGTGAACTGCTTTGAGTGATATTTTGACTTACAGAAAGGAGATGTTGATTAGATTTTACATGGTGCTTACAGTTCTTGGGAGGTGAGCGGAAGACCAGAAAAGACATTTCTTAGCAGCATATAATGGATTTCAATAGTCCAATACTAAATTCAATGTTAATGCTTCCAGAAGGATTGAATTCAAAAGAAGCTCCTAATTGTCTCCCCTGTGACAGTCAAGAAAACAAAATACCAGTCTGTCACCTTGGGATATTTCCCTTTTGAARCTCTATGCAAGGCCAACAGAGAGAATTTTCTGTTACCAATCATAATCCAGACTGCAGAAGCAATAGGTTTTGATCATGCTTCTTTCCAAACACTGAACCATAAGTATGTGGGTACCATGAAGAGGGTCTATATTGCAGTTTCATAGGCAACTTACAAATACTTGGACTAATAAAGACAGCGAATGTCGCAAGGCCAAAGAGTGAAATAACAAGAGTTTAAGTGTATTTTTGTCAGTAGAACTCTCTCCTTACCACAGTCTCATGTGGGGTGTGTGTGTTAGAACCACAGATATTGATGACAGAATATGCCAATGTGTGTTTTCTAGCCAAATAATTTTCCTGCCCTCTGTGTTAAAATGATAGTTGTTTGTTTTCCTGTGTGCCTTTCCTCTAATCGCACATAACATCATTCACCAGATCAGAAACTGTAAGAGGACAAATTCCACCTTTCCTCTCTTCACGTAAGCACTATATTTCTACCTCCTTCAACTTGTTTCTTTCCCTTCCTCGTATTTTTTTCCCTCCTACGGTCCTTGTTCCTTCCACTGCACCTGGCTACTCTAACATTGTATGTGGCTCTGCTAGTAATGTCTAACCACTTGTTTTTTTAATTTTCTTCCTAATCTGTGTGCATTGCTTTGGAGTGACTGCTATCAATTTCAGAAAATTGTCATTGTTTTAATGTTCACATGAAGTCACCTGAGACTATACCTGTGTGCCATATTCAGTTTTTTTACTTAAGAGACTTGTTTGTTTGATTCATTTTAAACCAGAATTTTTCTTTCTTGCGTTTCCAAGTAAGCCAGATAGGATAATGAACAGAAGGCATGTATAGTTTGGAATGGGAATACTTCCTGTATTTAGAGAAGAACCTGAATTATTTTCATTTATTCATGTATCTAAAAATTTCATTATTGAGCAATACCAACAGATTCTTCATGTCTTGTTTTTCCCATTCATTCTTGACTCAGAATTGAAATGTTGTAGTTTCTATTATTTCTCTTTTTCCTCCACAGACAATCAAATTCACCTCCCCCTATCCGACGACGGCCAACYTGGAGTAGGTCATCTTTGGTATGTGCCACAGTGAGGTCTTTAAGAATGTCTATAGCATTTCTAATAGGATGAGGCATTGTGCAAGATGAACTAATTTCTAAATTTCAAATAAGCCCATTAACTCATTTCTTGTAGGCAATATGATTGGAATGAGTTTCAAGGGTGTGACTGCCCAGATTTATTAGTTTAGCTGGGTAATATCACCAACGAATAGTAAAAATTACAGTCTTCAAGGCATTATATTTTTATCTGCCCTGCAGAAACTGAGCATCTCTTCTGCTGGATTGAGGTTATTTTAATATGTAGAGAAAATAATCCTCTAGAAAGAATTTGAAGTGTCTTGTGCTGTGCACRTCAAAACCTTGTCATTACATGATGTTACATTTCATGTTTCTTCAATTCCTCATGTTCTTGTATAAAGACTATCTACAATTTACCAGCTTCTTGGGTTAAATCCCTATTTTCTGTGTAAAGTTACTGTTAATTTAAGTTAAACTACTAGAATCAGCCAGGATTGTGATTCAGAGTTTTTCTTAACTTGTATTKATTTCCATTTAACTAATATCCAGAAAAACTGTAAATCTGACAAAACTTGGTAACTTTTTCCTGAAATCTTTACCAAAATAATCATGTGGGAGGTTTGTTTTTTTTTTTCCAGTCAATTCTAAAGATACTTTCTYGGATTAAATTTTAACATCTAGCATGTCAGTATTTTTTAATCTTATTTAACAGATTCTGAATTTCTATAAGAGCAACACTGTTGCTTCCTTAGACAAAGAGCAATATTATCTCTATGCAGATTGCCAGTTTTCATGTGTGACATAGGTTGTACCTACTTCATAGACCTTTCCAGAGTGAAAAGTCCTTTAGCCTATTGCTGCTTGGCAGAAAGCTCATGTGGGCAAATGTTTTCTTGACATTTCCTCACAGCTTGGTTACAGCTTGTGAAAATGTTCCAAAATTAAGTTTAAGCAGGTACTGCAGATATTAGGATGGCTTTATCTTTGCAGATTTCAACAAAGGGTTTTTTTCCTGTGTGTGTATATACACCGTCCATTAGATCTAAAAGTTGCACTCTGTGTTTCCCAGGCACTGGCAGGAAAGCTGTTGTAGCTGCCTCCAGATTTCCTTGTCTTTCCATTCTTAGGATGTTCCTAAGGTGTCGTGATGCAATACACAGGTTGTGTATTACACTCTCTGAGGCATATTTACGGTATTTTTGGTATCTACTAGTTTGGTCCCTGGAAATGACTGTGAAAAACTGAAAGTGAAGAAATGAACTGTGCTTTGCATTCTTATGTTGTGGCCTCTGATAGATCGCAAGGGGGAAAAGYGAGCTGCTTTCTATATTAGATATGAAAAATGGAAATCTGGTCTTTCAAAGGAAAAAACAAATCCTGCTGCCACCTTGAACATTAGCATGTAACAAGTTTAAAACCCCCAAAATCTTAGGAAGATCAAGGTGAGGAATTCAATTTCATCAATTGAAAAGTGTGCTGCGCGGCTGACTGCTCACTGTGAACTTTCAGCTGCCTTTTTCATAATTGTTCTGTTAACTTGTTGGAACAGTTCTCTTTGGGAGGGGAAAAAAAAAAGCCCTCCTGACTGTTGTCTGCACTGTACATACCTTCATACACCTACCTATCATTTGTCTTGTATAGCAATAAATCAGTAGGCAGAAATGGGAAGTGGAATCTTTGGGGTGAGGCTCCGCCACTTCACTAGGGATCATGTTCATTACTTTCAGATTAAGACCCTTTATATGGTTTTGGCATGGGTTTTGCTGTCTCTTTTTYCTGTCAGACCACCCAGTTGATGCTGGTTTTCCAGCAAAACCCCTCCGTTTAGGAGAGCTTAATGTGATGGTATGTTTAATTACCTGATTTTTTAAAAAATCTAAGTGATCATTAATTTGGATATTGTCATTCTGCAGACCTCAGGAGCCTCTTTCTTCAAAAGAGGCAGATGGGCCTTAAAAAAATTCCAAATTTCTTGCAGATACCTTTCATAACATCTATCACAAAGAAAACTGCTCCAAATGTATACATTCCTAGTAGAAATCACTCTGTTTCCTTGCACTTTTCCTCTGCCCTCCATTCRTTAGGCTTTCCAAGACCTTGGTTAGTTCCAGCCTCAGCTCCTCTGCTAAGGTTGTCACCAGCAGGCTGCTTGGCCCAGGTTGTTCAGTGAGTGTAGGGTTTTATACCCTTGGAAGTAACTTGCAGAAATATTTCTTGCTGTTTTCCAGCTCTGGCTTAACACAGCTTTTTTGTATGCAAGAATTCATACATGAGCTCAGTGTCTTTGATTCTCATTCCTTCTCACCATTTACATAGAAAATGTAAATTTTACCCCTTCCCCACCCCCTCTCCACTAGCAAACTTGCATGGTGCTCATTTGGTGCATGTGCATGCAAAGGCAGATTAATTGGTGGGKTTTTTTGCCTTGGGCATCCACAGTATTCTTTAATAGTTTGAACTAGAATCAGCCTGGATGAAAAGTCCTTATTATGCTSTTAGGGAAGATACATTCATAGGACAGGAGTGTCTTCTTTCTTTTTCTGCTCGCTTCATAAATTGAAATATGTTTTCATAAACTTTGCTCAGTGACACCAGACAGGACATTTTGCAGTGCAGGTGGCAAAGTGTGATTGCAAAACACTTTGGTTTACCAAGGGCCAAAGTTGGTGAATACGGCGTCAGCTCTGATTTATTTTTCTGTAAGTGATCTGTAAGTGCTGATTTAATGTTGAATTGCCCCCTCTGAAAGTTGTGTTTAAAAACTTGTTGTAGTGCAGATTTTTGGAGGAAAGCTCCAATTCATTTTCTAGGGAATTTGATGTTCCTGTAATTTACAGAGTTATTTTAAGTCCGTATGTGGTCCTATTGCTTATATAACAGTGTCTTAAGTCCTTGAATTTGTTCTATCTCCTGCTTTTGTCCTGATTTGTGCCTGTTTTGTTTGGGTTTAATTCTTCAAGGGCAAGGGCTTTAAATAAAAACTTGAAAAATTTCAACAGAGCTGAAAGTGTGGATGTTGTGTTCGGAAGTGGTCGAGCTTAAAGGAATCTTAACTGGTCAGCTTTGGGCTCTGTAACAAAATTTAGCAAGCAATTTACGAAAAGTTATTCTCTGTTCTATGAGGAACTGCCAAGACGTGTCTTTGGCTGGGTAAGAAAATGTAGTATTCAGTGGAAAGGGCATAGAACCATTTTTCCTGTTTCAGTTGCAAAAATTGTAGCAAATGAAGCTCTAATGCTTTTTTTTTTTCCTTGTGCTTTTGTTTCAGCCAAGACAACATCCTTTTATACTGCCTCCTATGCATGTCCAGTGTGGCGAACACTACACTGAAACACATAATTCACAAGGTACTTAAAGCATATATTTTTCCTTTAATGTACTTCAATTTTATGTGTATGCAAAGAAGCTGCTAGACCTTATGTCTAGATTTATAATGCCATCATAGTCAAACAGGAGCTGCTGCTGCAGGAGAACTAGCAGTTTTATAGTTAATGTTGCAGTAAGTCTTCTGTTTAAAGTCCAATTTCAGTTTTCAAATTTCTCTAAAATATCTGTGTGTGATTATATGGACCTTAAACTTGGTATTCCAGTTCAGTGAACTGAAAAAATAATTTCTAAAGGGAGCGTGATGGCTGTACTCAAAGGCAGTGCCAGCTGGGGCCAGGGAGAGAAACTGAGTGAGGGGAAAGGGACAGCAAATAGCTTTCACTGTAGGAGAAATCATAGGGTTCTGTCCATGAGATTGTACATTTTAAATGATCTTTTCTGCTGATTTTTCACTACCATCTGCCTGCATTGTTAGCCTTGTGAACATGAGGAGGGTTAACTATTTTTACGCCCATGTTTGACATATAAATTCTTTAAGAGGTTGTGCCAGGTTACTTTGATCAAGTCTGGGAATGGAGCCCAGTCCCTAAACACCTTGAGTCTCACACCCTTAACCACCCCACCTTTTGGAATACACAGAGCCAGGTCTGTTGGGCTAATGTTCTTTGCAGTTCATGAGAGGTACAGTTGAAGTGCTCTCACCAGCAGAGAAACTCTCAATCATACCTGATAGTGTTTTGGGGTTGTGATGTGTGACTATTTTTAAGGTAGAATTTGATGAGTTTTGAAAGGAGCCATTCAGTATAGTTTCTTGCATACAGTAGACTGGACTTAGTGGCTACTACTGTTTTWCTGTAAAGGTGAGGTTCTGAAGGCTGTTCTCAATTTTAGAATTGTCAGGTTCCCTTAGTTTGACCACAGACTTTTCTATATTGTCRAAAAACTAGCTGATTTCAGAGTTTGGGCTATTACTCTTTTCGTACCAGATTTTCAACAGGGCCAGTCTTGCAGTAAAGCTGTGATCCAGAATATGATCTTTACTGGCTTGATTCCCTCTCAAATATGCTTTGCTGAAGTATTTAATATTCTATAGCCCATCTTGTAGGGTGGTTTCTTGTTTTGTTTTTGCTTTTCTTTTTTTTTTTTCTTTCCCTTTTTTTTTTTTTCTCCTGAGCCTTGATCGCCCAACTGTGTCATACTTCAGATCCTCAAAACTGTTGATTGGTCTTAAGTAGGATTTCCAATTTCACAGTCCTCTGCTACTTTGAATCTAAGACAGCTGTGTATCAACAGAAAAGACGGGAGAACTTGTCGGGTTAACCATATGCTAGCAGCACTGGGTTTTTAAGGTGCCAGCAGCAGTGAACCCTTCCAGGCTGCCGAGGGAAGAGATGCCCCTTTATTCTTCCTTGCCACCTCAGGCAAAAAAACTTCCTCTCTTTCCCCTTTCATGTTTCCCACAAGGATCTGAACTACCATATTTTGCTAACTGTTGGGAGTGTTTATGTTAGTAGCTTTGCTTTAGTTCTATTTCAATGGCTCAAGGATGCTCCCAAGACCAAATATTCCCTGCACTTGTACACTAAGCTGTCTCTGTAGTCCCTGGTGCAGACTGCATTTGAAGTTTTGTTAACAATGAATGAGCCCTTGTGTGTTAAAATTGTCAACATTTCTATCTCTGCTCCACACAGATAGCATTTTCCATGGAAATGAAGAAACTTTCTACTGTAGGTCTCAGACCAGTTTGGATAGGTGTCCAATGGACTTCAGCTACTTGAATGGTAATGGACCCAATGGGAGTGTGTGCAGTGCCCACAGCATGAACTCCCTCAATCGCTCGCAGAACTTCATCCAGGCATCTCCAATGTCCTCAAATCTGAGCATCCCAGGAAGTGACATCATGAGAGCAGACTATATTCCCAGCCACAGACATAGTGCAATCATAGTCCCATCTTACCGGCCAACTCCAGATTATGAAACTGTCATGAGGCAAATGAAGAGAGGGGTGATCCAGATGGATAGCCAAAGTCAGTCTTTGAGGAATCTCAACATTGGAAACACACATGCTTACAACCAGCCAGAAGACCTAGTTTACAGCCAGCCTGAGATTCGAGAGAGGCACCCTTACACGATCACATACGGGCCCCAGGGGGGTGGCTACAACAAGCCCGTGGCCCCGACCGACCAAATGAACCCTAGCAATGCTGCTCAGAATAAGACAGCAGCCAGTGCCATATCCCACACAGTCAGCACCCCAGAACTGGCCAACATGCAGCTGCAGAGCAGCCAGAGCTACAACACGGCCCACATGTTGAAGAACTATCTCTTCAGACCCCCCCCTCCGTACCCGCGCCCGCGGCCCGCCACCAGCACGCCGGACCTGGCCAGCCACCGGCACAAGTACGTCAGCGGGAGCAGCCCCGACCTGGTCACTCGTAAGGTCCAGCTCTCGGTGAAGACCTTCCAAGAGGACAGCTCGCCGGTCGTGCGCCAGTCGCTGCAGGAGGTCAGCGAGCCCCTCATGGCCGTGAAGCATCACGCGGCGGTGAACAAGCGCCACAGCCTGGAGGTCATCAGCAACATGGTGCGTGGGATAGAAGCCATGGCCTTAAAGACTTTAAACGCCCCTCTGCCACGCAGGAACACTTTGCGGGAGCAGGTGCAGCCGGAAGAGTCGGTCCAGATGGGGCACGAAGTTCAGCAAGTTCCTCATTACCATCATAAAAAGACATTTTCTGATGCCACCATGCTGATACACAGCAGTGAAAGCGAAGAGGAAGAAGAAACCCAAGAATCTGTGTCCCGGATAACAGCCCTCCATGAGAACATGGAGTACAGTGCTCAGCTGCAAGCTGCCTTGGCTAGAATACCAAATAAACCTCCTCCGGAGTATCCTGGGCCTCGTAAAAGCGTCAGCAACGGAGCGCTGAGGCAGGACCACGTTAGCATTTCCGTGGCTGTGGCCAGGGCCAAGGCCATGAGGCCAGGGCCTTCCAAAGCCATCAGTGTCTCTCGAACTGATCAAGTGGCAATAAACGGGTCTTCACTTGGGCCCTCTATCTCGGAGCCTGACCTCACCAGTGTGAAGGAGCGGGTCAAGAAAGAACCAGTCAAGGAAAGGCCTGTGTCTGAAATGTTTTCTATCGAGGACAGCATTATAGAGAGGGAAATCATGATGAGGGTAAGTGCCTTCTCTGTTGCGGTGGCTTCTTGGAAATTAGTAATCACATAGGTCAACTTCCATTCCAGAAAACTGTTGGGTCAGTAAACTGTGGGGAAAGTGTGGGTGGGAAGCYGTGGATTTGCTTAAAGTTGGGAAACGTGATATTAAGTGCCAGATACAATTTGGTTTTGTGGGCCATCAAGGGGGCTGATCCCATGCGCTGCTTGGGCTTGTCTGTTTCCTCAGCTGTGGTTCTTTGGCTGCTGGCCAGACCTGTGTCTGACCCAGCTGAGGATGCCACCACCCTGGAGGTGGGTGGCAGGGCACACAGCCAGGGACGAGGAGGCTGATGGCAAAGCCCCCCTTGATGCCTGCTTCCCTTCACGGATTTGAGGGCAGGGCGAGTCTGGAATGTGTTTGCCGAGATGGGTGRGAGGTTGTGTTTTGGCACTAGCGTTTTATTCCTCCTTCGCAAGGATGTCGAGTGAAGTATCACATAACATAACAGGAACTSTTGATTTTTTTCAAATAATCTTTAATTCCCTTTCCTGCCACTTTATGTAACATAGTTATCTGAATATTGTAGCTCTAGAATATGGATTGTCAATTTTGCCAGTAACTGAGGAACCAGATATCTAAATACAGAAGCAGCAGATGTAGAGGCTGTGTGGTTGAGCATCTGGATTGTTTATTTTTTTAAAAAGGCTCAAGTATGGGAAATAGGGCTCTGCTAAGCTTGCGATGAATTCAAAATAAAAAGTATTTAAAAGCAATGACAGAAGTATGAGGGGTGCTTATCAGTTAGTGACCTACATATGTACTTGACGTAGTGCTGCAAGCAGTACGACTGCAGTCACAGAAGCAAAGTGTATGCTGTAGTTCTTGTTCTCAGCACTGTGGTCTGAGACAAAAGCAATTCCTGAAACAAGTTAATAAAGTATCTAAAAGGTCCAGAGCAGAAAAGAGTTTGTAGTGTACTAGACCAATAACTAGCTAGATTTATATACTACTGTATATTGAAAGAAATTTTCTAAACATGCTCATCGTTGTTCTTGTTCATTGGGCATCCTTATGCTGATGTAATTCTTAGGAATCAAACCTGAGCTACTAAATTGCAACATTGAGACTGAATTTAGTCCTTGCCAACTCCTAAACTTTAAATGTAAAAGAGATACTTGGCTGTAAAACCTAATTTTGCATTAATGAATAGACATTGGCATAACAACAAGCATGCATATATATATATGTATGCTCTTTTGATCTTCTGAGGAAAGAAAAAACAGTGAAAAGCAGGAACCTACAGGATTTTAGGATGGAAATGAAGGTGAGAAGAGAGCTTAGATGTTTGAATATTCTTTGTCTGCAATAACCATTCAGATCACTTTGGTCAAAAGGTGCTTTTTGTTGTTGTTTTGAAAGTAAAGAGGTAGTCTTAGCACTAAGCTGTTAAGGTGGTTTCAGCCTAGATCAGGAATCTTAATATGTGTGGACCTTCCTTTTGTCATAGGAATCAGGTGTTAAATTAATGGTAATTTGATGATTTTGACCTGTTAAACACAGACTTTCTTCTCTTTTACCTCTGAAGTAGGAAAAATAATAAAATACCCAAACAAAGAAAAAATACTTGCATTTTCCTGCTTTCTCTATGTATAAAAAGAAGGCAGAGTGGGTTTGGATTTTTGCTCTGCTTTATTTGTTTGTTTTTTTTTTTTTTTTTTTTTTGCTCAGTGCTCTGGAGGGGCCCAATGGTGAGGAAAAAGCTCACAAGCTTTTGAAAAGTCAAACCATCTCCATATGTCTGAGGGCATTCAGGTTCAATAGCATGTTTCTGGGAGCTGAGCTTGGCTCGCCTGGTGACCACAGCTTCCATATGTGTGCTGAGAACCAGGCTGAGAATCCCTTCTGCTTCTCTCCTTCCAAATCCAGCAGAAAGAACTGTTAAGGAAATGGAATAAAATATTCCTAATTTGGGTACTTCTGAAGATGCTCTGTCTTTTTTGATGCTTCAGCTCCCAGTGGCATAAGGAGGGGGCAGCAGGATGAATTTAAAATTTATGCTCTGGTTCTCCATGTCATACCATAATATGATTCATGAACATGATAAATAATATCCCTCCCTGTCTGCTGTTGCGTTCAGTTTCTGGTACATGCAAGCTCAGATTTTAGTGCAAAATATATCATGGGTGCTGTTTGAATCACCATAAAAGCTGAGTGCATCAGAAGACTTCTCATTTTAAGTATTACCATCACAGAAGAGAAACAATGGCCTGTGTTTTACTGTTTGTTGTAATAGATTGAAATTATTGCTCTTTAAAAGATGCCTCAGGTATCTTGGCTTTGATAATGCTGCTTTAACGTAACAGGGTTTGTGTGTCCTGCATTCAGAATAATGTCTGCAGGAAAATGCTTGAGATTGTATTTGTGTGTCTTTTGATGGCATGTAAACTGTATTACATGCTGGGATTGCTTCTTTGAAATTAAAATTCTGTGCTCATGTAGGAGCAGGCCTTTGAGGAATAACAGGAAGAATAGAGGTTGTATTTGAATTTACGATGCTAATGGTGATCATCTGCATTCCTTGGCCAGAGAGTTGCAGATTTTGGAGATTAAAAAAACATTCCAGCATTTTACTGGCATTATAAATAATCACACAGAGATGAAAACGTGCCTTTTCTTGCCAAAAGAATCTAGAAAAGCAGAAGATGGCAGGCCTGGAGGCCCAGAAGAGGCCCTTGATGTTGGCAGCACTGAACGGACTCTCAGTTGCTAGGGTTCCAGTGCCGGAGGACAGCCAGGATGAAGTCGCCAAGGTGCCAATGGATGAGAGGGTAAGATGGAGGCTCATGTAATGTTGCTTGTTCCCTTTGTTCCCAGCAGCATCAAGTAGCTGAAATACTAAAATTTGATTTAAAATATGAAAAAAAATTTCTCTTAAAAGTTTTCAGAGCCATTAATGCAAAAGGTCTGTGGCTAACACCGGTATGTCTTTGAACGCAGGTAAAGCGTGAAATGCCTTGAACATTTATTGAAGTCAGTGAAAATGGAGGCTGTTCTCTGTTTCACTTGACCGTAAAATGTCATACAAGATCAAACTGTAAATCCAACACTTTGCACATTTTTCACTAGATCAGGTGAAGTTCTGCAGTCCTCACCTGCAGATGCTGTCTTTTGTGTTCTGATACAACTAAAGAGTTTGGTTAATGTCTCTAATGGGATTAAATTTTWAAAAAAAAGGTTGTTTGCCTCCTGATGTTTGCACACACAGGGTGGGGTGTGTGTATATGGAATTTCGGAAATTAACAATAGTTGCTGCTGTTAAGATTTGAGAAAGATCCTTTGMAAATTTCTTTCTGGTTTTCTGGATAGAAATTTGCAGCGTTGTTTTGTCTGGTATGCAGGGAGCATCACTTAACCCCCCCAATTGTCTGTATGTGGGGCTGTGTTCAACCACAGATATTGCATGCTTGCAAGTTAGGGAGGGTTTTGAAAATGTGGCCCACATCACACTTCTCACAGTATGATCTTCTTCCTCAAAAGAATAATTTTAAAGTATTTTTACAGGTATCTATTATGTTGAAATCACATATTCATACTGAAATTCTTACTGAACCAAGATTATTTAGCACAGGTTTGCTTTTTATGCTTTCAAAAACTTGGAGGTGGAGTGCAAAACTGTAAAATTTGCCTGTGGTTTCATTCGGTAGAAATACTTGTGTCATATTTCCTCAGCTAACTGCAAAAGGAGTAAGTGAGAGAATGCTATGGCTGTGTACTGGAATTCAAAGGATGGATGGATGGGCCTACCGGTAAATGTTCTTCACAGAGGAATTAAAGGATTGGCGTTCCTTTCTGTTAAATCCTAGTGCAAAATCTTGAAGAGGAAGTTGGAAGAGGGGATGGTGTTTACAGAATACGAGCAGATTCCAAAGAAAAAGGCAGATGGGATCTTCACCACTGCTGCCCTGCCTGAAAACACTGAGCGCAATCGCATCAGGGAGGTTGTTCCTTATGAGAAGAACCGAGTAGAGCTGGTGCCGACCAAAGAAAATAATACAGGCTACATCAATGCTTCACACATAAAGGTAACAGCTTCCTTGAGTTTTGCTTGGCAAAAGAAGGTATGCTAAAGTTTTGTTTGCATTTCTGGATGCACAGCAGCATTTTCTGTACCGCTGGAACTTCTGAAACGGTAGCTTAGTCAGGATGCATCATTGTACCTCTGTGTCAGCATGGGCATCGCTAAAGTCCCCTATCAACTAACATACGTAAGTTGATTTAACTGCTGGAGACTGGGAAGTCATTTTATCGGGGCATCCTTGCTTTTTTATGCCCACCTCTACCACCTGATTGTGGAATCAAGCCCCACATCAGATCAGCCCCAATACCTGCAGTGTAATAAAGAAAATTTTTAAAGTATGCATTGACCTTACTAATAAGATCTCTGTATCTCTGACTGGAAACTGCATTGAACTTCCATATTTCAAATTATGTTTTTAACAAGAAACTTTACATTTCATATTAATTCATTATAGAAATAATTAGAGATATGATCTGACTGTATTTACAAGCATGGTCAGTTTTAACAGTGAACTATGCTGGAGTGATTGCAGATGCTTATTTTTCTTTAAGCTTGCAGCAGTATTTGCGAAGTCCTCTGTTGGCTTCTACTGTACCTTGAGAAAAATAACAGAAATCCTCTGCGTCAGATGACAGATTCTGTTGTAAGAGAGGGCTGTCTGCTTTTTCTCATTGTCAAAATCCAAATTAAAAAGAAATAATTCAAAAATAATGTATTAAATTTCCTGTTATTTATTAACAAAAAATTAATATTTTCCTTGAGTAAAAGCCTTTTAGAAGTTTAAAGAGACTTGCTGGCCTTGGTTGTGATTTACAGTGTTAAATCCTGGTGATTCAAAACAATTTCTGAACTAGGATCCTGGCACTTTATCACTTTCCTGCATAGCCTGGTAGGAAGCAGATACTGAGTTTTTGCATAATCGGACATTGCTATGATGATGAATTTCTGAGCCCAAATTTTTTCACCTACTTTGTAGGAGGGRAAAAAAAAAAATATTCCTAAATGATGCCATTTTCCCTGGCTAGTTTTGAGTCCACATTTTATCTTGTCTGTCGCTGTTGGACACGAACACATCTCATGTCCATAGAGCACCCAGGAACAGGCAGCAATGTTTTGATGCCTGACAGAGGGCCTTGGCAGGATTTTCCTCCTGCACTCAGAGCGGCGCATGCAGCAGCCAAGCAGATGTGCTTTTGCTTAGAAGGTGAAATTGCATCTGTGAAATTTACCTCAGTAGCAYAGTGTGTGTCTGTGTTTTCAGCCCAATATTTAATTTTTAGTTTCCTGCAGTGAGGGCATTAGAATGCAGTAAACATTCCAGGCATCCCATTCCCTTCAGACTATTTATGGTCCTTTCATGTCATGTGCCAGAAGGCTGGATATTTGGACCAGAAGTCCGCAGACAAAGAAAACTCCTCTATCATCCTGATAAGATCCATGCCTGGAGGATTCCAGCTCCCACTGCTCAGTCTGCGAGCCCCACAGTTTCACAGTAATTCTCTGCTTATTTACCATGGATCATTTCTATTAAGATCAATGTCTATACTAAAGAGAAAAATTTTAATTAAATGTATAGATTAAGCAAAAAAGTTCTTAAGAGCTCTTCATCTGACTGTTTGGGTCAGGTCAGTATTGACTTTAAAAGCCCAGTAATACTGTACGAGCACTCCTGACTGCRGGCGAGCAAGCACAAGACCATCAGTCCAAGTGCAGGATGCTGGTTAGGGCTGTGCAGTTTGTATTCATTCTCATCTAGAAGGTTTGAGAAATCTACCTGCATTGGTCTTGCAGTTTTTAACCATCATTTAAAAAAGAAAATGCTGCATAGTATGAAATAAGAAAGGAGCTGATGTACAGGGTTCAACAGTTTTCAGTGAAGTGGGAAACTTGTGATCGTACAAAAACTGTGTTAGCTACAGGTGTAAAACCCCCATCATCTCAGCTTAATAAACAGTTGTTTGACTAACAAATAAATTGATTCTATTTCTGAAAATGTATTCAAAGACTTGTACCTCAAACACAATATATGGTTGAACCTGTCAGAGTTATTGATTGTTCCTTGTAGCGTTGTCTGCCAGTATGTTGATATTTATGGATGTGTCAGCATTTTTGTTGTAAATCTTCTCTGGGATTTATAACATCGTGAGAAGTGGCTCTGGGCTAATAAACAGAATTAGGAGGCCTTAGCCTGAGAAGGAAAAATATTTCAACTTTCCAAAACAATTAGTTCTTCTGGGTTTGCTGGTAAGCATATTTTTGAAATGACATGTAGTAGTTCTAAAAGCACTTTGGCTTTTTACCTAAAATGTTTAAAAAAATTTTGTTGTGAATGTTTTCTGATGTATAGCAAATGATGTGGCATAAAATTATAACTTTTTATACACAAGTGGGGTTTTTTTAACTGCAAAAGTCTGATTTTCTGCCTCTGTCAGTTAAATGAGGCAGTGTTTTATACTGGCTAACTCCAAGGTAATACTGGCTCTGTTTAGGGCACTACGTCACTTACAGTGTGTAAATCTGTGCRTTAATGCTTTAAAAAGAATTTCCTTACATGTCTTCCAAATACACAAATATTTCTGTAAGATGTAGTTGGAAACTGGTTGTGTATTGGGAAATCAATTTACATGACTACAGCTTTAGATAATTTTAAACTTTTCATGGCATTTGAAAGCCACTTAATGTGCTGGATTTACTTTGTGGTAGTTTGCAGGTTCTGAACTGAAAAATCCAAGAAGAGGAAGAGTAACTTGAAGCCTGTCTTGATCTCATCTCTAGCTGGCAACAGGCCTATCGAGCTGTGTTATGTACAGAGTGTGGGCATAGCTGCATCCTCTGGGGGCGGCTTGGCCACATCTTCTGCAGTGATCAGTGTAGGAAGAGGCTGCTTAATAAATTACTTTTTGTCTGAATGGAAGATAACTGAGAGAGGGCCTAACCAGCAGAGGCCTTTAGCTTGTCAGGCACACTGTCATTTGTGTTCAGACATTCTCCACTACCGTGTGTGTTAATTTGTAGCAGGGCAATGACTTTTTAATGCATATAGGCACTTCTTCTGGTCCTCAGCTTCTCTTTCATCCCGGGTCTGTCACCAAGCCCAGGGATGTCAGTCAGCTGTTTATTTTTACTTAAGCCATGTGAGACACAGGGCCTCCAAAAAATCCCCAAATTTTTTTTGGTTGGTTGGTTGTTGGGTTTTTCTGTCTGTATGATCCAGATGCAATGGCGAGAAAGATAGATGGCATTTAGGCCAAAGCTTTATGTTTATGGGCATCAAGACAGAATGTGGAAGCACTGAAGGTTATGGTTTGTCAGATTTGCTCTTATCAAAAGGATGATTCTTGTTCATAATTTTGAACAAAAGTAGAAGAACAAAGAAGTAAAGATTTCACTGTAGTGTCTTTTTGTTTAAAACATGGTTCTAGCACAGATGCTGCTGAGAATTGAGGCGCTGACTGGTTGTTTCTTTTTCCCTTTCTCCCAGGTGACTGTAGGTGGAGAGGAATGGCACTACATTGCTACCCAAGGGCCTCTGCCACACACATGCCATGACTTCTGGCAGATGGTGTGGGAACAGGGGGTGAATGTTATAGCCATGGTCACAGCTGAAGAGGTACGTAAAATCACAGAACACAGTTCATTCTGATGTGGGCAAATCTCCTGTTATCATCACTTCCCACTCCAGTAACCTGTTTTTTCTATCAACATCCCTTGTTCCTCTGGCTCTGTTTGAACATATGCCTGTACTGCTCTCATACTACACTTTGTAACTTTCTGACACTCAGTTTGGCAAGTGCTAAGGCGAAACAAGCAGAAGCCCTCCTTCCCCCTGCTTGGGCCAAGCCAAACAAAGATGTTTCCATTGGAATGTGAGACTGCTGAACTGCTCCTGGTTAAAATGACAGACATTTCCACACCGTCCAAGGCCAGTTCTGCATACCATCACTCTTATCAGCTGAAAAGAGACCAGAAGCTGTTGTTTCCCTAAAAGTGTCCGTGAAAAAAAAAAAAACCAAAAAGCAGAAAAACAAAAACATCGCACAACTTTTTCTTCTTATGCCAAGCAAAACAGTTATTCCTATTGTAATCCAAGAACTATGTGCTATGTTATTAAAACTGGCACATGCTGTTAACTAACACCGCATTCGGCTTCATGCCTGGCTGCTTTCAGCAAACACAGGGAGTAGCAGAGCACATCAAGTCACTGTCCAGTTCCCAAGGCTGATCAAGAACAGATACTCAGAAGTTGCTGAAGAGATTCTCCTTCTATTTAAAGGAGAGGCTTCCCCAGGAGGACAATATTTACCAAGGTGTTGTAGGCTCGTCATGAGACAAAAGTTAGTTCTTCGAGCAGTTTTACACTTAGAAATATTACATGGCTGAGAGGTTCAAGTTTGAATGGATATTTTCTTTACTTTGTAGGATGCTCCTTTCTCTTTCAGTACTTTGAAATAAGAATACTTGGCTTATCTGCAGAGTTTTATCCGCTCTGTTTGCAGAGAAATATAATTGCAGGAACTAATGGCTTTTTGTCTTGTTTTGTTGTTAAGGAGGGAGGAAGAAGTAAGAGCCATCGTTATTGGCCTAAACTAGGCTCTAAGCACAGCTCAGCCACTTACGGGAAGTTCAAGGTGACAACGAAGTTCCGCACAGACTCTGGCTGCTTTGCAACTACTGGTCTGAAGGTCAAGCATCTTCTCTCTGGACAAGAGAGGACAGTGTGGCATTTGCAGTATACTGACTGGCCAGACCATGGGTGTCCAGAAGAAGTCCAAGGCTTTTTATGTAAGATTTCTTTAAYGTGCATGGTAAAATACACCAAGAAAAAGACTGCTCATGCTGGATTCAGTTCGCTGTGCCTAGTGATTTAATATCAATCAACTGGRATTGATATTAAATGGTTATTGCTGTGGCGTGTACAGGCCTCAACTAGGTTAACTTTGCTGCAATTTGGAAGYAAAAAAAAGTGGGATTCAAGAGATAGGAGCTAAGGTGATTAGCAGGAGGAAATATCCAAGGCAGCAGCAGTGCCAAAAACTCAGGAAATTTTAAATAATAGGATACCTCTGCTGGCTGATCTGTTGGTGTAAGTTACTGCCATTTCTGAGCTACCTAATGAGTGTAGGACATACTACTGCATACAGATGTGATTAGAGAGGTCTGGGTGAGAGAGGGTCAGTTGTTATGGAAATATGGTGCATCTCCTCCAGTTTTTCTTCTTGCAAAAGAGCAGAGGGCTCTATCACACATGCAGTAATGCTGAACTCACTGCCACTCTTGTAACCACATGTGCCCAGGCAATGCTTAAGGGCCTTCCCAATTACATATGGTCCTGGTTCATGCATTTCTGAAAATACAGCCATTATATTCATCTGTAATGTGTTAATAACACTTCCTGATTCTCACCAAGTAATAAACGCTCCCATATTAAGTAATAAGAATTCAGCCATTATTTAACTTAAGACACATCTCTGGCACTACAGTAGAGAATGATGCAGAAATCTTTAAATTACATCTGAAGAAGTTTGTACATGGTGTACYGATGTGTTGGAGATGCCTGCCTGCCCTCTTAGTTCCTGAAAGCTTTGCAGCTGTAGTGTAGCTCTGTGGCAGCTAAGTCCTCTCTCAGGAAGGTCCATTAGTTCTACTTCAGTCTTGACACAGCAACAGTCCTCTAGTGATCCATTCTCTGCATGGTACAAGCTCAATGTAAATAGTGTGTCCTCCTTTTCCCAGGTCTGTCACCACGGCAAAAAATAAAAAATTACATTTCAGCTTCAGCAAAGGAGTGCCAAGGGATCTGTCTTCATGGAGCAGCTATTGCCCAACTCCTTATTTGTTTAATACTTTATTTCTCCTACCAACCCCTGTAGCTGTGGTTGGGCAAGGCAGTAATTGGAACCTGATTGTCCCCATTTCCGCTCTCCCATTGTTTGCCACCACTTACAGTCCCATTTCACTGTGCGCACTAAAACGCAGCTTTTCTGATGTTGGTAGGCCTCCAGCCCCATCCTGACTGTGGGGAAACGATAGCCCAGGCTGCAGTGCCCTGACACCCAAGGGTCAGAGCAGCAGAGTTCAGCTCAGGTCTCGCTTCCCATGGGGACTGCTGGGAAGCCAGGTGAGCTTCCAGGACATAAGGTTCTTGGTGTGGTCTGACAGTAGGATGCGTTGAATGACACTAGGACAGCCACCCAAGGCAGCTGCTCCCGAGTTGTGAGCTTCCTAGAAATAGCTTCAGGGAAAACAAAGCTGTGACCTCCCAGAAAGGCTCATAGCTATTGAGGAACAAGCCCTGAGCAGAGAGGTGGGGGGATTCTGTCACAGTCTAGAAAGGAGAAGGAAGGGAGGAAACAGGGCAGATGGATGCCCGCTTCCCATCTGACACTGGCTTTGACAGGCAGTAGTTTCAGTGGGACTTAGCTGTTGTTTTGATCCCAGCCTGTTAATAGCAGGAATTGCTGTAAGTAATGTCTAGAATCATCTGCTTAGGGGACCTGGAGATTTGCAAAGGGGAAAACAGAATTTAATTTTTTAAAAGAACTATTTAATTTAAAGGAGCAGACTCCCAAGTAATAATTGACACCCAGCTGGTGCTTGCTGGATGCAGTGCTGTTCAGTGCACCCTGGCCAAAATAATTCTTATGTTGTAAAAAATGTAAATTATCGCCACTTTGACAGAAAATAACTTTTCCACATTCTCTTTCCCCTCCCCCTCCCTAATTTTTACATTTAGGCATATAGATGTTTACAGCCTTGCCTGCCTTTTCTCTTGCAGCTTACTTGGAGGAGATCCAGTCGGTGCGTCGCCACACCAACAGCGTGCTGGACAGCAGCAACACCTGCAACCCTCCGATCGTGGTCCACTGCAGCGCAGGGGTGGGCAGGACTGGAGTGGTTATCCTAACAGAGCTCATGATTGGCTGCTTGGAGCATAATGAAGTAAGCCAGGTTCTTTCTCAAACCCTGAGCTCATTCCTTGACTAACTAGCTACGTTTCTGAGGTTAAAATTAAAAGGCATTGAAGTGCTTTCTTTCTACTACCTTTGTGAGCAAGACAAGGACCTTAAATGTAACAGGGAGAGATTTCCCATGGCAGGTTACTTGTAGTTTTCTGTGTAGTTGACATTATGCATTTTTTTTATTAGGATTATTTTAATACATTCAAAATTAGGGCTTTCTTCTCTCTTTTAAGAATTTAGTCTTATTCATACCTGTATTTAATTAATAGTCTAGAGACAGTGTGTTTACAAGGACTACCTGACAGAGGCTAGAGAACAATGTCTTTGCTCTTTTAACTAGTTTCCTGCTCCCTAAATTTGTTCCCTAGGCTCCTTCTTCTCTCTTGTGTGGACTGTAATCTCACYTGGAATGAAATTTAACAGTGTTTTAAGAATAAGGTGGGGAATAGGGCTTTAGGATTTGCAGCCAATATTACAAGTAATACAGTCTGGAGTTAAGAATAAGAGCCCCAGTAGAGTAACCATGGGTAGCAACTTGCGTTTCATCTGTGTCACTGGGAAATGGTCTAGGAAGAACATCACATCTTGACTAACAATGTGCCACACAGTTTTCATGACAGCTATGGAAACCAGGGATTTTTCTTGCCAAAGAAAATGCTCAAAGACCAAAGCCTCTTGTAGAGATAAGAATGCAGCAAGAGTGAAAAACAAACATATCATCTGCCCCTCCCAGCAATCAGCCACTGGGTGAGTTCAGGGAAGACTGAAGAGCCCAGCAGCTCGTCATTCTGGAGTTACAAGATCACTTGGCTTAGATCAGCTGAGATGAACATCCTCCAACTGCGCTTGGGCCTCACTGGAGGTGAAGCTGTCCTGCAGATCTATGTCACAACCGACATTTTTGTCCTTCACTTTTTGTTTGAGGGGGAGGCAGCTGGGGGAGAAAGGAAAGTAAGAAGGTAGCCTGGCCAAGAAAGGGCCCACAGGGCTGTGCCTTGGGAATCCAGCAGCCTTCCTGTGCTGACTGCTGCTCAGTAGCTGCTCTTTGTGGGGCAGCAGCTTTGACTCTTGAGCCTCCTTTAATTCCTTTATTCACTGGCACAYGGAAGTGACTGCTTCTGTTGTTCACACAGCAGGCATGAAATTTCTGCACACCAGAGGAAAGCTGGAGAGTTACAAGAGCCATCCCTGAATTGCTCGTGAGCATCAGTGTAGCTGTGTCTGCTTTATAGCACCCTCTGTATGTGCACAGAAGCAAACACTAAGGGTTGTGCAACAGGGTCTGGCCACCTCAGTTTGTCTGTGGCTTACAGAAGTCACCCATTTGGCAAAGAGTAGCTGAATAGGAAGTGAAGATAAAGGCAGCAGCTCAATATCTAAGCATGGGGGTGAGCCTTGACATCATTCATAAGAATTTTCATCAACTTCACTAGGACCTGATGGTCAATAATAAGTGATTTCTCTGATGTCCCTTAATTAAAGCATTCTTTTGTCTTGATTAATAGTGAAAATCATCATTAACATTAAATATAATTTTTGTTACAGGCTTTGTTGCTCTAGATTGTACCAAGTTRATGTTTTTGGTTTGTTAAAACCTAATTAAAAAAAGATTAAAAATCTTGACATTATATTTTTAGTTAGTGACAGATACTGCATTCTGCACAGAGAGGATTCCTTTTCAGTTGTTTATTTTGTAGTGGAATAGATTGGGTTTTTTYCCTGAAATAAAATTACTTATCACTTAAAATGTTTTAGTCTTAGGAATTAGTTTTCTCAGAAGTGTCCTAGTAAGCAAATGTATTAACATCTTAGCAGTGAAGGAAAATTGGGAGGGAGTTTGAAAATCTTGATACAGACAGTCTTGGAAAGCCTGCAGCAGTGCTGGAACAAAAACCAGAAYTCTTGAGCCTGAGGTTTCAGGTTTAGGTAAAAAGCCATGTTTAATCAAATTCTATACAGCTTCAGTCACTGTGGCTTCTGGGCAATGGCTGGTTGAGTCTAAAGCTGTATCTCATTGCAGGGATAGAGTTTCAGTCACTGCTGCATAGCGAGTAAATGTCACATCATTACATCCTTACTGCTGTAGACACGTAGTAYGAGAAAGTAATTGAGAACCTGCTCTATCAACTTTTAGTCCAGACTTGGCACTGGGACATTAACTCATGATTGCATCTGCAGCATGTTTTCACATGGGAGGTCTTTAGTTTGGGAAGCAGAAATGAGTAGCATTTTTGTTTGTTCTGTTTGCAGGTGCCAGCTTAGCAAAGCATTACGTGGTTT
The DNA here is from genome assembly GCA_018881555.1 of Amblyornis subalaris. NCBI lineage: Eukaryota > Metazoa > Chordata > Aves > Passeriformes > Ptilonorhynchidae > Amblyornis > Amblyornis subalaris. The sequence continues at coordinate 2,168,615 of JACAXG010000021.1, forward strand.
TGGGTTTTTTTCTGACACGTACGTTGTAATGAAGTTGAGTTTAAGGATTCTGCTTACCTGGAGTCAAATGCTAAGCTGACTATAAATATCGAGGTTGAATAGGCAGGATGGGGTTTTTCTTTCATTTCTGAGATAAGGCAAAGCCATCTCCATTTTGAGGAGGTGCCTGGATCACTGTCTGCCYGCTAAAAACCAATGAGCTGTCATGGAGCAAACTGCTGAGAGAGGAACATGGTGTGCAGGTCCAAGCTGGCCTGCATTTTTGTTGTAGTTCAGGTGAGATCAGGTTCTGCTCAGCAAGGACCATGTGGCTTGTGTAAGTCCACGGGGAGCCTTTCTCCAAGTTAGCCAAGTTGACTGGAAAGAGCTTCCATTTTTCTTTGCACCTGTTTGATGATAATATGACATTACTCATCCCAAACATTTACACTCGTTGTTGGGGTATGTGGCAGAATATTTGGCCTTCTTTTCAGAAAGTGATAGCCTGTGAGTTAAGACTTGTTTACATGGAATGGAGATTCTGAGTTTTATATATATGGACAGAAATGGATATGCAGCGTGACTTTTATTTTAAACTTTCCAGGAAACGTCATATGTGCCTGGAAGCAGATTCCATGCTCAGTTAGGCCTCCAAGGGTTAGCAGCAATCTCAGTCAAAAGATTTACTAAGTTCCTTTTGGTGTTTCTGCAATGGCACACTGGCATTACAAAGTGCAGTTTGTGTTGCCTGATGGGGTAGCTGTTCTTCAGTTTCATATCCTGAACTGTTTAAAAACTTCCTCAGAAACTGTGTATCTTAGTGCTCACGTTTACTGCTGCCATAGAAGGTTTGTATCCCTCATCTTGGCTCATATTACACACTGTTTGAATTTGAGCCTGGCAGGCTGAGCTTCATGGCTCAACAACTTCTCAATAGCTCCTTGTGTACCTGTTGTAACAGATAAAACCCAACAGCATCATAGGTTTTTTGCTCCCTAAATGCCAGAAGTCTGATGATAGCATCCTAATGAAATGTGCAGTGATTTCTAATGCTTTACCTCATGGGCCTCTGTTTCACACAACTCATTTGGGTTTGAGTTCAGACCATTATCATGTGCCTGTGCCTCAGTGTGCTCAGTGGGGTTAGGGATGTGCTTTCCCAGTGGATCTTATCTGTGCCTACTTACTGTACTTTAGTTCCTGCTGCAGAGCATTTTCAGGGCACATGAGTGAATTTCTTTTGGATGACACTAAGCTGCAAGATGCCTTCTTGGAGGACACCTAATGTGTCCCAGTGGATGTTCAGTAGATGGCAACAAACTGATGCTGGCCTGAAGTCTGCAGAACATATATTGTGGATACTGGGTCCTTGTTTCACTTCACAGACATATTTCTCCTGGAGCATTATTTGCTAACATAGACTTGGCTGTGGGAAGTCACATGCTGGAGTTTCTGGATCTTTTGGTGACAATGAGTTCCCTTCTCTTTTAGTGAAAGGATCCGTATATTTGCCTGCACTTTATTTTTGTCCAAGGAACCTCTGTGTTCTATAACTATAATATACTTCCCTGTGTCAGGTAACTGATATTTGAGCCAATGATTGTTTGATTTAATGAACCTACATCCTTATGCTTTTTTTTCCCCTTGCTTTACAGAAAATGGATGTTCCTGTGATGCTGAGACACCTGCGTGAGCAGCGAGTGTTCATGATCCAGACCATAGCCCAGTACAAATTTGTATATCAAGTGCTCATACAATTCCTGCAAAACTCGAGACTTATTTAATCTTGTCAAGCATCCCAGACCCAGCTTTGTGGATCTGACTGAACCTTACTGATGAACAAGGGGAACTGCCTTGACAACACTGTGTGCATATACTGCACTTTTTAAAGTTGTCTTGAAAGTAAGGAATGATGGTTCTTTACTAGTCTCCTGTGGATTATTTTATACAAGATATAATTTATTTTTCTTGGAATAACTTTTGAATTACTTTAATAACTCTTAAAACTTATAGTGACCTTCAAAGTGAACCACATTTGACATGACTGGTCTGCATTGTAACATGTCTGTAAGGAAAGCRATCCTTTGTAAAGGTAGTTTGCTGGCTTTTATTTTGCTACACAGCTTCTGAAATCTACAGTTATTTGGCAGTGGGCTTTTTCACACGTCAGGACATTCTGGACCCAGTATGTGTCTTTCCTGGTAAAAACAAGACCTGCTAGACGTCAGCTCTGTCTGAATGGAAGCTGAGGGTGCACAGCACAGAGACCTGAGCTTCTGCACGTGCAGCCGGGCACATTACAGAGGGCTCAAGCACAGGACATTGTGAGGACAGAGAGGTTTGAGTGCTAAACTGTTCAAATTCCACAAGATTTATGGTTTCAGATCAGTCCTTGAAAAAATTAATATTGGATCTTTTAAAGGAGGCCGCTTGCTGCTGTGTGCAGCCCTTGGAGGAATTCATAAGAAGCAATATAGGGAGAAGTGCAGTGACCCACAGCAGGCTGAAGTCAGTGAATGAGTCTTTCCAACAATGTGGTGGAATGAGAGTTGAACAGCAGAGGATTTCCAACCAAATGTATCTGGAAAAAAACCCAAATTAAGCACCTTATCATGAATCACACTGAAAGTATTATTGCCTTGAGGCTCACCTCCTGTAKAAAAGGAATCTCATTTAAATTAGGCATCTCCAGTTGTCTTAGTTTTCACATGTGAACTATCATTGGATGGCTAGTGAAGGAATCAGGCTAGAGAGGAGCCTTGGAGGTCTCTGGTCCCAGCCCTGCTCACCCCACTGCTAACTTTAAACATGSACAGGCTTGTCCAGGGTCACATCCAGTTTCAGAATTCTGAAGCGTGAAGATTTTGCAGACACTCAGGGCACGTGATGCAATGCAGTTACTGTGTCATGGTGAAATCACCTTTCTCAGTATCCCTTCCTCAGATACTTTTAATATTTTAGTCCTATTGTTGCTTTTCTGTTGCACCCCTGCCTCCAAACCCTGGTCAATGTACCAAGGCCTAAGCCAACAAGCACTCTTAATTTCAGCACTAAAGGGACTAAAATCAGTGGGAGTTTCAGCTAAGGTTCTGTACCGGAATGTTTCTTAAATGTGTCTGAAACTGCACTGTGTTAATTTGGTGCTCTGAAATAMAGACCTAATGAGGTGACAAAGATTCTGGTGAAGACTTCTAGCTACCAACAAGTGGAGAGTAATTATTTTGCTGTAATACCTTCACTGTATTATTTTTAGGGATCAGTTGAGTTTTCAGTCAAGTTCAGTTTTCCTCTAATTTCTTCTGCCAGTGCCAACATATCTCTTGTTAAATTAGCAGCAACCATTTAAAGTCTTTTCAGCAGCATCTGCATGATAATTGCAGAGAGATGCTTTATATCTGGGAAGAAAGCCAAGGAATAAACCTTGAAGCAAAGTGTATTAAATTAGTTATCTCGTTATAACTTTTTGAATAATTTCCTAATGATGAATTAAGTTTGAACTCAGAGCTGTCAAGTCCCATTGCTCCACTTGGATGTGAGAAGCAGAAAATCAGGAGGGAAAAGAGTCTGTTCCTATGTCTTATTATTCAGCTGCTCTTGGCTGAAATGTGTGTTTCTGCTGCTACAGTGAGCACAGGAAAGTTATTGCATAAGAGAGTGTGAAGAGCTGTGTTTGAAGGGAAGAAAATGAAGCAAATGTTTTTTATGCAAAGATGCATCATAGGTGTCTTAGAAAAACATTAATTAGAAAAAGGCACTAAAATTCCTTTCCAAATTAAGTCAGTGCCTATTAATGGGCCAAATAAGTGGCCATGTAGTAAACAGTCATTTCCAATTAACTCCTAATGTGGCTGGTATGGTAGATAGAGGCCGATGTGACTCACTTTTTCCCTTTCATTGTCAAAGAATGGTAATTTTAAACTTTTCCTTTCATCTGACTTCAATGTATTTTTCCCTGCTAGATTTTATCTTGACTAGATCTGTTAATGTCATAAGTGAATTGGGCTGGTGCATGTCTTCAGAGGTTCCTTTCCACCCCAGCTTGCAAGCAACCCTCAGCATGCCGATGTTTTATGGTTGAAATGCGATACAGTTTTGTAAGGGAAAAACTGAACCTTCTCACTTTGAACCTGTTGTAGTTTTATCAGGCCAAAATTGCTTGGGCAGTATTTCCTAACCTTTAGGGAGTGACAGGAAAATGCATTTTGAATCCAATTTTCTTAGTCATAGCAGGAACGAACACATGAGGCTTAAAGCAACAGTGCTGTTTAGTTTCAGTCCCGCAGACTTTCAACAGCAGAGCCCTTAAGGAGAAAAGGACAGTTTGGAGTTGCTGTTTGTTGTGTGTTTTTTTAACATCAAAGCATGACAGTAGCTTGAGACCAGTTTCATCCATTTGGAGTAAAGTCTGGATTGAAAATCCCACAATGATTCATCAATGAATGGAACTTCAGTCTTCTCCCAGGGCACCCACCTTGCAGTCTGGCATGTTTAGCCTACACTCCCTGACACTCTCCAAGAGAGAACTTGCCGTGTAYGAGGAAGCTGGCTTGGGAATCCATTGTGTCTGTTTTTCTTTCTGTGCACTCTTCATCTATATTTAACGCCCTTTGTTTTTTTTTAATTTAAACTCTTACCAATGATAGTATTGAGGAGTTGGCATCAAATTTTTGGTTAAAGTTACGGTCTGAGCATTTCACACCTACCATTGCTTGATCGGGGTGGGAGAGATGACAGCTGAGTTGTGATGCTGCCCAGTGCTGGGGGGATTCTGTTTCTGTCCTCTATCAGTCACACTGGAGGATGGTGGACATCAGCTGCTCAGGTCCTACAAAGGCCTGTTTTGCCACCTCTTGTCCTTGATTAYGTGACGAAAGATCAAGCTTTTCCAACAAACATTTTCCTATGTAGGTATACAGGGATCCTAGATGTTCAGCCTTATCAGAAGTTCCCTAAACTAATTTCAGATGTGGCAGGAGATGCATCTCTGAGAACTTATTCAACCTATTGCCAACACAGTCCTTGAAGTATATTGAAGTACATTTCTGTTCTACTTATTTAAATCAGCTGCCTCAGCTACAAATATTATTAAATATTTGCATGATTTCAAAAGTTGGCTTTTTTTAATTACTTTCTTCTAAACAAACAGAAATGCAAATGGCAAAACATAGACTCTTTTCCAGCCTAAGTGCTTCAATRGGGATGGTCATTTTAAGCCAAGACATTATTTTTTGATCCAATACCTGCTGTGTCTGTGTAGTTCACAAGCAACTCTAAAATAAATGCTGATAGGCAATCTTGTACTTGGATACAGCCCACAAATCTATAGGGAAAATTCAGCAGCTACTGACGATGCTGCATTCCCAGCAGCTGACTTCCCACTGGTCTCCAGGGAGGCGATGATGACTGAATTAGCTGTTGTCAGCCTCACTAACAGTTTGTGGTCTGTGTGCTCAGAAAGTGGAATCATCAGGCTGATCTCTGCTGTAGCAGCTCTCATACATCACTGAGGGAGGTCTGAGTTAAATTTTGCTGCTTATCTTGGTGGAAAAAAAAATGCTAGAGTGGCATCCACTGCAGGAAATAAAGGCTGCATCACACTGCAGGAGCAAATTCCTGAACTGACCATGAAAGAAAGGACTGCATGAAAACAGCCTTTGACCACTCTTCCACAAAAATGAATATAAATCTGCTGATGTATACTTCAAGTTATATGGAGTTCGGGATAGGTTTTGATGCCAGTAAGAGAAAGGCTGCAAGTCCAGAACCCCAAAGGCAATTGTCCCCAGCTCGCTCTTAGCCTTCTAGAGAGGTTTGCTGGTAGGATCTGGTGCTATGGGAACTACAGCTGCCATCTGAGTCTTTAGAGAGGACATTATACATGCAGCCGCTTGCAGGGATTGGGATTTGAGGAAGGGAACAGATGGCTGTGGGGCGAACAACAGAAGATGGAGGTATTAACCATAAATAAGCTATAGTTAGATTGTGAAACAAAACAGTGCACAGGTCAAAAATAGCAGTGTTTATATGAGTATTTAAAGTAAATAAATGTTGTCAGTGTTTTTAGAGTATCTTAGATTACAGTTCCATTGGTTTCTCTCAGCTACTTTTTGGCTGGCATTTCTTTGAAGTTTTGTTGCCTGTGCTTTATGTGCACCCTCACTGAGAGTTTCCCACGTGCTACAGCAGCTTCCACTGGAGAATCCCAGCATTATTTAACAGCAAGGAAAGGACTACTACTGCAGCTGATTCCTGATGTTAACAGAGTATTTAATAGTTTTACTCTTCCAAAGCACCTGGGTAAGGACTCAGTGGTTGGACACTCAGCTCCAGGTATTTCAGGGGCAGTGTTCCCTGATCAGGCAGGCAGGCAGAAAAGAGGAATACTTCCCACAAACTACTTCCCTGTCAGGTTAGAGGGAACACCCTGTCTTAGTGGCTGGTAGTTGACACTTAAGGAAGAAATGGGGATGTGTCTAGAAAAGGGTGCTCAGCCCCTCTGGTGCACCTGGCAGCCAGTCCTTTAGGGGCTTCCTGAGGCCAAAGCTGTATCCTGCTCACTGTGTGTAGTAACTACTGATGGATCCATCTTCCATGGATCACATTACCTTTTCTTTAGAGGCCCTTTATTCCTCTGGCTTTCACAATGTCCTGTGCTGGTGARTTCCACAACTTAATTATAGATGTAATGTATAAAAACTTCCTTTTTGTGTATGTTGAATAAAAGTATTTTCTTGCTTCTACTTGGTCTTTAAAAGAAAGCAGATCTTTGGTACCAGAAACACTGGTAGTAGGATCTTTATCCTGTTGAGATTGCTCCATATGGAAAACACACTTTCCTCACTAGTAAAGTACCTTTCTTTAGTTATTTTACAAAGGAAAAAAAGTTTACATATGCAGATGACTGTAATATTCCCATATGTAATTGTGTGGAACGTGTTAAGTGAAATAACATGCTTATGTCACTGGATTTTACTGTCCTGTTTTACTTCAGTATTTTGATGCTTCCTGTTTTATTTGTTCTGTAATTCTGTACATGACAGTTTAGCACAAAACAGTGATCTGAATCTCACCACCTCATTGTATGTACACATTTTTTAGAGAAATGAGACATCAGTTATATGCCCTTCCTGCCCCCTACTCCCTCCTGTTAGGGCTGAATGGCAGAACTATTTTATGCTATTGAAAGCCTTTAAAAAAATCTATGCATGCTATTTTATATTCTAATGTATTATTCATATCAGTACATAAGCTTATGCTTGTCAGTTTTATCTTGTGTATAGAACTGATTACTTTTGACAGTATTTTTGCACTGTTTCTTTTCTTTCTCTTTTTATAATAAAAAGTTCTATCAGCATTAATTGACTGCAATAATTTTTTTACCCCTTTCACTGCCTTTGTGTAAATAGTTTCTTATATGCTTTTGCAAATGTGAGAATGTCTTCAGTCACTAAGGTTTTTTTGGTAAGGCTGTCCTTCATATTCACAGTATACAATAAACCATTTTTTTTCAAGGAAAACTATGTGTTCTTTTCTGTACCAGTTTAAGATCTTGTATTTGCACCTACACTACCTGAGTTGGTTTCCCATGTTAAACTGATAGCCACAGCCATGGCCACAGTGAGGTTTGAATAACCTTCCGTAAACATTAATCCAAGATTCACAGGCCCAAGTCTCCCACTGGCACTCATGCTCAGCTAATCCCGATTCTTTGGTGTTGGAAGTGTAGTCTGGGCTCTGGACAGACTTGCTGAAATAAAGGTATTATTTCCCAGGACAAGAGTTTATTTGACAAGACAAAGTTAGGATAAAACCAATCATCTCGTGCCCTCTTCCTAGGCTTGGCTGTAGTTAAATGGCCTTGGCTTTCTGGAATTGTAGATCTGGTGCAGTTTTATGTACTCCAGCAACAACTGCTGGCTGGAGAGCAATGAAAGCTTTCAGCAAAATGAGCTGACAAACCCTTGTTCTAGCAGTTTTATTTTCAGAGCAGTGCTTACAGGAAGAAAATACAGTGAAGTTCTTAAGGGTGAGGTGTTCTTTCTCATCATACTTTATAAGCTGTGAAAAGAGTAAGGAGTGAGCAAGTAGTTTTACTGTGCACCATCTTTCAATGCTGGTGCTAGAAGTATACAGCTACACTCTTTTTTCCTCATCCTTAAAAGCAAACTCCTGCCATTGCTCTAAATGGAGGGGAAAACATTGGTTTATAGAGGGGTGGAGAAAGCTAAGTCCTCGACTTTTCCCTCAGAAAGGGTTCCTGTTCCTCTCTTAAAAATAGTTGCTAACATATTATTGCAATAGCTGTAATCCACGGGACGTGAAGGTATGGCAGTAAGGACATATGAGCTCTCCTCTGGAATAAACTCACTTTAACTTGCAATGGGGACTGAAAGGCCAGAAGTTGCATAGTTCACGTGCAAGCCTTCAAGTTCCGAGATAAGTGTCAGCATTCTCTGTACAAGACAAGTTGAGCTCTAGGTCTTTACTGTGATGAATCCTCATCTGCCAGGAGCAGTGATGGACCCGCAGATTAACTGGCTGAGGGAACAGTGGTGACTTTCCCGTAAAATGTACAGAATTCATCATCCCATTTCCCCTCTCTCTCAGTTAAGCCACCGGAAACAAAAATGATTCACGAAAAAAAAGAAATGGATGCCAAACCACAACAGAAAAAGTACAGCTTTTGCTAATTTGTCAGATTAAGCAAAACTAGATATCACAAAACTATTGCACCCATTTAAATGGAATCAAGGGCCAAGACCACTTTATTTACTTTACACAAGTAAGATCCACATTAACATCCCTAAAGAAAAAATGGCCATTTTTGCACACGAGCCGTCAAAAGGCATAACCTTTAAGAAACCGTGGATGCTTCCTTAAAAAAAAAAAAAAAGGCAATTGTAGATGTGTGGAAGCTAGGCCTAAGTGTGTTTGTCATTCCAATTATAGGACAGAACTGTGTTCATACTCTACCGCTTTTCAAAGCGCTCCTGAAGGTTTCCATAACAAGGCTTTTTAAATAAAGGTTTGAAGGATTGCATAGATTCAAAGGCTCAGTGGTCCTCTAATTCCTTTTTGATCTCTGAAATGTATGGATGATCTTTCCCATGTGCTACTTCCATGATAGCAATTGCCTATGAAAAGAAAAAAAAAATATTCACACAATTGATTCATATATAACACCAGGCTATAAATACTCTCTTTAGAGGTTTGAAGCAGTCTGACACCTCTAGCTACTTTTTGTCCCCTTGTAGTCATAAACCCAGTAGGAAATAAAATGAAATTCAAAACTAAGTAATAAAGGTTTTATATTCAGAGAATACATCTTTGATCTTAAAGGAGCCCAAAGCACCTTTCAAAATTATATTCCTGACAAAACTACTTTGAATACAACCAGCTCCGGGACAGAAAACTGCAAGTGCGGTGGGTAATATTCCAGCAGAGGACTTAGCCAGTATCAGAGTGAGCTCTGCTCCTACCAATTTATCCTTGAGCTGTCACATGGACATGCAGGCCTAGTGCAGGAGTTACGTTAAGGCATTTCAGACTTGAGTCTGTAAACCCTCTGCTCGTTCCAGGGGCTCCCAGTGCTTTAGGAAGGAAGCAATTTCTTAAGCAGAAGTGAGATCCCGTCAGATTCAGACAGACGCTGCTGAGCCCGACTCCTGCCATTCCACCTACAGCCTGCTCCCGTCCTGAGAGCGACCATTATGGGCAGCCAAAGCCCCTGACTGGCACTTTTCCTGCCAGAGTGTGCCCAGGGGCAAGATTTCCACTTGAGAAAAGATGTGATAAAAGGCAGCACTAGATAGAAATGAGAAGCAAGTTCGGTCTGAGAATGTTTAAAGACCACAGTGCTAAAACAAAGCAAGGGATTGCAGTATCCCAGCCCTCTGAGCATTTAGTAATTTCATCCTTGGAAAATGTTTATGCTGTTGTATTTGTTGTTAGTACAACAAGGGCTTTTGGTTCCACCTCGGCAGCAATGAGAAATTACTCCACTCCTCCTCCTTCCCAAAAAAAGAAAGAAGGGCCTTCTGGATGAGCTGCTCACAAACTGACAGAGAACAATGGGTTTGCTTTTCCACTAAATCCCAAACATCAGAGGCTGGAATAACTTTAGGTAGTTCCTGTAGACAGCGTTTGGAAGTGAGTCATTAGAAAGTGTTTGTGTTAGGAAACTAACTATGCCAACAAATCTAACTAACAGTTCCCTACCCCCCATCCCATGCTCCTACTGGCACAATTCCCATTTCTACTCAAGGGTTTAACACCACAGTGAAGGAAAACCTATGCCAATTTCAAACTAGGTAACAGTAAAATTTTCAAATATTAGAGAGCAATAATAAAAGAGCAAATATTCTTGTAGTATCTTTCACCACGGTTGGATGGCTCTGTTATTGCTGGCTGAGAACTCGCCAGCATCTAAAAAGCAAGAAAAAATAAATACATTGTGACATTCCACACTGAGTTATTATATGCTACAGTAGTCACTGATGCTCAAGAAGCTAAAATAAACTTCCATCCAACAACAATAGGGGAAAAAAGTAAAAAAACATAGTACAGACTATATAAAAAAAAATAGAATAATATAAAACTAAAGAATAAGGCACAGTCTAATGAAAAGGGGTGAAGAAAAATATAAACCCAAAATGCTGTATTTGCCAATTTCAGCATTACCAGATACATTGAATTCGCTTCAGCTATKTAAAAATCGATTGGTTCCAGAACAAATAAACACCAAAAGCATGTTTAAGTTGGATATAGGAATCACAGACTCCAATGAAACACTATGTGCCTTTTATAAGAGCCAAGCATTTTTCCTGTCCTTACCCAGCAAACAAGAAGATAAGAGTTCTGGTGCAGCTCAAGCTCAGCGAAGAACCTAGAGAAAATGTTTAAGCATAATTCTTGCTCCAGCTGCTGCACTATGAGCCCACTGTGAAAAGGTACGCAAGAGCAGACCCATGCTACATCTCTAGAAAAACCAAATCTGAGCCAAAAGTCCAGTAACCAAATATATCAACACATGGTGCATTTCCTACCACGCCAGGCTCACTGACAGAGAAGCACATAGTGTTTCAACAACCCCACGTCTGAAATGGTGCTATTAATGGAGAAATCAGGCAATAAATACCCTCTTCAGGGCCTTAACTCCAGCCGTTCTGTTCTTCAGCGCCATATACAGTCTCCCTAATTTCAGCCACATGGAGGCAACATTCAGCGAGTAGGAGGGATAATGTTTACTGCAAGAGAGAAAGAAATTCAGCTTTATCAAACTTGGCAGTTTCATAGCATTTTCCCAGCCCCTGTCCCCCTCTCATGGGGCAAGAAGCTGCCTCTCGTTGCCCCCGCCCATTCAGCGCTCATCCCCTCCGCCGTGACTGCCAGGAGTCGGTGCCAATTGTGTCTGGGATGGGGACGCCTGTCAGCTGGGAATTGAACTGAAACTACCATATGCCTCTGAACAGCTGTCAGATGGCAATGACTTTCTGCCACTAGTTTTAATCTAGCCAGCTACAGAGAGAGAATGCATTGTTATGAGTTTTTGGAGCCACTCTGCACCCGCAGAAGTAGCTCTGTGTATTCCACAATAGTTGGTGGGTTGGGAAGCAAGGGGCCCTCCGCAGTGTGTAGGGCACACATGGCATTCTGTGCTCACACACACTGAGCGAGCTGAGTCCGCCTCAGCAGAGCTGACCTGGAATGCCAGGCTCAGAGCCAGAGGAGCTGGGCAAGTCCCAGGGAAGATAAATAGTACTGAGCCCCCAGGGGGGGAATGTTGGCTCCTTCTTTGTATCACTCCTCTCTGCCAAGTGATCTGTGACTTTATGTTGGCATCTGTTCCAAAGGGAGAGCTTTTCTTGCGCTCCCCCCAGCTGGCAAGAAAGTCACGTCTCAAGACGAGAATCTGTTTGGGAGATTCATGGCAGGATCAGACACAGCCAGGGTAACTGGCTGGCTCTAATGAACAGGACCACTACTGTAAAAACACAGGAATTTCATCAGAAACAATATTAATTTTTTCCTGTAGAAGCTGTGTGCTGCCTTGCCCCACACAGGGTTCATCCTGGGCATTCTCCCACGCCTCCAGCTCTAGGGCAGTGGGATTAGGGACATGGGGCACCCCCAGCTCCGAGCGCGGGAGCTGAGCTCGGCTCCAGCTCCCCCTGCCGCCCAGCCCCAGCCCTGGGACGGGGCTCTGCTTTCCTGTGGCCATGCCCACTGTGCTGCTGCAGAGAGAAAGGACTGGGAGACTGCAGGAGGCTGACAGCAACACGGGCTTTGCCTCCATTACCTTCCACAAAATACTGACTGCAGATGCAGTTTGAAGCTCTGCTTTAGTAAAAGATTAGGATATTTAAAAAACCAGTATTTATCTAGCTAAGCCGAACTAGCACAGCACCCAAGGTGGTACAAAATTATTTTGAGAATCCAAAGCAAGGATTTCAGAGTCAGTCCTGCTATATATTGCAGACCACATTTTGATAGTGACAAACACTGCCCTGGCATTTAAACATCCCTTTTTGAGTAGTGATATCATGGGTAGAAAGTTTATACAACATAAACTGAGACAAGTGATCTCTGCCCAAACTTGTCTTAACTGGTCAGATTACTGAATTAGAGCAGCACTAAAAAAAAAAAAAAAAGGAGGAAAAAAAAGCAAAAAGAGTGTCTCATACTTACCTGTATGGTCTGATAATTTTTTGCCCATAACACAGTGCACCTTCCCAGTCCTGCACATAGAGACAGACACCCATGGCCTGGTACATCATATGTAACATATAAACATTACTGTCTTCAAACACTGCACCCATCTTGTCCAGGCTGAGTTCACAGATCTCCAGTAATTCACTAGGGGGTATGAACAAGTCAAGGAACCCAATGAATTGATGGCTTCTCATTATACAACTACCTGGTAATGCCTTCAGACACAAAGAGGACAGAGATAAGTTTAATTTCTACTGGTCATAGTATTTCTCCTGCAAGTACTTCTGAAGTCCAGCAGGAGAGATTTTTAGGTCACACACCAAGCCAGCGGAGTCAGGGTAAGACAAAGGATATATTTGTAGTGTTTGGCTCTCCTGAATTCCTCAATCACGTTCCTGGCATATTTGATCATGTCCTTTACTGTCTCTGCTGACGGCGGATCATTCAGCTTGCAGATTTCCAGTTTCTCTTTATCCTGAAGGAAACACAATGGACCTTACAAAGGCGGGTTCCAAGCCCTACAAATAAAAGTGCACCTGCTACACAAAATTACTCTAATAAAAAGACACAGATGTGAACTTAAGCTCTTCAAAGAATGTAAAAACAAAGGTAGAATGTGCACCTGCAGTTTTTCTCTAAAGCCTTGGCTAGAAATCCTTCCAGTGGCCTTCCAGTTCATCTGCCATCCTCTACTTCCAGTAAGTCCCTTTCTTTTGTAAGATGGAAGAGCTTTTCGATTTTGTGATGAAAGCAGTTTTACATAAGAAATTTCACTGCTTCCAAGAGATTAGAGATTAAAATGAATTTAGCCTTAGTTTTAAGGGTATAAAAGCTCAAATACCTCAGGTCTACTACCAAGTGATATCACTGTGGAAAATGACATGATCTTAAATAGAGAAAAGGATCCTTCAGATCTACACACCGCATTTCCATATATTTTGTTATTTCTGCTGGACAGCTCCACTTACTGTTATCTCTCTATCTAACTTACTACTTTATGAAGAGTCAGCTGCAATCTAGAGATAATCTTTTGCTGTTTAAGCTGCACATTGTTGCTAGATTTCTTTTTCTTTTATTATTTCATCTGCCAGCTGGGAGGGCTAAAAGGGACACTTTCCAGAGCTGAAGGAGGCTGAGTGACAGATGACTCCAAGAGTAGCACATTGTCGAAAATCACAGATGAAATCCTGGCTTCGTTAAACTCAGTGGCAAAATTACCGAGGTAACTGTGGGGAAAACACAACTAATGTAGTATCAACACAATGGCCTCAAGCAACAATACTGGGTACTATTTGGAAAAAAGAATTACAAAAGATGACATCACTTAGGGGAAGGAGATGGTTGTCTGCTCAGTTTGGGAAACAGCTTTTAAAAGGATGCCTGCTGAAAACAGGAGGAAAAATGATCTGGAACTTAAGGATCAGATTATGCCAGAGACACTGATCTTGTCTGGAATTACAGATAAGCTACACAAAGCTCAGTTCTTGTAGGACCTTCAGTGAAGGAGGTCCAAATGGTTGCACATGCACAGCTGTCTCATTATCTGTTGGGTTTGGGTACTTTTTCCCCCCAAGAAGTGCTTTACTTCAAAATACCTAACACCTTGTTTTAAGGAACACTGTCTGGACATCTGCCTTTGTCCTTTGAGGGGCACCAGCTCATGTCTAACGAACATAACTCTGGCCTGCACATCATAAGGGCCTGTAACCCAGGACCACCTTGCCCTGGGCAGACCAATACAATGCCATTTAAAGAAAGGCCATTTCTCAGATTCTGCTGGGTCTCCAAACCATCCAGTGATGCCATACAACATAACCTAGAATTGACTGAAATGTCCCTACCAGGAAATACAGCAGCACTTTATGCCAGAACAGGACCCCAGAAACGTCCCAAGAAAAATTTATTCACTGGGAGTTAGTAGAAAGCATGAAGTTACCAAAAAAAAAAAAAAAAAAAATTATTTTGACCAGGTAGCAGAGACACAGTATAATGATCTACTTTTAACAATGTTTTCATCTTTGCTTTGTAGCTCAACTTTAAATAGGCCTCTACCAGGAAATTTCCTGATGTGTCATGATTACAATGGAAAGAATGAGTATCAGAAAGTGTTCTGGACAGAAAGACAGAAAAACAAAACCACCTCCCTCCACTCCATTATCCTATTTTCCAAAATGTAATTAAACCAGACAGGATATGACATCTGAGGACATGGGTAGGTGCCTTGACAGTCAGAAGCATATTTCACACCAATTATATTACCTTTTCTTTTGTAATGCACTCCCTGCAATCACAACTAAAGAAATAGGAGTCTCTTAACCGCTCATTTCTGTCTTCTGTGGGATACAGCAGGTCAATATAGCTGCTAAAAATCTACATGGTAAAAAAAAAAAAAAATAGCAGTTAGCGAGAAGCAGCATCACTAAACGTATTTATCACTACTAGTTCTGGTATATGTAGTATGACGACTACATATTCATGCAACTTGTGGACCCCTGCAGCCACATCACCTGCCTGCTCCCTCATATTCCAAGCCCCTTGGCAGCATCAGAAGTTGTCATTTGTGAATGCAACCTGGCAGAGAAGTGTTCCTTTTCTATTCGTTACGGAATTTCCCTCAAATAATATTACCCAGGCTTACACCCAGGACAGCAAGATTCAGGTGTGGATAAGGAAACTATCACAGCATAAATCTCAGGCTCCTGTCAGACTACAAAGAGATGCCTACTTTTCAGAAGTAAAATAATGATTTCAGGTATCCAGCCTAGGATAAATTACAGTGGCCTGGTTTTTTGGAGGCTGGAATCTCAAATTTTTCTTTCTGAAAACCTACAAAAATTGGGGCAACAGCAGTCACTAGTAGCTTTAGAAACTTAGGACAAGACCTTTAGATCTCTGAAAAGAAGAGAGGCCCAGTGTTCCAGTTCAAGGAGAATGAATATCAGATTTACTTCAGCAGCAATATTTTAAAGCAAAGAAAACCTGCTTTTGAACATTTTAAAGGCCCTTCATATACACTATTCTTAAGTTTTCCTCTATTTCAATGGTCTTCAGAAAAGAACCCCTGCAACTAGCTTTAATGCTCTGCTTTTAAAACGAGATCTCCCCCAAGAAACACGTCCTATGCACAGCGCAGTTGATCATTCTGCAGACCAAGGAACAGCTTTAGCTCCATTCCCTCATTTATAGTTATTTGAAATGCTTTGCTCAGTCTTTATACTTAAAGTTTCTCTTTTCTTTAAAAGTAAAATTACATGTAATTTCATACAGTGCACCTTCTTCTTAAGTGAAAGTGTGAGCGTGTCATCTCACACTTTCCCTCACAATCCTCTCCTCCCTTCCATATTTCCAAGGCATGTGAAATGCAGGAACCACATTTACAGCAAAAAAACTTTGAAGTGTTGCACTGCAATGGCTACATGGAACCTGAAGATGGAGACACAGGCTGGGAGACTGCACAAAGACCACACACAGCCACAGCTCACTTTTAGAGAATTCTGAAGTGTCAGAAAAGCAAATGTGCAAAACCCGTGAGGTCCTGGAGAGCTGATGCAGCTTCTAAGACAGAATTCAACCCGAAGAAGATGCCAAGCCAGGTAAATACTCCACATCTCTACCTCTAATGATAGCCCTTCCCCAAAAATGCTGAAAATGTCTGGGATTCCACAGTAAAATTTCGAAGCCAGAATCAGTCCTTGCCCATTACCACAATGCATTTGCAGTGACTGCCAACATCACAGACAAATCATCACTGGCAAATGGCATCAAAAGAAGTTGCTCACCTGAGTCATTCACCCTTGGCTACAGCAACTAAACTCACTTTGTTCACAATGGTGAACAGCTACAGTCCATAAAAATAACCTTTTCCCTTCTTCCGGGCTGCTATTACACTCCTCAGAAAACAGTACAATTAATGAAAAATCAAATCTGAGCTTATCAGCATTAACTTTGCCCACTAAGTTAACACTTATAAATGAGCCATTGAAATTCTGTGCAAACTCCATCCCCAGAGAGGATGTTCAGTATCTTCATTCCCTGCAGGTATTTGAACATTCTCCTCAACTCTATTTAACATCCTTTTTCTTCTTCTTAAAGTAAAATGCAGCTCTGCTGTTTAAGACTCCCTCACAAGTTCATTATTTGATTAAGAAAGTTTCAAGGTAAACCCAGAGCCTTACTCAATTTCACAGAATTTTATCCATCACCGTTCAGTTTCACTCCACCTAAAAACACACATTTGTTCTTCTGTGACTTCCCAGCAAATGCCACTGAGGTGATATGACCAAGCCCCATGTTTTGTGGATGCTCTGTCCAAACAGAAGTCAGAAGATTTATCTGTACTCATTTACCTTGTTTACTCTGGCTTCAATTTCAACACATTACTATTATACTGGGAACTATTACAGCAGTAATAATTTGCTTTGATCTTGGAATTTCAAAACACCAGCCAAACATCAGTAAACTCAGCCTCATTTTACAGATGGGTAAACTGAGAGAGAGGCTGGCAGATACAGAATGACTGCTGCAGGTGCCCTTCCCATGATTTAGTACAAAATAGAACATTGCCTCCAAAAATCCATTCCATCCTCCAGAGCCACTCTAATTTTTCCAAAGCACCATCTTACATTTCTCTGAGAAACAAGAGATCCCTCTTTCCTATCATTAGATTGCCGTCTAATTGAAATGAACCCTGAGAAGCAGAATGGATCCTACTGTTAGGGTGCATGAGTACAGAGCACAGTCAAACACTGCATTTACCTCCTCTCCAGGCTCAATCTCTTTAACGGCTCTGACTTCAGCCAAGGTTCCCTTGTAAGTCACAATCACATTTGGGCAACAGCTATGGTTCATCAATGCAACACTGTAAAAGTAGAAAAGCAAATTTTTTCCCCAACCATCACCACAACCAACAGGCAAAAAGTTAAGCACCACTTCACAAAACAAATAAGTCTGAAAGACTGAGTCGGTCTCTCTCTGTAAGCTGTTTTTATTCTGAGGCTTAACATGAAGGCAACCTTGGGAAAATCTGTTGTACTGTTATTTATTCTAATGATATGGAGAATGGCTGTGCTAATGAATCATTACAATTTTTAAATCCTATTATTGCAGTACTAGGAAGTTATTATTTTCCCATTCTTACAGTGCTACAGGACAGCTGACAGTTATGTTCATATAGCTTTACTATCAACATGATACACAGACTATGTTCCTCAGAGGAGAAAGAAAGATGAACATGTTCAACCTAAAAGGAAAAAAGCAAATACAGGAAAACAAAAGTCCTTGCTGCATTGCAACTTAAGATGGGTGTTAAAATTGTAGCTGGCTACTATTCAAATGTAAACAGCCTCCATGTTTGAAGTGGAAGCGAACAGATCCCTCTCTGTTATACAAGCACGTGACAGACAAAAACCTGGATGGATACAGAAAAGTAAACCCCTTATCACCAAGCTTGGAGAAGGGGCAGTTTGCTGCTTATTTGAGATAGAATTAAAATTACACATTTTTCCTCTTCCAATCTAGCAAAATAACAATTGTCTCTTCAGTCTTTTTAGCTCACAGGTATAACTGTTAAGTAGGAAAGATCTGACTCTTGTACACTGAGCATTTCCAAAGGACATTTTTCCAGAACATCCTGGTTTAATACTCTCTTCTCCCCACAGTGACTCTGATCCTGGGCTTTTCAAGGCATTAATTTCCAATCTGTAGATTAGGGATATGAACTTCAGACAGACCTGCCTGCAGAATAAGAATCTGTGAAGCAAGGACTAGCTACTACTGTTTGTGTGCAGCACTTGGCAAAATCACATCCAGCTTTAACTGGGCATCCGTAAGTTTCAGGTTACTTTGACACGGATAAGCTATGAGTAATCTAAGCCTCATCAGGAAGTCAAACTAAGCCTCAGTGCTAATACCTCCATACAGGCTGTGCAAAGAACAGAGGCAAAATATACCCTCCTTTGCTACAATATTAAGTGGGAAGGAGAAACTCAAAAATACAAGAAATGTTCCTTGGCCTTAAAGAGAGCTGTGGTCCCCCATTCACAAACTGCAGTTAACACTCAACATCTGCAGTTTATTTGTAAAGCTAAGAAGCTTGTACACAATTTTTTTCCACTGTCACAGCAAGGAGGCTCAAAGAACTTATGAAAGGGATTTACTGTTTGCCAAGGAACAAAGGTAGAAGCGATATTGTTCAGAAAGCACCAGGTGAAGGATCATACCAAGCCAAAACAGAAAGTTGTGAATAGAGCAAGTCACCTGCAATCCTTTTCATTTGGCTTTAATCATTACTTGATGTCCCTGTCCAGAACCTGCTACCCAAGTAAGTGTCTCCTACCAACCTGAATATAGTTCACAATCTAAGTTTCAAAACAAACTACTAGTGCAATTTTACGAAAAACTGCTGCAAATAATTGGCCACAATTTATTTTCAATTAAAGATATTTAAAACAAGATAAATTGAGTGTTTAATTTCTTTCTTTTGGTACACATTTACTTCCTCTATTTGTTTTTAAAGAAGTTAATTTTATTTTTAAAATATTAAAATCAACCTACTCAGGAAATATGGCTGATCCCAAATGAGACAGTTCTTCATCTTCAATTGTGAAGCCATTACAATTAACCTAAGAAAAAAGAGAAAGGCACTAGATCAGCTTCTAGTCAGCTGAGTACTCCACACACTTATGTCACATCCTCATACATCAAACACAATTGCAGCAATTTGCTTACAATCTTCCATCCACCTCCCCAGTACTCACATGGAGCTCCATGACATCTCAACAAGTGAAGTGAGGATAAAGTCCCTATCCAAAGGAATGCACAGGACACTAAAGGACTGATAGTCCAACACAGGACACAACACCTAGTGGATTGCTCCTTGGAAGGCCAACCAAGAGAAGCGGAGCTTGAGAAGAGCACACAAAGCCTCACCCCGACACGGGGCAAAGAGACTTCATTTGGCCATGACAAGAAAAGGGCCAAGGCAGAACTACACGTGCAAGGAGCAATGTGGGAATGAAGAGCAGCAAACTTAGCTGGGCTGGGGCAGCGCAGAGCTTTGATGGAGCATATGTCACAGGGACCTGCCACAATGCCATCTGTCATCAAAGACTGCATATATCAGCTACAGCTAAAGCACACATGAAAACAACAAAAGCAGTGAGAAAGACTTGAACCTAATAAAGACTTAGGATAGAAGGCGACAGAGAAGAGACAGAGTGTGAGAGGAAGTATATTCCTAATTTAAACAGACACAGGATCAAAAGAGCTTCTTCAGAAAACTCTCTTATAGAATAGATTCAAGCAGGTTTTAAAACCTTCTCACTTTTGTTCTCATCCAACTCAAAGGAATCTTACAGAAGTTTCAGCTTTTTTCATGTGGTTTGTATCACTTTAAGTGGTCAAAACGCACCCCAGTCAAATACTTTATTCCACTTCCACTTCAAGTCACACACATACCAACACAAAGAGAACCCTCTCCACATTTACCACTATCTCCCTACAAACACGAAAAAAAACACCAGTAAAGCACTAAAACAACTACTCACACATGGCCAAGTCCAGTTAAAGCTAGAATGGGCACAGGAACAGTCGACCAAGTACAGTGCAGTATTTGTTCTGGAAAGGGTAAGACTTCACAACAAAGGCTACCAACAACAATCACAGAACCATAGAATGGTTTGCGTTGGAAGTGACCTTAAAGATCATCAAGTTCTTTTTTTTTTTCCCCACTCCCCACAGGCAGAGATACCTTCCACTAGACCAGGCTGCTCACCAAGCGAAGTGATATCCCCCACAGGCTGGAATGTAGCTTGGACTGGCTTTTAGAAATACACCAACACTTCCTCCAAAGCCACTCCTCAGGTATGAACAGTTCAGGGTGAGTTCACCATTAAGGAAAGTGTCCTGATTCACTCATCAGCATCTCTGCTATCTTTGCTTGATCTTTATCCTGTTATTTTTAGCAATATAGCATCCAAAGGTTCCCAGTCTCTCAAAGATGGGCATGCTACTGCACTAGCCAATGTAAGAGCATACCTGAACCAAACCCAAAATGTAATTCCTGAATGCAAAAACAATAGAAGGGAAAGATAATATCAACAGCAAGTAAGAACATCAGGCTACGAAGGCTGACATAAAGAACAGCTCGATGGTCCTGAATCACAGGGAAATATTCTAAAATATGTAGTGAGTGAGTTATTATCATCAACTCCCCTCCACTAAGCCAGAGACAACACACTTCATGAAGGCATCATACCAGAAATTACACAAGAGAAGGGATTAGAAGGGATGAGATGTCACTGGTTTCACCAGATGAATGCATGACTAAAAAAGGCAAAGTGGAGGGAGCAAAGAGACAATAGCAAAAAAACTGGGGCTCAAGGTTGTTCCCAACAGTGGAAAACAGAATGTGCAAAGGGAGGCATGAAATGCAAGGTCTTCAAGGAAAGGGTGAGATGCTGGAACTGGAGACAAGAGAGAAACTGCTTGAAGAGTATGACAAAGTGAGACTGAGGAAGAAAAGAGCCATATTCCATGGGGACAAAAGAGAGCAGAATTATGCCAACAGCTGGAGAAGAGAGCAGTGAAAGGCAAGGACTTTGGACAAATGAACTTTACTCCACTCAAAAGGACCACTTACACTTTAGCTGTGTAAGGAAGAACATCAAACAAAGTCCACCAAAAGCAATGAGGTATTCAAGTCAGAGGTATTCAAGTCCCAAATGACTGCTTTGAACCACAGAGAGAAAAAATGAGGAATGGAAGAGCAAAGTAGACCACATGAGGCCAGAGTAAGTGCTGAAGCAAAACAAAGGAGCAGCAGCATATCCATACTACTAGTTTTAGATTAAGTTAACTAATTATTAGGAAACATGTATTGCACATGTCAAGTACAAACATACCTCCCTTTCTTCTAGAAAGATTCATCCTGGGGCTAAAACCTCAGAAGGTTGCATCCTGTAAAACACTTCTGAGAAGCATTCAGATGACTTCTGGAGATTTTAGTCCAAAAAATTCTAATGTCCACAGTGGCAGAGAGTTACCTGATGATCAGGATGAGTTTAAGATAACACCTACAGGTGACATCAGACATCTACAGAGAATAATGGATGGAATATGAGTCAGCAGTTCACAGGAATCAGTTAAAGTACCACAATCTGGTGGAGCTGCTCTTGGACAGGACATGAAACAAGTGTCATTATAGCCAAAATAATGTAATCTTTGGGGAATTCTGGCTACATTCTAACAAAAAATATTCAGAAATACTGGAAGAAATTGGTTGTACTAATGTCTTCAAGTATCCCTCTGACAAATGCAAAATTGTAAAGTCTTCAAAAGAAAAAAAACACCTTGTCATTTAAAGGAAATGTGCAATTAGAAACAACACAATGAATGATAAGCAGATGCTAAACATACTAAAGAATAATTCCCCTACAGAATAAGAGTACCTCTGTATTAAGGAAATAGTAACTATGCCTCCTTGTTGGTAAATGCCCAGCTCTACCAACCAGGGTATTGCCATCTCAGCTTTCAACACAGCAGTCAACATTTGGCCCCATGTCAATACGTTATTTTCCTCAGACACTGAAGTATAAAACTAGCTTATATTGAAGTAAAGAAGGAAACAGAAGAAAATGGATCTTTCAGTATTCCACTGGTGTATTATTCCATCCACTACAACACATTCAATTCAGATGCATATGAAAAGTAGGTAAGAAAAAAGAAGTGACATATCAGAAGTTATCTAACAAGACATCCTGTCTTTTCTTCATCTCTCCAGATGGCCAAACCACCTGACTACATTTAAAAGCCACACACCAGATAAAAGTTTGAGGCTGTGCTTTCTGCTGCTCTTTCTACTTCTCTGAAGTTTACTCCCTGTGAAGGTCAAACACAATGATGACCTGACTAGCAAGGATTTCCACAAGTTTGAAGCCCAAATGAAGGATTTGCCTCTGCAGGGTCTCAGGCCAGAAGCCTTCCATATTAGTTCAACAACAGCTGCACTATGGCCCACAAGAAGCCTACCTTTGACAGGGTTTACTAAAGGCTGTTTCCCCTTTTCTTCAGAAGCACCTCAGAGAAAGTCTGCAGACAAGAGTCTCTCCCCTCACGATGGAAATGGGGCACATCCAGCCACTATTGCTCAGTGAAGCACATCTTCTCCATCAAGCACACTCAGTTGTCCCTAAGATAAGTAAAGACTACCTTTTCCATTGCCATAAACATTTTCACAAAGACTGAACTCCTACAGCACCATCCACCTAGGCAGGCTGTGTTCTAGCCAACTTACTTGTGCAAAGAGAACTACAAGGGCAGCATTGTCAGGGTACTCCAAGTGCTTTGAGTAAAATTGATGAAGAGCAGCAATGTCGTTCTGAATCAGCTCTCTCTTTTCATTGTCTAGTTTGTCAAGGTCTGTGGACAAAGAATACATTCCATTTCAGTAACAGGAAACCCCCCCCCCAAGAACTGTAGGTAGACTTAGGTTAGAACAGGCCCAGACTTAAACAGAAACCCCTCGAGGACAAGCTGCTTGGAAGTACTGCAACAAGTGCCTGCTGTTCCACAAACATAACACTGCTTCTGCCAAAGCCACACGTGTGCTACAAGAACATGAAGGATTAAAAAGCATTTTCTGACATCTTTAAGCTAGCAGATAATTGGACACAGATTTCACTTTCTTGGGAGAAGGTTATAATCTTTAAAGTGTATTTGTTAACCCTAGCAAACAGCCCAGCCAGCCCTAGCCCTCTAGAAGCCTATCAGCTGTGGATAGGTACCCTCAGCTGTCTGACACGACCTTACCAGCTACATGGTCCCATCTACTGTGGTATGAAATCACATTCAACATCATTCACCTTAAAGCATACTTTATATAATGAAACTTCCTCATGGAGATGTATTCCCTACCAGCACAAACCAGCCCAAACTCCTGCTAAGGCTGCTTATCCCTGCTTTTAAAACACAAGGTCTTTGCCAGCACAGAAGCCCTATTTGTGGCCACATGTGAGAGGGATCTAACCACAACACTGGGGCTAGTCACAGGAGTTCCCTTTGCAGCAGGAGGAGGGTAACATGAGGGTGCCCAGCAATGCAATCCACCTGACCTATTGCAGACACCTGCTCCAGGAGGTAACAAACAGTGCCCATGTCTCCATGGGCTGGGGGGTGACCATCAAGGGTAACCGGCAGACATCTAAGGCTAACAGCAGACAAGCAGGAATCTCAGTGGAAATGTCCTGGCACATCTGCCAACTGTATTCCATTATGGCTTTCTTCAGAGATTTGCCTTCAGGCTCACGACAGGTTCTAGTCAAAGCCATGGCCACTGAACCTTTTCCTGCCTGGTTCATGTAGAGCAAGCTAGATGATTAACCATCTAATCCTGGTCCCCTCTCTCTCTTCTCAAGCGAAGAGAGTTGGGAAGTTTTTTCCTAATCCTCTCTCTCACAGTGGCAGTGTTACTAGTTCTCTCCTGCTCTCTCCAACTCAAAACAATAATGGAGAGAAAAGGCTGGAGTGGAAGAAGGAAATGATTTGTAAGAGCAGATGTGAATGACAGGTGAGTCACAAAAAACACTGAAGAAAATAAAATGACCATTTGATGAGAATTAAGACAAATGAGAAATAAGAAATTCTAAGCTTTCAACTGACAGCCAAGTGCCTTTTCCTCTCCCGTGTGTGGTGTTGCAAAACATAAGACAACTGATGAACATGATAAGGTGTGCTAAGCAGTGAGGTGAGTCAAAAAGGCAGCAGGAACAGGTGTGCTTACTAACAAAACAAAGACTTCTAGAGGACAAGTGGGACACTGCAACAGAAAAAAAACATTTCAGCCTTCTAGCTCCAAAATTAATAAATTATTGAAGACAAGCTGCAATGCAGAAGAATACACAGAAATTACTTCAGCACTTACCCATTCTCCTCAACCTCAATCCTACCAACTTACCTGTAAAAATTATCCTCACCCTAGGCAAAGTTGTATGTTGGCATTTTCCCCCTTGTTCCCCCAGCTGTCCCAAAAGCAATGACAGGAGCTTTTGTTCAGGAAGCAAATAAGACTATAATCTTGCTGTGCTTGGTTACTCTGTTACCTCCAGTCCTAGCAATGACTACATTTATTCAGCATTTTGTGAAAGGTTTTGGAAGCCATCAGAGTGAGAAATGTGAATATACAACCCATTGTCTCTGTGTATATTGTGTCCAGCACCAAGAAAGAAAACGACAGAGCAGTGAAAACCGTGCCAGGACGGTTACTAACGGTCAATTTCTAACTCGGCCTTACCGGACATAAACAGTAGCTTTCCAGTTAAAAGCAAACCATTGCCTTATCTCCTTCTTTGGATTATTTTAGAGCATTTAGGACATGGAATCATATATAACATGTCATATTTGACTGGCAGTGACAGGTACTGAAGCACAGTCCAGAGGGTTCCGCAATTAGCCCCTTAGTCACTGTCACCATCAAGCAACTGTGCTGTCTCTGATTTTATGCCTCCTGGTAACAAATACCAGCTATTTTAATTTTACAACATTACAATTCTCAAAAGACACTAGAATACCAGAGAAGCAAGAGATGGATGTATGCTACATAATTAACTTTGCCTAGGTTTTCATCCTTGTTTCCCAGCTCCCACAAACAGCCCACAAACAGGAAAAAAAAAGAAATAAGAGCACTGCACTTTCAAAAAAAATGAGGAACCACAATTCTCTTTGTTTAATCCCTTCCTCCAGCAGGAGTGAGATGTTCTGAAAGGTTTTGATGGAGGGGGGCCATGGGGAAACAAATCATTAATACAGTTAAGTCAAAACCTCTGTTTACCTGCAAGCCTTTCTTACTTACGTGATTCAAACTCTTTTACAGCAAACAGCTTCTCCGACTGTGTTCTCTCAGGGTGAGTTTTCTAACCGTAAGAGGAAAAAAAACAATAAGAAAATATTTTAATGTTTCACTTTGGCAGTTTCCTGTACTCATTCAGAATATGGGAACTACCTGTAGGACAAAACCAAATCCACAGTCTATGGAATTTATACGAGTTGATGAACAGCAATGAGTTAAATTGACTGTCCTCAGTAAAGGCATAGAAATATTCTCTCCATACCAAATTAGGCAGCCAAAGATGAACTCCTATCAAATTTATATACATAAACTGAACAGTATTTTAAATATGTCATTTGCTTTGTTCTAGACACCCAGAAAGCTGCTAACAATAGCAAGCAGGGAGAAGACAGGCTTTGCTTTGAGGAAAGTGAATAAACTGACTGTTGACAGAGTTCAAAAGCAATGCTCCACTGTTGGCCTAAGGCCACTTCTTTGTAATCTTGGCCATTAAATATGGCTTTGCAGGTGGCCCAGCAGCTGAGGTTCAGGGACTATGGTTTGCATATTTAGCTTTTATATGACATGTAGGGTTCTCCCCCCTCCCTGTAAGCGATAAAAGCAGAAATTTACCAATGACTTTTTGTCGTTAAGCATTTGATTTTGTTTGTGGATCACCACCAAACCATGCTTTAATTAAGTCACACACATACATTCACACACACACACACACATCTACACACATAGCAAGTATGCAGCTACCTTTCCAGCAGGCCACCAGAATCCTCCCTACATACAGTATCCAGGTTGCCCTTGTCACATAAGCGGACCTCAATCACACAAATACGCTTCAAAGAGGATTTGTTTTTGCTGAGAGAGTTTAGAGCTCTACACAAATACACAGCATAACCTTGAAACTCATGAATCCCATCCCCTTCCTGTAAGCACTTGTTTTATCCTCAGTATCCATATAGTTAGGGAACACTGAAATGGAGGTTGACATTGCAATCTTCTTTCCTTACTCATTCTTTTTCTCTAAAGATCAAGGGTCCAAGATTTCTCTCTCAAACTGTGGTTTTCACCAGCTAACTTGTAATCATAAATGTTTACCTGAATACCTCAGAGGCGTTCTTGACTCACAAATGTACTGGGAGTTACATGCTAGATAATGCTATGCAGCTGTAGATGAAAAATAGTACAACAGGCAACTGATTCATAAAGATGTCAGTGCCTGCAGACAGATAACACTCGGAGCATTCCTTAGAATTCAAGGCCAAGTACCAAGTCTCATTCTTCTTTCTCTTCATCAGTGTGGCCTTGGTGCTTGCTCACATGCAACCAAGAGCTCAAATCTGCCAGAACAGAGGCTGAAACACCAATGTGAAGCTATCAGTAAATATTTCCAGGCTCTGTTCAACAGTACCTCGGCCACAAGTTATAGCTACACAGCTGAAGACCTCACTAGCCTTTTGCTGGCTTCCCACAAAAGTCTCCAGCTGGACTACGGTGGCCCTGACCCTGCTGAGGTGGGCAGTTCCTTCAGCTGCTCGTGCTCTGTGTTACACCTGTCTGTACACAGGAAACTTGTGTGTGTGTGCTTTGCAGGGACAGTTACAGTCGGACAATTTTCATTTTCCTGCCTTCCCTGGCACCCGGAGCACGAGCAAACCTCCCAAGCACAGCCTCCTGCTCACCTGTTTGGCAAGGATCCTTGCTGTTAGCCTCACAGTCTCTGAGGGATGCCAGTTCTGCCCAAAAGTGCACATTGAGGCACACTCCAGCTTGTGCATTGGCCAGTCTTCCTTCTGAAAACGTAAAAATATAATTAAAAAAAAAAAAAAGTACCACAGAGATAAAGTTACGAAAAAGGGGATGAAGGAAGTCCTGCCAGATCCTAGAGGTCAAGTGAAATGTGTTTCCTTTAAAAAATAAGATGACGCTCACTACAACTAAACAGAAGCCTGAGTCCCATTTAAGGGGTACAGCTATCCTGCTTTTTTCAAACAAATTCACAAGGGATGAGCTGAGGTCAGAACATCTTCATTTTCTCAGTGGAAAAAAAGCATTAAATGACGAAGAAGCAAACAGACAACATGATTTATAAATCACCAGTTCTTGTTGCTCAGATCAAGCATGGGAGGACATAGTAGCTTGATGGCTTTATTGGRTTCATTTCCATTTAATACCTTGGCCCCTCATTATGAGATGACCCTGGTGTAATCAGGAGTAATGTCTCTGAAGTCAATGGATTCACCATCACTAAGAATCACTTGACTGTAAGGTCAAACCCAAACCTTCTGATGGAATTATCAGATTTTTCCTTGAATGTTTAAAAACAAAAGTACATCTAGACACAGAAAACACACTAATATAGACAAATACATTTTAGTTAAGAATGTATAGCACATTCCTAGCTCAACATAAAGTAACACTTGGAGTGACGGCACAAGGCTTTTGTCACTCTGCAAGTTCCATCCAAAACCATAGAATTTCCAAAGAATAGCACAGAGTCACATATTAACAATCTGCACCAGCACAGACTGCATCAAATTTCATTTTATTTATTCATTCATTCATTCAAACATGGAAATATTCAAGCAATGCACAGTTATTTATTGCTATATCTCATCGTTTATAGCACTATGTTAGAACAGACCTACAGTGTTCTGTCTGCACAGGGAGCATCAAGCTTTGTTTTCATACCAGATTCAAACTAGTGSAAAACAGTAGCAGAGGAAAGAACTCACAACAAATCCCACCAATTTGTAAATGAAAACTTGAAAACCTTTTAGCACCCTCCAGAATGTCCTTAAATCCCCTTACTGTGGTTCACCTAGTATCACAGACCCTGTGTTGACCCACTCCCCCCAAATATTTTAAAATAATTAACAAAACTCTACAGTATGGCCCACCACAGAGACTGAGTGGCAGGAACGTAAGAAACACAGTTTCCCTCAGCTGCCTAACCACTGAAGGCAAGAGCTGTTTGAGATAATAGAGAGACACACTGGAGGCTGTCTAAAACATCTAACAGAACTGGCAGATATGATACAGGTCTACTGGGAGATGAATTCCTTGTGGGAGCTACAGCTGTAGGCTCCATAGAACAACCCAAGGCACTTTAACAGGGGAATCAGGACCCCCAGTGCCTCCCGCCTTGGYTGGTCAACTTATTTACAGGTTTTGCAAACAAAAACAAAAGCTGAGATTACTAATTTCAGAGTTSCTACACTAAAAATTCTTCCATGGAAAACAGAAATTTTAGCTGCCCTTGGCGTGGACCTTTATTTTATTAGGAAAAGAAAGGTGAACTCCTGCCCCAGCCTTGGGTAGGATTTGAAGCAGGGCAATGCTGCAAGGGTATTCCACGCCTCACAATGTCAACTTTGCTGTCCTTGGTATCTCAGTATGGTACTTCCAAAAAAACCTACATACAGGCTGCTTGAAATAAGCTCCAGTGTAAATATTCCAAGAGGATGTGGCAATACAGACCAGAACCAAAATAGKATATTACACTGTAATCATGTCATGTGAAATTACACTCTCAACTCTCCTACAGCTGTCACACTACAAAATGCATCCCCAGAGAGACACATTTCCTATGTATGCCCCAAAACCTTTTCTGGAAAATTCCCGATAGCCTTTGTTTAGGAATCCACAGGCTAAAGGCTAAAAAAAAGAGACAGAGGGAAATCTCATCTCTCACCTCTTCTTGCTTACCCATGACAACCACTAACTTTAGTATGCTTGTTAGGTGTTCAAAAAGTGAAGGCACAGAACCTGAAGCTTTGCAGGACTCTCATCCATACACAGCAGTTAAATAAACAGGAGAAATTACACGATAAAACAAAAAAATCAGAATGCAAAATCACGTGCCTGTCTCGAAGCAGTGTTTTTAAAAAAATCCATTTGTCCYTTTATTCCTTACACATCGTTAATTAAAATCTTTCCCCAGGCAGAATCATACTGAGTTATATGAACTGGTAGGGAGGTTAAAGGGACAAGATAYGGCTGAATTGTGCAAAATGAGATAAAAGCCTGAAACACCACAAAAAAACCAGAGAGTTCTGATGACTGAGTGATACCTGGGATAGAAACACCATGACAGCAGCTTTCCCTGCGATCACAGCAGGATTGTATTTTGCATTCTTTTCCACATTTTTCTCCAAGTAGTTTGAATTATAACAAGTAGCATTGTTCTAGCTGAACCCCTAATGCTACATTAATAATATTTTCTTCCTATTTTCATTAYGTCCACTGCATTTTTCCCTTCATTTAGGAGTGACAACATTTTCAGAAGGGAAGTTCTTTAAAGTTTATGCTTTTCACATCAAAGCACAGAAACACTCATCTTCACCAAGTTCTTCAAAAATATTTCATGGTCCAAGACTACTGGATTGATTCCCAAAACACCGTCTTATAGCTTAGCATAAGAGGAAAAAAAACCAACAATAAAATATAATATTTAAAAAAAAATACTCAAGTGCAAACAAATGTCCTCCTACCTCCTTTCTCACATGGACTTTTACAACACAATATAAAAACTCTGTTTTATTTCACTCAGTTGAAAAGAAACACACACAAATACCAGACAGAAACGATGGGCAAGTTAAYGCAGGGGTTAAGCTCACTTCTTCAAAATCTTAAGGTCCAGTTGTGATCAAATGGCATCCAACTCTTCAACCAGATTTCAGTGAGGCAGCTTCTGATGTCTGATATTAATTGGTAAAGTTGTGTGATACRGCCTTTCAACAAGCAGTGAAGGTAGGAGCTTCATACATCTTCACAGCCATCCTTCCCTATTATCATTTACCAAATGCTGGGCTATAGAGGGTATTTGGCTTTTACAGGTTGATGTTCAGCATGTTCATAGAAGACATTTACCAAAGAAAAATACATGGGGAAAGTTTTTGTATAAGGGGACAGACGCGTCCCCAAGGCAATCTTAAGCAGGGTCTTGCGGTGTCAGAATCCTTTTGTGCAGAATCATTACAGCAAAAAATTTTGTATTTTTTCTACAGCTCATCAAAGAGAAGCATGCAGTTTCTACAAGGTCCCATTTAAAACACACCTGCTTAATGCTAATTACAGGTCTGCAACTACATTTTGAGGCTTACTAGCTGGTTAAAAGTACCTGTTTCACTTACTTCAGCAATACCAACTACAGCAGCCTTTAACATGACGTGTTAAGAAAAACCCATAAATAGTTTGTCCAAAATACGTTCCAAATATTGAAAGTCATGACAAAAACATCTCTTTCTGCACTCTGRCTAGCTGATCTCCACTCTGTCTGGGACAAATAACAGCTATGTGTAATAACAGCAAGAGGAGTTCCAGTAGCCGGTTCAAGTTCACCAGTTCCACAATTGCAACCACATAACCCTCTTAAAACATTTCTCTTCAGACTGTTTCAGCAGCTAATTTCTGAGGAGACAAAATGAACACAGGTCTCCTGCTGTTTGACTAAAATTATTATAATTTAAGAAGTCAAGACCCGCACAGCTGCAAATGGGGGCTGAAAGCCACTACTGTAATAACAGGCCTGTGCTCCAAAGAGGCTACAGCGGAGAATGGAACGGTGTGAATCTGCTRGAAATCACAATCCCTTTTAAAAGAAGAACTGGATTAGGTCTTGGRAAAAGAAAGACCCAGCAAACCCAGACTAGATCCAATCCACAAAACATTCAAAGCAGCAAGGACAGGCAGTGAAGGCAACTTCCACTCTCGCATGCCCTGCATCTGACACTGAATCCACACTTACGCAAACATCCAGCTTAATATAGGTCAAACYTCGGGTTATCTATCTTAAAAGCAAAATTACAGACCAAAACAGGAACGTTAGGGAACTGTGCCAAAGCCAGTATGTGTGCACGTGTGCGTGTACAGAGAGAGCCCTAAACAAATCAGACACTACACCACTCCAAGACTTAGTCTTCTCCTGGGTTCAGTCCCTCACACTACAGCGCGACACCACCTGTCCTGGTGACCAGGGCAAACGGGTTGTACTGCAAAACTAAAGCAGATAAATCCATCAAACACCTGGCCACACCACAGGAGATGCACTCTTACCACTTGGGGGACCTTCAGCAGGGCAATTTCTCTTTGTGTACCTATACCCACCCCATTTTCAAAACCAGAAATGCCACAAAGGCTGCTCTGAGGTTTCATTCCTTAAATAGCAGGAAAGTATTTTAAGAACCTCAATACAAGGATACTATACAGCTGAAAGGAATGGGAAATACATGTGCTGTCATGAACTTTACTTTCAATAACCTCATTATTCCAAAGGAGAAAAAACCAAGTCACTCAACCAAAATGCACTAGATGTCCACAATTACAAAATCTGTAATTCTCAAAAAGACATCAAAAAATTTGCTTCCTGCWGCACACTTCGGCACCTTTTTCCTTCTGATCCACCTCTCCCCATGATGTGCAAGAATTCCTATGAAATGTCATATACTAGGTCTTTAAGTAAGAAAAGAGCAAGCTCAAAAGCTCTGGGTCTTTATCCCAGACAGTATGCCTCACGTGGTAAATATTTGTCTAACCGAATTACATTGAGTAACAAGGTACTAACCAACATATGGAATCATACCATGTCCTTGTTGGGTACACACAATTCTTTGCTGAACTGAGCAAAAACCCCATAGATTCAGAGGGAAAAAAAATCTTACAAAATAAAAATGAAATGAACAATACCATCACAATTCTCAAGTACAGCCCTGCCCTTTTATCACTGTTGCATGATGTCTCACATCCATGGAGGCAAAAGGGACACATTTCCTGTACATTCCAGTGTTACAAGTTCAGTATCAAGGCATAGATGTCCTTTTTGGCTGTGACAAAGAATTGCTGAATGGCTGAAAAATGCCTTTGAACAAGACACGGATGAGGATGCTACAGACTGTAGCACGTACAGTCAGTGGAGACCAGTTTCTAGAGAATATTATGCTTGAAGGTAACTTTGAAAGAATGTCAAAGAATTTAATCTCAGCAACATTCATTAATTTCATCAGACTGACTCAGAAGGGCCCAAAAGATGGAAGACAGTGTTATATTCACTAGTGAGTAAAAAGCCATAAGTATATCACCAGTAAGAGTGAAGTGCTAGTACCTGTGTTTGTCATACCATTGTTTAGACATCAACAAAATCTCAAAAAGGCCTTTACATCTAAAGCATCATACCCCACACCAACAGGTAGAGAAGATTTTAATTCATTACCTTATCAGACAGACAGGCTTTTACTGAGCATCATCTTCAGAAGACTTAAGGATGCTTTGTTTGAGCAGTTCAGGTTTTTATTCTAGGAACATATCCCGAGAGAGAGAGAGAATTCTGACCACCAAAAAATTATAATAAAAAAAAAACAATCTAAAAAAAGCAATACATGTACAAAACTGCACCCAGGGCAAAAAAGACAAATCAATTCCTCCTTGTTCATAAATGTAAAACTATAAATTTCGTCAAGGCTGGAAGTCAGGACACCGAGTAAGGGCCACTTGATGGTAAAAGCAAAGGACCACGGATGAGAAGAMATAACTTCTACTTCCACCATGATATTTACTTGCTATTTTTCCCAGCACAAATTACTGAGCTTTCCTACTTCAGAAAATCTTGTTTATCTGCTTCATAAACCATTGTGAATTTTATCTAGTAAGAGAAGAAACTGACAGTCTCATATAAAAGCTGCTGAACAGCTGCTTTGTTCAAGGATTTCCTTTCCTCATCTAGTTAAAAGCTTATAAGAAATAATGTCATGTGGAAACATTTCTTAGAAACAAGCATTTTTCATGAATTAATCATGTGTTTCCTCTATATTGTCTAAAATTCATCCAGATTTCTCTCAAGACCCTTAAAGATGCTCAGTAAGCTTTCACTTTGGAAATTCTATGAACTACTGCAAATTTTGTAAAAAACTTATTTCTATTAAGCATTTTGATGCACCATTTCCTGGTGCATCAAAACTAAAAGGCTATTTGATTCACCCACTAATTCACTAAGATTCTGTGGGAAAGCAGGAATCTGGGGAGGTAATAGAAGGAAAACTGAGGAGAGATCAGGCTTCTTYTGAAACTTGTGCAACGGGAGAACAAGACACATCCTTGAAATAAAAGCAGTAGCCACGTCCAAAATGCCTGGGAACTGAGAAGCACAAACCCCAACATCTCTGTCCAGGTAATGACAACAGACAATACTCTGCACGTACCCACCCCATGTACAGCATGTTACCATGTAGGAGAAGGGTTGGATTATTTATAGCTAACACACAGTTGCATGCCAGACCTTGGGTGACTCAAATCCTTCATAAGCATTGTTCCATACTCTGTGCCCAGCACCACACAGAYCTTAGATAGTTTACATTATTCAACTAGCAATCCAGCTGAGTTTTTCCACATGGAAACTGGATAATTCTTCCATATCAAGCTGACAGCCCTCAAGGGCTAGATACTAGTTCTGACTTTTTTGTTGTTTTTTGAAAGATGTTTATTCTAATTTGAATTAAAAATAGAGTTTAAATTGCATGAAAATGTTTTGGACATCTTCGTATTGCTCTACTTTAGTGTATGCTCATATTCTACTTCCGGGGGCCATTAAAAAACAAAGTATACAAAAAGAATAAAAGTTACCAAAATGAGTAAGCTAGGGAGAAAGCAAGGTAGGTTTCAAATRGTTATGACTACCACCAGCTGTGGCRGTCTCAAAACTCAAAATATTTGCAAATATTCTACAACACCCCCCCAGCRAAACTCTCTTAAGACGGCTGTTTAGTGATTTGATTTTTTCATTAGCCACAGGATCCCTTACCTGTTTAGTGAGCTACTGTTAAATTATCTAGCTTGTCCTTAAAGGAAGAAGTAATACAGACRTAATTAGTGGGCTGACAGGCAGCTCTAATCCAAGTCCCAGTGGCACCAAGCCCTGAAGCTACTGATCTTGAAAGACTCATGCAGACCATGTCGAAATCCTGTAATTGTCCAATGCACAACTCCATGGTCATCATCTGTGGGATGCTGGAACTGACTGGACTGCCATTAACCATAGCCACAATTAGAGACTATTGACGCCACACAAACAAAAATTGGAGTTCAGCAACCCCCACCCTCCTTCCCACCGCATCCTCACAAATTGCATTACCATACCTGACACTCCACATTGCAGTAAAAGGCCTGTTTACATCTTCCACATTTGGACAATCCTTCTTTCCTTAAAAAGAAAACAGAAGTTATTCTGTTCTAGAAACCTGGATGAAATAAAATTGTATGCTGGATCACTTTCTGCACAGTATTTTGCATTTCACAGTCAAAACTGTATTTTCTTCAGAGCACTGTGACTACAKATTAAACCACATCTTTGAACAGTAGACACTATTTTTATTTGTTTAGACTTTCAAAAGCAAGTTTTTCTTAACAACTGTCATTATGCAAAAGCACTCTGCTTTCCTGATAAATTGCTGGGTTTGGAAACATGTTATTCTATGATATTTGACAGACAGCATTGTTTTTTGCCACTAGATGATGCATAATGAGCTAGCTTTTTTGTGTTTTCCAAACTTTCCAACTGGTCTGTACACTTGCTCACCAGTATTAACACTTTGCTTCTGCTCTGCCCAATTTACTGCTTCTCTGGTTACAGAAAGCATGACCTTTGTTTCATAAGTGCCTCCAAAGTCCAAGAAAAAATATTGTGTTATTAAATATACGGTTTGATCTCCTGTCACCTCAGAGCCCCTTAATGTCCCACTCTGTCTGCTCTGATATCTGTGTATTCTGAGCTGACCTAAGGCTCACACTCTCCTTTTTTTATATTTGTATGTACCCCAACAGAGGGAACTGCCACAAGGAAGGTCCTTTTCTGCTTCAAAGTGCATGTGTTGCAGCATATCCCACCAAAAATAGAACATGTGTTACCCAACAAGTGACATTTTGGTGTGACAGCAACCTCTCAGCGGTACTGAATACTTTTAAAATGTCCGCACACCCTCCCTGGTGTAAGAAGGAAAAAAAAACCCCTAAACTTTTCTTAAACTGAGGTAAGCTCATTAGAGTAAAACAAGGGTGAGGGTCCTCATATGATGTGACAGTGTACAACATTTTGGTGGTCACTGGCATTCAGAGCCCATAAAAAACAGCAAGTCTGGCATCCTCTGATTGTATTGCAAAGCACACAAGATGCAACATGAGCGAGCCAGGCTAACATCATGACTCCTCTTGCTGACAYTACAACTGCGTATTTAAAGTAACAACCACTGTCTCATGCAAATACAATGTTACAGCCTCATTTTGCCCATGTTACCACAAAGTCCTCATGACAACTTAGCAAAGCTTCCCCTCCCAAAGCTAGTGCTGAGCCCACAACCTTCCTCCTAGGGCTCTTTGCGAGTTCAACAAGCACAGTTCGGAATCTAGTACGTGCTAGCTCAGTGCTAATGCAACAGTCACAGACACAGAACACATGTCTGAGCACCGGCAGATCAYGTTACATCACCGAGACATCATTCCTCTTAGTGGCATTTCATCACCCTGGTGTGAAATAAGTTTCAGATTACCCCACTAACTGCTGTCCTCCTGCAGTCAGTATCTTTCTTGATCACTGTGCTCCTCCACAACTCCAAAGGAGAAGCTTGCATGGATAACAAGCAGCTGCTTCTGAAAATAATTAAAAGCTATTCCATGAGATAACTATTATCCTTACAGTATTACTTCATACCAGTGGAGCACGGAAGTATTCCTTGATCCTTTAGCAGACAAATTTCAATGTGATAAATAAAGCCAGCCAATTCCTTTGGCACAAGAAAATTTGTGGTTAAGCACAAGARTTAAGAGAGTAAGTAAAAAGTAAGTTTATAAAGTAAAACCAAAACCAACATCWCAATGCAAAGGGAAAAGCTACTGGTGAGAAGTACCCTTCTTCACATTCACAGGACTCGCTTCACCAGGAACTATATTAGGTGCTCATATGCAAAGAGAGAGAGGGGTGAATAAAGTGAATAAGTCATATATGTAGATAATGKAATGAGGACAGAAAAAGGATGTATTGATAAAAACAGCGAAATTACAACAGTTGTTTTCCTTTACTGAGGCAAAYACTAACATTTGCTCTGACTTATAACCAGGTAAGCATTTAATTCCTCAGTAAGATGCCAGAAGCCACGAAAGTACTACACCTTCTGAAAATGTGGTGTGGTGTGACAATGCTGGTGTCATAGCCATGCCGAATTTTCTAACCCTAATGTGCTTTCGGGGGYTTCTATTTTATTTTTCCCCCTGCAGCAGCTCATATGGAGAGGCTTGCAGCAAAAGCTGGAACACCTGCTGCAGGACGAACCTCCCCTCCACGCAGGTGAGGAAGCTGCGGAGGCCCCAGCAAACTCGAGCCCCCCACATCCCTCCAGTGCCGGGAATCCCAAAGCACGCAGCAGCAGGCAGCACTCCAGTCCCAACGCTCCCAGCGATGAGACAAACAACCTCTTGCATTGCCTGTGCGCTGCCCCACTAAAAGTAACTTGCCAAAAGACTAAGGTTTCGGACAGAGGTAGTATACAGATATCGCTGTATATTTCATTACAGAGAGAGATATACATATATATRYAYATATTTCATTCACAGATATTCCATTCACACCATGGAAAGGCGAAGTGTGAATTAGGCGACTGCAGACCCTTTCTCCCTTATCAAAACTTCACTATAACCAGTGAATACTAAGTTATTACAAAACCAGACGGATCAATGAAACTTCCTGCGAGAGGATGGTTACGCACGTGTCTACGTAACAGCCAGAGCACGGGAAGAGCAGAACTTTTTTTTTTTTTTCCCCTTTTCTTTCCCTTTCCTGAGCTGCTGAGCACAGACAACCAGCTTGGAGCTTGAAGTTTCACGCTGCCGCCGAACCACGAGGAGGAAAGTTCTGCTGCGGCGCCGCCAGAAGCGGCGGTCGGGCGCTGCGCGGGCCCTACCTGGCGAAGCAGCCGTCGCAGTGGCTGCCGCGCTCGCTGACGGTCAGCACGGCGGCGTAGGCCGGGCAGCTGAAGAGCAGCTCCCCCACGGCGAAGCGCCGAAGCGCCCGCAGCCCCCGGCCCTTCCCGGCGCTGACGAACCTCTCCAGGCCGCCCAGCTGCGGCGCCGCCTCCGAGCGCATCCCGGCCGCGATCGGGGCACAGGGCAGGGCAGGGCAGGGGCGCCGGGCGGGCTCGGAGCGCTGCGCTCCCGGCCGCGATCGCCGGCACACGGGCGCCCGGGGCCGCCGCAGCGCCGCCGCGGGAAGCGCCTCCTCCGGGCGGCGCGGGGCTCGCCGGCGGCTGCGCACCCGGGGCCGCCTGCCCGCCCAGGCCTGGCGGGAGCGGGACGCGGCAGCTCCGGCCGCCGCGGCCGCAAGCCCTGCCCGGCCMGGGCCGGCAGCGGCGAGGGGGCTGCCCGCGCCTGCCTGCGCTCACCGGCGCGGGGGGAGCATCCCCGAGACCCACCCGGACCTCGGGCAGCGAGTACCCCACGGAAGGGGCTCTCCCGCTGACCTCACAGCCCTCTCGTTAGTATTAGCACCTAATATAGTTCCTAGTGAAGTCAGTGAAGCGAGTCCTATTACTTTGAAGAAAGCTACAACTGAGGTGATTTTTGTTTATCGCATTCAGAAGATTTCTGTCTGCCAAAGGACCGAGGAATACCGCCGTGCTCCATGGATATGCAGTAATATTGTAAAGAAAATAAGTTATCCCATGGAATAGCTTTTATTTATCTCCAGGAGCTTGTTAAGCATGCAAGCTTCTCCTTTGGAGCTCTGGAGGAGCACAGGGATCAGGGAATGTACTGACTGCAGGAGGACAGCAGTTAGTGAGCGGGGTAATCTGAAACTTATTTCACACCAGGGTGATGAAATGCCACTGAGAGGAGCAGCAAGGCTGCCCAGATCAAGACACCTCAGTCGTGACCAGGTTTGCAGTTCAGGTCACAGGGGGTTCAGGTGTTGTGGCCTGCTGGATAACCGGGGCAGGCAGTGAATGTGGCACGCCCAGCTTGTCCCTGCAGCTTCATTGACAGCCCCAGGCACGGTCAGGGGTGAGCCAGGTCCCAGGGCCCTGTTTGGGGCAGCTGGAGACAAGGTGGGTGGGAGTCCCCAGGGAAGCTGGACAGGGAGATTAAGGCCTAGTTGTGCCCTCAGGGCCCTAACAATACACTATTCCATATAACTAATTTATATCCAATTACATACCTTTAACTTCTCTGATGTTCTCATCCATTGTAAACATCATGATGAAACCATTGGATCCACTGCAAAAATAACGTATCTTTCTGAACCAGCATTATTTGAATTAGTTAAAACATCACTGTTTTCACAATGAAAGACTGAGCAATGAAAATAGGTCCAGTCCTTCAAAAATATGCTATCACCCTCAACAACCGAGCTAAATGTTAATCATGACCAACTGTAGATCTGCAGGGATGCAATTAGTGTATCCAGTTAAAACAACAAAAGCAGTGTCTATTTGACTGACCAAGTACTGCRTCTTGTGTGTGAACACTGCCATTCACATCCCAGTTCAGTGTAGATTGAGGATGTCAAGCTCAAAAGTCTGGACTCTTAACTATAGACGTTTCTATATCTAAGTATATTTTAAAATAGTGATCGATAATGTATTCACTTTAAGAATGAATTAACATTAACATTAATTAACAATGTTAATTAACATTATATTAACATTAACATAATGTTAATTAACATTAACATAATGGTCAATCCAGTTTGATTAATTGATAGGTCCATTATAGTTAGACAAATAGAGTCACAGCTCCTAAACCCATGTASTCTGACTTCTTACATTGCACAAGCTATTGAATTCCTTGAACTAATTCCTGCTCAAAGTAGAGCAAAACTTTTAGGAAATAACCAGTCTTGAGTTTAAGATGTCCTTAAGAAGTGGTTTTACAAAAATACCTAGTAAACATCCACACTTCATTTGTACCCTTAAAATGCTGAGTTGTCTTTTCAGCTAATGGGTCTTTTTATAACATTATAAACTRTCTTGAAATATTCTTAGGTTTTTTTCTCTCTACATTACCAAATGAAGTGTTTCAGCCTTTGCTTCTGAAATCTGAAAATGGCATGACACACTCCAGTAGCGAAACTCTGGTCACACTGAAATCAATAACAAATTCCTACATTCTTTACTGAAGTCAACATTTAATTTGTGTTTCAAATAACATTATGTCCAAATAAAAGAAGTCTAAAAACTCATACTTAACAACTCGATGATCTTGGAGRTCTTTTCCAACCTTGATGATTCTATGTGCATTATCAGATCACTTCTAAACAATGCCTTGTGCTGTGTCGTAGGTTTCCCTAAGATCATGTGGGTTCACTGACAAGGAKCTTGTGAG
Organism: Amblyornis subalaris; assembly: GCA_018881555.1. NCBI lineage: Eukaryota > Metazoa > Chordata > Aves > Passeriformes > Ptilonorhynchidae > Amblyornis > Amblyornis subalaris. The sequence continues at coordinate 2,208,495 of JACAXG010000021.1, forward strand.
AAGGTGTCTTTTTGGGGGAACCAGCTGGAATGATGGCAAATSTTATCATGCTTCTGTTCCACATTATCACCCTTGTAAAACAGCTGACAATTTGATTATGCCTCAGGTAATGAGGAAAAATTCAAATTTCAGTAGGTCTCTTTTTTAATAAACAGTCATTTAGTTTTAAAAACAAAAATAATAATTTAGTAAATAGGCTTTATTCCACCCTGAAAAATATTGCTTTCCAGCAGATAATGCATGAATTTATTCACAAGAGTGAAATTCACCACCGGCCTGCAGTCCYATTCAAACCCTCCAGGAGAAATTCAACCAGCTGCCTGCATAGCTTTTAGCTTACTCTGGATGTTTTCAAAAATAACACTGGTTTGATAAGTTATTAATGAAAACAGTTTGGTAACTACTTTGTTAGAGTATTTATCCTGTCCCCGTTTTCTGTATTTATACAAAACCTTTAAATAAAACATATTCTTTTGGATCTCTCTATTTTATCTTTGTTTTCATGCCATGTTCATCAGAAAATCTGAACATGGGTTTTTATGAATCGGTTTGCATGCCTAAATAAATAATGGTTTATTGAAAAACACAGACTTGATAATCAATTTATGAAGACTCTCAAGGCTTTAGCCATATAAATATGCATGAATGAATCGTCAACACCAGGGAGTTTCAAGCAACCAGAAAAAGACTGGAGTGCTCTCACTCCCCACTGCTCACAAGAGGAGTGGAGGAGTCTGTGCCCGCAGAATGTGTTGAGAGCCTGGCAGGATTAGGTGATAAAATACCTCGCTAAATTATACCTTACATCTGTAGAGACTTGCATTTCTCATCTCTTCTGTCTTTTTTTAACTTCCGTTGTGTCTGTTTTAAATATGAAAGATGATGGCTCATGAAAGGATGTGAAGTAGGGTATAGGTTTAAGAAACTCACAGAACAAAGTGTCGTGCCTGCTCTTTGAATTTCTTAAAATTAAGGAGTCTTTAGAAGCAGAGCTGTTCACCTTCGCTCACAACCTTGGAGCCGCTCTATGGAAAACCTTGTGTGTCTGACAGGAAAAGATCCATCTCTGTTAGTCACTTTTAGTTAGGCTTAATCACTTAATCTTCCAGAAACGGTACCGCCGAACCGCAGCCTGCACTCTGCAGGAACGGCTGCATGCCCTGTGCCCAGAGCTGTCTTGTTGTGTTACSTGTCACCGCAGACTTTAGCCAGAAAGGTTCTGAACTTGGAAAGGGAGCAGGGAGTCGCTCGCTAAGACACAGGGCCCCGAGCAAACTGGAGGGTGAGCTAGGAATAAACAATAAAATCAGCTACAGGGTAGGTGCAAGAAACAATCATAGGCCAGCAGCCTATGGGGAGAGAAAGGACAAAGGAAACGGTATATAACCTTTTCTGTATTTAATGGAACTATTTCCAGAGAGAGCTGGTTTACTAACCTTGTCTTTTTTATCCTTTGTTTTTTCTTTTTTTTTTTTCCTGAAACTATTGGTACYATCCGCTGCTTTCAGCTAACCAGTACAGGTACTGACAACAGAATAGCTTCCAGCTGCCCCAGCTGGAACCACATCCCACGCTGCAGTGTAAGTAACAAAAAACTTGGCGTAAGCTGGTTTAATAGGTTTTGTGGGCAGATTTCATGGCTTGTCCTAAACTCTGTCCTGCTGTAGCTAGGCAGCTGTTTCTGGTACCTTTGCAATTTATGGGTAGTTTGGGTTCAGAGTTGCACCTTTTCAGCRGGTGAGTGCAATTCTACATTATTCRTTGTGAACCGGAGATTAAATGTGAAGGTAAAAACTCAGCAGGATCTGAGAAATGCTGTCTTTCAAAGAGGAAAAATGCAGTTAATCAYTATTAGGAAATAACCTGCAAGGTGGGAGTTCAGGGATGGCAGTGAGTTTAGGATTCAGAGAGGGCTGCAAGCATGGTGTGTCACTGGTGCGTCTCCCAGGCGGGTGTGCTCCCAGCTCCCAGCCCTGGAGGGGCCTGGGCTTGACATTCAAAATCTGTCCTCGTGTTATCTTCTACATCTGTGCCACTGATTGTTGACATGTTGACAGTGTTGACATTGCCCAGTACTGAAACACAGACAAAAATACTCTAGAAATGCCATGGTTCTATTGATAGTCGGAACTTTGTTCCCAACCAAAGAGGACTGGTGGAAATGGAGAAGCCAGGCGGCCCCATAGAGATGTCTGACTCTTCTCTTTAGAGACATTGTGATAGTGAAAGACCCAGAGATCTAGAAAGAGGTTCCTAATTTTTYTTTTTGTGAAAGAAACAAACTCTTCACTGCCCTCACCTATCTGGTGCCTCCTACAGTTTTATCAATATTAACATCCCTACTGCAAAGTGCAGAGCTAGAAGAAGTAAAGACTCAGGTTTCYGCCTAATATATGTAAGTGATTTGCCTGGGTTAAACATATTTTAATCCACTCATTTGAAGTTTACAAGCATTTTTTGTATGTCATTACAGAAAGCCTGTACACAAATTTCCAAAGACAAAAAGTGACAGCAGCACAAATGTCGTTTCAGGAAYGTATCGTGATGACAGAGCTGGATGACTGTGGGGAACAGGCAAGGGCAGCAGGTAGGTGTGAATGTGACACTCAACACTCAGATACTTGCAGTTCACAATTTGCTTTTATCAGAATCAGCAACCTCACAACTGCCTTTCTGTGTTAACTCCAGTCTGCCCCTGGCAGACCTGCATTAACCTTTGCTTATGGAGCCACGGCAGGACTCAAGCAAATAAAAAAACATATTATGTCAGATTCTCCACTGGTGTAAATCAGCATCTCTCCACTGACTTTGAAGGAATGGCACCTGCTTGCTCAAGTTGAGGATCTTACCCGGTGCTACTGTAGCATCATTAAGTTGTCACATTCTTCCCCTGCCTCTCCTTTTGTTGTCTAGCTGCAACTTTTCTGAGTTGAAGACTAGAGAAGGGTCTTTGATCCTCTGATAACTCCTTGAGGCTCCCTAGGATAATTGGCCAGGACACTTTCTGAGTTATCCAGGGTCATTTTATTTGCCCTTTTACTTGGAGAGGGATTACAAGCAAGAGAAAAATCTTGGAGCCTTCACAGATGCAGACRACCTACACGAGTGCTGCCGTGTGTAGTAGGTCAGGCACCCCTCCTGACATGAGGGACACCCCATTGCCACCAGGCTGTATTTGAAACAGAAACCCTTCAGGGTGACCTGGGCCCTAAGAATGCCTACCTTTTTTTTCCGGGCACAGTGGGCGTGCTGGAAAAGGAAAGTGTGTGAGCTGCTTTTCTGCTGRTGGTGGTATTTACACACTGTAATGATGCAATCTCTCCATATTCTCTGAAGTTGTCATGGTAAGGCATTTTCTTCAGTTCTAACAATGAGTTTTACAGATATTTTTTAAACCTCTGGGGTTTTTTTCAGCCTCATGAAACATGATCACTGAAACTGTGTGGCATTTCAGTAGCCACACCAATGCTGTATAAAGATGTAACAGCACATCTCTGTACATATTAGTTACTTTTCTATTTGTTTTTGCAAAGACTGCATTCACAGTACAATCAACAGTAATTTATATTTAACTTAGCAACAAAAATGCTCAAGTGCTATGCCTAAGACTGACCCTTTCCCAGCCATGCTAAAAATATCTACATTCAGTGATGACTTCCCAGTGATAACATCTATTTTTGAGATTTGCTGCTTAATAAGAACATTGTTCTGCTAGGGGGTATTTCACCGAGGCTGTACAATATTTTTTTTTKAATCAGAATGCTTTGCAAAATTAAATCAAATGCCTTACAAATGTCTCAGTATATCACACTGAAGCAGTTACCTTTTCAACCAAATTTGTAATCTAATCAGGTTTGTTTGACAAGACCTATTTTCCATAAAACCATGCTGACTGGCATTAATTACTTCCTGTCCTTTCATTCTTTATCAGTTGAATCCCATATTCTATTATTTTGCTCCCCCCTCACCTCCTCTTCAGTTTGATGTTAGGTTAGCTGGCTTATATTTACCAAGGTCACCATGTTCGTCCTTGCTGAATACGGGCAAAACATCAGTCTTCTTCCAGTCTTCTGGAATTTCTATGTTAGTTCAAGACCCATTAAAAATTAACATGTGGAAGAATCTCCTCCACCAACTATTTGAGACTCCTCAGGTGCAAGTTATCTGGGCCTGATGAATTGCAGGTTTTTATCACAAGTAGATATTTAACATCCTATTTGGTTACTAATGGACTGAAAAAGGCTTTGGCTGCCCCATATGATACTACTGTCGTCCTACTTTTTCCAAATCAAGGAGAGATATATTTATTGAATATGGCTTACTTCATTATTAATGATTTTACTGGCTTCATCTGGTTCCTGGCAAATTCCATTGCTGGGATTTCTTCTGTGTATAATGTACTTCACATGCTCCTTTATTTTTTGTCTTCTTTTTTTTTTTTTCTTCCTGGATATACAGGTATCTTAAGCTTCAATTTCCTGTGTGTCATAATTTCCCCTTTTCTTCTTTTTGATGCAAACCACTATTCCTYGTTCTAATCTCCAGCTCCTACAAAATGAAGTAATAGCAGGAAGGAGGGAGAACTGTAACTAATATTGTTCTTACCTTCTATCCTGACTGTCCCGGTTGAACTTCATGAATGATTTGGCTGCAGCCAGTGCTCTAAAAGGCATTGAGTGGATGGATTCTGGAAACTGAAGTGCCTTCTTTATGTCTACTAGTTCCCTCTTATAGGGTATGATTCCCTGTTGACTGAGGAGCCCATCTTTCAGCAGGCTAATTCACGTCCACATTGTTGGTGTTTTCTCTGTCAACCACCTCTTCTGCTTTTCCTTCTGTGTCTGCTTTTCTGCATGAACAGAAGCAGAGAATACACGGATTTTGCTAAGAGAAGAGCCACCATCCATCAGCAGATGACAGGCACTTCTGCTTTTTGAAAGATGAAGCCTGGTCCAGCAGAGTACTAAATATTTGTAAGGGACACCATGCTGAGAGATATCACACCAGGAGCAGCTGGAAGGCCTCCAGATGTGTTTATACAGGAATGTAGTGCTCTYCCATCTCTGCATAAGGTACCACAGTGCGTTTGAAAATTAAGACAAATACGGAGTATTTTTATTACGATCAATTGGGAATTCTCATTGCGTGCAACAATTTTTTTGGTGGTCACATGCTTGTGTGGCATCCACTAAGCGGATGGGAGAAAAAAAATGTAGTCAAAACCTGGGAGTTTTGGTCCGGACCTGGGCTAGGGAGCCTTTGGCCAATGGAAAGCACTCTTAATTTGTGGTGTTTGCTCAATGTATATGGAATAATGTGTTCCCAAAGCTGGACCCCTCTGGTGCTGTTTCCAGTGAGCAGAGTTCTGTGAGCTCAGGGATATGGCACAGGGGAATACTTGAATGGCTGAATGTTGTCACAGAGATGGGGAAGGGAGRTAATATGGTGCAGTCTTGTCCATATTGCCTTTGGGAATGCTTTCTGGAAGAAACCATCTGTCACACTGCCATCGCACTCTTATGGGGATGCTCTTGGGACRATCCAGAATGGAGACAGAGAATAAGTGTGAACTGATCAGGGGTTTCAGGTATTCAGCACTGTGGAGATTTGCATTGGGAAAGTATTTTAGATACAGACAAGTACACTTTAGATAAACACTCACTTCTTCCTTGTCCATTGTCAGCGCCTATTAGCTTTCAGAGTTAAGGGAATAGCAATAAAAATAACAGTAGTTACACTGATAAAACTACGGGAACTTTTATCTTCAAGTGTGACTGTTTTGCAGGTTTATATCACTGAGAAGCCTCTCAATGGGGTGAGAAACTAAGGCTGTGTGGGACTGGGAGTTCAGGGCCCAGGCATATAGAGGGACTAGTAGAGCAGATATGRTTGACCAGATGGAAAAGCAAAAGTTGTTTAAGACAACAATTTGGAAAATCCCAATATATMAGAGAATATGAGGCTGTTAAGCAATAGATCTGGGTAATAGAGCTGGGTTTAGATCTACTCAAAGGTTTGGTGGAAATATTAAATGAAAGCAAAAAATATATKGTTTTGATTTCATAGAATCATAGAATGGTTTGTGTTGAAATCGACCTTAAACATCATCTAGTTCAAAACCTCTGCCCTGGGCAGGAATACCTTTCACTAGACCAGGTTGCTCAGAGCCCCATCCAGCCTGGTCTTGAACACTTCCAGGGATGAGGAGCCACAATTTCTCTGGGCGACCTCACCACCTTCACAATAAAGAATTTCTTCCTAATATCCAATCTAGATCTGCCCTCTTTCAGTTTAAAGCCATTACCCCTTGTCCCCTAGTCCTATCTCTASCTGCCCTTGTACAAATTCCTCTCCAGCTGTCTTGTAGGTCCTTCTAGGTCCTGTAAGGTCTCCCTGGAGCCTTCTTTTCTCTGGGATGAACAACCCCAACTCTCTCAGCTTGTCTGCATAACAGAGGTGCTCCAGCCTTGTGATCATTGTTGTGGCCTTCCTGTGGACTTGTTACAAGAGGTCCATGTCCTTCTTCTGTTGGGGGCCCCACAGCTGGATGCARCACCCCAGGTGGGGTGTCACGAGAGCAGAGTAGAGGGGGAGAATCCCCTCCCTCACCCTGCTGGCCACGCTGCTTCGATGCAGCCCAATGCACAGTTGGTTTTCTGGGCTGCCAGTGCGGATTGTGAGGTCGTGTTGAGCTTCTTGTCCTCCAACACTCCTAAGTCCTTCTCCGCAGGGCTGCTCTCAATCCATTCATCCCCCAGCCTGTATTTGTGCTTGGGATTGCCCTCAGCCATGTGCAGGACCTTGCTCTTGGCCTCATTGAACTTCATGGATGTTTTCATGTGTTATTTTACTCTGTTTCACTAAAATAATAAAAAATAAAACAGGAATTAATGGGCAAATATATMAAACATAAATTCTGTTCAAAATAATGACTGTGTTAACAGAAAGTCAGGATTTTTTCAAACACTAGAAAACTAGGAACAGAAATCAGCATTCCCAAGGATTAATATGGYACTTTTCCTCCAGTGCTGGAAGAGGAGTAGGGATTATCCATATTTTAAGAAATAGATCAAAGGATCAAAAGAAAGACAGAGAACAGAAGATGCATTAGGATTACAATATTGAGAGTTGAAAACTGTGTTGGACCATAGTACCAGCTTCAGCAAACACACTCACAACACGAATGAGACTCTACTGCCCAGTCAGTCTGGGAAACAGTGCTTGAAATCCCAGCTCATCAATTCCAAACATCTTCAGAGAAAATCCACAGAGACAAAACTTTCTTAAAGAGGGAAAAGAAAGAAAATGAGTCAATGCAAAGCTGCTCCTCAAGGGAGTTATGTAAAAAAATGAAAAGTACTGAAATGTATGCAGAAACTAGATGAATTGAAACAATAATGAAAGCAGTAAGACATCATATTGTAGTCTCAGGAATGAAATAAAGCTTTTATAATAAAAATAAGTGGATACACAATCCACATTAACACTTTGGGAGTTTGAACTTATCCCTTTTATGACATATGATGATGGTTTGGATGGTATCAAATTGTGATTCATGTATTCAGGTGCCTTTTTRCACCATCAAAGGCATTCTCATGAATAAAATAAGCTCTTGATGAGTCAAAACCAATACAAAATAGTTGTTTAATAAATCAAGTTAATCATCTCAAGGAAGATTGCTGCTACTTGTATTTTTTCTATGGGTCATTTTTAAAGAYATTTTCACTTTACCAAACTTTTGTGTCCCTTCTGTTCAAGCCATAAAAACTGGTATGGGTAATCCTTGTGTCAAGAGTCAGTGACTAAAAATATTTGTCTCAAATTCATAAGCTAAAGTTTGCCACTTTGCTTTATGCTTCCATCTCCTGCCTCTTTAAGATCAAAACATGTTAAACTACTCTATGAAATTCATAAAGAGAAAAAAATAATAGACCATGTGACCTTCACTGGTTCAATTACTTTAACTTTTAGTCTTCTATGCATTTCTTATTAAACCCAGCATTTGCCTTCAGAGATGTGGAATTACTTATTTCCATAACTAACTCTGTAAATGCAGAAAGTGAGTAATGAAACCTGTTTCTTATACAGCATCTCTTTAGTCACTGTAATTTTTATTGCTCATCATAAGGTCATATGGAAATTCTTGTGTTCTTCTTCCCTCTGAACAACATATGTGAAGACAATTTCATGTCTGGGGCCATGGCCATGACAAACAGGGACTAGTGAATCCAGTGTTGCTGTAACACAGTTAATTAGGTGACCTTTAAAATAAAAAATTCTGTTTAAATTACTGTCATTTCTCCAGTCCATCTTTAATTAATTTGGCCTCTAATTATTAGCTCATAAAAAGTTTCTGTGTTCATGGTTTGGACTTTGCTTCAAAATTATAGGAAAAGGAGACTGAAAGCTCATTTTTCCCCCTCTTCCACAATAGTGTTGTTTTATTGGCCTAATCAAGATAAGAAGGGAGTTGTAAATTTATATTTGTCTGGTTTTGACAGTTTGCTTACTAGTTTACTTAGCTTTCTAGCCAAAAGACAAATAATGCTTTTGCCACATGTAGGAGTGTAGTACACCTAAAATCAAGGAGTTGTAAGAAGTACACCTTGCAATATATATMTCTATACACATTTTATTAAAGGAAAACAAAAAGAGAGGGAAAGGGACTGTTATAAGAAAGGTCTTTTATGAAAAGTTCTAGATAACATAATTGGAATAGAAACAAGGGGGTCCTATAGAAATGTAACAGAACACTATAAAATTACTCTAAAACCTATGGAGCATTACATCTTTTATATGAAGTTTTTTGAGCCATTGTATAGAATTTCATAGAAGAGGTATCTGAGCTATAGGATGGTAGGGGGAAAAAAAAAGCTGTAGAAAGCATATCGTTTTGTGTTAAATTCCACAGGAGTTTTCCATAAGGGCTGGGCTGTTTCTGAGTGTATCCTGTGCKTGTTTCTTCTCTCTCTACTCCTGTGGCGAGCTGAACTTTGGTTTTAGTCTGCAGCACATTCTGAATGCACGAGTAGCCTTTTGTGGGGAAAAAAGAAGATAGTTCTCTGTCTCATTAATCTGCAGATTCATGTGGAAGTCTATGCTGTCTTAAACTTTATTGGCAGGTCACCATGCAGCTGCATGAGCCATTGTGTTTGAGTTCTAAATGGGGATGTACAATAGGCACTGTACCTTCTGGTGTAAAACGTACACAGGAAATCACATACCACTACCATCAGCAACTGAGGTTTTGTGTTATTTCAATGGACTGAGGGCCCTTTTTTAGTGCACCAGGGAGCTGAGAAAGTGTACATAAAGGACAGCATAACAGCATCCTTGCCTCACTTGGTAGAAATGAGAGAAACTACTTTTTTTGTGTGTGTTGTTGATGATATCTGAGRCAGGTTGATTATGTATGAGCCACAAACAAAAGATTAGGTGTTAATGCAAAAGATCAGGTATTATGTTAAAAATATTACTTTTAGAAAGCCAAATGGTTCCGATATTGAGAATTCTCAACTGTTCCTACCACAAAATTAAAAACAGAATTTGGGAAGATTGCTGCTGAAGCCAGTATGACAGGAATTGGAAATGACAAAAGGGTCTAAGTTCCTCCAAATTTAGGAAGGAGGAAAAAGTGTCAAAACAGTAATAAACCACAACCAGGTCAACAGGTCCATCCACATGAGAAAACCAACATTTAACAGAAAGGTCTCTGAAACTTCTGAAGAACAGAAGATTGGTAGGAAAGCATTTTTATGAGAAATAAAATGTGCCTTCCTGTCAGGGAGGAAGGGTGTTGCAGGGTGCTTGAGAAATGGAAAAAAAAAGTGCCATTAAACCCCGATATGAATAAAGATCAGGTGAGAGAGGATGTCACCCTGTGGCCTTTGGAATTGTATTTCTGCTGCCTCCTGAAATTATGTTTTCCTGAAACAAAGGAACAGTGTTATGGAAAAGTGGGTGCCAGATACTTTAGGAAAATGAGACACAGTGAAGCGGATAAAAGAGACAAAGACAATAGCAATCATATGCAATAAAGTGAAGGCAGCTGAGGTCTGAGACAAAGGTGAATATTCTGAGCCAGCAAGATGACTGAAGCAGGGGAAGGAAGGAGGGAAAGGTGATTCACAATAACATTTGAAAGACATTGGCTTGAATATTTATCAATGTCACCGCAAACTTAGCTTGGCAGCCTTGGTGGCTGACTTTGTTCTTTCAGCGGTTTCCCACCCTTAAGATGACAAACAGGAATGTATTTAGAACTACAGCTCTCAGTGTGAGCCGAATGCAACAGTTCTTAGGCCCACATGCCAATTAAACAGGCACTGTCCTGCAGYTTTATAGCTTTTCTCTAGATATAGCTGAGGTATTAACTTGCATCAATATCCAATGGCATGGATTAAGGAATGCTGTACACTTACAGAGGTGTGGAGGCAACATGCAGCAGGACATGCAGAAAATTCTGCTCAGCTGCATCAAGTACCTCACTTGTTCTGGGTCTATTCAAATTACAATGTAAGTCCTATGCCCTGGTCAATGACTCTGCTACATCTTTASTTTAGAAATAACTAAAATAACTCTGAAGTGATTAATCCACCTGATTTTTAATGGATGCAAAAGTTCTCAAGTAATTAATTTTTTGGCTGATAGTGAAGGTCTAATTTATAGTGCTTTTGCAAGAGTTACTTCTGCACATACAGGATGGTATTCTGAAGTGAATGGTTCCTGAAGGGTAAGATGCAGGTACTATTAAGTATCTTAGAGAAGTGCCCAAACAATACGTTTTGGAGCTCTACTTAATACTGTATTCAAACTTTTTAAAAGGTAAAACTGCAGCCCAACTCTTATCTATACGTAAGGACAGAGCAAAGGTCACACTACAAAAAGACAGAAGAAGGACCATGTCTGCCCTTGGTGGCATTGGTAAAAGTGGAATGAACTCCAAATGTCATATGGCTGTAACCAAGGGCAGAATTTGGCTATTTGTTTTGAATCAGTGCTGTCAATAAAAGTCTGCCAAAAATAACCAACTGGTAAATATTAATTTAAACAGAAAAATTGGAAATTGGTTGCACACTGAGTTGTAACATGGGGCCATTCCATGCTGGCAGTAAGAGGATAACGACGCGAAGTGCCAAAAAATACCTGGAAAGCATTACTTCTGTGTGACATCCAATAAAGATGCCGCACACACCCCTACATTTTTCAGCAATTAAATATCTGAAAATGAAAGTGTTCTCTTTCCCCAGTTCCCCAACTGCAATGGCCAAACTGCAGCCCAGCAATGCTGTAATAGAAGTTTTTCAGGGTGGCCCCTCTGCACAACAGCTGTTTCACAGTCTGATAGTAGCGTCTCCAACCAGCTGCTCCAGTTTGCTCCTGGCTGTCACTGCTAGAGGTTAATAGGAACAGAGGCAAGAGAAGGGCCTAGGCCAGCATAAAGCAGAAATAACAAAATTTTCTGCCAAAAGGGAGTGTGGGATAAGAACTTTAATGGGCAAGCAAACAAAGAATCAGACTGAAGCCTGAGGCGCTTCAGTGTGTTGGCAATAGACACACAGTCCTGGAACAAGTGCAGCCCAGAGTCTCAATTTGAAATGACTGTGGGGCCTCTGTGCCAAAAAAGTTTGGCTCTGTGTATACATGTGTGCATGTATATCTATATCCCCATACCAAATATGTAGTTGTGATAATCATGTAGTAAATTACAGAGCCATATGATGAACTGCATGTGCCTTTGACCACCTCACCTGCCCCCTGCCAGCTAATCCATCTCTATTTGGATTTGCTCTGTCATTACAAACCAAGGCTTTAATCCTGCAAACACTTATGTGTATACTTAACTTTAAGCACTAGAACAGTCCAGTTGAAAACAAGTTTGGCTGGGTGTAATTTCAGCTTCGACTCTGCATGTGAGTGTAATACTGCCTTCTACATTCAATGGAAGCACTTTGGGCTTGTGGTTTCTTTTAGCTGGTAGGACAACACCTCTGGCACTTACTGCTGTTTTGGTGTATGCTGTGGATAAATCCATATCATTCCACTTGCTTCAATAGTGTTAGACCAATTTATACCACCTTAGAATCTGCTCTGTTGAGAAAAAAAAGTCATGAGGATTACTAGACCTAATCTACACTGGGTGAGCATCAGTCCAAGCATAAAACAAGGGCAGGGTGCAAGTACCAGATTTCTTATTCACACAAGATGGGAGTGCAGGCTGATGGTGTTGCTCTACTGTGAGATCCATCCACCCACCCTCATGTCATGAATGTAAGGAAGGTCTTGCAGAGCTTCTGCCACCTGCTCTCTTGTTGCTTCAGCTCCAGATTTTCTCTCTGTCCCCTTCCATAAACTGTGCAGAAAACAAAGCAAAAGGCAGCTGAGGAGAAGTGTAATTTTATACTGCAAAATAGCATTCATAAGTCACACAAACACTAAACCCTACGAATAATGGATCTGTCCTTTAGGGACAGTCCTTTCCGTGTCATTGTCTGGTACTTATGTTGTTGTTCATCTAACTAATTACTGCTTTGAAAGGTATAGTCCTGCTGTCATGCCTAGATTAGCAGCAAGTGTTTGGCCAGCTACTTTCTTGTCACAGTTGATAATTATTTAATGAGTTCTGTTCTTCCCTAGGAAAGCAAGATTGGGATAGAATTGGACTTATTTTATCACAGTAGCATTGCTGTGCCTGTTGGCAGGTTTGACAGCAACAGCGCTGGATTTCAGTAAGACAGAAGAAGAAGAATTTCCATAAGTAGTTCCTGAATCAGTTGGAAGCAATGGGGAAATTAATAGTAATGAGTGAATCTCAATAGACACTTACTCATTGCTATGTTAGCTGCCAGTCTGTTCCTGCAGCTGTAACCATGCTGGAAACTGGGCGATGCTCTCAGCTGAAAGAAAAGCCATCCTAAGTTAGTACAATATGTTCCTGAAATGGGAAACCCAACTTTAGATCTACAGATTTCTCCATCTGCAGGGGGCCACTGAAGTCACTTTTTTTTTCGGTAGACATCTATTGATGAATAAAGGAGTGTCATCAACAGGACCACAGGGACCCTTCCTTCATATTACCTGTCGAAAAGAACACTTGGAGCAACAAAGGCAGGTAAAGAAACTTTGTGCTGAGACCAGGTTAGAACAGCACTGGCAAAACCTTATTGTACATGTACCTACCTGCTGTAATTGGGTATATTTTAAAAACTCTGTAGTACCTGTATCCAGTTATTTTCCATGCCTGTCATGAAATTTTCAGAAATAAACAGCAAGCTTTATATGGAAAATGTCAACTCCTTGAAATCTGATTATAAGAAAAATGTGAAAAAATACTTGACCAAAATAAAGATGTTACATTTTTACTTTAATTTCAAAATGTATTTTAATTCAAATATTTAAAATTTTTCAAAGTCAAAACAAAGCATTTGGGCAAATCTTAAATAATTTTTCTCTGTTAGCACTTTAATTCAAGRAAAAAATTGGGAAGAAATTTTATTCTGTTTCAGAATAGGGAAAACACTCTCAAAAAGGTAGAATTTCCCACAAAATGGAAACTGTAGTTTCTGCTTACCTTTACTGTTTCCTCTCACAGTGAGTTGTGTTTTTCTTCCCAAATCTGTACAAACTTTCTAATTCCTCAAGGCCATAAAGCATGGGGATCTTTTTTTTAAGGTTACAAATTAATTCTGAACTTGAGTGCAGTCAGTTCCCTTATCTCTATCTCTCTCCACAACATGATTCACCTGGGTATGTATGAGGTACAAAGACGGGTTTTTCTGTCACTTGATTTTCCTGGAAATGCACTGAGTCATCAAGTAACCAGCACCAGACAATGCCRTGATGTCCTACATTGAAGTGCCTTCTATATGGCCACATCACTCAGGACAGCAGCAGTAGCCAGACAGGGAAAGGTTGGTTTGTTTGAAATAAATGACCTGAGCACTGCTGGTCTCAGCAAACTCCTTCTATAAGCAGCAGGAGCAAGTGAGCTCTGAAAACATAAGAATTTCTAGTTAAGCAAGCGTCCCCAGTAATGATGATAAATAATAATAACTTATTCCAAGCATACAAAATGGATGCCCGGCTTTTAAAAAGAATCTAATATTTTTAATATTAAACCTAATATTTTTCTAAGCAAGATGGTTTCTTAGCCATCATATTTTCAGAATTTCCCCATGTCTGTTTTTCAGTTTCTTTTTCAAGCACAGATTTTGTGTTTTAAACAGTGTCATCCTAAACTCACCGAAGCCAGTGAGGAATTCCTGTATTAATTCCAATGGCTTTTGTATCATGTCAGAAGTATGGCAGGCAGTTGCTTTCTCCTCATAGTCTTCATCATAAGTTCTGTAAAATGCATCCTGAGATGGTAAACAAAAGTTTTTCCGGGAAAGCAAATGCAAATGTAATAAGTGATAAGCATTTCCAGGCTGAAAGGGGATTAAAATATTTGTGTAAGTAGTCTGTGGGACAAATCAGTCTTGATTTAATTCATATTCCTACTAGGACATGTGGATTTCTTACCAAGAGCTGAAGGATGTTTTGACTGTGGCACACTGGATCATTCCCAAAGAACAACAAGGGGATCACACAATACATTCACAGTACGAACAACACCACTGCTGCAGTTCAGTGATCAGCACTTTGACCTTTTTTTTCACAGCAACATATCAACTATTAGTGGTAATGATTTACCAGCAGTTCTATTACTACATTTATCTCAGGTCTAAGATTTATGTATACTTTTTTGCTCATGTTACTGGAGATGACACCCAAATAGTCATTGTTGTCTGTTAGCAAGCACGTATACCAATTCCTTTAGAAGTGTTTTCTCTATGATAGAATAAGTAAGTTATGTTCTGTGCTGATTTATTTGCAAGAGAATGTACAAAGTTGCTGAGATATTCCATGTCTATGAGATTGTAGCTTTTGCAGTTAAACACTGGAATTTACCTTTTTCTAGAAACACATTGGTATACAGAGACATGACTTCATTGGTGCCATTTTCATTGCAGATAATCACTTACTGAGTCACTCCTGAAAGGTGAGGAGGTTCCAACTGATGGAATTCTTGCTTTACCTTCCCAACTTGATATATCTCTGTTAAACTCACTGTCATCCCAAATGAGGACCATGCCATCAGGGAAAGAGGTTTGCCTGGTTAGCTTGATGTGTCCTAAGATTATATCAAGGATTTGGATAACCTGTACTTCCTGAAGTAAGGAAGCAAGGGCATCCCTGCCTCTGAAATATCCTTTACCCTTCCTTCCTGCCTCACTGGCTGAGCTATGCCATGATAATTGCAGAAGGGATATAGCCCAAGAAAGGAGCCATTCATGCAAGATAAGGCACTGAACAAATTCTAAATCCCCTAGTCTGGAAAGAGGTTAGGGCTGAGTTTGCATCTGATCTTTACTGGCATTTTCAAATGTATGCATATTTTCACAGTAAGATGCAATAAGATGTGAGTGCTAATGCCAGTCCCTCTTGACTCCTCCAGTAAATCTATCCCCTTGTTACCTTTTCTCACTTTTGGCATTATGGCAAGAGTTTAAGCCTGTTACACAGGTCTTGTCAGGCAATGTCTGAAGGAACTTCACCCACTGTAGCTATCATAAAATTAAGGGGTAACTGCAGTTTTACAGGGAAATGGAAAACAGGAATCATGAGTGGCTAGAATGAAATCGTTGTCTGCCCTACACCAGTGCAGTATGACTCCCAACAGTATGCTTTCTATGTGTAAAAATCAAAAGGAGTTCTGTATGCAGAAGAAATGCAGAAGAAAGGGAAGAAATAGCTCATTGCTCAGTGGATAAACTAATTAGCAGTGCAAAATTCAAGTGGCAATACTGCCCTTCCATTCAAGATATTTTCTTTTAATTTTGAACCGAGTGTGCATGTGGTGAGGTTTTAAAGCACTGCACATTTACTCATTTGACAGGGGTGAATGACACAGAAGTCAGCATCTTGTGATCAACAGGAAAGGAGAAGAAAAGAAGAACACATGTTATTCTGATGTCATCTCCCATTGTTATTGTTGTTGTTCCTCCAAATAATGGAATTCTGGAAGCAAGACCATAAATCTCAAAGCTCAGCATTGTCTCATTTGGAGATCAAGGTCCTTGTTGCTGATTGATTCATGCATTTTTCATTTGGCTGGCTAATATCCTTTAAATGGAACAGACACTTAGGCAGTGAAACTGGAGCTGTTCTCCCCCCCACCTCAGAGAATTTAGTCTGTAAGTCAAGCAATTTCTCAGATGATTTTGGTAGAAAATACAATTTGTGAAAAACAATGAATATTATTCACCTCGAAAGTCTGACATTAATTTTATTGGCAATGAGCCTGGTGCTAGTGTGCATTAAGAACACTCAGCCTTTAAGGTTAGATTGTGATACCTTTTTCAAGTTGCATAATAGCTAATTCTTTGAATTATCTCATTGGAATGCAGGATTAAGACATCACTTGACATAGATAAGAGTATCACAATCTAACCCTTAATGAAATTTGTAGAAGCTGAGTGTCCTCCACAAAACCAAGTCCATAGTCCATATTTTTATGGATGTGTTCTACCTTCATTTGTAATCTTTAGACTGATGCATGGTCATGACGCTGATGTAGCTGCTTATATTTCACTATAACTTTGATAATTTTAACACTGTCTGAAGTTATACAAAGAGTATAAACATAGAAAAGTTGTATTTTCTTCTAAATTTTAAATGTTAATTTTTATATAAACATGATGAAGAATATATTTTTTTAAATGCAGGTGAAATAGCTGTTCAGGGATCACGGAACTCACCATGCTTGACACGAGAGAGTTCAGATTGCTTTGCTCTAAGGAGTTATTTGTTTTTCTTCAGACCCTTAGGTAAATTCCAGTTTATCTCAGGCTTATGATATACATCTCAGTGTCTCAGTGAGTGTTGATGTCTTTCCTTTTTGATCCTGCCTCAGTCTGGCCACATTTCCAGTTCTTTCAAAAACTCACCTTCCTGTTAAATATCAAGATTTCTCAAGCATTCCATTGCAGTGGGATTCCAGATATCACAAGTAATAATTTTTCTTACTGCTGTAGATTCAAAAGTATGTGTAGAACCTATAGTACCTCTAAACACATAGCCAAAAAGATATTTGGATTGCTGCTTAGCACAAGCAAAATCTAAGAGGAGCGTGCACTACCAGGATCAAAATGGCAACTCCAATATCTCCATCTGTTTGATAAAAACTGCTTGATGGAAGATATGACTGTATCCAAAGCGTCCCCTTGCCATTCATCGTTCTGTTGGATTCCCTCTAAAAGTTGCTTGCAATTATAACATTTCGTGTCTTATGGTGCATTGAGTTATTTTCCTTCAGGACATAAACAGTGCATTGAGATTCCCAAAGGACCTGTCCTCGCTCTTCCTGAACTGGGGTTTGGGCTCAGGATGACTGATGTGAGGAATGAAGTGATAATGGACTTCTGGTAACCCTTGGAAAAATTTGAAGAAATCCATTAGTGACTCCCTTTCCACAGGAGAAGGGACATTGCCTAAATGCCTGCTTTCCTGGACATAATGGGCTGCTGAGAACTGTGCATCAGCAGCTGAGATGTATCCTTGTTTTGTCTGGAAAAAAAAATAGACCAGCAGTAAGGGAAAAAGAGCAGCAGTGAGGAAAACAGCTGAAAGAACTTTCCATCAGAGTTAATTGAGTCATTGAAAGAGAAATCTGACAACACAAAGAAAGAAACAGTGAGAGGACTGAATAGTGTGAAGAGGGAACAGTAAGTTAGAAAGACTTGTGTTAAATGCTGAAACGTTGCCTTTGGAGAACTGTGTGACTCTTCCTCCTGGTGGCAAATATCCCACTAAGAGAAATTAAAATATATGATTCTGGACTGGAGAAATAACTCATAGTTCCAAGTTATATCTGTAATTAAAGGAGGAGGAACATGACTTTTAAGCCTAGAATTAAATGTATAGAAAGAATATATCGAACATTTTGCATTATCATTCCAGTCATTCATGGGGCTCAGAGCTTTGCTGGTTGAGGTAGGCCCATCTCCACACGCTGAGAGAACAGCTGTGGGACAGGGACAATTTTCACACCTGAACAGAGTTCTTACAGCAGCATTTTCTGAGGGTTTTCTGAGCAGAGAGGGACAAGAGGATCTGACCTTTTTCCTGCTAGACTGCAAAGGTTGTTTCCTGTGCTGTCAGAACATCGCATCTGATGTTGCATCTGTGCTGGTGTTTTGAGAAAGGTTGTTATTCTGGTGGATACTGGAAAATAGATTAAATTCTTCTGGAAACCATGGCCATTTTCTGTAGAAATGAAGTGCTAGAGACGAGTTTTGGGTTTGTTTTTCTTTCTTTTTTTTTTTTTTTTTACTTTCCTCCTCCCTGAATTTCCTTCCAGGTAATTCCCTGAACTTCATGACTAACTTTTCAAGTCATTTGTTGATTCTTTCTTTGTGCTGAGGAGAAACTGGAGGAGTTTCCAGGCCTCAGTTCCATGAGTCATATAAGCACATGTTTAAATGCTTTTCTGTTCAGGCGCAGAATTGAAACACCTGCCTTAATCCTGCAAGCACATGTTTAAATTTACAACAAATAAGCTGGATGGGCGAATAACGACCTCAGGACTGGGCCTGAACCCTGTGGAAAAATTCACACTGGCACCAGTAAGCCCCTTAGATTACAGCCCCCCTTAGTAAGTTTTGCAATAAATAGTCCCAGATCGTGGGGTATGTCCGTAGGAAGGTAAGGCGCAGGGGGTGAGGGRGTGGGATGACAGGGAGCCATGTTGTGAGTGTCAGGCCCTGCTGTCCCCCGGCACCTGCACTCACTCCTCCATGCTGCAGCCCTTGGGACAAACCCTGCAATAACAAATACATCTGTGCAAACACCCTTGGTTTCATGTTTTCTTGGGGTTACTGTAGCAATAGAAACGTAGCATAAAAGAAAATACCACGTTAAGTTCCGTGGGAACCTGCTCTGCCTGGTTTCAGTGAGGTAAATATCAATGTTAGTGACATCTTCTGGCTTTGGGTGACTTTGTATTAGCGCACCATGGGGAACCTGAAGAATTAGCTACTGAAAATAATAAGATGTTAAATACCATAAATTGATCTTTAARCCTAATTTTCCTGGTTTCCAACTTTGATATTATAAATCATATTCAGCAATGTTCTATGTCCTTTACTCCTGAATCCATAGATCCTTCTGGAGCTTTTCTAACCTGTGCTTTAGACTTTCTTGTCCATCCAAATGCACTTAAATCCAGTGCAACAGGTATTTCTAGATGATCTCCAGCCCCTTCTCCACATTGCCTATTTTCCCTGTATTCCTTTCATACATAGGTTTCCAGTAGGGAATTTCCTATAATTTCGTGACATCATCTGGAATTTGCACTGATGAATTTCAGCATTCTTATCCTCATCCATCTTCTTCATTGGTTTGAGCACAGATGAAGTGCTCCCTGCCTGGACAATTCCCTGAGAGCACCAGGGCAGAAGGTTTGTTCTTATTTCACTTTAGCAGCCTATAAATATCAAGGAGCAATTCCTTTGGGGACAGTATTTTCTGTGTTTGGTGACAATTCAGACAGCTGGGACAGAACTGGCAAAGCCTTTGGCATACTCATATTTTTCTGCATAGGTTCCAATCCATTTTCAGGCTCAGATAATTCCAAACCACCAGAAATGGGTTTCAAACCAGGGCCAAAAAATGTAAATTACCCAGCTCAGACAAACAGGTTCAGTGAAATATGAGGGCTGAACTATGTGAGAAAGATTTCTTTGTGGATAGCTGAGACTTGAGAAGAAAGCCCAATATGAAGAAAAAAGTTAGGCAAAAGGTGCAAGGCCAGATGACACTACTTGAATGTCTTTTATTTCTATTTTAAAAATTCCCTAATTGCTTTTTAATCAAATGCTTCTGTAATCTGTTTGCTTTAATCAGATGCCTTCCAATCTTCCAGTAAAGGCTGGAAATCTGAGTAACAACTTGATGTGTGGCCCCAAGTGAGAAAAGTGTATATTTTTCCAAAGAGCCACAAAGAAGACTTAAACCCACCACTGTCTCTTGGTGTGTGCTGACCTGTCTGCCTCCAGGATTCAGTGCTTCCCTCAAAACTTCAGCTGCAGGACATTGATTTTATTCTGCTTTCCTGGAGGCCTTTGGAGCTCAGTGCAAATACAGATTACTCCAAGCTTAGTTGTGAAACTTTACTTCAAGATCCTAGCAAGTGGACAGCAATTTTCCACTTRCCTTTTCAATGCTCACATGGCTTCAATTTCCTTGATGAGGGATGATTTGTTCATCCAGAAGTGCAAAAAGAATTAGAATTTGCTACCTCACCCTTATTTCTGCTAGTGAGGCCAGGACTGAGGCAGTAGTCAGCAAATAACTGTGAGGCCAGGATTGAGTCAGTAGTCAGCAAATAATTTGCAGGATCTTTTTCCGGGATCCTGTTCACATTTACTGCCTGGGGCACTAAAACCACAGTAAGAACTAAACTGCTCTTATACCCAACAGCTGATATAAAGTCCTGATGTGAGACTTGCTGCTTACATTAAGTAGTGTTTCTGAGAAGTGTCAGCAGATCTATTTGATGTTATGAAGAGGATCAGTTTGCTACTGAGTTGAACGCATTCCCATTTCCACTTCTGGCTGTGGCCATACTAAAATCTATACCTATACCTATATAAAAGCATGCTACAGTGATATAAGCACCATTATATGGGGATTACTGTGATGCTATTTTGCCACTTGAGGTGATTCTTAAATCTGTACAGTGAGAGTTTTGGGACAGAGCTTTACAGTTTGATGCCTTAGTTTTTTTGTCTGCTCTTAGTGGTGGTTTGTCAGCAGGTCCAGAGACATACTGGCTAATTGTATATGGTAAAATGAGTGGTGCCAGCAACCCCTTCCCAGCACTCGTGCTTTGGGCACATGTCATTTGTTAGTGTGGAAGTACCAGTCATGCTGTCTTCACCCAGCCCAGCTGACCTGATGCTTCTGTGTCCTTTTGGGCAGTACCCGCAGTACCCCGTTCCCCAGGTGGCCTGGTCTTGGCATCATGGCAGCTCCCCTCATTCCAGGACGGTTTTAGGAGCGGATGAAGCCAACAGAAAGCAGCTGGAAGGTGGCTGCAGGCAGACACGGCTCCTGCTCTGGATGGCGATGCCACGGGTCACGGGATGCCTCGGATGCCCCGAGGTCGCAGCGCAGGGTGGGTGCAGGCAACCCCAAATTCACGCTCTGCCGCGAGGCTCGGGACTGCGTTTTATTATCGCTTGCTGACATCTGCTGGCAGCGCCACGAACTATTTCGGAGGGACACGAGCGTCCCTTGCTCCGAAGCGTGTGAGCAGCTTCTCGCACTGTCTCGGGAGAGCCGGGAAATGGGAGGATTGCAGGCAGATTGCGGTGCTCCCTTGGCCACGCTGAGTCCACTTAACGCTGTCGCTTTCCTTTGTTTGCGGAGGGAAACTGTAATGGGCTGCTCTGCTTCGGAAGGAGTCCGTGCTCGCACATGGTCACTGCGGCCAGCGCATCCATCCATTGGCAGCCCCTTGCCTCCATTTCACTCAAAAGACAAGGAATGTAAATAATACGCTCAAGGCCAAAGGTTGAGTTAATGACAGAAGAAAATTCCAACTGTTCTTCAGTGCCTTTAAAGGCCTTCATAAGCACCAGCAAATGAAGGTCACGGTGATCCCTGCCTGTTCCAGGAATTGTTATTGCTGTTCCCATTGTCTGGATTCGTCGACTGACACGAAGAATTGCAAATCATGGAATCATAAAATGATTTGGGTTGGAAGGGACCTTAAAGATCGTCTAGTTCCACCCCCCTGCACCAGACCAGGTTGCTCAGAGTTCCATCCAGCCTGGCCTCGAACACTCCCAAGGATCCACAAGTGACCCTAAGCCACATTAGGAGAAAGGGCCAGGTGCAGGATTTCTACACAGGTGTTCAAGTTATTTTTGAGCAGATCTCTCTGGTGTTTCGAATTAGTGCTTCCCCAAAGTATTTACCTGGAAATGTTTCAAGCAGTTATTTGTCCTTAACCTGCCACTTAGGAACAAAGCGGTTTGTGATCTAAGGGAATAGAAGTACGCAGATATTACTTTTATTGTGCATCTCGTGTCAGAGTCCTCAGGGCACTACATAGCACTGTAGGATGTTACTGTGCACTGCAAATCACATGGACACTGCTGGCAGAGTTTTGTGGCCTTCCGCTATCTTGGCATAAATGCCATTTTGGATGGCTCATGCTGTAGGGTGGCCCGGAATTAAAAGCTGCATTTTAAAAAAATGATGAAAAGCAAAACTRCCTCAGGTGGAAAAAAAAAAATTGATGCAGGAGAAAATACTCACTGCAAATCCAGTGCCCCTTTTACCTTACTGTGCTCTTTTTCACTGAGCTGGAAGAAAATAAAATTAATCACCTTGATGTGCATTAATACACAGATGGTAATTGTGTCATTTACTGTATCTTAAATGCTGGAACTGATTAGCTTTTATCAATCCTCTGAGCACTTGAAGAGGACAAGGCACTTAGTAAACAAAGTATTCTTCTCTGATAGAAGTGATGAAAGGAGAGACTATTTCAAAGAGATAGGAAGGTGTATTTTACTTTACAGTGCAAAACGAACAGTTACCTTGCTGGCCATGAAAGCCTGTAAAAGCAACTTGAGTTTACCAGCTATCTAAATCTAGAATCCTCCTATACATTAGCTCATGTATGGGTACTGGAAATTATTTCTTTTTTTTCTAATGTGTTGATGTACAGCTAAAAATAGCTCTGTCTTATTCATAGTTTATACATTGCCAAGAAAATAGAAGTCAGCATTGCAAATCACCAAAGGAAAAATCCAAAGGTCTGCACCAAAGAAAGGTGGGGCCGAAATATGCCCTGAATAGCAGACGGTGTGGATTGATATATAAGCACTTCTGGCCATTCCTATCTGAAATGATGCACTGTGTGGGATTCACTGATCCAAGCCAAATGACAAACACAAAGAAGTCACATGAGTTGTGCAAAGGAAGCTTTCAGTGCTCTCAGAGCTCAGGGAGTCATCTTTTCGGCAGGCGTGTCTGAGTTGCATTCCCAGAAAGAATACACTAAAGCAGTAGCTCTCAAGAGCTTTTGATTTTGTAACCCTTGAAAATTTTTCTACTGAATGTTTAGACACTTGCAAAAGAAAATATAACTATTTGTAATATACTTTTCTCGGCATTCCTTAGAAATAACTCACAGAACTCCTAGAGTTTATAGCTCATGTTAGAAACCCTTGAACTAAAGGCCAAGTATCAGTAAAAAGAATTAAAATCTTTATTATGCGCAGAGCATACAGATGATAAAGACTTGAAATTCCTGATTTCATGAAGAAATGTTGTAGGAATGTGTTCAGAACACTATCTTAAATGCTTAAATAAATATGAAATCAAGGAGAAGAATTGATTCATAATTAAGGGAAGGAATAGGCTTCCTTTTGACTCTTAACTGGGAGATGGCACACAGGTTTTGGACCAGGTAGATATGTGGACTGCACATGCACATGGCAGGGAGAAGTCATAACACTGTATGCCACAGCTGGGGTCTCTCTGAAAGATAGTAATCCTAGAAATCCTTTGGGCCTGGGTGGTTGTGCCAAGTGGGCTGACTTAGAGCTGCCCTTGCATGCCAAATTTTAAGGATTGTGTCCCAACTGACAGAGAATTGAGAAGAGGAAGATATTGTGGCTAACACCAGGCAGAGTTTTTGGCAGTGATGGTGAAGTGATGCAGGTTTCTTGGTTTCTGCTAAAATTCTGGCTATTCAGACTTCTGCTAGCACAAGCCATGAAAGGGTGAAATGCCAAGTACTAATCCAGAATTTTAAGACATAATTCTGGGATTTCTGTATCAAATGGTCACTGCCTAATGAGAATTGCAGTTTTATTGTGTTCCAAAACAATTGCACAATTGTGTGTTTTATTTTCCACATCAGATAACTACATTGTTTGCAAAACCACCACTATAATGCAAAATGGGGACTTCACTTTCACTAAAATAATCTGGAAATACACGATTGAAGCTCCCAAAACAACTTTACCCTGCCATGTTACAGCTATATACCTGCTGCTAGAGTTGCAAATGACCCATTTCCAGTAGGGTAGAACACAGAGTGGAAATGATGCAGATTCTCACATCTGCAGTGTTTCGTATCACAGTCGGCAATGATGATGTTGAGAATGTTTCCCCATTCACTTCTGTTTCTCAGTAGAATTTGCTTTAAAAGTCAAAGTTCAGTGAAAAGTAGAAATAAATGGTGGAGAGACTGCTGAGGGAAGTTGACTCATTGTCTCTGTTAGAGAAATGATTTGTCATGGGTTTTTTGCCTTGGCTGGTCTTTCTTTTCAGGCAACCAACTATCTGGATAACACAGGAAAAAGCTTCCATTGCAAGAACTGACACTGCTGCACATTACTTTAAATGGCAGAGGACACACGCAGAAAGCCCCCTTCTAGACCTGCTATCCATTTAAAATACGTTATCCGTTCTTCTACTACTGTTACATCCTCTCGGTATCTTTCTCAGTCGCTTCCCATATTTTAGACTCGAATGCTTTCCAAGAGAGTTTCTCACGGCTCGGTGACACAGTAACCCTCTCTCAGGCACTGTTTTCACTGTGACAAGGAACCCCACAGGCAAATCAAGAGTTAATGCCCCCCCCCGCCCCAAACCAGACAGGGGCCCTACAGCTGCTCGGAGCTGCCAAGCAATTAGGCTTGTCAACATCCCTCAAATAAACTCCGGCAGTATTATCAAACCCCATTGTTACCTGATCCCCCAGAGGCTGGGGAGGCTGTTATATCAGTTCTGCAAACTGCAAAGAGCCATGTCTGTTTTCTCTTTTTTTTAATTCTGAATGACCCATCCTTTACTGGTTGGAACTGAATCTCAAGAAAGACATATCTTTTGGGAAAGGATTAAATTTCTTCTGTAATACAAGTCTGGTGGGAAATCATGGTATATTTTACCCAGAAACCATGTATAGGTCTTCCTTGTGGTTTTGCCTCAAAGCAATAGCCTGCTTCAGTGGGCTACCTTAAAAATAATGGGATGCAAGCTGCCATCTTAAGGAGAAAAACGTTGCCAGAAAAGAGTATTTATTGTTCCATCTAGGGTTGCTACCTTGGAATTACAAAACCCAAGTCGCTTCAGACAAAGGCCTGCTGTGCAGGCACAGATCAGTCTATGTGTGGGCCAAACTGGGCAGTGTGATTGGAAAGCAAGCAGATAACAACCCTACCTTAAGCCAAGGATGTGTTTGGAAGACTGAGTTCCAGGTTCAGGAGTGTCACAATAAGCCCATGTATTTACAGAGACATGCAAAGATGGCAAACCCACAGTTTTTCCTTGAATACATTATTTTTAGCTCTCATTTTTGTTCAGAGATGGCAAAAAATTTCATCTGAATTAAGCAACACAGTTTTGTCCATCTGAGCGTACAACTCACCTAAACTGACTTTATGATCATCCCAGTTATTTTGTATTTTGAAGTCTTGCTCTGGGGGGAGACAGCAAGTAGCACCAGCGGGACAGGGAGGTGGGACTACCATGCCACCACAGTTTTGTTGGAATGGATAAAGGGCAGTGATGTAGCAAGGACTTAGGAAAAGGCGCAGCAGTACCAGACATCCCTCAGAGACAGACAGTACCCAGGGACAAAGACTGGCAAGCCTTGTGGCTGGGTGAGTGCCAGGCATCTCTTCCAGGAAGAGACTTCAATTATGAGCATTTAGGATGAAATATTTTTGTTTTTTAGTAAAGCAAAGTATGTTTTGCTTAAAATGTTTTGGATTTGGTGCCATTTTTAAGAGCAAGTAACTATAAATTCTTTCTAGAAGGCTGAACAATTGCATGTAAATATGCACAAGCTGACATCCACACAAAAAAGGCTTTCAGCATCTGGAGTTTCTTTTCATTCAAAATCCAGAATTTCTCTGTAAATCTCCATTTGAGTTGAAAAGCATAAGATTTTACTGGCCACAGACAAAATATAAAGTGAGGTGAAAAACACCTGGTACAAAGGAAAGATGATCTTGCAAGATGGAAAATACTCAGGACACAAAACTCTCTCAATGCACACATAACGCCCCATGCAGTCAGGTGGATAAGCTTTACATTAGCATGAGCACTGCTACCCCTTTTACATGGGTATGGAGAGGCTGACCCTTTAATACAGAAGCCATGATTTATTCACTTTCATTGTACCACGATGACTCTCAGTGTTCAAATATGCTTTTTTCCACATATGAGAAATGATATTGTACCAAGGCCAATGCTGAACTGCAAACTGATTTCCCTTCCCTACCTAAACCAGTTTGTGTTATTTGTAAATCTAACAATAACAAAGATTCAAAGGTCTATTACTCAGCGTCTCTTGATTTCCCTGTTTTATTTTGTGCCCCTTATCGATACTCTTCAGAGCTCAGGGCTGAAGCAACATAATGGGAGCCTGGAGACATTGTCTGCATCTCAACTAGGGTCTTGGCATTTGGTAACAGCACCAGGTTGCCTTTTTTTTTCTTTTCAGAGCAAAACAGCTGGTGAGTATTTGAGTGTGTACTGGTGGCAGAGAACTTGCAGTAGAACTGGCTGTGACTCCTGCTGCAGAAGCAGTTACAAGATACTAGCACTGAGCAGAGAGGCATGACAGATAAATAAGACAAATGCAAAATATGCTTCTTTTCTGTTGATCAGGAGTCACAAAATTTTCAAAAGGCTCGGGGTCTTTTCAGATGCTTTCCTCCACGTTATGTACATCTCTTGCATGACTGAACAAAGTCTTCCCCTTAACCTGCAGCCTTCTTTCATTTAAGTTTTCTGAAACACCTTGCTATTATAGTGATAGAAGTGAGAGATTATTTAATGATGAATTCACTGACATGTCAATAAACGTTTATCTGATTACTTTGGATGGTGAAGAGGGACTATAAGAGCTTGAGGGAAAAGCCCTGTTTGTTTCTAATGCCTCAAGAGRTATCATTTCTGAAAGAAGGATTCCCTGTAGAAGGGATTTTTTTACTGGGCTTGGCAGATACGTATTCGTAAATGTGCACATCAAATGCACATTAATACATTATTCACTCAGTCATTCAGATGAACTGACACATTTATTTAATCCTAAAAGACATTATAGTTCAGATCGACGGTACCAATATTACTGGGACACTGAAAAAATTGAATATTTGCTTTTCTTACTGTATTTTATACTCTCCTCTAAAGTATTAACTCTTGGCTTTGTTATTCACGAATCTTATTCATGCATTACACAACAAACTATTCATGCTGCAGCAGGTAGATATATAAATGCAGATTCTGACTTTAAGAAGGTAAAATACAGGCAGAACTCTCAAGCCTGTAACTTTGACACTGAAGTGCATGGACATGCACACCTACATGCAAACCCTAAATATTTACGTTTCTAAAGATACCACCATTAAATTTTATAAACAGCATGGGAAGCCCAACTTCAAAAAATTCAAGTCCAAYCTTTCTGATACAAAGAACAATAATCTAAAAGAACTCAAGACTAAAGAAAAAAAAATTTAATTATACCAAATGACAGTTTCCCCTGTTTGCTATTAATATGTTTGGTTTTTTTTTTAATTATGCACATTGTCTATAGCTGCTGCACTGGGATATTATTTAAAACAGTGTGAATGTGGAAAAGCTCAGCAAAAGCGAGTGCAGGAGCTCCAGATGAATGTTAACATTACCAACTGCCCAGTCAAGTCTGAACAACTCCCCAGCACTGATCATTCCAAAGCAATTCTGGGATGCATAAATTTCTCTGTAACAGACAACATATTCCAAAGCATGTGCAAAACTACCTGCCCACACRTTCATCAAAGTGTATGGTGAACTTTCATAAATCTCCTGTTACTTTTCTTCAGCTCTTTTTTTCTTGGCTGGTAAGAGTCACAGAGGATTTTTTTTCCTTTCAACATTTCAGTATTTGATATTACACCAAGGCAGGGTGCTGCCTGCACATTGGGTTAGTTTATGCAATACACTATAAAGTACAAAAATGACATGACAGAAAGGAAAAAAGGAGTTTWCTAATGTCTAACCTGAAAAAGAAAATGTGAGCAGCAAACCCGACCGCAATTTTTATTAGGCAATTAGCTGATTGCTTTTGTGAAGTAGCCACAAACTTGAGTTACCTGCAGTCAGTTGGTGAGCGTGGGGATTTGGATCCCCACACATCTCAAGTGCAATAGATTCACATACCTCAGCTTTGATATTTCCCATGGTTCAGCTTAAAAAACCCACACACGGTAAACAACTGTTCTGTCTCAATCATTTATCCCTCAAACACCATTGTCAAGGGGCAGCAAAGCATTGCTGAGGAAAGGTCTGTGTAAGAATATTGCCAGATGGATTTGAGCAGAAATGGATAATTAAGTAATGGCCAATTAAAATACAATCTGCAAATCTGGTAACAGGAAAAATAAATTGTTAAGATAGATCTTAATTAGTTTTGCATTTCAAATTGTTCACTCCTAATAAAAAAATACTATATTTTAATCTCAAATCATAGTTTACTCTTTATCTTTTCATCTCTGTTAAAAGCTGTATGTCAATTGACATGCATTGACATATACATTCACATAATTACTTACTGAATAACAGTACAAAAAAAAATGGGACTTAGTTTCTTCACAAAAACCTATAGGAATCTGTCCTTTTCAAAAAGGTAAATCTGCAACAGAAATATACTGCTAATATAGAAGAAAATGAGACTTAAACTATCCTCAGCAAACATCACTGGTAAAGCTTCATTAGTATGTATTTTCACATAATTCAATTAGCCAAAATACATACAAATGCTGGCAGTGCTGTTCCCTGCTCAGGGAGCATCACTGAAGCTTTAAACAGATCTGAAACAAAATTGCATAAATGGCATGTAAAGCCCTGTGCATACAAAGATACCTTCAGGGTTCTAATAAATTCATGAAACTTTTTAAAGTATGATTTCCTAGCAGGCAATCACTTTTAATTAACAGGATCACCTACAGCAACACATGTCCTTCAAAAACTTACATTATTTTTTCTTTTTGAATTTCAAAGTTTCTGTAGTAAAAGTTGAATAGCTGAGTAGCTTAACCTCAAAAGGATTGCAGGCTTTTATGACAGTTATAAACCACTGTGGTGCCTTCTTTATAAGAAGAAAAGATTCTTAACACAACAGAGAAAGAAGGAAATCTCTTTTTAGTCATAGCTAGAAGCAAGCATTTCCTCCAAAGGTCAGAAAACTTTTCCTCAGTTAAAGAATATTTTTAAGGACATTGCAGGCTACTTGTACAAGTAATCTCTGTTAATTTGCTCTATGAATTAAACATATAATTTCCAGTAGTTATTATTTTATATATTTCAGCATTTTCTTTTATTTCTCCGAGCTCTCAGAATACAGTTTTGGTAAACATGGGGATGAACTGGTGAAACTGGCCTCCATAATGAGCTTTACACGACAGAGAGCAATGGGAAGCTCATCTCTTCATTAAAAAAAAAAATCATAGTAGTTTACTGAGCACATCTTCTAGGGCTGTGTGTTTGAGGTGGTGCTTGCCACTTGCTTAGAAGCACATTTCCATGTTCCAAAGCTGGCTAATCTTCTTCCCTGCAGATTTAAAGTGACAAAATATTCCATATGTTGAGTTTGAAAGGAAATAACAGGAAAAACATAGAAAAAGTGTTAACGGATTTTAAAGGGCCAATCCCCTCTCCAGCCCTCATTTACATGAATCAAGCCATTGATATTGGTACCTGAGAACCTTGAGCAGGATTTGCATAAATGAATTTAGGAAGAAGGACAATAAGGGTATGTTGTGCCTGGTCTGGTCCAGGAGGTTTCACAGGCTGTAATAGCCTGGATGCTAGGTGTCCTCTAACAGTGACCAATGATAAATATATTTTCTTTCCTTGATTTTGCGGCTTTCTTCCAGGTGACCACCCATTTAGAACACAGGGAAGTGGCAGAGGCTGAATTTATGTGTCTTAGCAGAACAGTCAGCCTCATGTCAGGGATATGCACGATGTCTTGTGTGAAAGCATTGGCACATTGTTCTTTGATGCATTTTCTGACTTGGAGAAGAACGGATATGGTAAAACTGTGGGACTGGAGAGGGGAACAAGCACCCTTGGAGCATTTGAAAATCCTACTCAAGAATTAGTTCTAAGGCACAGATGGGCATCTAAGAGGACCAAAAGACTAAAAAGCATGTTTATGGATCAAACAGCCTTTCTGGCTAAAAGGAGCATGGCACTTGCAGTGCCCCTCTATTTGAAATGCACATGTAAGGACAAAGTCGTGTGCCACATAGAACTGGCCGTGCTCTGAATGCACATGTGCTGTGTACAGACCAAGGTGCTCACAATGCTGAGCATCCTTTGGGTGGGTGTGCACGCTGTGCTTACACATGGAGGTATCTCTGCCGTGGTGTGAGTGCCCTTTCCTGGCACCCTGGCCAGGGCAGGATCAGCACATCCTCCTGACTCAGCACAGTGCCTTCCGCAACCTGCAATGGGGCCTTTCACCTCTTCATTACTCCTCTGCAAATTCTCTCTCTTCCAGCATCCTCCCTCATCATTAATTATTCCTAAAGCTGCCTTCCCACCAATGGCTGTCCAATCTGTTGTCTGGGGCTAGGCTCACTCTGCTTTCAAGCAGAAGCTTACAGGAGCTGCCATGCCCCTGGGACTTGGGGCAAGTCCCCTCTCTGTGTGTTTGCTTTCTACCTGTTGTCATCTCCTCTGTACATTAGGCTGCCTTTGGAGCAGTGGCTCCTCCTTCTTCTGTGGTTGTAGAGCACCCAATAAAGGCTGCTTTTGTCCTGCCAGAGGCCTCTAGTTTTTACAGAAGATTTACTGCTAAGAATAAAGTAACATTTCTCTGTATGGGGAATACCAATGCTTTGTTGTTTGGAAAGGCACATAAAACTTTAGTCTGTAGTCACTACACACAGTTACTCTACTGACAATATTTCTAATCAATAATCAGTCTTCAATAAGCTGAATGTTGCTTTTTAGTTCAYGAGACCTTGTATGCATGTATGCTGTCTGTCTCCACGTGCCACGCAAAGCGTCACCCCTGTCTGGTACACAACATGTGTGTGCAGTTGTGTACGTAGCACTGACATGGATTACTGTATATTTACTGTAGCCAGCAGCTGGATTGCAAAGGACAACTACTGGACAATTAAAAAGCATTCAGAAGGACACAGCCACAGTGCAATAATCAAGATATGCCAAAATAAATTAGCATCATGCAAAGTTAGGCAATGTTTAATTCATAGATTGTGCCTATATTTAGCCATCTTATTATTTGCAATATAATCCATTCATTTATTGAAGGTTAATGCCAAGTTTTTCTCCTGGGCATTTGGTAGAGGTGTCACAGGGCAGTGCAGCCCTTTTGATTTCCATTCACTAGTTGTACTGACTTTGCTATAAAAATATATATGTTTGTGGGTGGGTGTGCACATTCAAGCCAGTCTGATGTAAGCATAGTCAACAAAAAAGGGAGAATTYCCTAACCATTGTTGCAACACGCTCTGTCATTCCATTTTTCTGGGGAAAGGCCACAGACAAAATCCTAATATTGGTTTATGAAAGAACAGTTTCACTGCCTTCAAAAGAGACTGTTGTTGATTTTGCAAAGGTGCTCATAAAGGATAATGACTGAAGAGAAGTCAAATCACCATTCACTTCGGGGGCACTCCATGAGATGGTGGAGGAAAGTCTCACAGAAAGAAATCCTTTGAAAATGTTATGAAATGTAGGAAGACAACTGGGGAACAGAAGGAAAGCATCAAAACAGCAWTTTGATTGGAGACATTAAAAGGTGAATGTCCTGAGACCATATCTGGGAAATGATGTTTGTTCTGGTGCTGATGTGATCAAAAGCAGAGCTGACCTAATCAAATGGAGAATACGAATAGCCTAACCAGGTTGAACAGGGTAAATTAAACTGCTCTTCTGCAGAGAAACTGGACTGGATTATGTAGAAATTTAATATATTTTTGACAGGGTCTTGAAGCAATGTGATTTGGAATTAGTGACAAGATTTTGAAGGAGGAATACTTTCATATAGATCACGCTGTCTAGGGATATGACTGGTGCCAATCATTTTGATAGCTAAGCACAAGAGAGCCTGATTTTCAAAGGTGCTGAGCACACACACAGAGATCTTGTTCACTTCACAGGGAATTATTTTTTTCCTGGTCCTCAACACTTGAATATTAGGCCCTTGGTTTCCGACCATTAAGGAACCACAATGTTACTGTAAATGAGGAAGGACAAATCATAAAATCTTATATATGGAARAAAACACTAAGTCTTTTTGGAAACAAGATGAGATCTTTTATTCAGAAGATAAAGCTCAACATTGTAGAATTGTCTTGGTAGCTGCACAGCTTAAAAATGCAGAGCAGGGAAGACACATCTGTAAAGCTGGCAAAGCAGTGTTGGTATGACCGAAAATCTGTATTTCTACATAGTTTGCCAGCATTAGGGAAGGTCTCAGAAGCTAAGCCTTTGCTGGCATATCAGACTTTTGACTAAGAGGAAGTCTGCACCCATCTCTTTTGAATGTCTGATTTCCACCTCTCTCTCATGGCTGTTGGCCATGTCTTCTATCCTGTCTAATCTTACTGGTGCTAGTTAGATTCCTGCCTCCTCGGTTGCTCTTTGTGACCTTTCCTCAAGATATTGGAGAGTGCTGTGTGGTAGGAGATGTTATTGATAGAATTAATGAATCTCTYAGATAATGGTCATAGCTGCAAAGGGGATCTCCTGTGCACAGCGATTCTTCTCCATGGTCACTCCATTTCCCTGATGATATCCTTCTGCAAGGCAAAGTTTCTGCTACAGACAGAAGGATGCAGAGCCCAGCAGGAGAGAGGAAAGGTTTGGAAGAAGAGTATCTACTTCCAGGTCAGGCTAGAAAATCAAGTGTGGGTTTTCGTACACAGAAGTTTCTTGTGGTCTAAAGCAGATCTGTCAGCAAGCTAAGGAAAGGCTGGGAACTGTCTCCCTGARTTGGACTTAACTACTCTGGTCAGGTGGGCAGCTTTAGAGAAAAGAGTGACTGGTAGGTACCTCTGGAGCAGGCAAAGTAGTTATTTGGTTTTCTTGGACAGAAAGAACAGTGGGAGGGCTGGGAGACTGGCAGTTGTGGCAGCTGGGCCAGGGAGGACTGGATATCACCCTAACATCAGTCAACACCTATTCAGTGAATCTGTGACTGCCACTATCCACTGGAGCTACGAGTGCTTCCCCTCCCTGTTGCAAACGTACATGTTAATACATGTGTTAATACATATCAACAATTTTTATTTGTTCACTCTTAGGTTTACAATCAGCATGACTTTAACTCTTCCATGAGGGTTCAATAACTGGAGGCACCCATGCATGTAAGCATGAAGGAAGTGGAGGTAAGTTCTTCTTTACTGTCAGGCTGAGAAGRCTCGAGGTGTTTCACCTCTGGTTGGTTTCTCTCCACTGTTGAGAGGGAAAAGGATGTGTAGAGTTCCATGGGAGCTATCACTCTCAGATCGTATTTAGTTCTTATTTTCTTTTTGAGTCAAGAAAACAATACTGTCAAAGTCCTTTCTCCACAAACTGCCCGTGGCTGCCCCAGACATTATCAGCTATAGGYGTC
Source organism: Amblyornis subalaris (assembly GCA_018881555.1). Lineage (NCBI taxonomy): Eukaryota > Metazoa > Chordata > Aves > Passeriformes > Ptilonorhynchidae > Amblyornis > Amblyornis subalaris. Next base: position 2,242,198 of record JACAXG010000021.1, read on the forward strand.
GTATTGTCAGATAGCAAAAGGAGATCTGCACAGATTGCAGGACAAATGAGTCAAACCCCACATATACTTACATTCCTATACAACCTACTACATAAATTTGCAAAATGGGTAAAATAAAAATAATAAATGAGTTCAAACTCACTTACAGCTTTTCGTCATTGTAAACTATTTTGGCAACACTGTGAAGTACAGCCCAAGGACTTTTTTTTCTTTCAGAAAGACCAAGTGAAGGCATCCAATCAAGGGTTACAAATACTGGGGGACTGCCTGGAAAAACTGAGGGATGTCTATGGTCTCTTCCAGTGGGTACTTGGAGAAGGCATGAGTAGCATTGTATTCTACTCTTAGCTCTGCTATGTTACCTTATTAAGTCACTTCACCTCTATGCTTCTCTTTCCATTGCCACTTTCTGTATTTATTTTTTATTTTTATTGCTACTCCTTTGCAGGAGAGACCATCTATTACCTAGAGTTGGTACAGTAGCTAGGAGAACTGGGACATAACCCCACTTGCAGCTTCCTCTGTTGCTAGAAACTCTCATGTCAACAAATTTCTGAAGGTTGGAGAAAATCCAGTTCTTCTGACTCAGAGTGGAATTATCCTTAAAACTCAGAAAGGCAAAACAACTTTTGGGTACTATTTTCATATTTTCAAATAAGTTTAAATTTAGATAAAAACAGGCTTCCTTTACTCCTGCTGATTTTTGTGAAGCTGGAACACTGTGGGTCATATTTCTGCCAATTGCACTGGTGTAATCCACATCCATTTCACCTCCACTGATTTTACTTGTTATGACTTTATGTCTGTAGGTTGCAAGGCATCGATCCTTGAGCTTGGTAATTAGACATAGGCAAAGCTGCAATTCCCTCTGCCTTGAGATTTAGTTGGTAAGAAGTAGGTCACTGTTCACCCATCATGACATGGAGCCTGACCCAGTGTGTTTAAAGTGAAGAGATGAAGCCACATCATGGAACATGCTCATTGCCTTTCGCAGACTAATGACTTGACCTGCTGTCATGGTTACATTATTTTGAAGTAGCTGCTGAGTTTTGGTTGGCTCCAGGTAGACAACCTGAAAAAAATGGCTCTTTAAGGCAAAAATAATTTTCTTCAGCTTCACCTTATCCTGGTTTAAGATGGACTGCATGTTACCTACCTCAGAGCARGGATACAGTAAGTAGGAAAACAGATTTCAGTCTGTTGGCTGATGCAGGTGGACGAAGGGAACAGCAAATAGAGGTGGGAACCATGTTCCCTTTTACTGATTCCAACACAAAGAGGTACCAATAGCTATAGGGCAGGATACATTTCTAATCAGGATTTAAATCCTGAATGAATGGATGCTAATAATTCATTACTCCTTTCCTACTAATTAAAAGAGTGTTTCACAGCACCCTCTAGAGAGCCCAGCCAGAACACTGTTGTGCTATACATGTTTTGTATAGTTCTGTGCTCTCTCRATTATCTTTTTGTAGGGACAAGGGCTTTTTAATATTTAGACATCAAAGTGCTTGGAAACAGCTGAAATTAGTTGTTACCTCAGTAGACCAGCTGGTTCTGAAGAGATTGGTGCTCGGTCTTAACTTGCAGTCATCTTGTTTTTCTGGTTCATCTGAAAGTTACTTTAATGTTTAATTTACTTGATCTAATGCTCACAAGAAACAGAGAAATGGAAAAAATCTGGTAGAAGAGGACTAAGGAATTGAGGACAGGAATGAGTCAGGAATGTTTGTAAGTAAGTAACAGGCGGCTGCTTCTTCTCTAAAAATGCCTCACTGCAGCAGGGAGTAATACTAAGAAAAGTATTTTAATTTCTACTTGGTTTTGCRTGGCTGAGAGCCTGGATATTTAACTTGATGTGGGGAAAAAAGGCTGTGGCATGTGTGCAAGTATCAGCCACAATGTAGTCGAGCAGCAGCAAAGCTAGTGCATAAAATAAAGAACATCTAAATGAAAATAAAAGGATCTGCCTAGAGATCAAAAGTGGCATTTGTACAGAACCTTATTCAAAATGGATACAAATGCATCAGTTCCTCAGAATTATAGGTGAATCAAAGGAAAATTACATCCAGAAAGATAAAGCAATCAACCAGCAGCCTTACCATGTGAGAGGCAGAGATGCAACTTTGAAGCTTCCCGTATGGCTTGCCAAAGAGCCAGATGTTGCAGGTGGAACAATGTCCTTTCTGGCTTAGCATCTGGTTCCTGTCGTTCTGATCCGTAGAAAAAGGAGATGAGGAAGGATGTGGTAAAAATCATTTTATAACTTCATTTAAGAAAAAAGTGTTTTCTATTGCTCTTGTAATAAAATCACATTTGAAATGAGCATTTTTCTTCAGAAGTGGATGCTATCACAGACAAATTAATATGGGATCTTCACCTTTCACTGCAGTGTGCTTAATTCCCTTGGATCTTGAACAACTTATTTCCTGGCCAATGAGATGCTATGTAGCCCCAAAGGGTAACCCAGAAAAATCATCGTTCTTCACATTTGGGGAAGTACTARCTATTTGTCAGAGCAAGGATTTGGGGTTTATAGACCCTTGGTTCCATCCCTGACCCTGTCACTCACAGGCATGTTATGTCCCCTAGGTTATCCTCATCTCTTTTAAGATATGATGGTGATCAGCTTTCTTAGACATGTGGATAAAATAATACTAATCTATGAAAGGTCTTAATATATTATTTTAAGGTGTGAAACAAGTTCAATATCTGGCCTCCCACAATTCCTGCCTAGTCTTCACTGGTATTTCAGTTTTCCTTGAAGAAGACATGCCACCCAGATATATCAAAATAGAAAGCCAACCACATCAGTTGCTCTTCCTTCCTTCCTCTCTCATCCTCTCTTCATCTCTGCGCACAGTCCATCTCCAACAGGCAGAAAGATGCAGTTGCTACTGTACTAGGGTACTATAAAACCTCCTTTGAAGAACTGATTATAATGATTCTCCTTCAATTTATTTCCTCTATGACAAAGCCTCATTGCTATTAATTAAGTTACTTTGGTTGTGTGCTAATTAGTATTGATTGGGTAATCTGTGTTTTTCTCTTACTTGAGTACTTTCCCCCAACAACGCTGAGTTTGCAGCATGTGAGAAGGGTAATACAGCTGGGAAAAAAGAAAAAGACCTGTAGATTTAGGATGTAATGTCAGGTTCACCAAGAGGACATTGCTAAGCAGATCACAAGGAAAATGACAGGAAATATGAGTACAAATGAGTTGATCACTCTGCCAGAATCCAATTTTATGTGGCTGCTGGATCCTTGTGATAGTTTACCGTGAAGGACAGAAGGCACATTCCTTTTGGTTTTTTTTTTCATGATGCACCATATATCAGGCCAACAGCAAAGCCTCAGTTTGAGGTCAGTTTTATTATTTTAACTCCAAAAATGTTTTGTATTACTCCAGAAGTTGTAAAAAATAATTTTGCTCCAAACATGCCCCATGACCACGGGAAAGGGGCTCATGAAACTCCATATATGCATCCCTGTAGGCAGTGTCACATAAAATATGATATGACATGGTAACATAACAGACACTGACAGGTTATTCAAGTGCTTCCAGCAAGAAGACAAGTATCTTAGTACCACTGGCACATCATTATAGAAATTACCAGTGAGCTATTGTCTACTGTAGGTTTCAGAAGGTGCCTCTAGGGAGAGGAGTGGGGTTTCTGAGAGGAGTCACAAACTCTCTGAGTTTGTGAGAGCAGATCCCGCTGCAACTGGGCCACCAAACAGAGATTAGTAATCAATTAATGCGTAACAGTGAGAAAGCTGGTGGCTGGGAGAATCCACAGCAATGCTTGCACAAAACCTTGAAAGGATTTCCTCTTATTATTTCCACATCATGGTCACCAAAATCAGGCTGATGTTCTGTGAGAAGGACTGCTTAATGTTTGTTATAATTTCTGAAAGCAATTACTGCTGTTTACATCTGACCTTCTGGCCTTCACAGTTAAAAACAGGTGATGTCCAAGGCTTCTGGCAGAGTCTGAGTGCTTTGATTATGTTAGTGCAATCAACTTTCTTGCTTTCTCCTGTGTCTCAAAGGCCAGAGCTTTCTGCTTTGCTTTTTCCACTAATAAAAATATTTGTGACTATATCCCTATGGTCCCTATCTCTATGGTTATAAAAATTTTTCATGGACTTGGCCTCGGAGTCTGCCCAAAAACTTCACATTCAAATTTTTCCTCCAGATTGGACCAAGTAGTTGTCTTTAGTTTGTAAACTTTTTCTCAGGGAGTGAAAACTTCAGTCAGAGGCAATTGAGTCAGGCCCTATATTGTACATATTCCTCCACTTCAAAAATCAGACAGAACTGTATTTGACACCTATATTACTCATGAATTTTAGCAGTCTGAGAAATTATATACACATGCCATTTATAACAACATTTGTTCCAATTAAGCCTAAATCAACAATCTCATTCTAGATGAGTTCTTGTGTGTTAGTGGGGTTTTTTTTCCCTGAAAGCAGTTGGTTGATATCTTTTGCCTGATTTTTCAATGTGGCATGTAAAGATTAAATTAAAACTTGGTATGGAATTCTCTCTGGGTCATATGCTAGTCTAGCTTRGTAAAACTTATTATTTATCAAGAAATTTCCACAAGTACTAAGATAGAGAGGTGGTGGCAAACTGCAGCTAGGTAGTAACATTTTATAGCAGAAAGAAAAAGGCTGTTGTGCTTTTCTGTCCAGGAAGTAGTTCTATTTTAGTGTTAAGAGAGTTGCATATTTTGCTGCCTTCTGGCTCTGCATACTTTCCTTTTACCACGTGGCAGGCACTCACTCTGTGCTTCTCTTACCCCTTTCCATCCTGCAACCTGCCTCCCTCCTCCCACCGTGTCAGAGATCCTGCATGTACCCCATCCCCCAGATTCCCGAGTCTGCAGCTCTCCCTTATTATTATCCCAGGAGCTATAGTACTAAATAAACTCGTAGGTGACCGCCTAGTCCCAGGGGGCAGTTTGGATGCAGCCACCCTGTTTTGGGGGAGAGCAAATTGATGTATGTGGGCACCAGCCATTTCGTTCCACTTGGCCTCCGAACAGAGCAGCATCCAGGGCCTGTTTGATTTGGTCACACTGATATAGCTTGTGTGGCCAGTGGCCCTCCCTCCATTCCCAGCCCTGCCATGCTATTTTGAAGGCCTCATGTGCTTCTCCTTTGTGCCATTTAGTGCTGCATTTTCACAAATATCTGTTTTAGGCTGCATTATTAATACTTCTGAGTGCTCAAAAATAATAAGATGCTGCAGCACAGAGAATTATGTCGTTGGCTTAAATATTGGAAGATTAAAAATAATACCTTTTAGACTCCTTTTATTACCTCTGAGGGATTTTTTGGCAGGAGAGGAGAGGTTTTAGGACATATTCTGGTCATGCTTCCAAGCTTTCCTCTGCATCATTGATGGAAATTACCTTTTTATTATTAAATGAGAGTAGAGATTCTCAGCAAATCATATGATCCCAGGAGTAGGGGCTTTAACAGTGATACAGTTGGCAGCAATAATTCAGAATAGAGGGATATCATTAGCATTACCTCTGATCTTCTACTTGTCAGAGCTAGATGGAGGGGGTCTTGGCCCTAAAGCTAACTTTACCCAGAACTACTGGGAAAGCACTACCATAAACACAGGTTTAAGCTATGTTTGCAATGCCATGTAGAGAAACTGCATTTTTGTCAATTAGAGCTAGTTTGGGTATCTTCGTATGGCACTATATTTGTTCACTGGAGATACACTCATTACCTTCTTTCAGCCTCTGCCAGAGTTTTCCTTGTGTGTGATAATGAAGGGGTCCCTTTGTTCCATGTTTGCTGGTGCTGCAGAGGGTAATGGACCGTGTTCAGGCAAGCCTGCTGCACTGACCTCCAGTGCAACTCCCAACACACTTGAAAAATAAATGACCAAATCCACTTAAACACCAAAGCATTGATTTGCGAGCTTAAACTTTATGCTCCTGTTTTGAAAAATTAAAACTTTTGTGCAGCAGTTAAGAAAAAAATATGGCTGCATTTGTGCTCTTATTAGTGAACAGTGAAATATTTTTCCCATTTGGTTATGGTCAGAGTGAACCCACATAACTGATTTCAAAGCTTAGAGGCACAGTTTCTCACCCATGTGAATGGTCCAACGGTAAAACTTGATATTGAAAACAGGAAAGAATTGCTGGATGTTGATCTTCTCAAATGTACTCTAGAAAAAAAAAAGAACACTGTTCAGTTACGAAGTTTAACACCTGGTATCTGGAAAACACCACACATAAACACATATATAGGCACAAATAAAAGGAAATCAGCAATAAGCAGGGAATAACACCTTTCTCTCTACAGATAAATGGTTCCATCTGAGCTATAGCAACTTACTGAACCATGAAGTTAGTGAAGCAGGGCACATAATTCATGTTTCAGGCCATTAGAATGAATTGAGTCTCCACAACTTTATAGAAACATCATCTCTTTAGCTCCATTTAAGTTATGTGCTCAGCCTCAGTGAATGCAAACATGATCTCCAGCAAACAGCATTTTCTTAAAAGCAATAAATACTCTCATGGTCGTAATTTTAGTGATGGTTTCTTAAATGATGCTTTTAAGTCTTGGGAGAACGTAAATGGCATGAAATGCAGTAAGGACAACGCGAAAAGTCCATGGAGCAAGTAATGAGAAGCAGTGGCAGCCTCTTCCAGGGAGTGGGCTAAATCATCACACCTGCAAAAATAGTGTACCTTGCACTCTCACCAGTAATTTCCATGTCTTCTTCAGAAACAGAATAATAGCTGGTTCACAAGTAGCCAAACATGATCATAGTTGCTCAGACTGTCTTCTGGACTTCTGAAAATATGTATAAACCTCCTTGTTCTAGCTCATTTGGGTGGATAAGAGGTCACCCCCACTGGTGAGCTTGTTTAGATGATGTGCTTCTTCATCCTGACGTCAGTGTTATTCCTTACTTACTATGGTGTGGGTCACTTCTGTATATCCACAGACTACAGCCACAGCCCTTCCTGTTGCACTATAAACAATAACTAGGCTTTCATTTTGCCTCGTTTTTCACAATGGCATCTGATTCACGTGACGAGATTTTCCTTACAGCTATCCTTGGTGAGACATTTGGYGAAGAACAGTAATATCAAGATTGGTTTGTTGGGTTTTTTGTTATTGGCATGGCTGTGCAATATCTAGGTGCCACTGATGGGTGTGCAGAGCCCTCATGGTGTTTGTAGGGTCATCTAGAGGGGGTAGCCAACACTGGCATAGTGCAGGCTATTGGCAAGAGCAGCAGAGTAAGACTTTTTCAAGGTCTAATTATGTTTTCTCAAGGATTTGCTGATGTAGGCAAAAATACTTGTGCCTTGGGTGTCAGTTTGCCTGTGTGCAAAAGACTTGTCTTGTGGGGAGTTACGAAAATTCAGCCTGTTTACAGACCTTTGTGGGATCCTGAGGAGGAAGATGCTGCAGAAGTATGAGGATTAATTACGCCATGCTAGCTGGCTGTGCTCTACAGAAGTGGCATCAGCCCCTAAGAATAAATCATGCAAAGTTACCTTGGAATTACCAAAGAGCAGGAAATATTTCCCACACAATTTCATTAAGAACCACAAGGGCGACTCTGGTATGTGGGATGATGTAGTGAAAGCTTGCATGGCCCACCGTGGCATGAGAAATAAATGCCTTAGCCTAAAATTGTGACTTCAGATTAAAGTGTCACATGCAGTTATTTGGTTTCAAAACTTACTCAGAATGAAAACACATTTATTAGAGTAAGTGCAATCTATATCTGATAAATGGGAACACATCTGGTCCATATCCCTGATACAAACCCCTCAGTATTAATTATATTGATGGTTAAAGCTGAGGAGTGAGTTGAACATTATTTATAGTGATCTTTTCTAAGTAAATAATTTTAAAAATGGCTTTCTAAATGTAACGTTTCCCTTTTAAGAAGCCCTACAGAATTAAAGAGGCTTTACAATGGAACATGAAACATATTGCAGAGGGAGAGACAGAAGCTTGCTTGATTAATGCGCACGATTATCAGCGATGCAAATCACTTTCACTTATTAAGTCTTGTTTAATATCCTAATGAAGGCTTCCTGAGCAGATTTGATAATTCCAGAGAAAGTGACTGTGAACTAATGCCCTTTCAACATGTTGAGAATGAGCAGTGCTATAAAGAAAACCTCATTTACTATAATTCCCACCAAATGTGGTATCCTTTTCTAGACTCCTACCTCACAGCAGGAGACAATTAACCTTTTCAGTGCCAGAAGTGATTCCAACGTGTTCCAGCTGTGAAGGCCAGCAGGTCAGGCATGAATGAAGTTTACCTTCCGCTTTTGCTCTGAAAAACCACAATTATGCAAACATGTCAAGAAAGCCCTGAGCAGCTCCGAGCTTTCCCGTGGGTTCTGCCAGCTCGTGCAACTGTGCTTCTTACCTTAGAGAGGGGTCTGCATCAATTCAACAGAGCAGGGTGCCTCTCACAGGGAATGCTGTGTATTGCTCAAATTATTTCAAAGCAGGTCTTTCTGAATGCACTGCAACAACCCAGAAGATTCCCTCGCTGAATATCTGGGTAATTAAACTCTTGTTGCTTCTAAGCCTGTAATGGTCAAATGCCTGGAACCGTGATGGTCTAATGATAGAACAGAGTTAAGGTGTGTTGTGGGAGGTAATGCCTTTTTCCATACACTCAGCCTCACTTCTAAATTTGGAAGTGGTGGGAAGCGATGGAAAATGGAACATTTTCCCTTTTCCTCCCTTGACCCCATCCATGCAATATATGACTTAACATTATCAGACTGTTCCAGAGTTGGGGCAGCCACACCTGTGCACAGGCAAACGAGCTGTTAATGCAGTGGCTTGGAAAGCCCTTTACATGTGGTGAGAGCTGTGTTCAATTCCAGAGCTGTAAGCTTTGCCTTAAACCATGGCCTTTCCCAGACAGAGCTCCAATTCAGTCCTTTGCAGTYTCAGAGATTTACAGATTCCCCCTTTAATTTAAAAGAACAAAACCAATGTCAAAGATATAAAGAAATAGCTTTGATGAAAAAAAAGCGATTTCAACTTGTGCTTATCTGGAGATTTTCTAGGAAAAACAAGACTCGTAGTTAGATTTGTTTTTAAAACAACCAGTCCCTTGGGAAGGAAGCACCTGAGGGGSAGAAATTGAAAGGCAGCAAACCCTTAAGAATTTTGTGAATATTTTTATTAGATCTGTATTAGAGCAAGGAATATGGATTGGACTGTGCATTTGTAGACATTGTCAGGAAACAAGTTTTCTAATCCACATGCTCATATAGGATAGGCTTTTAATATAGATTTATAATAAATGCAGTTTGGTGGTACACATCTCCCACATGACTGAGAGCTGTCACATCAAATGAGACTGTAGGACTGGATTTGTATCTTTATTTCTGTGTATAATGAATTGAGAACAGCATTTCAGATTACTATAGGTGACATGATGGATCTCAAAGGTATAATCACATTTCAGCTGCTAATATAGTAGCAGCAGTAAAAATAAGGATACTTTAAGAACTTGCTTTGTTGAAAAAAGGCAGCCAGGTTGTATCAGTGTCTAATTGAGGGGGCTTTTACAGTTACCTTCTGAAATTATGTAAAAGCAAATTAATTATTGCAGTCATCAATGAACCTTTCACAAGGAAASCATTCCAGTRTACAGCTATATCATATGTTTAATTTAAACACAAAAAGTAGTTGAGACTGAAAACACACGCATGCTGCAAGAGTGAAGAACATGTACCTATGTTGTTGTCTTTCAGACATCAGATGAGGTAATTGTTCAGTCACAAAACTTTCATGCATATGTTTATTGCTGTATGTGCCAGTGACATTGAAGTCCTGTGTTGACGTGAGAGAACTTTGTGGTTTGGAATTCCTCAAGACTTCAGCCAGAACAAATAGCACTTAAAAAGTATCTAACATTAGGACAAAGAAGAGGCGTTGCTCCAAGTCCTCTTGTCATTTAGATGGAAATTAAACATTTAAGTAGAACAAAAAATATGAGATACTTTAGTCAGATTTGCTTCAAAGAGTGAGAAACAGCTGCTTTTTCCTTTTTTCTTTGATAAATCAGTGTTTCAAAATAAAGAGATATCAACATTTTTTTTTGGTGAGAAACAAGAAAAAATGGTATCCAAGCCAGTTCTTAGCCCTTGAGAAAGGTTACTATAGTAAAGAAAAAATGTTATTTTCAGAGCCTACCTCTTGAAAACTTTCCAACAGAGCTGTTGCACATGCAACATTCTCTCAGTCTCTCATTCTCCAGAGAGAGAATGAGTAGCCACAGAGACATGCACAACACGGAGACTAAAAAGGTGTAACTGAAATAGTAGAGGGAAATTAGAGGGGAAATGAAGCTGAGGAATGGAAGACTACATCTGGGGTCATATCACACCTACTAGTGTTATTCAGTTCCTAGATAATGGGTGCAGGGACATGCATTGCTAATTCTCATTAGCAGCTGGTCCTGAGGCTGTCACTGCCCCTCTCTGTCATCGATATTTTCTTGTCTTTGTAACCTCTCTGTCACTGCAGTATAATTGGCTTGAGTAAACCCTTAAAGATCACTGAAGCAAGTAGTACCACTGCACAGATGTATCCAAAAAAGTTTTCCCCATACCTTGGGACCACCTGTGTACTGGATCCAGAGTCTTTGGAGATCCAGAGTCTTCGGAGTTCCCTAAAACCAGTAGCATGTTATTTTAGTTCATGCCTCCTTCCACAAGTGGTGTGGCCACACCCGAGTGGGTTGAGGTGCATGGTGACAACTCTTTCCATTTTGGTGAAGTTGTTGATTGTGCAGCAATCATCTGGAGGGTGTGGCCAGGTCTGCTCTGGGGCCCTGCAGTGTAGCTGGTGTCCTTCGTCTAACTCAGTGCTCAACACAGTTCTGTTCCAAGTGTGGACAGTCACATCTGAAATGTGCTTTTACTGCTTGTTTTGCAAATTAACCACACCTCTTGAAAGAAATGGATGCTTCCTATCTGCTGAATGGTTTTTCTAGTATCACCATTTAATAACATTCTTGTACAAGCATCTCCTTTTTTGGAGGCAGTCCTGTCTAGAAATGGCTTTCTCCCTCTTTTCTTTGCTCTTTGACTTCTTATTAGAGACACAAAAGGGCRTTTCCCTCTAAGCTGATCTCATTCACATGGGCTGGAAGAGTGCTCCTAAAAGACAGGTATCTGCTTCCTAACCCCAGGCATTTAGCATGTGTAAACATCACGGACAACTACACCTTTAGTGTGTAAGGGTATTTAGCATGCCCTGCCAACAGTCATAAGTGAGCAAGTGAAACACAGTGTTKAAAAATATCGCAATTTTATGTTCCACAAAGCTACAAAATAATAAACTCTTCTCCCCCTCTTTCCAATGAATTCCATGTGATCATTAAAGAATCATTTTCTTTAGAGGTAGTAAATTGTTTGCAAAGGGTAGCAATAAATACATTTAATWAATAGGTTGCTGAATGACTTAAAAGTATTGATGGCCACCGGTCTACTTCCAAAGTGGCCCTGCTGCAGAAATTACTATTGCAACTGACATCCATCCCACTTAATCAAGGAAGAGAGGCCTTGAGCTAAGGGACATGGAGTCCAATTACCCTTCYAGCTAGAGAGGTGTTTGCTGTCTGTCCAGATTAAGGCGGTTGTGGGATGTTGTAGAGAAATCACCAAATGTCCTGTACATATTGGGTGAATATAGAGAAGAAAGGAGTCTCCATGGATACTAATCCACCATCTTCTATCATACTAACCACACTGWTCTTTTCTTTCTTTTTACCTTTATGAATACCGTATTTCTGCATATTTTCAGTTCAGCAACACTTTGTGTTTGAAAGTGCCCAGACAGATGAACCRGCTTTGTTGTCCTGCAAAGGTTGGCTCTTCGTGGTGGTCTTGTTCTCTTATAGTATGAAATCATATAACCATCTCTCTCCTGGACAGCACCAGCTTTCAGTAACCATGAATATTTAGAAAGACTTTGCACCAGTCACAAGTACTAGCAAATTAAAATCTCATCTAATTCCCTGAAAAATGGAGTAAATCATTGGTTGGCTTGAAGTAAATGTACCCTTGACTTTAGCGTGCCCAAGATTGTATAAAGGCTGTTTATGTGTTTGGTATTAGTAATCCCAGCCTATTTTCTGCAGAGGCTGAAATAAATCAGTGGTGAAGCACTAGATGATAATGATACATATACACACAGACAAACTAATTTCCAGAGATTAAAGGAGAGTAAATTTCCTAGATGAACCACAAATTTCACCCACCTGTGGGGTGTGTAAATATAGATATTGGGTGGGAAGCAGGTTTTATTTTGCTACTGACGTGATGTAGTGATGAACTCTGACATGTTGCTGACTGTGGTTACTTGATAAGTGTAAGATGTGAAAAGCCAGCAATAACACTAGATGGTATCAGATCTCTAAAATAATATGTGTTTGAAGGTGTTAGGTATAAATATGGCATTACAAAAATAAAAACAGACAAAAGCATAGTTCATTCATGGAGGGAAAGAAACATCAGAGGAAACAGACCTTTCTTTTTCTGTAGATTTTTAACAAGGAAATTGATCACTTAAAAACAACAACTTTAAAATCATGTTTAATATTCTGGTAAAGACAAGTGATGTGCTGCCAGAATACTAACAGGAAAAGCTTCTGAAAAGGGCTTATCCTTAACTGCTGAACTTTGTGATGCTACCTGAGTAAGACCATTCTCTCCCCATCTTTGCCTCACAGACCAGCAATTACTTGTCCTCCTTCCTTACCTCTCCTGCCTTTGCTGCTACTGCCTGTGGTACAGCCACCCTCTGCAATCAAGCCAGGGCTGTTCCTAAAGAGAGAGTGGTGTTGGCCAGGACTCACTCACCTCTCTTGGTTCTGAAGGCATGTGAAAGGAGCTGTAAAAATATATTAACAACAACAACAACAAAAAAKAACATCCTATGTTTTACCTTGAATTAACAGATTACATGCATGCATCTYTAATTGGTCCAAATCAGTAAAGTCTTATTTGGGCCAAATCCCTCTTGATTTCTTGTTTAACCAGTTGTCTAGAGAGAGTGTTTAATGGTCTCAGGTTGTTCAGGCCAAGATTTCTGCAGGTGTTCATGTGTCCACCTGTCTTCTGCTGTCATCTGGATATCCCATGAGAGGATTTTCTAGTTCTTTCTGGCTTTGGGTGGACCAGCATGATACCCTGCTACTTTTCTGCATTATGTTCCAGGGCTTCCAACTTCTTTCATTGGAGTAAGCCATCATGTTCAGGATTTATTTGCTCAAAAAAATCCATATTTCTTGGATTCTCAAAAATGTGTGCAATGACTTAACACTTCAGACCCAGAGCAGAAGGAATAAATCTGTTTCTCCATCAAGAGACCACATTATGCAGAGAAGTGAAACTGGGTCAAATTTCTGGGCACCATAAGTTTGAGCAGCTTCTTTGAAGTAAATGGACTTAGACCAATTAACACCAGCTAAGGATCTGCTTTGCTGAATTCCTGGTGAGTGYGAGAGGGCTGCCTAATGAGAATCAGTGCAGAAGGAACTGCAAAGGAAGGGATCTAAATAAATGGCAGACAACCCATCTACTCTACTTAAAATTGTTCTACGTGATGATACACTTGTTAAGATCAAAGACAGGAWAAGCAGGATATATCACAAATGCTTCTGGCTTGGGGAATTCTAGGGGAGAACTGGGGGCTTCCCTTCTCCATTGCCCCCTGCAGCTGCCTTTGCCCCCAGTTATATTCTGGAAGTCCCTCTTATTTCTTACAAGCAATGCCTGTGCTTGCTCCTGCCCTTGATTCAGCTARAAAGGGGCACAGACATTTCCATCTCTCCTCATCTCCACTGATTTTGCTCTCCCCAATGGCAAAGCCACAGGAGAACAAGGGAGAGTGGATGCTATGTGGACTCTGGTCAGGTCAAGATGTTTGGTGGTAAATATGGATTGGAGAGACCTGTTGGACATCTTAAAAATATCCTGGTTATCAGAAAGTGCTTAGTATTTTCTGGAAAAGGAGTTCCTTTGAAATGCTTCTGCTTAAGCACCCAAGAGCAGAAGGAATTTTGTAAAGGGCTGGCCTTCTTGTCTTGTGCTGGTGTGAACAACTGCCCCTGGAGCTCAGCTGGGCAGTGTTGGGACACCCTCCACACAGGAAGCTCAACATGAAAGCAGAGGCTGAACAGGTGAGTAATAAAAAACAAGGCAAGCCCATGTGCCTYGCAAATAGCAACACAAGAGGTTACAGCCACTACCAGAGCTTTTGCATTAAAGTTACCTTCCCTGAATCAGAGACCTAGTTCAGGATGTCTCTGAACAATTACCTGGAGTATGGACACGGAAGGGAGTAGAAAAGGGAAAGTTCCCATATCGAATGCCATCTTGTTGCTTTGACCAGTCACCTTTTAAATATTTATGTTTTATTTTTATCTGCGTATTAGTGAGACATTATTTGTGCACAGGCTGTTAAAAACAGTTCTAAGGGAAACACACTTCCAGCTGGTTTCCTCCTGTTTTCCATCTGCTGTGTGTATGTGTCTTTGGAGGCATTTAACTGTTTCTTGTCATGGTAATTGGTATTTTTTCAGTAGTGAAGGTGGGAGGGGTGGAGGAGAGAAACCCTAAGGCATCTGTGTTTGTGCTCAGTTGATCTAAAAGAGATTATCCTGGTTATTTCCTTATAAACATTATATGCTTTAAAAAATATGGGGTGGGACAGTGGAAGGGTATCAAACACCAGGTAACATTTTTTAAGAGTTAACTTCCCTAAATTGTATCTTTGTGTTCTTCTATTTATGCATCACTACTCTTTCCCCATTTAATCTTAAATATGTAAATCCTCAATTTATCTGGAATTACTTAGTGAAAGGCTGATGTGTGAGTGTGGCAGATTATAATATTCCATCGCCACCCCTGATCCTCTTTACCTCTTATTCTTTTCATAGCAGATCAAAAAAAGCTGTATGCGTGCCACAAGAATATATTATTTTAAGAGACTTGGACTTAGAAATTGATTTCCTTGATGAGAAAAGGAAAAGTCTCCTTCTGACCTGAAGGGTCACTTCATAATCCTGTCACTCTACATCAAAAAGCTTTTTTTTTTCTTTTAGTAGAAGATGAGAATATTTCTGAAAAGGAATTAATTTTTCAGATACAGTGAAAACGATGACTTAAAGAGACTTAGCAGATGATAGAGGGCTGTCCTATTCAGAATACATCTCCTGTGATTAGAACAAGCTCTGAATATATTTTAGGGTCAGGCAGTTTTAGATGGAGATTGGGATTTGTACTTTGGGATGAAACTGATCTTATATTTTTATCGAAGTACTTAAGGTTTAAGCTGTAGTCTTCCCTTTTTTTGCTAAGGGATTTCAACGGGTTTTATAATGGGGATTGGTGCAAGCAGCCAATAATTTCTATGTATGGACTTTAGTTAATAGGATGTTTGAAATGAAATGACTTTCAGCACCAATAATTAGGTTCAGATACTAATACTTTTCTTCATGGTACTTTTCTTAACAGAAAGTACCTGATATCAATGTAGACTTCCATAATCTATTTTATTTATATAATTACTGAAAATGTCTTAAGGAAATTCCTTTAAATCATATGCTTAAAAAACAGCAGTCACAAATACAGTTATGAATTAATAAAGTGCTGCTGGTATATGTGTGCACAATACACGCAGGTGCATATATGTAGGTCTGATCATGTGTGGAGACATGTGAAATACTGCCTTTATAAATATATTCARAAAACCTCATGAGATATACACTATATGACACATTATTTAAGATTATAATATAATGTATAAAGCATAATATACAATAATGTATAATTTAATATTTAATAGCAATATTTTAATGTATACATTATCAGTATATCTATTAATTATACATATTAATTATACATTGTCTGTTATATATGTAACCATTCAATAATTGTATAATATGAGTACTCAAAAGCTATGAACAAGAGGCTCAAAACATTTTAAACAGATTAAAAGCTTTTGTGCAGGTGCACTAATAAAACAAAAGGTCACTGCTCTGAAGACAGCAGAATTGCAAYTTGTTTATATAGTGATAATTATTGTATGATACTGTGTATGTTTAACATAAGGTATATAAAGAGAAATGCAAATTCCCTTTCTGCAGRTAAATTGGCAATTGTCTGGACTGTCTGTTAGTTGTTCTAATTGCTGGTCTGAAGGCAGCAGCAAAATATTGTCCACTGGTAAAACCATTCTTGTGACGATGGCATGAGGTCCTAAAGCAAAAACCATTATTGAATAAGAAAAGATGCTTTTTTAATTTGAGATCTATTCTACCAGTAGAATTTTTCTTGTTTTTCTAGGCTTTTAAAAACTAGTAATTTAYGAATATTTAGTGAAGGTTGCTTGCTTATATTACTGGCTGCATTTGGAGATCGATAGAGAGCTGTATCACATTTAGGAGCTGCGAAACCGAAGTAAATCCATGGTGTGAGCTCTTGCTGGTGATTCCTGTACGAATCCGGCCTCTAAATGCTGATGATAGCTCCAAATTGTAACCAGAGGATCCCAACTGCTAACTTGGGTTGAATTGAAAAGCAGGGTTTTAGTCTAATAATCTAGTTTAGATCTGATACTCCCACAGGAATCTGGCGAGAAGAGATGATACTTTTAATCATATTCACTGTGTTCAAGGTAGTGGAAGTCTGTGAGGATTTTGGAAATGTGATAGAAGCCCTAATCTGAACCTAAGGACTGTGTCTATATCTAAACCAGATAATACAGCCTTTACTAACAAAGAGTTTCTGTATTACTTGAATTTTATGAACCTTAGAAATATAACTGTAAATCTTAGCATAATAAGTACAACTAAAACGCAGGGAAGTTGTGAGCTCCTCCAGGGCAAAACAGCAAACAGGAAAAATGATACTTTCACCCAGGGAAACACCGAAGCTGGATGTGCCCAGGTACCTGCTGGGGGAAAGAAGTGTTCAAAACGGGGAGTCCGGGGCAGATTTTTACTCTCAGCCACGTCCTAAGAAGCTTTTCAATAGGCAGAGCCGTGTCTGCTTTGTGGACGAGAGAAAAGAAAATTCCAGGGTGAAAACTGTTTCCTCTTCTATCCTGGGATAAATTCGGGGAGTTCCGGGTTGCTCGCTCCTGTACGTTCACTCGCAGTTATTCTTCATTTCACACGCGTTGGGTGCGATCTGATTCGAAGTACTGSCGTGGGCTGGGACACGGCCCCTTTCCCCGCGGCTGGATCCGCGGCGCGGCAGGGCTGCTTTATCCGGGATGCGGGAGCGCACCCATCACCATGGCGCTCACGTGCCCTCCGACGGCGCGCCGAGCCACGCCAGCAGCATCTGTCGGGGCCGGGCGTCCTTTCTTCCACAGCCG
The DNA here is from genome assembly GCA_018881555.1 of Amblyornis subalaris. Classification (NCBI taxonomy): domain Eukaryota; kingdom Metazoa; phylum Chordata; class Aves; order Passeriformes; family Ptilonorhynchidae; genus Amblyornis; species Amblyornis subalaris. Next base: position 2,259,625 of record JACAXG010000021.1, read on the forward strand.
CCCCTGAACTCGATCCACCCTGCCCTCTGCCTGACCTCTTCCCAAAGCCTCTCGCTCCTCGCTGCGCGGGTGCCCTGGCTCAGCTCCGCTCTTCAAACTATCGCCCTTGGAAGTGCCTCCCCACCCTCCGCATTGGCTGCAAGACGGAGGCAGCAAGGAGCGATCTTGCCACGTGAACTTCCCTTTGTCTTTCCTTGCGCCCAAGACAGACCGTCTCCCTAGTAACTTTTGTGGCACTATAAGTGAAGGAGCTCATTATGTAAAACATACAKTTTCCTCCCTGCGAAAACTCCACGGAGTGTTGCTCAGAGCCTTCCAGCGGCTGCGGGTTATATGGGAATACTAACCACACCACAACCCTCTGTTTATCAGCTCGTACATCGCTCCACCGTGGAGCGGCTCTAAGGATTGCTGAAATACAAACTTGCTGCATTTGATCCCAGCGGATGCTGGATGCGGCTGCTCGCCGAGCCAGTTCTCAGAGCCGAGCCTTCAGAGCTCTTGTACCTATATTTGATCAAAGACTCTAAGCCCACAAGTACAACGCATAAATATTGAAATGTTTCGTGAAAATAAAACCCCTCCACCTCTCAGGACTGAGAAGCCTAATGGCTGGAAGTGGTACGGTGGTGCAGGATTTTCCTATTGTCTCAGCAGAGGGGAAAAAGTTGACTTCGAGAACGATTTGCACGTACCAGTTCCCTGAAAAGAAAAATGTGGGGCCAGTTCCATAGTTTCCAAATGAAATCTAACCTTCAGCCAAAAATTGAGCTGTCCGGGTTGACAACATTTGGGAAACTGTGCTTTTCTGGAGAGATGACTGCAGTGGCAAAGATAAACCGGCAGGAAGGTTTCTTTGGAATGATATGAATTTAATGAATCATATCCACATAAAAAAATTCCCAGCTGGTCTTAAATTTCAGGGAGATTTAAGTGATAAAAGATATTTTCCCTGTCCCTTTAGATGTGTATTAGAGATGAGAGGCCTTAGATAAGCCCTCCTGGGAATCAAGCATTCCTTTTTCTTTAATTTGTTTTAAAGAAAGAAAAGAGCCAGGCATGCTTCTGAGTCTCAGACGGGTATAATTAGTTATTTGCTGTTACAGGACTTTTTAAATTGTCTATTCCCACTCTTTTTATATTAAATAATTTTATTAAAAAAAAAAAAAACATAATGACAAACATGTCCCTTCCCTCTCTCCTCAAAAAAAAAAAAAAAAGAAAGAAAGAATAAAGAAAGAATAGCTCTACTGATTTTACTCATTTGCCTTCTCCCTTCCACCATCCTTGTGCAAGGTGCATCCTTTCCCCTATTAACATATTGATTTATTTAAATTAAAAATAATGATCTCCTTTCCCCTCGCCTCCTCCTCCCAGCAGCAGAGTCTGTCTCTGATCCTTATTAACAAATTGATTGCAGTATTGGTGTCAGTATGGCTCATTTAGTAGCTCTTTTGCCTAAGGTCCAGAAGGTTGGAGGAGGGAACAGCTTCCACACGTAGCTGCTGGCCTGGCTCCAAGGCTGACACTGCTGTGGTAGAAGGRACAGCTGCTAGAGACAACACCGACACACTTAGTGGGGCACCCTTTGGGTGGCGAGGATCTGTCTGGAAGGTGGAAATCCCACAGCAACTCCTTAAAGGGGGTATGAGGAGAGCATCACCACCCTGCTCCGTGTCTCCTCCTGATATCCCGTGCAGAGCAGCCCCGCTGGTCCCAGCCCCTCCAGTGCCCCSGCCCTTGCTGAGTATGATGGCAGCTGCGTGACTTTTGCCTTGCCAGTACCAAGAGCAGAGAGCTTGAGGATGTTGCAAGCCCTAAAAACACCATGCAAACCTCAGCTGCCTTGTTTCTGTTGAAAACAAAGCTTCAAAATGTGTTTTGGTCTTCTTTGGCCCCATCCTGATTCCCCAGTTTTAGGGACAGCTCCAGTTCAAGTCCAGGGAAACGTGTGAAGCGTTCCTGGTGGGTTCCTCCTCGTCAGCACGGTGCAGGCATTCCCACTAATGAACAGAAGCTGCGGGGCTGGAAAGGTCAGCAGCTGTGGATGAAAAGCTACAGCAGGATCTGCTTGCCTCCCAGCCTTTTTGTCTCCGGCATTTAGCTGCTCACACCAGGCGTGCAGCAGATCCTGCCGAAGGGTGAGATGTGCCRGCTCTGCAACCCCACAGCCCCACCAGATAGTGTCTGAGAACACTCTCACCAATGTGAACTCTGTCTTAATGACTTTGGGGGTGTTTGTCCCCTCCAGCCTTTGTCAGCTGCTGCTCTGGTGGCTGGCATTCCTAATTCTACTTAATGCTTGAGGGCTAATGTTGCAGGGACACAGACCCAGCGCCGGCCCCACGAGCCTTGCTGTTTGTAAGGGAAAGGAGGTACAGAAACGAGGTTGTGCTGCCCCATTCTGCAGATGAGAAGTGATGGTGCAGAAGGGTGGAGAGACTTAGTCAAAGTCACAAAACAAGACAGTGGTTTCTCCTGCTAAGTGCCCCTACTTTGGGCCAGGAGAACCCATTTCCATCATTCTGCCACCAGCTTTTGAGCATCTGCTGATTCCACCCTGTTTTCATTTAAGCCCTCAGGCTCCTGAAGTAGCAGTGAAAACTGCCTCGTGGCCAGGACTTGTTTTATGGTTTCCCCTTCCTCTGCACCTCTGAAGGGCAGCTGCTCCACAGCAAAAGCCCAAGGGAGCATGGGGGCTTGAGCCCAGAAGGAGGGAGATGGCTATTCTTGACATGTGCTTAGTCACCTAAAGCAGATGGTGTTGTTTCAGGTTCCTGATGGGATGACTTTCGGCTCCCAAAAACCTTTCAAGTTTGACCATGCAGACATGCTTGGAAGAATGTCAGATGAGTACACATCTGTCCAAGACCTTTTACCAAACAGCAACACGAGTACAATTAAATTAACAAAAGGAGCGTTCACAATTAAAGCTGGAGCAATGCACGGCTTGCTTTCAAAGAATGGCTGGAAAAATGTTCTCATACAAGGCACCCAGGCCAGAGCAGTTTCCTCACGTTTCTTTCTATGAAGTTTTATATTCTTCCTGTTGCATTTTTAAATACACTGAAATAAGCAGAAATGCAAACTTTACAAAAACTAGAGTTATTGATCTTCTACATCCTTCGCCATCTGCTTAGTTCTAGTGGCTAAAAATATTCAGTCCTTGCTCTTGCTCACATGATTGTTGAGAAAATGCTAGAGCTGGTAAATCAGAAAAGCACATTGTGTATTGGGGGGAGGGGAGTTCCATCAGGAAAATATGCTGTCTGAAGGGAAAAATACAGAAAAAACCAACTCCAGTCCTGTACTTAAACAGGCAAAAATTAAAGGAAGAAATCAATCCATTTTTTAAACCGTAGGGAGAAAAAATAAAATATATCTGGAGTGTTATTTTCTTTTGAAAACAAGCTACACAAACTTCTCACCTACACCATACTATAAAATTGTAGATTTGTTATATGTTTCAAAGAGTTGGGGAATATAAGCTTCTTATTATACCTTTTTGAAAATTGAACCCAACTGAACAATTTATAGGTTAAAAATATTACAACTGGAGAAGATGTATCCAGCTCCATGATATAATAGCAAAAGTACTGTCTAAAAAAGTGCACCTTGGGAAATTGTTGTAGACTCAAAAAGCTGAAAGATTATCCTTATTTTGGTTGAGAAATAAACATCCAGGATAGAGGACTCTGTCTGACTTCTAGGATGACTGATATTTTTGAGGGCAAATAGCATGCATTTATTTCAGTAGGAACTGTATTAGTAAATTCCCAGCTCAGCTTTAAAAATCTCAGTTTCTCTCAGGGTTTGTGTATGGTGCCCACAACTACAAAACCTAAACATGGCTCGGAATAAATTTCATCACCATATGGAGGTCCCTAGTGAAATCAGCTAGATCATTCTGTGTTAGTTTGTGAATTGCTGATTGGAGTTTGAATGTGAGCCCTCTGTCGTGGGCTTTATGTGAGTCTCAGGGATGAGGAATTTGGTATTGTTAGGACAGATAAAAAGAAAAGTGGGATATGCTGCCACGTACTATTTAATGAATATTATTTACTGATTTATCCAAGCAGCCCTTTTGAGGCCTAGTGACATCTGTCACCCAAGGTGACTTTAAGAGGAGAAAAAGGAAAAAAAAATAAAAAAAAAGATTTAAACAAAAACTTTCTGAAGATGATCTGTGTGCAGGAAGAAATGTCTTTCCTTCACTGATTTGTGACATGCAGCATTGCTGTCAGATAGACAAATTCTGTATGTTTTCAGGGTGCTTTATTTTTGACTGTAATAAGTAGCAAATATGAATTGTCAATACCAAAGCAGACAAACGGTTGGTTTATGTAATCCTATATTTTGCATTTGATGCTGATCACCACAGGAAGGGAGGGCAAAAAAGTCCCCATAACTTGCCTACAGGGAAGTTCTTTTCCTCATCTGCAGACCTGGTTATCATGTGTTCTGCTGTGAGGAAGCCAGTTATACATCCAAACCCCCAAATCTCCCCTCAGTTCATCAGAGGTCGCCCCTGAAGCTCTGAGGGTACGCCACAGCCAGACAGCAATTCTCAGATGGAAGAGGTCTTTGTCAGAAAAAGCCAAATTGTAGGAACCAGAGTGTTTCTTGGAACTAGGCAGGTTTGGGGACCTGCCAGCGAAACACAGGCAAAGGTTCCCCTGAAAGCCTGCCCGCCTGCCAGTACGCTTTCATTCGCTTCACCTGGTGGGCTTCCAGGGGCCACAGATCCAGGGCTTCTCCATCACTTGGACCACTTTGGAGTTGGATCCCTCRTGACCCTCAGCTCCAAGGATGCTTGCTTCAGGTTCAACAGCCCTAAGGCTTACAGGCTCCTCCTCCCAAGGCTGGGAGCTGCAAAAGCCTGGGAACCCTGCAYGCCCTGGCACCCAGGGCTTTGGTGGGGGTGAGGAGGCTGAGTATCCTGGGAAAGGGAAAGCTGGGACCTTTCCTGTCAGGTCTGTTAAACCTAATGCCATGATTTCCCTCTCCAAACCTCCTGTCTAAGGCAAATTTTGAAATGTCTATTCTGAAACAGAAAAAGGGCATCCCCCCAAAGTTCCCTAAAGTAGTACTATTCCAATTGTTTTGAACCTGTCTGTGATCTTGGGTGTGATTGTGCACAGAAGCTTACAACAAATCCCAGATTTGGTCCTAYTGGGATGCAACATTTGGCTTTTGGCCTAAGTCAGAAATTTCATAAAAAGTAAATAAAATACTAAATATCTAGGTCAGGGCTAGGCTTAATTAGAGATTGCAGAGGAGCTCAAGTACTTGTACTTCTGAGTGCCCCTTTCCCAAAGGGAAGTGATGGGGTAACTAACCACCCAAGTTTTCTGGCTGGGCAGGTGAAAAAAAATGACTCTTAGAAGTTCAGTAGCTGAACTAATTACCCGCAAATGATTGCCTGGGGTTGGACCGTTTATTATCTCATCAGCATTCAGCRCCACTTCCATAGGATGAAGGAGAAGGAAGAAGAAAAAAAAAAGCCCAGAAACATGAGAAGGAGAGCAGATAAAAGGACAGCAGTTAGAAGGAAAAAAAATGCTTCTTAACTCTACTCTGTACTTTTTCTCTCTAATAGATCCCCCTCCCAATCCACCCTAAGTAGAGCAACTGGCATSTAATGAGTTCTGCAGGGATGGAGTACCAGCAGCACGCTCTGAGATTTCTCACTTTGTTTCATTAGCTCACCAGACACCCCAAACTTTTTGGAGCAGAGGGAGAGACAAGCAGAGGCAATGTCTTTTTATTTTTATATATATGTATGTATATATTATACATACATACACAGACACACAGTGACAACATTCAGCTCATCAGCATTTCTCAGGACTTTGTTGTATCCATTGGCTGAAGAATGGTTCAAATTGACATGAAGTTTCCATCTAGACTCTAAGCAAGATGTGCTTTGGACGCTGGTTTTGCTAACAGAGAGGTCTGCTTCCTGGAACTGAAGATGCCTCCTGGAACCACACCTGSGACATTTGGAAACTTGGATTTGCCTGGTGGCAGTCACAGCTGAAATCTCAACTCTGCTAACATATGAGGTATTAAATACCTTCCCTCCTTGCACTGGATCTTTCACCTTGGAGATGGTCTTCCACAGATAAAATAGGATGCTGACTCAGTGGAGACTGATGGGAAATGGCTCCAGCCACCAGTGTGCTAACTCTCCTTGCAGCTGCTGTGGCTGTGCTTGCCTGCCCGGTAGCACCTTCCTCAGCAATCCTTGCAKGCTGTGGCGTTCCAGGAACTTCTGCCCTTTCCTTTTGGTGAGGTTTTCTTTCTCCACATGCAGCAAGCCAAGGAAGCAATGGCTTGCAGGGAAGGTGCTAGCAAACCTGGCTCTTACTCCCAGTACATTTTTAAAAAATGAGAACATCCTTCCAGTAATCCATGTTTGCATTAGATGGAAATGTTTTGGCTTCCCTCCTGTCCTTGAAAGCCCAGTGGTGTGATAGGAATTTGGGAAATGCAGGCTCTCAAAAGTAATGTAAAGAACAGATCCACTTATTCAAATGCAAATTGCTGAAGAAGAAAACATGGGAATTATTTTCTCCACAAAAACAAAACCAACAAAACCCCCAACAAAATAATTCATTCTTTTAAATTTAGGACTGCATCCCACATTTTTTTGATGATTTTTCTGTCAAAATTTCTAGATTGCACTGTCTCCAGATTTGCTTGTCCTGTTAGGACACTCATTGAAGAGAGACTGAAGGAATTTTCTGTCGAAAGGTTAGTGTTACACATGGGGCTGTCACTCCAGATCTTGTGGGAGGAACAAAGCTCCTCCCTGTACGATTGCAAAAGTTGACAGTAGCATCTGAAGAGAAGCCAGAAAACCAATGCAAGGAAATCAAATTTACACTGTGAGCAGTGCATGTTTCTTTCGGGCCGCATTGGACCAGCCCAGCCCTGTTTTAGACACTTTGCACCTCCAGCTGCTAATGGGGAATCTCCCTTTACTCTAAGGATACTCCAATGTGTGTTGTGAAGTGCCCAGCCAGCTGCAGGGTGCTCGGCATGTGGACAACTGAAGAGTTGTAAATGGCCACAGACCTGTTGCTAGTCAGGGTTATACAACTGGTTTTTAAACCAGAAGTCTACACTGCTACTGTTTGTCTCATATACACAAACTGCAGGGGAAGTGAGAACTGCATTTTTTGTACGTAACACTCCCGAATCTCAAATAAGATAGGAAATTCCTCCTTGATTGCTCCAGTAAAGGAATACAGATTTCAAAATTTGGAGGACAGAACTAAGAGTTTGTGTGGTGAGACTAATTCTTCACGTTTCCTTTAGTGTTTGTAAAGCATTCAGAAACTGTGGTGCCAAGCATGGCAAGAGTCCCGATATCAAAAGAAGCAAAGCTCTTTCTTGTCACTGCTGTGAACTACATGCACTGTGTTAATCTTGGACATAGGCACAGTTACACCCATCTTCACATTGGAGCCTCCTTTTCTCTTTGCTGCAGATGTACTAACAAGTCCTTGGTTGGGCATCCAGTCCTCCAGCTCCAGGAGTCTGTTGCTTTTTTTTTTTTTAACTAGTGTCGAGATAGACACAATCTTTCAACCAGGACATCCTCAGAGTTAAAGGATGTTCAGTGGAGTAGCTCAGGTATTTGACACTAAAAGCTAAGGCCAGTTTATATGGGCTTCTTTTAAGGCACTGGATACTCATCTTCTGTGGCTGCTTCCTCTACCTTCTGCATGCAATTAGAATATTAGAATCTTTAAATATTTTTTTTTTCTCTTGGCCTCTGCCTCCTGTGATTTTGTACCCCTGCTTCAAATTCCTACTCATGTTTGTTTTTTGKTTTTGTTTTCTTTTTTTTTCTCAGATGATCAGTAGCTGTTTCCCTGAAATACCTTAGCCCTCCTAATCACGGGCACACGCCCCCAGGTGATTAGAAGCCCGACGGCCCTACAGCTACAGGATATATTCCTCTGGGCTGTGGGTAACTGGTATTTGTGTGAATTAAAAAGGCGACTGCCCTCCGGGGCGTCAAACCCCTTTTAAAACACTTTAGGAAGGAAAATACTGCAATGTGCTTTGGGTGACGGGCGCATATTTTTCCTTGTGGAGCATGAAAGGAGGGTTAGTTTTTACTGTTGGACTCCGGCTTCGAAAAGCAGCTGGTACATCGCCCGGAGAGGGAGAGACGGACGCTCGGTGCCTTTCATCAACCGGTCGTCCTGCAGTAGCATAGGGAGTAGTCAGCGAAGAGTAGAGGTCCTTGACATTAAGTAAAAAAGTTTTCCTTAAACCGCAGGGCATCCCGCTTCCCTGCCCGCAGCGATCCGCCGGAGCGGGGCCGGAGCGGGGCCGGAGCGGGGCCGGAGCGGGGCCGGAGCGGGGCCGGAGCGGGGCCGGAGCGGGGCCGGCGGGCGCTGCGCTCTCCGCCGCAGCCGCTGGGTGTCAGTGAGCCTCTGGTTTAGCGCCCGGCCGGGAAAAGCAGAGCACGGCGGCAAGAGCCTGCCCGCGGGATCGCTTTCAAAGCGTCCAGTGTCATTTAGAAAGTTATTTCTCGCCCCCTTTTCTTCTTCTTCTTCTTATTCCCTCTATTGGAAAATATTTAGATTAGATTTACACTTAAGACGGCGAGTTTGCAGTGACGGGAAGGTTTTGAGCTTGAAAGACAACCGAAGAGACCGAAATCCGTGCAAACAGACTCARAAATGGTGATTGTAGTATTTTAAATGTTGTTTTGAAATGTAATTTAACTCCGGTCTGGTCAGATCCACCGACTGATACTCTAATCCCAAGTGAAGCTTCTCGTTGATTTAAGAAGCTTCTGTTGGACTGTTTTCTGGACATAGAAGAAAAAAACAGAAAGTGGATAGCTTTTTCTTTCAAGAGTTGAAAGCAGCACTCGTTTGAGGTTTTAAGAAGATTTAGAGAACGGGGATTGATCTGCTAACATCAGAGAAGAAATCTGGTGGCAAATATCAAAACTTCATAGAATATTTTACCAYTCACAGATATTATTGACTATCACCTTTCTGGGCTCACAAACCCACTCATTGCTTATTCACCATTTTTAGCTGCACAAAAAGTAACCTCCGAGTTTGGCCAAGAGAGGCATAGGATTAAGAAAAAAATTCCACCTGCCTCTTTAAAAATCTTACTGAGAAAAAGCTTAGACAAATAAAGGAGCTCCTTCATCATATCCCCTGAAAATGTGCTGAGCCTCAGCTACCTGTAATACTACCTGATAATTACATGCAAAGACCTGGGTATCAAACACCTGACCCGACCTTGTTGTCACCTGGTAAACGTCAGCACATAACAGAATTTCCTTAGAGCAGTCCCAGTGAGTTTTCACCACAAGCCCAGGTAAGGGAAGAGGAGCAGGGGAAAGAATCACTGTCAGTGAAGGAAAGGGTTTGAGTGTTGCTTCTCCCACTGAAAACTCTTTGAGGGAACAGACGTGAAGCTCAAAAGCTTTTGAAGGGGCTATTTGGAGGGAAAACCACTTCCAGCTGTCAGATTATATGAAGGTGAAGCCCTGTATCTAACTCTGCAGATGTGTTCAAATTGTGCGTTTTTTGGGAAGGGGTAAGACAGAGAAAAAGATGGCAAAAAGCAGAGATTTTTCTTTTTACTATCTTTGCTTCACATAATTATTTGAAATCTAATACTATGTTAAAAACAGTGTTTTATGCATGTGTCATCTCAAAGGATCCCAAGCAATTTACGATAGACTTCACATCTGTAGGAAGTGATTTAGCCACTGTGGAAATGCAGTTACCTTTGGAGTGAAAAGTAGCAACTGTTTGAGATCACATAGTCACAGTACCTGATAATCTAGCCTTGGACATTTCAGTGTCATGTGGAAATCACAGAGGGGAATTCAGAGAAGTGGGAAGTCATTTCATAACCGAGGAGGAATGTAGCAGGTAACACCCTTGCCCCAAGAAGTGAAAGAGCCTATAAAATCCGCCAGTTAGAACACTGCAAACACTACAAACTCCTACTGAATTGCAAAAGTCTGTAGCATTTGTGTTTTCCTTAGAGGATTTTTGTCCAAGTTCTGGCCAGAGTCAAGTCTTTTGTAACTTGTGAGAGCTGTCAAGATCAGAGCCCCAGGTGGTACAGCTGCAGGCCATGTTTAATAGTTAATGCTGAACAATGTTGTATTTGTATCCTGTTATTCACACACTATTGGAAATCTGTGAATTTTTTAAAAAATACATGGTTAAAGATGGGGTGAAACCTTGAGAAAGAGCCTCTGATGCCTAGCCTACATTTTGCAGCTCTGGAGAATATTTGTGTATAATCTTGAATGACCCAAGCAAATGTTGTTCAGTTAGTCAGCTCTACTTGGTGGGATTATAATTTGAAAGTCTGTTCTAACTTTTGTCTTGCTCAGAAATACGTATCTTGAATGCAATGCAGAGTGCACACTATGGATGCAAGACTGACATTTCATTTGGGCTTGCGTGCATGATTCCTCTTGATTCAGCAGAAGCTGATTTTGCATATGGGACTGCCACAGCTGAGAGCCTCAGCTGTGGTGTCACTGACCCCAAAATGCTTCCTTCTTGGCCTTCAGTTCACAGTTCAGCCTTCAAAGGTGTAAAAGCATCAGTTTAGACTTCTCATTTTGGAGCAACTCATTGTTGCTGGGCTGAAAGATCCATGAAGGGTTTTTGGAAAGCTTCCTTTTTGGATCTTCCTATTGTGTCAGTAAAGACTAGAAATAGGTAGTTGACCAATGGATATGCCGTGTAAGCCTTGCTACAGGTAAGCAGAAGAGGAACAAATGGGCAGTCCTGTCACTGCAGGAAAGGACTGCTGGAAAAATAAAACTGTTTTATTATGATGCTGTGTAATGTTTGATGCCTAAGCTGGAAAGTGTCAGTAGGGAGGCAAGGCAGAARGTCAAACTTTGATAGTGATAGAAGTGTGCAGAGAGCATGGGCACAGACTGAAGCAATGTGCTTAGAGGGAAACATAGGACAGATTGAAATCTGCTTTGGACTAAGAAGGACCCCTTTTTCTGCTGCCAGAATCGCAGGGTCTGGGAAGAAATCTGATGAGAAGATACTCTCCTTTCACATGCATCAGTTGAATTGGCCACTTGGCAATTTATAGCCTCTATTGCAATATCCATTATTTCCCTCCCCTTTCTAGAAGCCAGGCCCTGCTTTCCAAGAAGTGGTTCAGCACTGGAAAATGTGGATGGTCCAGGTGCTATGCTAATCAGATAGATGTTATTTTGGGGTGGGTGGGTAGGTACAATCTGCCATTCAAAGGAACATGTGTATATGGATGGCAGGAACTGGCTGGTCATGAGTAGTTGCACCTGCACGTCTGGGAGATCAATATGATTGTAAATGCTCCTCTAGTCCCATGTAACAAGAGTCCCTGTCTCTCTCCCTTAATAACCACAGAAGTGTACATCCACAGGAAGAGATATCCCATACCTAGAGAAATAGAACCAATAACCTGGAGGAAAAAGAAAGTGCCATTACATTTATTTTACAAATAATGAGAAAAAGATTGGAAAAATGGCTGTCTGTGGAGAGTCAAGACTAAATCAGAGGTCCTCAGATTCGCTTTTTCTCTGAGTTGTATTTAGGTATTTGTTTACAGACTCTGGAATCTCTGATTTGTCATGAACACTAGCCTTAACTCTTGTAGGTTTTTACCTTTTTTTTTCTTTTCTTTTTTTTTCACAATTTCTTTTTTTTTGTCCCCATGGCTATTTTTGTTGACTAGCCCCAGGGAGGTCCATGTTGGTAGCAGACTTGGAAATCGATTTGAAACGTGACTTCCCGTTCATACCCCACATCAGTTTATTTATTTATTCATTTTTTTAGACCTATTTTTTTCCAGTTAAGAACTGTGTAAATAGCCCTAATAAGCCTTGAGGGCTCTCATTTGCTTAGAGAGATTAAAACAAGCTGGGAAGTCTCCAAGCACATGGGGCAGAAGATACAAAATATACCTCAAATAGAACTGGTCAAATAATTCATCCCAGATTGTTTATGAAACCTGTTGTGCCTTTTTGTTGTTGTTTGGCTTTTATAATTGTATTTAAGTATTATCTTTTGCAAGAAAACTTGGGTCTACAACTTGTTCAAAAGGTGGTCATTTTTGAGTATTTGTGATTTCTAAGCTCTTTTATGTGATCGATCACCTAAGTCATACTGTGTTGCCTTTTTTTTGTAATGGAATCAGTTTTCTGCCTATTTGCATATAACCCACAAATAACCTTAATTCTACGACAAAATTTTGCTTCAATGTGAATGATGAAAAATATCTCTCTGTTACTGGGATTTCCATACAAATTCCTCTATACTGGCATTCATGTTGTTTTTTACTGCTTGCACAAAAAGGCTGTCTTGCCCACCTGAATGTTTACTGCTAAGGAAACAGAGGGGTTGTATCAGTCAGGAAAGCAAATTCATGATTGTGGCAGCACACACAGCACATGTTTTGGAAGCTCTTTTGTTTTGCGTGAAGCTAATTTCTTTCTTTCTTGCTGTCCTGTTTACTGTGGGCATTGCACACGGATTGTTTCTAATGACACCATGATCTGCTAGTCCATACAGTTGCTCCAGGGATCAAATCCTTTCTGAATGTACGAGGTGGGATTATTTAATAGAAAAGCATATAAGGAAAACATCCTTGAGCCATGTTTTCTGAACAAGATTTCTGTCTCTCTCTCACAGAGAATGACTCTCTGTTCCACTTCCCCTGTATTATCTTACCTACACAGCTCCTTGGGAACTGCATGGCTGAGCAAGGATGCTTTGCTGCTCGAACAAAGCCTGGCATTGTCCAAGGGGCAGACGCACAAATCTGGACCTCGCCCCTGGAAGAGAGCGGAGTGACCCTGAACTCGAGCTCCCCCAAAAGCAAAATGCAGCAGCCGCTTCTTCGACCTAGGGTTTGTTCAACAGCCCCTTCTGAGAGATGTTAACCTCCAGCTCGTACTATCACACGTGAAAGCAGAGGCTGAGCAAAAATGTCAGAGCAGAGCTCCTGTTGGTTGCGTGGAAAAAATGGGAATGAAATTGGTTTGTACATTTTAACTTTTGGAAAATCTCAGCCCATGGGTGCTGAAGCAATTCTTTCTGCTTAGCCCTGGCTGACTATGCTCAGCATAACCCTGAAATCTAACAAATGCTGACCTTGCTCGTAAAAGCAATACATTGTTTTTAAACATTAGTTTCCTATTCCTGACAGATAAGTTGAAAAGTTAACAATGCGCTAAGGCTGTAAAATGTTGGCCAGAGTTTAGATTTCACCTCTGTTTAACTTTTTGTCAACAGATTGGCATTTTCCTCCCCATTCAGAACAGTTGGGTTTTGCTTTCAGCACTGAGTAATAGCTCTTAGATGCTCTCTCACGCAGAGATTTGAGTTCAATATTAAAGCATTGATAACACTCTTATTATCAGAAAGACATGGCCTATGGGCTCAGAGGGAATCTAAAACAGCTCTTTCAGCGCAATAAAAGAATAGTTCTACATTATGTGACATGAAGTTCCCAGATATATTACTTAACCAGATCACGGCATGCTAGTAGATTCAGGCCCATGCAGGCCTGCTAAGTCTTTCTGAAATTACTTCCTTTCAAGAAAACAGTGCCCCAGTGCAAGATATCTTTGCTAACACACTGGGTATAAATGACTGCTCCTGCAAGCTAAACTGCACAGCCAATACTCCCTGGGAGAGGCYGTGTTGGTTCAGCAGGGTGACAGAATCGTGCCGCTGGGAGTTAAGGAGTTAACGAGGTTAGCTGGGGGCTATATTTCAGTCGCTGTACTTTGTGCTGTGCTGGGTTTAAATGCTGTTGAAACTAAGTTAAGGGCAGTGCTGAATATCAGTATATCCACTGAGCCAAGGAGATCCATTTATTTTTAATTGAATTAAATTGCTCACAAAATGAAAGTAGCATACTTTCATTAATATTTAATTACTTACAGTGTTAAACAATGATCACAAAGAAAACTTTGCTGGTGTCTTTTCCGTCTCTGAATTTTTCTATTACTTCATTGCACGAGATGGTCCCATTGGCTTTCCTGTGATTTGAATGTTAAATGCTATTAAGGCTGACTGCTACTGCTGGATTTTGTATGCTGAGGAACAAACTTGCGCTTTGGTGCTGAAGCTGCTGTGGAGCTACAGCCAAGGAAGGAAGACTGGAAGAATTTCAGCCAGACCAGAGAGAATGGTTCTTTCTTCACAAAAAAAGGGTTTCACCTTAGTACTAGGCAGAAAGTCATCCATAGAAGCATCATAGAGGTGTCTTAGCTGGAGCAGGCAAATGTGGTCATGGCTACTGCCATTACTCTTCATTATTTCAGTGAGCTCTCTGGTTGGTGGGGGTAAAACGAAAAGATGTGGCATTTCCCTTCCAATTCAAACCCAAAATTTAAGCATGATTTAAAAATCTGCTTGCACATTGCCAGAAAACTGAGTTGCTGAGGGTGTCAGTTATGCTTAAAATTTACTTTGCATCTCTAATTTCGTACCATGAAAGTGGCCCAGAGTTTTCTTCAGTGAAGTGCACTAGATGTGTATATATATTCTTCCACCTACTTGTATTAAGCCCAGTTGAGTACTTATGCTGAGGTATTGTGATCACAGCAGAAATCACCATGGATGGTGCAGACCTGGCCAAACTAGGATACTCCTCTGGATGTTTCCTCTCTTTCACAGCAAACAAATAGGAAAAAAATACTAGAGGCATTGAARGTTCACAACATTTTATTTTGTGTATAATGTTTTATTTAATATAATCCAGTTCAGACAGAAATTAACCTAGCCCTGCAGCTTGAGAGACTTGAGCTCCAGAGTTATGAAGGTCTAGTTGCTTTTTGTAAAGGTAGTCTTGTTTATCTCAGTTTGGCTTTTGGCAGTATTGGGTGGATTGAACTGAAGGCATAACTTTAGAGATTTCATATGCTTTCAGTCAAGACCAACCCCTCGATTTTTCACAGCATAGCCTTATATCATTAATAGAAAAGGTAATGGTATTAAACCAGAGCAAGTAGCTATAGAAAGCAACTTCTAAGCAAAGATGATACGGTGTTCTCTCCTGAAAAGTTGTTTGTAGCTCAAATGTTGCTAAAGAAGTTACTTGGCTCCTCATTGCTACGCTATGTCTCCTGGATTCAGAAAGCACTTATTATGGTAGGAAATGACAGACCTGCTGTTTCAATGCCTCGTTCAGATTGTGAATGTGGGCAGTGAATATCTTCTGTTAAGGTTTAGGTCCATCCTCTTTCAGGCTCCCTTTCCACGTAGCTTCGGGTGCTCAGA
Organism: Amblyornis subalaris; assembly: GCA_018881555.1. NCBI lineage: Eukaryota > Metazoa > Chordata > Aves > Passeriformes > Ptilonorhynchidae > Amblyornis > Amblyornis subalaris. The sequence continues at coordinate 2,274,927 of JACAXG010000021.1, forward strand.
TCTTTCTAAGGTGTAATCTTTCCCTGTCTTGGAGGAAGGAAATAGTAATTCCTTGGGACTCCCATTGGAAAATGAAGAAATCATCAAGAGAAGGGAAAAATGTCAGTAAGACACTTCAAGTACCACATTTCCAGGCAATCATGCTACTTTTAGTGTGTTAAAGTCAGTTGGCCTTTGGACAAATGCCTCGTCATAACAGCACCCGAGGTGTGTGATAATCGCCAAGAAATGCTCTACCTGTCATKTCTTATTGCTTAAATATTTATGCTTATGACATTTGATTCCTACACTCTATATGTCATCAGAATGTTTCACTCACAGTAGATATGTCATCACCCACCAGGAACAGCTGACACTAAGGATTAGAACACTTTCAAATTAAAAATCCCTAAACAAAGAAATGACATGCTAGTAATTGTCTGGGGTAGTATAAATCAAATATATGATGATATGAACTAATAGATTTATTACATTAAGCTGACCCAGCCATTTAATTTGATGATTCCTGTGCCTTGCTTAACTCTGTGAGGAAAGCAGAGAAAGAATAGAACTTGAACTAAYGGTATTTCTTATTTTGATGAAGGTCATGGTGTATTTCCTCTCAATACAACCCTGAGGAGTCTGTAAGGAAGAGTAAAAATTCTGTGGCAGAAATTGCTAGAGAGAACTAAATGTGCAAAATGAAATCCTCTTGCCAAGTAGATTCTGTATTGAAAGATTGTTTAAAAATGTTCCCAGTGCTTCCAGTACAATGTTGAGTGACCCTCAACAGCTTCTAATAGACAACAGATTTCCAGCTACTCCATACAGGGCAAACCCCAAACTTCTGGGTAGAGGAGCTGCTGCTCCTACCCCTAGCCCACATTTCCCTGCTGTAGGACAGGCAGAAGAGATGCCCACCCGCTGAGCCTCCAGCTGTGCCCTGGGCAGCATTCCTGCCTCCAGGGGGTGTCTAGAAACCCTCAGCTGGGCAGGGATGCAGCAGAGGTGCTCAGCCTTCGGCACTGCTCTAGCAGCTGCTCTTGGTCTCTGCTGAGCAACCACGGGTGCAGCCATTCCACAACTTAGGTATGGAACCATGGGCTGCCAGCTGGATCACCCTAGTGCCAGATGTTTTTAATTGGATAAAAAAGCTGAAATGCTGATATTTTCTAATGAGCCACTATGTATGAATGCTGTTGCCCTTCACTGAATAGAGTCAAAGCTGGTCAGTTATTTATTTGAAGGCAGGGCTACTGCTGGCATCAGGAGCCTCCCTTTAGACCAAGTGCCCATGAAAAGTAAGGTCTCACCTCTCTCATTAGTCACCAGGGTGTGCACTGTAATCACGACTACTAATCCCCTGGTTGTACCAGACATGTTTGTCCAGGGTCTTTTTCTCTCTAGCATCCACCAGTATTGAATTTAAATAAGGACATGGACACACACAGGACCAAATTGTAAGCTCCTGCTACATGTGAAAATGCACAAATCGAAATAGATGTGTGACCGAGATGGACWGAAGATGCATAATTTCCATCTTAACTGTTCCTCTCCCATTTCTAGTCCAGTTAAAATAAACATTATTAATCAAAACATTAGTTGTTAGTAAAAGATAAAAACAAATAGGCATGGTAGTTTGCTGCTTGAAGAATGTTTCCAGTTAATGGCTATAGGCCCCTTTCTAGCATTCTTCAAGCAAAACTCCCCCCTCAGAGCCGTGTGGTGGAGCGTGGCCTGAGACAATGTGCTCTGACTACATACATACAGCGCCCTTTGATATTAACGGGGGAGTCCAGAACATTGGATTTGCTCTATGGCCCTAAGTGAAGGATTCTTCCTTTTGTGTCAGAGTCGCATGTATCAGCGCTTTCACTCATGGATTCTGTACATCTCCCTCAAACCAGCCCAAATAAAGCCAGCACCATGTGATCTGTCCTGGCACTGGCTCAGCAGGGTGGCATTGAACAGCTATATATATCTGGCACAATGTGGCTTGCACACTGCGTGTGGATTTGAACGTAGCAGACAGCTCACCCCGAGAGGCCCAGCACACCCACCAGGGACRGGCAGGCAGTCGCCCACAGCCTCTGGCGACAGCAGGAGCCACTGCCTTCCATACCTGCTCCTGGGCACGTGCCCCTCCCTCTTATGAAGTTATCAAATGGGATGCCCTTCTCTCTAATAAAGGGGTTATCTGAGGGGAGGGAGGGGACGTTGTTTTGGCTGGAATTTCACAAGGCACAGGTGGTACAACCAGCTGCAAGATCTTTAGTTCTTGTTGGCTGTACACCAGCTCTTGGTCTTTTCATAGTTCTTTCACTGGTAGTGAAGGAGGAGGAGTGGCAGGAAGGGACAGTGGGCCCTTGATGATGTTGTTCAGCATCAGCAGCTGTCTCAGGTTGGCATTAGGCTCTGGAACAGTTCCTCAGGAGGTGTTTATGCTGAACCGTTCCCTGGTGACACTGGACGCAATAGCAGAAATGGTAATAAGCAGCAAAATGCTTATTGAAAAGAATCCAGGCAAAAGTCTGCCCCATCTCTGAATTTCCCTGTGCAAAACCATCTTTTACTTTGTGAGCTGCCTGGGGTGGTACAACAAACAAAAGATATTTCTCCRTAGAAAAGGAGAGATTCTTCCACCATTGCTTTCGCTGAGTGATACAGCATAAACTGTGGAAATGGACACAGCCCCCAAGCATATGCCTCTAATTAACCAGTTATTTCTGAGGCTGCTGAGAGTGGAAATTGCTGGAGATAAGGAGCCAGATCTCGAGTTTACACAAGATGGCGTGTTCCTGAGAGAATAGAGGCAAAACCCAAATAATGTCAGGATGTGGAATGAGAAAGAATGCAAGCTCACAAGAAGGGAAAACAGTTTAAAGAAAAAAAGAGTTTAGGAAAGAACTAGGAGGAAGCTGAGAGTTGCTTCTGCAGAAAGCTGTGRGTTTCCCAAGTGGTACAAGAATTTTATAGGGAGATGAGACTGAAAACTTGAGTATAAACAACACAGGGACTATTTTTCTCAGACTTCTATATCCTACCCTTCCTCATCTCCCAAATGCCTGTGGAGATCACAGGAGCTTAACTTTGATGGCAGAATATCTTGAGAAGCTGTTTGTATTGGAAGCCTTGTTTGATTTCTCCCTCTGTTAGTGTGTATATGTGTATGGTCTCAGAGGGCCCCTTGGAAAAGTTCCTTTGAACTTTCACAACACTTTTTGACCATAGAAGTATGACGTGTAAGGGACCTCTGGAGGTCATCTTGTTCAGCCTCCGGCTCAGTGCACAGCTATTACTAACTGGATGGACAATGTCAGATCTGTTTTGTGTTTTCCTTTTTTTCTTGATGAGTCTTGAAAGCCTCCATGGACAGAGACACCAGCTCCTGGGTAGCTTGTTCCTGCASGAGGAACTTAGTCCTCTAGTGAGTAAATGCTCCCTAATGTCTGAATCCTCCGAGCCACAGCTCATGGTTATTGCTCCTTGTTTTACTGTCTGTCACTACTAGAAGAGCAGCTCAGTTGTCTTTGTAACTACCCTTCAAATATCGACTTTGTGACTGCCCTTCAAATATTGACTACAGACCTCCCTTCCCAGCCTCCTCCTCACCTTCCTAAATAAGACCAGTTTCTTCATTCTTTCCTCAACATTCATGTGCTTTAGCCCTAATGATCTTGGTGTCTTGATCTTCTGCTGGGACCTTTCCAGTTTCTCAATATCCTCTTTGACTTCTAGAGTTGCAAGAGGTGGTATTTCAGATGGAGCTGAATAGAGGGCAATGAAAACTTCCCTTGATCTGCTGGTTGTGCTCTTAGCACAGCATGGTATGGGCTTTGCTTTATGCTYCCCTGGAAGAGGGTAACTCCTAACAGTACAATGTTTAGACCTGTGATATTTGGCCTTCTTGTCATGGCCATGCTGGAGAAGATTCCCAGCAGTGAGACAGGGAACTAACAAAAAACAGATTTGGGGAAAGTAGCTTAGAATATTTTACACTGATTTTCTGAAATGGGGTGTGCTTTTGTACCGTGAGCAAGCAAAATGCAAGTGACTGCTACCAAATTGAAACCTGCTGAAGCCACCTCAACACTTCAGAAAATGTGGCCCCAGGTTTGCCTCAGTCAGCTTTCTTTTTTCTGCTCTCGTGTGCATAGTGTATTGTAGAGAGCCAGATAAGAGCATTTATTCAAATCCAGCAAAAATAAAGCTCCTCTTTCTCTGCTAAAACAGGTTTAGATTTGTATCCTGCAAACTGATACAAAAAGCCTTGCTTCTCCACACAAGAAAAGCCCATCTCTGGGAACATTTAATATACAGAACGTGTGAATAAAAAGAGGGGATGTAACATTTGTGAGATGCTTGTGACAGCCACTTGGAAAATGAAACACATGTATTATGACAAAATCACAAACTGCTGGCTTGGCACATTCCCTGGGAACGGGCGGGGAAGGTGATAGCTGCTCGAAAGTCAGAGAAAGGATCAATATTGAATAAATCAAAACAAATATGTGATAGGTTCTGAGAATGATATAAAAATTAAATACCAGTGAATTTGAAGCATGAAAATATCCAATTACTGGGCTAGTGCTACAGTCACTGTCATATTGAGAAAAGGGGGAGGGCAGAATGAAATTACTGACGTGTAATAGCTGGTAGTAGTTTTAACATTTGCACACACAGCCTGTCTCAATACACTTGGCACAGGGAGATACTTACTACTGCTTGTAATTTATGGATGGAGAAGTTGAGGCATGGACCACAGGTCTCTTACTCATCCTGGTCTTCTGCTGGATCCACTGCCTGTCCCCGTTTCCCTCTGCTATCCATGCCTCTCRCAGCATTTCACTGTGCTTGATTAAAACTTGTATTTGCTCAGAAAGGGAAATGGCCACTTAGTCCTAGAGGGACCAGCTTCTCTGTGGGGAAAATCTTCAAACCTAACGCAATGCAAGAGGAGAAAGGCCTCTGACACTGGTGGAAGATTGGGATTTTCCTGCTTAGAAGCACTTTCCATCTAGAAAACTCCTCTTTACTGTGCATTTTTCTCCCAAATCTGCCTGCTTGCATAATTTTGTGCATTCTCAGGTGTTGCCCTTGTCTTTCAAATTTTGTTTACCTTTCACTTTAAATTAAAGCACTGAAATAGAAGTCATTATCACAAGCTTAGTGCTATATGGGCTTTGTGCTGGCTATGCACATGGAGGGAATTTCACTTTAGGAAGTTTTGCACTGGAGACAGGCTAAGCTTCCAGGGGTGCATTTCCTGGAGCAAACAGCATCTTCTTTCCTCCTTCTGAAGTCAGTTCAAGACACTGAATAAAATACCCGTGCCAGTATTTGTTAGTATTTTTTATTTGTCTCATAACTGTGTTTAGTGAGCTAGTTGCCTTAAACCCTAGATGAAGAGAGCCCTGCTGTTCTGGGGAATCTCAAATTGCAACCCCATGCCTACATCTCCTGCCACCTTTCAGTGCTGTGACTTACATGTGAAATGTGTGTTCATAAGACTGAGATTCTAGAAAATGTTATCTGTAATAAAGAAATGAAACCTGTGTCTTTCCAAACTTTCTTCATGGATATTTTTCTTCTTCTTCATTTTTTGTCTCAGAAACACGACATACTGAGTGGTGCACGTTGATTTATGTTCCTTTAGTGCAAGAATATCAGTGAACCTAGCAGAATATATGGATTTTCTTTTATCCTTAACTGAGCACATAATATGTTAGCAAATGAATATATACTATCTCTAACCTACTGAATTTCCCTCATATTTTTCAAACTTTACCTTGCTCTTTCTGTATTTCATTGAAATAACAGCTTGCCTTAGTTTATTTGTAAGAYCATCTATGCTATCATATTACTGCAGATTCTACAGATAAGGATGAGGAGAAAGTGGAGGAATTGAAGGAATGGATGCAAGAGTAATGTTTATGAAACACACTGAGATAGCTTTCAATGGAAGATGCTGTAAAAGTGCAAAGCTCTATTATTATTGCCATTATTACTTTATTATAGGTGGTTACCACATAGATCTCTGACTGGATGAATTAAACTCAAATAAAAGCAAGGACTGATTTCAGCTATTCCTTACTTAATCCTATAAACAGTCAATTGATATCTTAATATATATTGCTGCTGCTCCTGGCCAGGAAGTCATGGAAGGAGATAAGGTATTATTGGTTTTATCTGCTGTATGCTTTACATAGAGGGCAAATCCAGTTTTTCTTTTGTGTGGAAATATCTTGACATTTACCTGGGGTCCTCTGATTTTGAAGCTTGAATTTTGTGTTGGAATGCATCAACATATGGAAATTTGGGGCTTAGATATAGAATAAAAGTAGCATTCTATCTTAACATTAAATAGGCAGGGAATTGCCCTTTCTTTTCAAGTGGAATGTACCTAAGAATTTTTCCAGGTGGGGAAAACAGTGTGTGACTAATACAGACCTTGTTTTCTATGCTAAAGTGACGTATGGGGTAGCTCTGATTAGTGCAGATCTTGGAGGAGGTACCTGAGCAATGGCTTACGAAGATAACCTGCTGCTACTATACACAGACTGAAACCTCACCTGGTATAAACTGATGTAACACTACTAACGTCATAGCCTGTTTTGCTGACCTTAGTCTCTCAGTCCACAGCACCAAAAATATATCACAAGCCATAGCCCAACACACCCAACAGTAGCGAGATAAACCCCCCAACTGACAGCTCTGCAAGCCACATCAACTGAGTCTGATTTAAAAGTACTACAAGATTTGTGGATATCTTCCAACTGATATGAACATATTCCCTAATCTGTCTTTCTCCAAGCAGCTGGAGTGTGGTATTACCACTTTTTAGCCTCTCTAGAGCTGGTAACAACTGTTCACCCAGGAACTCCTCATTACTTGCAGAAAACATCTAGGTTTGTAAACATCTAGAAGTGCACTCCTCCTCAATGCAAGCCTGTAACCTTTGGCCTGTTTCTCAATTKACTCTTACAATATACTCCTGCACTGGTGTAAATCTGCTTTTAATGTGGGTTCACACGACCATGCCTCACAGGGATGGAGGGCTGCATCCACAGAGGAAAGCAGCCAAAAGCAYCTCCGTATGGCCTTCTCCAGTATAACAAAACCAAGCAGGGGTTATATAGTAAAAGACTCAATCAATAAGAGGACAGAAATGCTTCAGAATTGGTTTTTTAAAGTTTGAAAATTAATTTTAAATAATTAAAAGTCGAGGAGGCACCCCTCTGCTCCATTGTCAGGAAGAGAACATTTGGGACTGCAGCCCAAAAGTCCTGTGCTCTCCTGTGGCCATTGTGGGATGGAGTAGGGTTTGGGGATGTTGTGGAAGGAGGATTTGCCCCTTTTTCGTGGTTCTGTTAGTGGTATTTATAAGGTCCTTCAGCAACCCCAAAGGTTGGTCCCAAAGGCTGGGAGGAGGAGACCAGGATTTGCTTCTGTGCTTCACAGAAGTTCCTCCAGGTGAGTCAACTAATTATGTGTTTTCTTGCAGGATCTGGCTGCTGAATGGACCTTTATTAGCCTGTTAAAGCCTTTACAATTCCAAACCAAAGCTTGGGATGGAGGTCAGCAGGTGTACTCCTGGATACCAAATGCCTGGCTGTGAGTAAGTTATACCAGATCAGAATGCTGCCCTCTTCTCTCCCTGAGCCCTCTATGTGTTGCTTATTTTTTTTGGTGTATAAAAATACCCATACCCTCACCTCCTCTCACATCCCTTTCAAAACAAACCCATTTGAATCAGACGATTGCAGCCACAAAATCCCAGCTAGGAGCAACAGGGGGAAAAAAAAAAGCACACAAACCACCACCATCCCCCACTTCCAAACCATCATCTTTTGCCATGAACTAAAAACCAGCAGCTTCACTTGATTTCATTTTTGGTAATAACAACAACAGAAATTTGCATCTGGGCTGACAATGTGGATAGTCAGTGTTAGCCCAGTGCGATTTGAAATTGGCAAGTTATAGCAACCCTCTGGAAAACCAGGATTTACAAGGGAAATGCTGACAAACACTTAACTACAGTGGCACTTGCTCTATACTATATAACACATAAAACAGTGAAATGGAACATAAGTCTCTTCTAATTATTGAAAATATTTTGGGGCTGCCTTGCGCTAAAACACTCATTTTCATCTTGCCTTTCAGATAATTTTTTTTCTCTCTCAAAGCAAATTTTATTCTMAGCCACCTATCTTTAAAAAAATGCTGCTAATCACCATTAAAAGAGCAGCATTCTGCATGTGATTTTTGGAAGGCTGTATATAATAAGAAAAATTTCAAGGCTGTGTGGACTTGCATGACACCATATTATTGCATGAGCAAAAAACCAATACTGAATGGTAATAACCATTTGTCAGAGGCAGCACGGAGGATTATATTATAACCCTTTGTGTGTGTGTGTGTTTGTGTGTATCCTATATAAAGCAATCAGACACCTTCCAATTTCCAAATACCTGATAATGTTAAAGTTTATTTTATCACAGCCAAGGTTATATTTTCTTTCACTTCATAGTGACCCTAGGAAGAAGAGGAATAATGRATTGGGAACCTATTATAGCTATTCTGTGTTAAACAGCCAAGTAAAGGGCAAATATAGTTCTGTAGTGGAATCAATCACTGAACCCATCAGTGAGAATGACCCTCCTGGCCCCCACCTTCTTCCCCATGCCTAAGAATTTGCCATATTCAATCTTTAGGCTCTGAACCCAAATGCCCTTTGAAAGTGAATTTATGATCACTTCATCACACTGTCTATTAGCTCACTTTCTAACAAATAGGATTGAGAAATATATGGCAGGAACTGCAACGGCACATTTCCAACTAATGGTTAAAATGTCAGGGCGATAATGTACAAGTGCATCTGCCCTCAAACACAAAATCAAACGCAGCTTTACAAGGGCTGTCGCCATTCCACTTTAGTTAAAGACTTGCGAGCTTCCTTCTTCCCTTTTGCAGGGCTGCAGTTTGGAAGCTGCTGCATCTCATCAGGGCTCGGTTTGCCAGTGCTGTACTGTACTTCATTAGGCAGCTCTATTTAATGGTTTCAACAAAAGCCATCATTTTAGCCCAACTGCCTTGACTAAATTAAAATTTCCAATCTCTGTTTTAGTGTTCTGCAACTGATGTATACATAAGCAAAACTGGTCAACATCTGCCAGGGGGTTGGCCAAAAGTTCTGTAAAGATGTACTTCACATTTCTGAAGCATGTGCAAAGTAACAACGTACTTATCCTCCTGAGGGCTCTCATGATTTTACTTCACCATTTGTTCAGACACACTTTAGCAGCATATAAGCCATACAGTTGATTCTCCCCTTGGTTGCAGTTTTATCTGTAGTGTCATTTTGAGTAATTGGGGTATGGTAGCTGATCAACTTTCAGGTTTCTCATTGGCAGAAAGGGACTGTATTGGCACCAAGAAAGAATATGATGGGTCCTCTCGGTGCCTGAGCAAGTGTCCCTCTTTTGCACTTGGCTACCCAAGGCCATTAGAAAATAAGCTTAATAAAGCAACTCAGTGTATACATCTTAACTATTCCCAGCCAAGGGGATGCAGCTATAGAAGAAATATTTTAAACCAATATGAAAGATGGTAAATGTACATATTTAGTCAGTGATCTGTGAAAGTTTTTGAATTAGTTTTTAAAGCTTTGTTAAGACCAGAACGCACAGATGTTGAAAACAAGTTCAGATGTAGCGACAGATGGTATTTGATTATGAAGCAGACTGTTCATATAATACAAAGATGCTGCTTCTGCCATACACAAGTAACTGCAGAGAGTGCAGTAGAAATTTTGGAAGGCAGAGCAGTTCAAGAGGTTCTTTGTGCGGCAATAACTTTCACGTTTTTCCAGCAGTGCTAGAATTGGGATAATTTTCTTTCTTTTACAGTCAACACCCTCGCCCTCCCCTCCCCCCTCGCCATTTTCTCCCTTGTTGTATAGCTATCTTGCACTTTTTTGATCCTGTTTTCAGGTCATTTGAAATCAGATTAAGGATTTTATTTATATTTATGGGATAACAAAGTTCCTTCAGGTTAATAATAACAAAAGTAATTATTATATATTACTGATATTATCTATATAAAAAGAGTATCATGTTTTGGACAAATCCTGAATTTTGCAAGTGATATAACACTATATCCAGAATCACTGGGCTGTCGTACAGGTTTTTGCTGGGTACAACATACATCCCTATTTGCTGGGGCTGCTGCCATGTCCACCTTGTCAAAACCTCAATCACCACCCCTTCCACTTCTCTTCTCCAGAGAGATGTGAGAATGGTACTGAAATTTGGAAATACAGGGAACTGCGTGAAGGGCAGGGATGCCTGACACTGGGCACCAGCTYCACCCCACTGCTGAGAAGGCTTCCTGCTGTGGTGGGGGGTCCAGACCCTTCCTGCCACTGCTGTCCTCCAGCCCTTTGGCCCACTGGCTTTGGACCCCAGTRCCTTTGCCCTGAGCAAGCAGCAGCTCAGGTGGCCTCGGCAGCACCCACCCGCCCAGCCCTTTGCACAGGGTCATTCTCTGGCAGAGCCAGGTTCCCCCCTTGCCCCACCACAGCACACCTTGACCTGCTCTTTTCCCTGCCAGCCCCTGGGCCAGCAGCCCTGTGCCGCAGCCAGCAGCCGGCTGTGGCCCTGATTTAAGGACTGCTGAACACTCCGGAAATTTCTGGAAGGGCAGAAACACCATTTGAGCAGCCGGTCCTTCCTCACGGTGTGCACCAGCACCACAGAGCGAGAAACCTGACTCACGAGCAGGGGGAAATCCTCACCACGGATGGGCTTTTCCAGTTCCTCTGCGGTCCCCCCCAGGTTCTGGGAAAGCAAATGGCCAGGTAAACAGTGTTTTAAAATATTGGCTCCGGACGCTCGCAAAGATGCGAAAGGACGCAAGGTTTCGGCTAGGAGATAAAACTGGCGGGGCAGCGGCGTGTGGATTGTGCAATGTCCGCCGGGGGCTCTGGGGGGGCTGCGTGGGACCCCCGTGTGCCGCTGTTAACGAGTAACAGGGCGTTAATGAGTAACGCGGGGCTGGCAGCGCCCAGGCCGGGCTGGAGGACAAGGAGCTGTTCCCGGCTCTGCAGCGGGCACGTGGAGGCTCCTGGGGAGATGGTGCCGCCATCAGCGGCTCCATTTCACTCTCTATGAAACGGGGACRCGCAGCCGGCAGCAGGAACAGATCTGAGCACAGCCTTTAGAAAATGCTCGAGATTTTTCCCCGCGGCACTCAATGTCTGGTGGAGCTCCCCCCGTCTGAGTTCTAAGTTTCTCCTGAAGCTGGGAAGTCATAATGCATATGTTCATGTGAGAAAGCAGTGAATTTCATTTTATATTATACCGCTTCCAAACACACACATTTGGTTAGGAAAGATTTGAAATACACCCCTTGACCCGAGTGTCCTTATGCTTCCAGGCTGTTTGCAGTGTAAGATGAGCTATGGGCACACGGTTTTCAGATAAGCCTTTGAAGTAGTTTAAACCTCCACSTCGTGGGTTGTTCGAGATCCAACCCTGACCGTCCTGTGGCTTTCTCAAATATGTCAGCGACTCCTGCCATGCATGAGGGGCAGGTAAGCCCCCAGTCTGAATGGCCAATCCTCAGCCCGAGTCAGGCAGCCATGCAGTCCCTGGGGCGGGTGTGTTGTCAGAGCCTTGTGTGGATTACTGAGAAATTATAAAAATAATATTAAAAAAAAATCTAAAGTGCCTCCACTTCAGAGAAATCTGGCCTTACGGTTTTGACTGGAGCATCATCTCTTCCTTTAAAAGCTCTGACCAAATTATTGAGCTGATAAACGATTTCCCTTGGTTTTACATGTGCTGGCATGAATTATCCTTGAGTGCTGCATATTAGGGTTGTTTTGTACTAAAAGGTGTTAAACACTTGTAATAAATATTTTTCCTTATTTCCCCTAGGACACTGTTCCATCTCTGGTTGGTGAAGCATAAAAAAGAGCTGTCATGCCCAGTTTTAATAGGCAATAGGATTTCAAGCCCCCAGAGTTGTTTCACAGTCTGGCAGTGGCCATAATGAAACTGGCCACTGTTGCCACAAGACTTTTTCCTCTCATGCGTTCTCCCCTGTTACCTCCCACAGCTGCTTGACTGGCAGGTCTCTTGCAAACTGCAAACATATTTACATTGGAGCCAGTAGTATTTCTTTAGCTATCTGTGCCATCTTTCTCTTTTTTATTTTCCTTTGCCTAGACAGAGACTCAACCTTAAGCCTAATTTTAAAGAATAAAATTAAACCGTGCATGCAATTAACTGCATTTGAGTACGAACAGCAGTTGCGAAGCAAATAGCTTGTTTGTTTGTTTGTTTTTTCACACTGATTCCCAAATAAATGGGAAAGTACCACTATTCAGTCACCCAGGATTTATTCATGAAAATGCAATCACAGCCTCCCAGACTCTGGGCAGAGCGAGGTGGGGGGGTCCTTTCGCCGAAGGAGAGTCGGTGTCTCACTCTGCTCTGCAGCTCTGGAAAGAGACACGCTAACCTAAGCCAACAAGCATTCATTTGGGTGTCTAAAAAAATCTAATATTTAAATAAAAAAATATCTCTTTCATCTCTTTGAGGTACAGGTATGGTAGGAGCACTAATAAACCGGACACAGAAATGGGCATTGTAGCAATTGATGGATTTTCTGCACCCACCAATCTATCAGACTTTAATAGGCAGCTTCTCCAAATGCCCCTGCCCAAAGAGAAACTGGGAGAACAGGCAGGCCTTGCAATGTGCCCAGAGGGTCAAACACTTCGACCAGGCAGGGAAACAACCCTCCTGCCCTCCAGCCCTTTTTATCCAGCAGCTCTGACTTCATTGTGGGAGCCTTCCATCCCCATTCAACAACAGAATTTAACAAAGATTTAATTTTGCATATTGTGTTCTTAAAACAAATGCAGTGCCATATTTTAAAAGTCACTAAGATTAATCTGTTTGGGGAAACACTGTAACCCATTGCAAAGGGTGAGGGACTTATTTGCCGTTATTTCCCAAACGCGGTCAGTCGTATGCTGCGACTCTCCCTTTCCCTCCTAACAAAGAGGGAAGACTGGATCAGAAGGGATCATCTCCATAGAAATTGTGTTGGCACAACCCAGACTGGGCATAAATAAAGGTACAGACCAAGAAAACGAGAGCAATTAACTCTTTCAGGCTCTCAAATGAGAAAATGCAGTCTTCCACGTTCAGCTTCTCAGTAATGGTAAGTGTAAAAGACCCCAGTTCCTAGTGATGGTCTCAGTGACATAATATTTTTCCATTATTTGCCTTGCTCAGGGATGATTCATGTCTTCCTTACAATTTTTAAGCTAGAACATAGTATCTTCCTTATTGTAAAAATTCCAGGTATTAGGGGAACTGAGGATTTCCAAGCACAGATGGCCAGATCTGCAGAATTTGGATCATTTCAGGGTGCTTGAAGCCTGGGAAAGTTGATTTGGCCCTCTGCAATGACAGGGACTACTTGCCAAGTTCCAGTCTAGCTCTGAACTACTACACTATTCTGAGATGCCAACAGCTAGGATTTCTTATTTAGAGATCTGTGTGCTTTCCACTGCAGGGTAAAATGGCAAAGAGTGTCCTGTACGTCATAGAACTAGTATATTTGAGAGAAAAACTGACAGGGGGACAGAGCGAGCTGGCAATTACCCATGCAGCTCACATCCTTTGGTCCATTAACTGGGTACCTGAGGAGGATCTCCCTCTCCCTCATCTAGATGAGTGTTGATAACACAAAAATGAGCTCTCCCATGTAATCTGCAGCTGCCTTTGTAAGCCTTTGCTAGGATGTGCTTAACCAGCTGCCTGGTTGTAGTCACCTCACCCTCTCTTTGGCTCCCTCTTGCAAGGAAAGCATTTTCATGGTTTCCCAGCAGCTCCCTCCTGGGATCCCTGTGCTTGCTCTGAACCAAGACTGGCAGAGGAGCTCCTCAAGGCTGGAGGCTTTCAGGAGCGGATGAGCCAGGGACCTCAACATGCTCATCATTTCAGACACTGCAGTCTGCCCTGCCCACCATGCCCTGGTTTTAGCACGAATGCACAGACAGTAAGTGCTGTGGAGGCAGATAGTTCCTTAAGAAATAACCTGAATGTCAGGTACTTTGACCTGAAAATGCTTCTAGTATGTTGGTTTGGTAACGTGGATAGATGTGAACTAGGAGACACAATTTGTTTGCAGTAAAACCAGAGAAGATTTCACACTGAAATGACTTTAGTTCTGTAGAAGTAACTTCATGACCTTCCACAGACCTCTTTACACCTGGTGTTGAAGTGGCCCAGCAAATACAACTCCAGTTGTATAAAAACACATGGAGTTTTAACTGCTGTTGCAGATATGAAGTATTTATTTGATTGTTACAGTGAAGCTAAAGCTGGATCCAGGCTGCAGCTCAGCTCTACAGTGTCCTGAGGCTGAATCAGGGAAGATTCTGAAAATAAATGACCTCAGATCAAAATACACTTTTAACATGCTTCTCCTTCAAAATCAGAAAAGTCTTGAATGACTTTGTGATCTAAATAAGCTAATGTCTTACTGACATCTGCACCAATTCTAAGCCAAAAAGAGACCTTTCATATTTGAAACACAATCATGTAAATCAAAGGTCTACTCAACCTCAAAATTTTAAGATACATATGAAACAGCAGACACAGCAAAGAACTAGAGAAAAACCGTGAACAAATACATTTTGAGGAATTGTGTAGGAACAGACTAGTTATACATAGTGCTGATGACTACACAACTTGAAACAGAAGTGATCTATGAGTGATGGATTGTAATAAGAAGAACAGAGAATGGTATCTGGTCATTACCATCAACAAGGCCAAACTGGTAAGAGTAACAAAGGTGAACCACAGCTCAACAAGCACTACCCTTACATTCACCCAGCTTGAGGAACATCCTGTTGCAGGAGACCAGCATGGCAGGTACATCCAGGAACTGATTGAACAGTATAAATAAAAAGTACTTTCTAGCTCACATTGGCTACATTTAATTTAAAGGGCTGTCTATGCTTCAGACATAACAGGCCTCTTACAGGGAGTTATTCCTTGTCAGATAGACTATTGCAAAATAACATTCATTATCTTAACCAGCGCTGTGCTGGAGGTAGGACACCGATGCGATAAATCATTATATCCATTTTGCAAGAGGGCTGGTAGTTTCATTAATAAATAATTTGAACTAAGGGGAAAAGAAAACCTTCAGAGGACTACAGTGTTAGGCACAGCCTGGCCACAGCCGAGTAGGGTTCACCTCTTGATGTGGGGCAACATAAACTTTTGGAAATAAATATAAACAATGGCAATGAGCTTGTAATTTATATTTTATTTTGCACAAGCTTGCATATATACTGCACATACATTCAGTTTAGAGAAGATGGAAGGCACACAAGGCAATTGAACTACTGTATCCTTTAAGTGGTACAAAGCAAAAAGGTAAAAGTCTGGAGAGTATACAAAAGCTTTAAACACACAAAATAAAATCCACCCCCCCCCAAACATTTTTCCTGTGTTTCTCTTAAATTTAGTAGCTGCCAAGCTAGAATTGTAACTTTTTTTCAATCAATTGTCTACTGCACCTTTTTTTTCCAAACGGACAGGGGAGTCTTATTGTTTTATCTTGTCATCAATTAATATTACAGTACATCCTTGGTAATACAAAATTGTACACCTTCATCAAATAAATTAGGATAAATTAAACCAATAAATTATGCAAAGTCTTCAGAACAATAGACGACAACAAAAAAATCCACAGTTGAAATTGCCTCTAGCTAAAAAATAAAATAAAAAAAATCAAAAATTGACTTTATCAGTTCAGTTATTGTACTATCTTCAAATTAAAGGGTCTTTATTACAAAAAAAAGAGCTTAATAATGCTATTTACAACATATTGCTAAATAATATAAAGGCAGTGTTTTGTCACTTTTGTAACTATATACATATGAGTAATGGCTGGGACAATATCAGTTTAAACCTTAACCTTTGACTCTTCTGGGCAGCATTAAAACCAACCTAAAGAGGCTTTTTTTTTTTCCTTCTTTTTTAGTTTCTGACTCTTACACGTTATATGGTAATGAGATGGTTATTGTGTTTGTCTACTATCTCACTCGAGTGGTACAATTAATGCAGAAAGTATGGATTTTAGAGAAAAATGTAAGCTCACTGTTTCTTCTAGATTTGTTTCTACATATCCCAGTATTTGTGCATTTGGAAGGTGGCTGCTTTGGGAGAGAGGTGACTGTGGCTCAGATGAAAAGACTAAATAAAGTCATAGTGCCACCACCTTTCATACACTAAAAAGGATATTCCTAAGAAGATACAAAGGTTAAATACCAGTTTTCATCCCAGCTCTAAATATGAGCATTTTTAGCTTCAGTTTATAGATGGTTTACAACCAACAGTTCTACAGAAAACAAAATTGCATTTCCTTCAACAGAACATTTAAGTGCAATACAGTAACTGCTTACTCATATAAACCAGTTACATTCCTTAAGGGGAGCTTTTTGAAAACAATGCGTATTGGAATTTTCAAACACATAGTTGGTACCAGAAGGAAACATTTGCACTATTAACACCAATGATTGCTATATAATACACATGGCAAATATAGTTTTTGCTTTCACTTCTCATGTACAGTGCTCATTTTGGGGGTTTTGTAAACCACTTTCCATTTTTAATATATATATATATATATATCTTTCTGTATATATATATATGTATAATCTTTCAATGCTGCTGGTGAAAATCCTATCTTTAAAGCCACAAAATCTTCACCTTTATTTCTTAATTAATATTAACCTGTGGAAAAAAAACATTTTTCTATTAACTGACTTCATATACATAGAAAAAAATTCTGCAATTTTACAGAAACTGTATTACCCATTCCCTTGACATCTGATGAAAGAGACTTAACTTTTAAAAGTAGAGAGCTGGATTTTCAAGAATGCTTTCAACTATCTACACAGTTACTGTAGTGTTTCTTATAAATTCAACAGATGTTTTCAGAATGTAGTTATTAAAATCTTATGTCTTTATGCAAGAACAGCCGTAAGGTTGAATATTTACATTGCTTTATAAAAGTTCCCCTCGATTTTCAATGTTCACCCACATACCTGGTACAGTAACAAAGATTCTGCAAACTTAAAACACTTTAATTAAATAATACTCAGAGGCACAAAGCAAACCTCAGGAATACATGGGTGAACACTTCCTTAAATAATTACTACATTCTAACATCTTCCACGTGTTTACCATTAAATGTGAAACGTTCCCATTAAACAACCAGAGATACAGTAAGAATTAAATGTTTTGTAGTTTCAAATAGAACATTCTTTTCACAAAACATAACAAATGTCTAAAATAGGTTCTTAATCTAGATAGGAAAAAGGTAAGCTTTTCACTTCATACGCATATTTTGTGTGTGTGTGTGTGTTTTTGTGTAAATATACATACATATGCCCACACATGTTGTCCTGTGTGTGTGACTACATACGTATATGTATATGCACATATGTCACGTATGAAATATTGCTTCTATACTACTTTTCATCAGGCTAAGAAAACACAAGATTTGCACCACAGTTACAAAAAATTGGCTTCTACAAGAATTTTCAAAACTCGAATGCTGCTCAAACAATTGAGAAAAAATAATTTGCGTTATCAAACTGTTCTAAAAATTCTCTTCTTCAAAAACGTATTCTCCTGCTTTGTTTTTTTTATTTTTTTAATTTTTAAAAAGACACAAAATATGCATAGCTATCAACATTATGTCAAACAGCCGGGAAAAAAAAAAAAAAGTCAGTGTTTATTGCAGCTGTAATAATTGAAAAATAAAGTTTAAAAGATGAAAATTGTAAGCCACAGAAGGCACAAGAACAATTGTACTTGTGGGGGAAAAACTGGTATTTTGAAGGATTTTTTTTATCCTTCCGCTGGTGCATTTAAGGTCTAGGCACAGACTATAACCTCAAGTTTATATGCAGAAATAAATCTGAATTAGCAGTAAATGAATGGCAAGATGGGGTTTCTACATGGATTTTGAAATTCTTTTCCTATGTAAACTTTTCATTACGATAAAAGTAGCCTCCTGCCTTTTAGCCATTTTTAGTAAAATAATATTGAGATCATTTAAAAGAAACTGGATTCTACTTAGAATTTAGTACAAGCTATGCCATGTATTTGTAATTTTAGATGAATAGGGAGGCACAAAGGCAATATGGCTATAAAATGCAGAAAAATCACATAACTGAAATGATCAAATTATCATTTATTCCTTTTTCAGACCAAGGAGGTTTTTATTTTGCTTTTAAGATGAAATTTCTATTCCTAATTCCTATGCCTCATTTACTATTGAGATTATACTACTCATAAATAAATAAATAAATGCAACAACATCAAGTGTTGAGTACACAATTTCACTTATTTAGATTATGTGAATCCCATTGCAGCCAAATAATAATAATATTAATAATATAATAATAATAATAATATAATAATAATATAATAATAAAGCAACGGTAAAATCACAGATTGAGATGGTAGCTAGTAGTATGTCCACATAGTATGACTAAAGTATGGCTTTGCTTTCTTATGTCCAAGGTGACAATGCAAAGTTGTATTTTGCATCTGATGGTATGCCAGTGATGAACTTACTGTATTAAAACTTGAGCATTTTATGCCACTTCTTCCCATAAATCAAAAAAGTGCATGAACACAATTTTCATCCTTTCTTACTCAGAATTCATTGGAGTTACATCTTTATGAAGTGTAATGTTTACCAAATCATGCACACAAAAAAAAAAAAAAGGAAAAGTGAAATAAAGAAAACAAAATAAAATGAAAGAAAATGTAAGAAAATAAAACAAAGGAAAAAGAAATCCTGTCTACTGTAAGGATACGTACAGTATTAGGTACTCTCACGGAGTCTAAGATCAAGATTTGTTTTGCTTTTAATGCATAGTGAAAATGTTGGCACTTCATCCCATGCTATTGTCTGCATTGCCTATACTCCATAGATACTGCCAGTGCTTGAAAAGAATGACAGGGAATCGTAGGATTGTGCTGTTTAATTTGAAGTCAGCAGGTTTTTAAGGCTTTCTGCTAACAATAATTGCTTTCATACATTTCTGTCTATCAGCAGTATTTGTAAATGAAGTGAAATTGCAGTGATCAGGTCAGCTCTTTAGTCACATGGGTAAACTTTCACTCTCCAAAGTCAAAATGCAATTTTAAAATAAAGAAGATACCAATATCCTCAATGGTCTAAATATAATTCGCAGCTAATTAGGAACTTCCTCTAGATTTAGATTGAATTATGTAGGGGAAAATACTATTGATGATAACAATAAATTCTTACTGCATCCGTACAAAAGACGACAAAGAAAATGACAAATACAATGTGCCACAGCATATTCAACCTTCCCCCAAACTTCTGGAGACAATTTCTTTCTGAAAACATGAGAAAAGGAGAGCCACTGAAGAAAGCACGAGAACTAGCAGCTAGCTTTCTTTCTTTCTTTCTGTCATATCGTGGTGTAGCATTCAGGCGAACCCAGATCCACCAGGGACTTTACACTGTAGCTCAGGTTTTGGTCAACACTAGCTCCAGCTTCAGAAGACAAGTGCAGCCACATTGCTCAAATAGATTTTTCTTCTTTTCTTTTTTTTTTTTAAAGCTGCACTTACTGTAATTTTGAAAATCCAATTTGGCTATCTGAACCCTGCATAGCCAGGAGGACACTCTGATTTTTGTACATGTTTGATTAGATTTTTATGAAAATGCAATTTTTATTCTTCTGATTAGGAAAAGACTAATTATATTTTACAGCTACAAACAAGCCTTTTTTTTTTTTTTCCTTTGCCTCAGCACTTTGAGGTGAAGACTCTTCTACTATACCTAAGATCATTCAAAAAGTGCTTTTCAGGACAGATGTCGAATATGAACAGAAAACTTTGTATGGTGGAAAGGGGATCTTGGGGGGCAGAATGGACTAAGAAAAGAATAAATTTAGGGACTAATGCCACTTAAAGTAAGACCGAGACATGGCAATATACGACACTGAAGGTTTCATTTTTACTCTATGGAGAGTGAAATGCTTCCGCTTTAGTAAGCTGACCATATTCCAAAATTAGTGTGGTTGGTATGACATTGTGCATGAATTACTGGCCTAACCCTGCAAGAACAGTATTTGATTTGTGCAAACATCCCTTGCTGCAATTTAGAGAAACAACAACGTGGCGTGTTGATTACTGGTGCAGGGTATCTGTCGTTTCTGTAAGGAAAACATGAAGGATAGGGTTTGCTTTTTTTGGGTTTCACTTCTTGGAGTGAGTACCTAAAATAGATGTTGTATTTTTTTGAAGCATGAAACAAAATCTAGTTATTGATTAAAAATTATATAAATACAAATAAAAACGCTCGAAGCTTATGAAGTGACTCCACAGAGTTCAGACCTTTAGCAGTATAAACATAATATAAACTTCATTGTCTGTAGTATTGTGCCATGACATTAGTCTCACCAAGACAAAATGCCACTTTGCAGCAAGCAATAAATCTGACAAAGCATTTTTAAACATAATGCCCTAACTTGCTAAGACAGGCTTTTACACGCTTCCAAACTCTTCTCCCTGAAAATTAACCCCGTTGGTTCTTCAAATGTTAAGGGTCTCGGGCAAAAGTAAACCAAAGGCTGAAGTAAAATAACCATCCCCTTGGAACTGAACGAAAACTTAAATCCAGGAGGGATCAGTCTAATTTCATACACATATATATATGTATGCGATACACATATATATGAAATTAAAATAGAGACACACATGACTTGGGCATCAGAAGGGGACTGCTACTTTCATACATTCATAAATAGCTGCTGAACTCTCTACTCATGAAGAAGCTCTTGTAGGCAGTTTGGGGATTTGAAAATCTCAGGGACCTCACTGTCCAGCTTACAGATGACCTTGTATATGGCCTTCTTCCAGGAAGGATCAACATCTTTGCCTGCGATAATGGCATTGAAAAACTCCCGTAACGTGATCTGAGCCACTTCCAGGAATCTCTCTGGAACCTGCTGATACAAGGAGACAATGGCATTAATACAGTTTTCAATTTCAAGTCTCTGGTTCTTCAAAGGAAACTGAGCTAAGTTCTTTCTTTCAGAAAGGGGCTTACATAGCACCTGCATTTTCTAAATGTGGCAGCCTTCTATTCTCTTATGCAAAGCTGTTATATATAGTACTATAGCAATAACTTTTATAACATGTGTTAGAGATCTTTGTAAAGTCTACTGACAGAATGTAGGTAACAAAATGTTACTGTCTGAGTTTGGAGAGCGGGGAATTTATAGGATATAATTAGCAGGAGGGGAAACAAGCACAATTGTCTTTAAGGAAAGAAATCTCTGCTTGATATTTTACCCGTGCATTTATGGCCATGTCCTCCTCTCCATGTGAGAACTAATATGAAAGTTATGCACGTACAGAAAGCCCTTTGTACCTTTGTGCTTAACTTTGGTCACAACCAGTTCTGAAAGCTATCAAAGAAATGGGGTATCTCTGAATGTTGTTTGTAGTTTAAAACCACACAAGCAAGAAAGCCTTCGGCTCGTGGCTTGCTTCTGTGGCTGCTATGCACGAGAACSCCATAAAATGGCTTTCTCAGGAGACATAGTCCTCCCTTTTTTTTCAGAAGCATACAAATACCACCCTAACCTCTTCAATGGGTGCACTGAGTGCACCCAAGAAGCTACTGAGTGGGGATGCTTTAAACTCATTTGTGGTTTCTAAACGTCACTGTCACCTCACGGGTGAGTCAAACACCCAGCTAGGAGGAGCACGCCACTCTCAGAAGACCCTGAACACTGGTTGAATGTTAAAACACACAGTTACCTCCAAACTTTAGTAATTCATTCCAAATAGTTGTCTCAGGCACCAGCACCACCTTACCCTTTGCCTTAAATGATTCAAAAGCAATCACTACAATGAACCGGAAGGCAGTTGCAAGGTTGAGGTAATCTCCATAAAGGTATTATTTTCCACTTTTACTATGGAAATATGGCTTCATAGCTCTAGAACTGCTAATACACGGCCGGCCAGTAGCCAGCGTGCTTATAATAGCAAGTATTCCCTCTGCTATTCTTCGTCCCCTCCGGCAAGAGGAGTTCTCTGACCTGCACTAGGAGCCACTTGAACCATTCCCGTGGCCAACAGACACTTGGGCAGCTCTCACTCRTTTACTGAATTCATGTCACATTGCCAGATCAGGGCCAGCCCCTTATTCTCTACTTCAGGCTTTTGTTCTTGTCCCTTTAGAAGCCACTTTCAAAAAACTTGTCTGGAAATGCGTATGATCAATCCGATGTAAGAGAGCTCTGGAGCCTCACTCATGTATCACTGTTAGGGAAACACCAGCAGTTTGACAGCCACGTTTTGCCATCAGATAAGCATGAGATCAGCTCCCCCTGACACCAGCTGACAAACTCTGCTTCCAGAAGCCCCAGAGAAGTCCTCTGTCTACCTCTGAGAGTGAAATCCAGCCCCCACACATTTATTTTCCTGCTCCCGAAAGCCTTCTGTGGAAATTCTTCGTTCAACAGGCTGCACAGAAAGACACATCTTTATGGATGTTCTATTCCAGCAATAATTAAGAGAGAAGAAATTAACTATTATGTTTCAGTTATTCCAGCTCAAAGAAATAACTTAAAACTCCCCATAACCACTCAGCTGTTCGGGCATTTGGTAATATGTCTACAGAAGATATCACCCTTTTCTCATTCTTGCACTGCTATAAAAAAATGGTATGCTTTTCTGTTCATGCAGTTCAATGTTCACTTGCTGTTCATCACCCTGGGTATTGCTGGGCGATAACCAAGGGGAAGCAGTTTTTGACTACATGATACCAGAAATCAAGAAAACTTTATGGAATAGACACTGATGTTAGTTCATGAGGGCAAAACCTTTTGGTTTTGTATCCATTCAAGGACCAACATAAAGCATAAAGTCTAAATGCACAAAGTCCTACCTCTCTGCCTCATGGTTACACCCATGACAACTTTAAGCATGGAAGTGACAACCTGGGTTTTAAGTTGAGCCTTTGCCATTCAATTTCTACCTGTGCATTTGAAAATTTTCCAGTTAGGGAATGCTGCTTTTCCATGGAGCGGGCAGTGTGAAACCCCTAGCTTCCAGGCCTTCCACCCCTGTAGTGACACGCAGGCTTTCCTTTTAGATGAGACATTATCTTTTAAGGTCCAACTTTATTGTACCTGAGTCACATCTGCAGGGTCAGGCCCCTTTGAACCTGGTACAACAGGCTGCAGAGAGCAGCCCACAAACAACAGTGAAAAAACACTCTAATGAACAAAGCCCTATGGGGGCTTTGAAGAGACCCAACTTCTCAGCTTTTTCTTCTGGATGCTTCACCTTATAATGCTGAGTTTCCAAAGATCTTCCCTACTCCTAAGGCATTAGAGCCATTCATAGCTCTTTCCTTTTGGGATGTTATTAGCAATTTTTCATGTCAGACTGGATTACACACGTTATTTTGCATGTTGTAATGTGAATTCCATTGTGATTAATCCCCACAGGATGGTACGTCAGCCAACACTTTTCCTTTCTAGAAAGAGTATCTGCAGTGGTTTTTGTTGTTTGGTTGTTTTTTTTTTTTTGAATAAGAAAATACTAGTGAAGTCCAGAGCCTGAAAATAAATATTTTAATGCATGGGTAGTTACATTTTTCAGTGGGCAATTAATCAGTCAGCCACGTTAATTATGTGTCTGGGGGTGGCATTTCCCTGACCCTAAGTGATGGCGACCTATTCAGCGCATCTTTACACCTAACTGACTGAACATCTCTGAAGTAGGAACATCTGCATAAAATGCTTCAGTGACAAATAAACTCTATCTACATTGCTTTTAATAGAACCAACAATCCCTAGTATGAACCCAGGGCATTTTCTTAGCATCAGGTGGCAGCAGTCAATCAAAGAATCACACTGTACATTCACCAGGAGGAAAGACAATGAGGTCTGGTCAGGGGGAGTCTAGGTGGGTCTCAGGCTGAAGCCTCCACATAACACCGATTTAGGAAGAAATCACACTTTGCTGCATGCTTTGTCAATGTAACTTCACTGCCAAGGAAAAAAGTCACAGGCCAGACTTTGGGCTAGTGTAAATCAGCAGGGCTCTAGAAGCCTCAGTGCAGTTATGCTGATTTACACCTGGTACACATCAGCCCCATACTTTCTAACGCAGTCCAACAACCTCCACAGTGCCCCTTCTTAAGCCTTAGCCATGTTAACACGTCCCCTTTGTCTATAAAAACTGGGAGGGAATTAAAGCTCTCATCTGCTCTTGTCTATTTGTGCTGTTTTAACTACTGGCATTTTCCTTGGCTTGAACAACAAACCTGAACTATTTCACTCCTGGGTTTGCATGTGCAACTATCATGCCGAACCATTTGGCTTAGCACTGTGGGGGAGTGCTTTGTTAAAAATACTCAGCACAGACTACTTCCATGGGAGTAAAAGTATAGTTCCAACGGCTCAAAAGTTCCAGTCAAGTCAGACCTAACTAACTCTTCTTTCACACAGAAGCACACAGAGTTGAAGAAAGCTTTATAAATACTTGTTGAATTTCTTTACAAGGAAAGCATTACCATAAAAGAACCAGGGATTGAGAAGGTGAGGGCAGTTCCTCAGCAGGTCTAAGTCAGTGTTGCCTGAGGAAAATCAGTGAAGCAACACTGATTTTAAGCCAATGTCAGGCTTCCCTTTCTGATGGACTTTAAAAATCATCATTGTGAAGGAGGGCACACTAGAAGTAGCTATGTGTCGTAAATTGCTGGCCAATCAGTGACCCTGCACTGTTTTTTTCATTATTAGATTGTCTTGTATCTTCTATCTTTTATTAGTTAATTCATTTATTTTTTTGGGTTGTGCAGCAAAGACTTTTTCTCCCTTTCCTCCCATTCCTCTCATCTCCTCCCCTTCCCGAGCCCTCCTCCTCTTCCCAGTTGCTTTACCTTCAAGGATGATTTGTTTTATTAAACTGACTGTCCCCAGCCTCTGCAGTACATAATAAAAGCCTGACATAGCAGCCTGCCTGCCTTCTGTGTCCTGCAGATACTCATCATAAGTGTCAGGACATACCAAGGTTAGCGGTCACTGGAAGTGCGCTCGCTGGCTCAAGCCTTGCCAAACATGCTTGGCAGCTGAATGAATGTCACAGAGAATAGAAGGGGAATTACAAAGGTTAGAAAGAAGACAGTCTCTCCCTCTCTCTCTCTCTCTTTTTTTTTCCTGGAGATATATAAGCTGATTTTTCACACTTCTGAAATAAACATCAGCTCATTCACAGTCCTTTTCCAGCACCTAAATCTCTCCCATTGTTGAGCAAACCTTTAATTTCTACCCAAGCATTATTTCTTCATTAGCAAAATAAGATGCTTAAATTCTCTCCTAATAGAAAAGGGGAAAACTACCAAAACCAAATGACAAAACAAATCACCAGTCTGCTCTAAGATTTATATGTGTATTTCATGTTGTTA
Source organism: Amblyornis subalaris (assembly GCA_018881555.1). Classification (NCBI taxonomy): domain Eukaryota; kingdom Metazoa; phylum Chordata; class Aves; order Passeriformes; family Ptilonorhynchidae; genus Amblyornis; species Amblyornis subalaris. The sequence continues at coordinate 2,300,475 of JACAXG010000021.1, forward strand.
ATCCTATTAAGGGTGAGCTTCTCTACAGTTAATCTTTTAAACTTTCAAAAATTCTTGCTCAAGTGGTAAATCTAGATGATAGGAAAAGCAATACAGATGTAAAGATCACAGAATTGTGAAAGTCAAGTTAAAACCGATATTCCAGAGAATTGTGTTTTGTTTTTTTACTATAAAAGGGCAATAAAATGCTGACTGTAAGAAGACAATGTCAAGGAGAAAAGGGTATTGGTATTTTGGATACTCTTGACTGCTCGCCTTGGAGAGAGAGTTATTCTTGTCACAAACCCTTTTGTCTGCATCTGCTGACTGCTTGCCTGTAGCCAGCAGCATACTTTAACTGTTTTGTCACCTCCTAACATCACATGCATCAGCTGTTGTGCTTTTGTTACGGGTATTGTAGAGCTAATCCACTGTGGCTGTTCTACTGTGCAGTAAATAAAACAGAAACTGCTTCTCAGACAATTCTGCATGAATATTTCAGATGGCTTTTACAACTCTGATTCACAAAATAAAATACACCCCCCCCCCCCAAACTAGACTCAGATGCCTCAAAGCTAATTGCATGCAATGACCTCAGGCATCAGAAACAACTGTTTTAGTTGGATAAATGAATAACAGACCTTTCTAAAGTTATTCTTGAAAAATACTAAACAGAATTCCTTTCTTGAAATTTTACCTGCACATTATTTTTTTTTCTTTAGAAGACTTCAAGTTTTTGGCAACGGCAATATGAAACATTTTGTCCCAACAAAAAGCTTAAACATCTTTGAAATATTTTCTTGCCTAAGTGCAAAAGTATGGGAAGTTAGTTTATTTTTACTTAAGCATCAAGTTTTTTTGACCATAGAAATAATTTTACCAAGTTCCTAAACTTCTCCCTCCAACTTTCCCAGAACAGYGAATAAAATATTTACTCAGGAGTTCATTTTCTGTGGCCGATTGCTAAACTGTCCTACAGCAGGGTGGCTTTGAGCATGTTCACAGGGGCAACGGTAGCAAAGCCCAGCATGAGGTCTGGAGCAGAAAAGATACCCTRGGAAAGGAGACAAACAGGTGAAGTACTTTACCGAGCATTCATTCACCCTTGTGCACACATGATTCCTCTAAACAAACTCTCCTATCCCTGCTGTTTGTTAAGTAAATATTGATCAAGGAGAGACATATCTCCTGACAGCAGTAGCACAAGCTGGGGGCTTGTACTGCAGTCAGAGTGGACTTAAATGGATAAACTCAGATGCTTTAGGAAGGCCACACAGAGATTACTAGATAAGAGGCAAGAAGTCAGAGCAGGCTTTCCTTTCCCCTCTGCAGGGAGCTGGGACTTGGTTATGTGGAACCTCCACGACAGAGAGTCATCTGCTCCCAGACACAGTCTTACAAAGCAAGAAGCCTGCATCTTAGATGCCCAAATGACTTCTATTTTTCTCTCTTGCCAGCTGACACATTAATATTGCATGCAATAACTGGGGAGTTTAAGGCCCTCTCCTTGAGCACATGTGGGAGGCTACCAAGGGTCAGCTTCTCAGCAGTGTAAATTTTCACCACCCCACTGGTTTCAATGGAGAGTTTACATTGCCTGTGGACGGTCCACCTCTGGTTGTGCTGGGCTGGGGCACACATTTTCCTCAGCAGCACTTTTTTCCCATTCATACTCCACGTGAGCGCTTCAGTCTGGTGCCCGTGGGATAAAGTACACACCCTCACACATGTAAGGGGGCCCAGTTTAGGCTCGTAAGCAGACAGTGAAGATTTATTGGAATGATGTGACTAATGGTAATATAGCTGCAGAAAGCAGTAGCCAAATTGTCAAGCCATTAGTGGCTGCGATTTCTTGCAAAATTTCAGCAACATATAACTGCAACCTCATCTTAGAAAACTAACAAATTTGGGTGGATGTAAGATGTAATGCAAGTGGCTCTTGGAGCAAATTTGAAGGCAGTCCTCAGAGATCAGATCAAAAGCCTCTGACCCAGGAGCAAGGCGACCACAAAGCCACTCACCTCGTCTGAGGGGACAGAGGGAAAGGATTACATGTTAATTTTCAGTCCGGGGTCCCATGTTTAGAAGTACCAAGACCAACGCAATCGTTCTAATATTGTAACAGCGTCAGACAACTGCTTGGCTGTAGCACACAAATCTGAAGATCCTTCAGACAGGGACAGCTGGGCTAAGCTCGAAACCTTTTCTCATACGACGTCTAATCTGTGTTAAACTTCAGCTCCATTTATACGATTAGGCTGGCCAGAGTGTACCTACAGACTTTGCCTGTGGTATTGTGCTGGAGTCTGATAGTGTGTTGTATTACTAATGTTCCAAGAGTAAACACACTTGTAGGAAACAGCTATAGTTCAAGGCTGCGCTTTAAAAAAATAAATGTTTCATCAGTCTTAGCAAAGGAACAAACGGCAATAACACTCTGTATCATATTTTACAAAGCTTCAAAAGAACAATGTCCCGTTGAGTGAAATTCAGTAGCATTCTGTAAACATTAATTTAAGGAAATCAATAGGCTCTGTGAGCTAAAGCCATATTGCAAGATAAACTGGCTGGAGTGCTACTTTGTCAAACAGATTTTAGTTTTCTCGGCTAGATAAAGACGGTTTCAAAATGGGGTAACGTGTTGCAACCAAGGTTTGAAAACTATGTGGCCTTCAAACAGTCTGCTTGTTCCTACTACAAAGCTGGATAAACATACTTTAAAAATGATAAGATTGGGCCAGGATTGATTTTACTTTCAAATTTTACATAAAGTAGAATTCTTGGTGAGTGTGAGTTTGGATTTTTTTGATCCTAATTATGAGCAGAAATAAACAAGTGCAGCAGAGACAGCTCAAGATGTTTTTTCCAATTTTTCCAGTTGCAGGACATTATGGATATAAAAAGTCTTTATTCGTGTTGACCTGGTGGGCAACAAGTCACCTCGCCAAATAGGAAAGCCACAATCTCTCGTGGACTTAGGATCAGAGGTCTTCGGCTGGTGAAGGCTGCTCACGTTGCAGAGGACAAGGTCGTGGTAATGGGAGTAAACAGGTTGGAGGGGATGAGAGGGGCAAGGCCAAATTACTCTTCTTGTTGGATGATCTAGACAGTGGCTATACAGAGGAACTCTGTAGGGAGCCCAAGGAAAAGGCATCAACAGCATCTATTAGACAAGTATTGGGGAACCTCTCCAGGATGATGAGTCAGTCCACTACTGCAGGAGCAGTCTCAACATGGGTAGCTCCAGATCAGACAACTTTAATGGATGTGCAAGGTGGGCCACACCAGCACAGGTACAGCAACAGCAGAAGAGATTCAGGAGAAATACTTCTGCCGAGAAAACCTCATATGAAGCACAAAAGACATTTGTACAGACACCTCCCATCCCCAAAGTCAGGGTAAGGTGAGCTTTGGGGGCAGAAGCAACCTTCTTAAAGGAGATGATTGAGAAACTCCACTTGTGCCACCCACACATAGCCCTGAGCCTCTTCCTCACAGGAGAAAGATTTAAGCCTGTGGCCTTTGGGGGAAAGCTGGCACTAAATGTGCATTCCCATATCCACAGCCTGTGTAATGTAGGAAACTTACCAAGAACAAGCCCTTTTGCATCCCTCCCCACTGGTAAGACACTGGTCAGAGCCATGTTAGGGTCAAGCCAGCAGCAATGTGGTGAGGCACCACCCTATCTCTGGAGCCACTTCTCTGTGGGCTTACAAAGAGGCTGGTGACACTGAGACCAGCACCTTCCTTGCATCCACTCCACCAATCCAAGGACCCCCTGCTTTAACCAAGAGCTTCAAGGCAGCTCACCCATCCACCCGGCCCTCTGCAGAGCAGAGACTTGCACAATCAGGAGCTGCAGGCACATACCTGGTGCCTTTTCCAGGACAATGCTGCCCTGAGCAGCACTGCCCTGCCGTCAGCTTTCCTGTACTTGCAAGGGCAGCGTCTGCAACACCTCGCTGGTGTCCTGGCTCCTGCTGGTTTATCCAGACTGTCCCCTCCCCTCACGCATATTCCCTGTCCCCTGAGCGCAGCGAGCTGCTGTGTGGGACCATCTTAGCAGTGCAAGTTGGTGTGGCAGCATATCAAGCAGGAGGCTTTGGCTTCTACACAGGAATTGGAGGCAGGTTTTGGAGTAAGTTGCTACACTTTTTGGCGCGAAAGCCATGGCAGCATATGGCCCAGTGTTCTCAGTTTAAGTCTGACACTTAACATTATTTAACAGTTTCTGTGTTAGGTGCTTTATAAGGTAAAGGAAATTAACAATTTTCAGCTAATTAGATCACTCAATTGGCTGAACATCCTGGACACCTCTTAGAAAAAAACAGGTTGGCTCAGGCGATGGAAAGGCTAATGCCTCTTCCATTATCACTTATGAGGAGAGGGAAATAGTTGGAAAGGATGCTTTTATTTTAAAAACACAAATGAAAAATACCTCAACTATTGGACACTGTAGTAAACACACTTTTCTCCCAACCAGCACCTTTCTAGAGTGCAGGGTGTAATTTTGCCCACCTCCACATGTGTCCCAACCCCCCTGGCTACAGGCAGCAACTCTCTGGTGCCACCATGGTCTTCACTTATTGCCTTCAAGTTTCCTCTCACAACTCCTGCTGTACAAATCTGTTAAGAACAGATTTTTTTGGAAAGAGAAAAAAATGGAAAAGAAACTGGGTGGCTGTTCAGGAAAGTCTGTTCTCCCACGGTGCCACACAAAAAGAAGGCCACTCTTTTGGGACAGCACTAATGCTGGGAAAGGAAAAGCATTAGTCTAAGTCCAGCTCAAAAGAGAAAAATCAGGCAAACAACAGAGGTTGCTTATTGCATTTACTGTTGCAATGTTGCTTTTTTACTCTTTGTAAAAAGCTGGAAAACACATGCCCCTCAAATGATTTAAGAATGTATTTTTAAAGTGTTTGTTTAAAATAAAGATGAGATCCCTTATCCCATGAGGAGAGTTTGGGGCACTAGTAATCTACTGCTGGCTTACTGTTATCTTCTCCACCAAGCTCACAAAGAGGAGAGAGAATGGGCATGGCTCTTACAAGGAAAAAAACTGACAGTGGGGCTGCTGAGATGCCTGATAATATCGGGGAAGTGAAAGTGGTAGTGCAGTGAAAATGGATACTGCATGATACATTAGATTTAATCACTTGCATTTCAATTAAGCTTTTCCACAAATAAAGCCTGGGAAGTACTCTGCAGGCTCCCCGCGCGGCTGGAGCACCAAGCACCGCTGGTGGCTGAGCACAAACAGCGCTGCCGCAGCTCGCTCGGGCTCGAGCCCCCTGCTGCCTCCCAGGGTCCTTCCTGGTGGGACCCATCTTCCCATCTCCCTGTCCTGCCCCACGCACAGCACTGCACCCTGTGGGATCCCTGTCCCGGAACTGCTGTGCCCACGGTTCAGGGGATGAGCCTATCCATCACGGAAACAGAGCTACTCTGGCATGCAAACACCACGGCTTTAACATGCTAGTTCACAAACACAAAACTTGGTAAGACTTGAGAGCAGAGCAGGATAAAACAAAATAAAAAGGATTTTACATTTTCAATTTGTTTAGACTTTTTGCACCTTGAAATTCAGTTCTCCCTTTCCCCATCCTCAAAAATCATCAACAGCATTTTACTGGGAAGATTATTAAATTTCCTCTTCTGCCTTACTGATGAATTAGAACTGCATCAGATGTAGAGGCTTCTAATGGAAACTCTGATTGCCCTTAACTTGCTGCATTGCCAGTGGCGCTGCCACAGAATGGAAAAATCACTAAGGCTCCTACAGCTTATGATAGCTGGGCATTTAGTATGTGTTGGGAAATGTAAGAAGGAGTCACAGGAGGGGTTACTGTCACACCCCAGAAGCTGTCTCGTACAAAAACTGAAGGAGAAATAAAACTCTCACACACAAGAATGGTCTAACTTTAACTCAGTCCATTGTAGTGAAATGCAATCTGCTACAAGAGGCTGCCTACAGTGCCAAGCGGCATATTACGTACCCTGCTGCCAGATTCTGGCAGGTACCACATACAGGCGCCCACAAAAAACCTGCCCAGAAAAGTGAGTACAGGGATGACCACCCAATTCTGGCTCAGCAGACAGGTTATTGCATACTCTCCTGGACACATCAGCCCACATCAGATGGGAATGTGATGTGTTACTCAGAAGGACCAGGAGGCACAGCCTGGACTGTGATTAGCAGGTACGTCTCGCACCAGCAGCAAGTCCTCTGCTTTCATGGTGTATTTCCATGTGTGAAAGAGTCAGGCATGCAGAAACTGCTGGTTGGACCATGGATATAGTGGTAAACTATTTCACAGAGCTTGTAATGTGCAGGGATTTTTTTATGTTCAGTAGAATTTGGCTCCATGGGTGAACCACTAACATTATAGAAGAAGTGATAATTAAAATGCTTATGCATCTTGATAGACAGATAGATAGATAAAAACATTGCAACAGTACAGTAACATCTATAATTGGTGTTGCTTGCTCTTGCACACTCTTCCCATCTCCCTCCATTGCAGTCACTTTTGTCTTCGGTGTCTGGCCCTGAAAAGCTCCAACTGTGCCCTCTCTCTCTCCTCGGTTTCCACGGGTTGGGGTGGGAGGAGTGAGGAGGGAGGTAGGGGAGAAGAATGGGAAGCAGGTGGTGTTTAATCAGCCTGGCAGGGAAACAGGCCATCACTGTGGTCCTTTTGGGGGTGTCATGAAGGTGGCAAGCATGCCCTCTGGCAGAGGATACCTCCTTTCCTCTTTCCTATGGCAGAGGGTAGGGGCAGGGGAAGGAAATTGTGCATGCATACGGGTGAGGGGTGTTGCAAATAAAGCTCAGGATCCCACTGAACAATTCTGATTAATCTCCTCCCAGTGTAACCATGAGCATCCAGAGCCCACTGTGATGGGATAAACTGCTCCATCTCTCCCACCTTGAGCCATGCAGCCGGCCAAACTGGGCTACAAACACCCCGTTACAAGCTTCAGTGCAGGACCTGCCAGGGACCGGTGAGGCTCACAAGCCCATGAGGTCAGAAGACAAAGTCGCACATCCTAATGGACTGAGCTCCCTCTCATTTGACTCCTCTTTATCCCTTGCGGAAGGAAATGGTGCGACTCCAGACAGCAGTGGATTAGATAACCTCGAGGCTGGGCCTCATCTGATGGAGCCAGCCCTCTCTCTGCAAGTGGAAGAGATAAGCTGCTTCAGCTTCTACTCCCCCCACCCCGCTGAACATTGATATCTAGCAGTTAAAAGACTTCTTATTTGCAATGTTTATTTTCCCTCTCTCCTCTAAAAACTTTCTGAAGTTGCAGACTACTGCTTTAAATTCATTTGTGTGTCTATGCCACAGCTTTACCCCGAGTCCCAGTCGCAGCAGCCTTTCTGCTTAGCAACAGAGATCATGCCACCCTGGTTTGCTGCTCTCTACAAAGCTTCTCCACTAACTAGAGAAATAAGTTCAAGGCCACCTCTTTGAGCACTCTGGACCACCACCTGGACACAGCTTCTTCTGACAGCACATTTCCACCAGAGCCTTGAAACAGCCCCCCCGCAGAGGGCACACAAAACGAGCCAGAGCCCACCCGTGTACCTTCCCCCTCTGCAGATAAGAAAGCTGAACCTTGCCCCTTCCAGATCTAAAGAGAGAAATCATCTCCAAAACGCTGATTACTTTCGGCCAGCCCTTCTGGCTGTCCTTCTATCTCTCATCCACCCACACTTATGTATCAGGAAGACTCTCTCTCTGCACAGAAAATTCAGCTATACTCTAGTGCTGCAGGTGATGGGCTCTGTGTAACTACAGAAAGTGATCCAGTATTCTGAAGATTCCCTCCTGCTTGGACTGAACGGTATTTCTCCACTTTTTGTGCTATTAATGTTCCTACTGTTACAAACTGTCGCTCCTTCTCCTCTCAGGTTTGCTTTGTCTCACACAGGTGAAAAAGTCCTCATGGATCCCTGCAATATCCTCGTGCCAATTCCTCACAGCTTCAGGATCTGCCCTTACAGATTTAAGTATCTTTGAAAACAGCATCCCCATTGCGCTCCACACCAGTGCTGGAAGGTCTCTCCACAAGCAGATCTGTGCTGCCATGGCTCTCTCAGACCAGGGATATCTGCTCTGAGAAAGGGCAGGACCCCAGAAAGCTGGCCCAGAAACCAGCGCGGGTCACAGCGGTGCTAAACCTCTCCCATGGTTTCCAAAGGATTTTGACAGTTTGCTAATTGACATTACGAGAGCCTGACTCTCGTCCATTTTAAAACACATTGAATATTTCAAGCAAACAGTGTGCGTGAAGGTGACCTACTCGAAGTCCTATAGGATGGGCAATCCTATCTGTAAGACTTCTGTTAAAGTCAGTCACACAGCCCTGACCCTGCACTGTGAGACAGGATCGGCTGGGACCTCCTCTTTTGGCAAGCGTGCCTCACAAAAATAAAAACAACACCCCCCTCCACCCCACATCCATGAACATGATGGCTCGGTGACTCCAAATCCAGTGCTGCATTTAATGTTTAGTTTTAAAAATTAAATGAAACTTTTTTCCAATTAACATTTAAAATATATTCACACACTTGACTATATAGTAACAAAAGAGCTCTTCAGCTGGCATATATTAATTAGCTGCAATGATTGTTTGAGCTGATTTACACCAGACACTGAGAATCCAGCCCAGAATTTAGTTCAGTGTCATGAGGAAAAAGCATGGGGAGGGTGGGATACGGAGGGAAAAATCTTACAAAGCTAGTAAGCTAACCCACTATTTCACATCTCTCTGGTATGACATTTATATAGAACAGCTTAGATAAAGTTTAGAAGATCAAACATTTTCCTCAATTTTCACAGTACAAAATGTTCTATGACCTTCTAATGTGACACATTAAAACAGGATACAAGAAATTTCAGCTGATCAGGTCTCATGAACACCCTCCGCCTTCACTAGACAGTGCTGCTCCTCCAAAAGTTCTGAGTGAGAAATTTAGCTATGCTGTCTAAAAGAAATGAAGAAAGTCTGGAAAAAACATGTGCAACTTGCATGTTACCCATTCCCACAACCAGGATTTATAAAATGGTAAGAGAAAGCACCAGTTTCTATTCCTTTTTTTTCTTTTTTTTTTTTCCCCACACACCAGGTTTTAAAATTGAACTGCCTAACAAACTCCTACTAGATACAAAAATGAATGAAAAAGCATTTCAGCTTGTAAGGGATAACACTTTAAGCAAGTGAGGGATGACATGGGTTAAAATTCACCTTGCTTCTCCCTCATCTACGATGGGATTTTGGAGAACGACGGACATCTGGAAATCGGTTTTACATAGAAAAACAGAAAACAGGGAAGAACTAGGAAGATGAATAAAGGCTCATCACAGACACAAAAGACCAGAGGAAAAAGAAGCTTGGATTTGGGTATTCTTGTCTGGCAAGGAGGCAGGCAGTAAGGCTAATGAAGCATTTGCGATATGGGACGTATGCCAGCGTAACAAAGAAGATGTGCATCAGCTCTGCAGATGTGCCAAAGCCCCCAGAGCAAAATAATGACATAATCACCATCAGTGTCACAGACCAGACTGTACACAAGGTGACATGGGAGAGAATAAATAAGGGTCTTTAGAGGCCTGTAGTACACACACGGGAAGGAATAGCCATTCCTCACAACTGCCACAAGAGAGTGGCGAGATGCTGGGTATAATGTGTGCAGCTAGCAAAAGAAATCTTGAATTGTGCAAGGCTAACACACTATAAATTGGTGCTTTTCTCGATCTCCAGTTGACGTTTCAATTCCCACTACCCCTTGTTGAATGCAAAATGAAATGGCAGTAGGAGTCAGAAGAGTTTGCCAAGTTTTGTTTTGTTTTGTTTCTGTTGGTTTCTTTTCTTTTTCCTTTTTTTTGGGGGGGGGGAGGAAAGGAAATTTTTTTTGTTCTGTTTGAGAAGAGGAGGGGGCAATAAAGATGAGCACGGGTAAGTAACTGTAAAAGAAACAAAACAAAAAAAAACTAAAAACCCCAAAACAAAACACAGTACATCATCACTACATGCACACATGCACACAAGAACAGAAACCCAACACCACTCAGCTGGAACAATCCTAGGATTCCCTCAAAGCAAAGCTAGAAACAAATGACGATGGGGTTTGATTTTTTTTTTTTTTTGCAGGGAGGGTGGTGAGGATTGTGCCTTCTGGTTTACCACTATCCATGAACTAAACCAGAAAAAAACCCACTAAAATATTTTTCCATGCTAAAAGACAAGATTACTATTTTATTGATCAGTAATAAAACACCTCTTAGGGTAATTTAGTACTTAACATGTTATTTGCGGTGGGGAGTAATCTGAAAAGCTCCGAGTAGCCTTAAATCATTTCACAACAGCTCTTCCTGCATAAAAGCAAGTGCTTGCCTCTGTACAGCTGTGTGATTTTTGTGGATTTTCCCTTTTTTTACAGAACTTTTGTCAATTTTTAAAGGGAACATCTGTTTGATAAAGTAGAACAACACTGATAGTAATCCACAGGCCTACGTGGGCAAACTGTGAAAGAGCAGGAGATAGGCTGAAGGTGCCAACAGGACTCTCGCAGAAGGAACATTCAAGTACTTAATTGTTTGCAGGATCTGGACCTACAAGAGCAGCTCAGAAGAACAAAGCACTTGGCTTCACCAATGTCCCTTTTCATTGCTTCTAATGAAAGATTCATAAGAATAACTTTAATTTTTTATGATCTTTTTTTGCATTACTGTATTAGCTGCATCTACTTTGTATGCAATTTCTTCTTAAATACAGAAAACCTGTTTCAAAATGCCAGACATAATAACTTAATCAGTACAATAATTGATCTTGATTGTTGTGCGGTCCTTCTTAACAGTCAGGAAGTGAGACGGAGCCCAGAAAATGTTTTATATGATTATTTCTTCCCATCGCAAAGTGATGTATTTATAAAGAATGCAGGTGAAGGTCCAGAGTGAAGCTGGTTTTTAATTTTTTTTTTTTTTTGAGAAAAAAAATTATTAAAATCTGCCTAATTCGTTAGTTAAACTGTTCAGTGGAAGAATGATTGTATTTGTCCTTTTTGGCTTCGCCCAATTAATTGGAGCAGTAACATAACGATTGTTAATAAACAGCTCTAATTTGACTGTACTTCTTGCCTATCTACTAACCTCACCATATCTTTGTTTAGCATATCATCAGGGAAAACAAGGAAGCATGTATATAATTTGTTCTGTTGTATATGAAGTTTAATAATTATGCCACAGTGGATTCTAAATTAATCACAGAAGGCACAACAATATTAATAATCTGTTTAGCAAACTGCAGTGTCTTTGCACTTTGATGTTACGCGCAGAGACAGTATGAACTGTGGCAGTTTTTTACACTGGGCAAGTGTTTGTTTCTTTTTCAGCTTATATCAATGTTTTCTTTTATGCTTTTTCTACTGTGCACCTTGTTTCCCTCTAAGAAAAAAAAACAACAAACCACAAACCAAAACCACAGAACAACTCAACAAATAAGCCTGTGCTTATTTGGGTGCATTTTGATCGAAGCTGACAGATCGAATTTTTCATTTATTTAACCGAAGTTTCATTGCAGCCATTCTTCATAATTACAGCAGTGTTTTAATTTTTTTTCTTCCCTTGAATAGGAGAGAAGGGGTTCTGAGAAAGTTTTTAATTAGCTAAATAGGTCTGTGTAATCTAGATGAAATAAACACGCCCGTTTGAAAGGGTTGTTAGAACTTTTCCAGCCATTTAATCCATAGATGGCTGAACACAATGATACCTTCCACAGAAAGCTACAGCCACCACCAGCAGCTGTTAGAAGAGAGCTTGCTCCCTGCTCCTATTGATAACCCTTTGTGGAATGAAGAAAAAGAGCTGAGGGAAGGAGAACTGAATGTCAGACAATAGACATCGCTACACACACTGTCTCTGAACTTTCCTCATCTCTGAAGGACAATTAATTATGAAGGCCTTTGGGGTAGGTCGAAGCAAGGGAAAACCTACTGCTGGCCCAGCACTCCAGCCGCTATCTCTGTGTTTGTTAAATGGTTGTGCCTGTTGGGGAACCAGAGTAGCAGCCACCAAAATAGCCAATAGATCATTTAGGAAAAAAGAGCAAAAGATTTTTTTTATGTGTGTCTGTCCTTGTATAATTCTATTCTCACTGTGAAATCATCCATACACAAAACACAAGGACAATTTTTTTTTTTTTTAGAAGAACCACAGGGTAGGTTACAGTCAGAAACGGCCTCTCAGTGGTGTGTTAAAAAGGATGGTCTTTTCACCAAATCATTTCACAGAGGCAAAACAGACAAACACAAAGAGTTGAGACTTTTTCTCCTACATTAAATAGAGTAACTGATAAGGTCAGACATATGATACCTAAAGACATGAATCTGTGAACTCTTGAAGTCAAAGGACTTCTCTGTGCAAAGGAACAATCTTTCAAAGGAAATAGATCATAGAACTCCACTGAATCCCCTTTAAACTTTATGAAGCAGGAGGAGAAAAAGCTCTAAGTAGGGAAGCTTGACAGAAGAGCCTTGAACTATTTTCTGAAGGAAAGATGAGACCCTCCCTAGGCTGCCACAAAACATCTTTTTTTTTCTAAAGGCTCTTCTGAACTTTGATATGTGCCAAGACACCGCTATTGAAAGCTGTATAATTATGTGCTATAGCCACTGTAGAAAATGCTTTGTTCACCACAACAAAGAACAATAAGCAAAGTAAAGTGACATTACACTGTATCTTTTTCTTTAAGAATGTTGAGAAAGGTCACGGTACGTTATAACTAATAAAGCTGTTGAGTAAGGAAGTTTAAAGTTGGGCTTGCTGTGCTTAAATGCAACCCAATGACAAAAAGGCAGAGGGAACTAAAATTGTAATGACATTAAAAAATAGATCATATATCAATGTGCCAACTTCATTATACAAACACCTTGATTCCAAAGGACACAAACAGCAAACCCGAGTGTAGTCCTGCAATAGTATTCCTCTCGCGACTCTCTCCCTAATAGCTTCCAACTACGGTCTGCAGTTCAACTAACCGCAAAAACTGATTAATAAGCATTAATTGATACATGCAACGCATGGACCTTCTATTGCAAGCCATGGATTTTGTTACTTGATTAAAAACCAGGTTCATGTCCTGTGCAGTTTCAAGGAAAGCTCTGCTGTTTCACAAGAGAGTCTCTTCAAAATTAGAGGGGGGCAAGACGAAAAGGAAACAGGCCAGAGGGCATCAATTAAGTTTCCTGAAACCAAGATTTTTAAATGAAAAAGAAATACCATCTGGCCACCTATGTTTCAGTTTTTCTTCAGAGCACTCAGGACAGTAACATTTGTTATTCTCAAATTGCAAGAGCAGCTTTACTCCCCTTGCTGCAGATCAGCAGACAACAGCCTTCCGACTCTGTCTTTAAGAATGCCGAGAACGATGTTGAAACACTACAACAATAAAGCCCTTGAAGGAGGAAGTATACAGCTGAGGGAGGAACGCGAGGAGTGGAATACTGAAACAAACAACTGTCCCGTTGGGCTGTGCTCACTGCTGGTACCACCAGAAGCAAGGAGACTGCCATGGCAGGGCAGTTTACATGGAAAGAGCAACCTTCGGGATGCAAGTTAACAAGTTACAGACTTGATTTTCACTTCTCTTGAGGCCACTTTGCACTGCTCCAGAGTATTAGGGTGGTTATAAACTGTACTTTACAGTGCCTGTGTGCTGCAAAACCACTCCTAAGTGGCCTTAGTTTAAATGAGAATTAGGTTCGAGGACTTTAATTCTCTTTTTGATGAACACCAATTCAGTTCAAGATGAATCCTGCAGATGAAACTGGGGAAGAATACAGGTTCCTAAAATAAGCATATGAGTGGCCAGCATTTTTTATAATTTAGGATGTCTTAATTTTTGGATGCAGTGCTGGGCACACTTCATTTTCAGGGAACGGACTGTTGAGGACCTTCTGACAAAGTGACTCTTATCGAGCATCCCAAAATGAAATTGACCTAAAATCATCATCATTTCTGAAAATGTTGGCAGCCTGAGTTCCTCTCAAGGGCTTGTAGGCTGCTTACGTGGCTGGGTTATTACTTAGATTTTATAGGTGGTGTTATTTGACTTGTTTTACATCATCCCATTGATTTTTATGGGACTAACTCGGAGTGCCTTAAGTTAAACATTCTGCTAAGACCCCAGTACAACTGGTCTTAATTAGGTTTTTCCCACTAGTATGGTTTTACCCCGCCAAAAGAAGGGCAAACTTCTTAAAAATGGTTTTCTCCCCCTTCGAAACGCCGACACGTGCCATAACTAGCGCTGTGAAACGAGGCAATCACCGCGTCGAGCCCCACTGTACCCAAACTGCAGAGAGCATGTTCGTGCGAATAACACAGCTTGGCAGACGCCTCACTATTGTGATCCATCTCAATAACTACATCTGCAGAATCGGGCGAGTTCCCGTGAAGCAGCAGGCGGGCTGAGCTCAGAAAGATGGCGCGTGCAGGGCGCGCTTTGGTGCTCGCTGGCTCACCACACAGAGGAGCGGGGCAAGCAGGAGGAGCAGGCAGGGGGCACAGAGCGAAACTGCCAACACAGAGAGACCCTGAGACTTCAGAACTAAGGCTGAATTGTTAAATGCCCACAAGGAAAAGCAATGGGCATCGTGCAGAGAGATATTAATACGTGGAGAGTGACGGTAACTGCTAAAAAATGCCAGGGAACAAGGATGATTGAGAAGGAATGGGAGACAATGCAAGGCTAAAATTTAGGTATTGTCCTCAGGCCAATTTATTTTGGTTGTTTTAAGTACATAAATCAGGAAATAAACCCTCTTGTTTATGTTTTTTAACTCATGTTAAAGTAATTTTTATTTTAACTCATGTTTTTTAACCATATTTCTATTTTAACTCAAAGAATGGTATCCCCCTGGTTTTCAATCATCCTGCCAGAGTCACAACTGTGAGCTATGATGACCTGTGTTAGGACATATCCTGAAAGAGAGTTATGAAATTATTTAAGTTGTATTTTCCTCACTTTTTCTTTTAATGCTTAGCAACAATACCTGACTTTAATTATTGCAGCTGGCATTCAAAAGCCTATGGCAACACTGCAGATGAGACAGATATCAAGTGGCACAGCAAGCTGTCCTCTCTTTCTGACCAACTTGAGCTGGGACACTGACATTTGTGGCTTTCATTCACCAGGACAACCCACCTTCTTCCTCCCTGGAAGAATGGCCCCAGAACAGAGAAGCATCTTCAAGTTCCACCAAAAAAGAAAATACACTCTTGGGGTTTTTTTTTCTCCCTTTCAAAACTCAGTTCCTAATTGCTGTGTTCAGCTCAGCATATGTTTCTCCAGCTAACTGTACTTGAGAGAGGGAAATGTGGGACTGGCTACACACATGCACACATGCACTCACAAGACACAGGCAAAGTTTCACTGCATGGGAGGAGGCCTTGGATCTGCCTCTGGCTCACAGCCACAAGGGTACAATAGCAAAGCTAAAAAACGATAGGACGTGGTTTGTTAAACATCTTATTTGACTTTGCTACAAGCTGTCAGTGGCAATGTGCAGGGAAAGGAACACAGTATCACAAATTCTTGAACAAATCAATGGCACAGCCTGATATGGACCAAACATACATTCTAGCTTTAGCATTTTTTTCCTAATGGTCAATTTGGGAGTATATGCACGAAGTATATGCACGAATGTGACCCAAGAACAGATAAAGGGGGAGGGTTTAGAAATGATAGTGTAGGTGATTTAAGAGAAACAGCATATCAGACTAATCAGAAGATCAGCAAAACATCATTGAAGTATGAGAGGAAGGAACTTTGATGATGCTAAATATGGCAAATGCTCAGTTTGCTAAATCCTTTTGGATCCAATTTCAACATTACAGTACTTGTCATTTTTGCTTTCCAGCTTGTGGGGGAGGGGATGGGCATTTATCAGAAAAAGTTACATTGTCTACATTAAACACTGCACCATACAGCTTAATGTTCTCATAACTGCTGGATCTTCAGTGCAAAACCAAGACCTGAACTCTAGGAAATTCTGATTACGCTTCATAACACAAGGAAGACTGACTGAATGAATCTGCAGTCACCATTTATAATATCTCTCTCCCTCCACGACAGGGGAAAACAAACCAAGGGGCTCCTTTCCTGCCAACTGCTGGACCCTTGGCCAAGGAGACTGCAATCACTAGCAGTACTAAACATATGAGATTTGTATTTTCTTATCTACCTGAAAACACCTATAACACTCTCCACAATTCTTCCCTGAAGTAATCCATTYACATTAACATCATCACTAACACTTTGAAAAGGAGGAATAAGTGCCTGAAATCAAGGGTACAAGAACTTCTGAGGGAAAGGAACATTACAACCTATGCTCTACAAGCAGAAAAAAGTTAGTAAGAAAAAAACTTGAGGGAAGGAAAAAGTTGGTCACACTTATCTCCTGCTGTATTTCCTTTTCTGTTCCTGTATTTAGCGATTGTGCCTTGGCATCACAGCAGACCTACATCCCAGGGGTGGGAGTATCCTGGATTGTGCCTGCTTGAGTTCCTAGCAGGGCCAGAGCCCTTGGGAGTGCCTGGGGGTCATGGCACACCAAACAAAAAGTCTGGATGTTGTCATTATCCCCAGTGAATGGCAAAAACCTTAAGGAACATCCTCTTTCCCCCTCTTCCTTCATCTGCCCCTTCCATGCAACCATCCTCCCAGAAATCTCTGCCAGCCCAGAAGAGGGGGAAACAGACAAGAAAAATGAGAAAGTCCTTGCTTAGACTTTTTGCCTCATCTGAACTTATGTGCTGTGAAAACAAGCACTGCTAAAAATCCCTCAGAAGGATTTTAGGCAGGAAACCACCCTCCTTGTGCTGACAAATGTCACTTCTGCTACAGGAGGGGGCTCATTACGCAACTTGACCCTGAGTGAAAGGTGCAGACAAAAAAAAAAAAATAATAATTAGTACCACCATCGCTTTCCCACTCCACCAAGAGATGGGATTACTCGAGCCTCCCCCACATGCACACCCTGTTCAAATGCATCATTACATCTGACTACCTGAACAATGCAAACTGCCATCCTCAGCAGGGAGAAACACTCTCCCGTGGTATCGCCGAGGGTCAGCATGTTAATGATAACAATAGTCTGCTGAGCTACCAGGCTGGCCTGTAAACAGGAATCTTAATCAAAGCCACAAACCTGTTACAGCAGAAAACAGAGCATTTACTTCGAGTACTCATTTTATCCTGCAGTTGGACAAAGCAAATGCATTTTAGTTCTATAAATCAAATGAAGGATAGCAGAGTGTTTGATCACACAATTAGGGAGCTTAAGAAGAGCTGTGAGGTGACTTCTTTTTCTACTGTCCCTTCTAAAGGAAACTTTAGAAAGTCGAAACTAAGAAACATAGCAAAAAAAAGCGAAAACTTTTCTCTCTTGTCAAGTTCCAGTGAGGCATAAGTCTCCAGCTACCAGGGCTAAAAAGATTAATTAGCATCATTCAGGGATGTGGAATGCTGAGATTCCACTGGTCACGGCCACATCAAAAAGGTACATTATTTTAAAGGCAGCCTGTACCTCGGAGCGACTCACACACACAGAAACAAAGATCAGTGCCTACCTCAAAATCATTTGCTTTATTGTAGTGCATGTTCAGGGCCCTGTACAGCTCACAGTCTCTGGTTATAGACAGCTCCTCAGTGCTCGTGACCCCGTCGTTGATGGCTTGCCGCGCATACTTCTCCATCTGAATGTAGTAAAACTCACGGAAATTGCTAAACCACTTGATGAGCTGAGAGGTAATGCATCTGTTGAACTGTTAAATTTAAACAGTAAGAAGGATAAGAGCACTGACATTCCTCCCCCCAGCCCCATTTCTTTCAAAAAGCATTCTTTCCTCCCCTTCCCCACCACCTTTTAAACCCATGTCTCTGTGCTTCTACTGCAGGGGGGGYGGGGGAAGC